>OY987245.1:9002662-9617049 GCA_963920765.1 Ulota crispa
AGCAGGCTGGTGACTGCGCTGCAGCATCGTTAGAACAGTGTACCAGCTCTGCCAGAATGATCCGATTTCATTAGGGAATGAAATTATGGCCATCACTTGCTGCAGCTCTTCTTCGTACACAAGACCCATTCCAAGCCCTGGTGGGACCACCCCTCGCCCACGGCCATTCCTCCACTTACAGTTCCAGAGCTGCAGACCAACATTTCGCCATTGCAACGCTCGATCACTTCGCAGTTTTCATGTGCAAATCGTTGCTGCTAGCTCAGCAGGAGAACCAATAGCTCGGCGTTGCAACGAAAAAGACGAAGCAGAAGAAGAAGGAGCTGCCATGGCCACCAGAGGCAAAGTGCCGAAGATGCAAGGCACTCTGCTCAAGTACGGCAACAAGCCTATCCAGGTTGCACACACCCTTCGTGAATTATAGCGTATCAAGTAACCTCGTCTGTCTCCAGTATATTGAATTCCAGTGTTGCTGTAGTCAATCGTTCGTCATGGGAGTCACCCCACAAATCCTAATACGGAAACCCTAATTCAGTGTGGAAATCCTAATTCGGTGCAGAAACCCTAATTCGGTGCCAAGCTTGATGATGTGCATGTGTTGTGGTGCTTTGGCTATTTTGGCATCAAGCTTGATGATGTGCAGTGTTGTGGTGCTTTGACTACCTCGGTGTCAAGCTTGATAATGTGCATTGTTGTGGTGCTTTGGCTAACTCGGTGGTGCCAAGCCTGATGCTTGATGTGCATGGTTTGGTGCTTTGGCTAACTCGGTGCCGAGCTTGATGATGTGCACATGTTGTGGTGCATTGGCTAACTCGGTGCCAAGCTTGATGGTGTGCATGTGTTGTGGTGCTTTGGCTAACTCGATGCCTTGTTTCGAAGGTTGCTTTCAAAACAGGGAACTTCAAGCAGCACATGGTCTTCATCGGAGGTTTGACCGATGGATTCCTTGCAACAGAGTGCGTGTTCTTTATTGCCAAACCTTTGCCATTGAGAAGAACCAGCTTAGGGAAGGAATTTTTATCTGAAATGTTGGCTGTGGTTGGAACTGCAGTTATGTGGAGCCACTTGCGAAAGCGCTGGAACTGCAGAAATGGTCACTGGTGCAGCCATTGTTCACGTCTTCTTACACCGGGTTTGGTACCTCAAGTCTCAAGGAGGTGACTCTCTTTGCTTTTTTAAGCCCTTTTTTGTTTGATAATTGAGCTTCTTGTTTTTAAGCCTTTTTTGTTTGATAATTGAGCTTCTTTTTTTAAGCCTTTTTTGTTTGATAATTGAGCTTGTTTTTTTTAACCTTTTTTTGTTTGATAATTGAGATTTTTTTTTGTTGGTTTTGTGTGGAAGGTGTTGAAATTGGTTTGTGTGTCTGGTTGCTTTGATGTTGTTATAGGATGCGGTGGAGGTTGAGCAGCTTCTCAATTACTTGATTGACCAGGAGGATTCTGAGGGGTTCATTCTCGTTGGCCATAGCACAGGTTGCCAGGTATTCTCTCGTGAATATATTTATGTGTATTTATGCATTTGGTCGGAGTGGTATTATTACATTGACAAGAGAGTAGGTTACAAACTTGCTTGCTAACAGAAAACCTGCTTGTAGAACTTTACAGCTTTGCTTTCATAATACAGAAGGTTAAGTGTGTTCATAATTGAGAAGGAAAGTGTGTATGTAACTGGGGTTGCATTAACCAATCTTTAGTGACACAAATTTCATGACAGACCGAGAAAAATCAAGTGGAAAAAAGACTCAGAGATTATCTTACAAAATCTATTAATGTAACTTAATAGAAACACTAAGGTATTGTGGCTAGTTTTTATTACAGCGGGAAAAGCTCAGCATATTGTAGAGTTTCTTCTCTATGGGCTGGTTTTATTGGTTATTGGTTATTAGTATATAAAGGTTTTTGTACTTTAGATAGGTTTTTGTTGAACTTTATACCCTAGGAAAAGCTGGATCTGCACTGCAGGTTTTCTATACTATTACTGTTATGCTGTTCTGTAGATTCCTTGTACAGATGAACAAAGTTAACATTGACTCACTGTTTGGGAAAATGTTATGATGCACCAGGATATTGTTCACTATTTGCGAACTGGTGGCCATTGCACACGTGCAGTGAGAGGGGCTATTCTGCAAGTACATTCATCCTCTCAATTCCATTTGTGTTTGCCTCAATGGTCTCTAAAAAGGGACATGTTTGGTTTTCTACTCGGTTTTTATTCCTTACTTCAAATTTTTTTCTGAAAGTTGGTTGATTGATTTTGCCAGGCACCAGTCAGTGACAGAGAGTTCCGAGTTACGTTGCCTGAGACGCAGGCCATGCTTGAACTAGCTGAGAAGATGATCAAGGAAGGTAAAGGCGAGGAGTTGATGCCCCGAAACGCTAGTCCTGAAGCACCAATAACCGCCAACAGGTACCAGTAACAACTCCTTCCCTCCCTCTCCCAAAAAATACCAAAAAAAACAATTGCATCAAAATCTTATGGAAAGGCCGTTGTGCTGTGTATGCTCATGCTCTCATATCTCTTTTGCTTTTTGAATTTCACCCCTGTGTTATTTCTTTCCAAGTGTTGAGGGTTTGAATTCTGGTCTTTGTAGAGAGGATTTTCGGAAATCATTATAGACTACTGGAAAGATTATACAATCGAACTCAGTTTAGATCGACTGTTTCTGTTAGTATGAATGAACCTCTTTCAAAGTGAAAGGTTAGAGATCACTATAAGTAACATTATACAAGTCATGCTGACACCCGAGTTGTTAGTTGAATTCAAAATCAAGTGTGTGAAGTGATGAGTTCTTGTTGGTGACAAAATCACAGGATGAGGTCCCTAACGGTTTTAATATCCTCTACAATTGCATTTAGGTTGCCCCACACTAATTTCTCAACTTCTTACATTGTATAAGTAATTATGTTACTATAATAACATTCATCAATAATTACTGCAATATACAATTTTTATAGGGTCGGGCAACAACAACAAAGCTGCTGAAAAACAAGCTGGCTGCATTTAGGTTGTAAACATATGAAATTTTACTATATAGAGAGTTGTATGCGCCTCCAAGTGGCCAAGCAATGAGTAGGTAAAGCAACCTAGATGCACTATTTAGTGTATCTTATATAAGATTGTCATTTTAGATACCTTTTTCTCAACTTGCTGTTGTACTGGACATTAGATGTAGGTATCAAGTTCAGGCCCAAAGCCTAAGCCTGAAATTCTAAACCCATACACGCCTAACGTAGCTGTGCTGTATGTAAAGCATCAAATTCCTTTACGTAGGGCGACTTTTTTGGAGATCAAAAGTTTAGGTAGACTCTATTAGACAAGGGTCTACTAGGAGTCTTCAACGTTGTGTTCTGTATGTCAAGGTAGGCAACTATGGTTCAGTTTTTTTAACTTTTTGTTTTAATTGCAGGTACCAATCATTAACTGCATACTTGGGTGACGACGATTTGTTCAGTTCAGATCTTTCTGATGCGCAGCTGAAAGCGCGGCTGGGGCACATGTCACGAGTACCTTGTCAGGTAGAGTTACCTCTCCAGCTCTCTCAAATGGATTTACTCCAAATAGAGTGAAAATTACGTTGTCTCTAAAGCTCAAGTGCTTCAAACTGTGAAGAATCTGTAGTCGTATATTTTTTTACTTGAGTTTGAAATTGTTTTGTACAAGTAAATGTGATATTTGCAAAGGTTTTTGAAATAATTGGAAGTTTTGTTAATTGTACATGTAGTATCATTTCTTTGTAGCTACAATTCCTATCGATTATTTTTTTTGAAGTTATTTTTTGTTTGTGAATTCAACCTTGTGGAGCTAAAGTGCATGATTATAAACACAAGTCCAAAAATATGGAATTTGGTGTTCAAGTCTATTGACATCATTGGGTTTGGGTACTGTTTTGAGTTGCTTTTCCAGATAATATTCTCAATGTCAGACGAGTACGTGCCCGAACACGTGGATAAATTCAAACTAATCAAACGGTGAGCTTTCCCAAGTTTGCTAGAACTTCGAAATGCAGACTTGGTTTTGCCGCCTACAGTTCGTAACATTTAACTACATTTCAATAACCTTGAGCAAGGCCAATATCTAGTTAGAAAATGCTTTCTCTGAAGAAAATTCCTGTGCCAAAAATTCCAACCTTGAGATAAAGAGAGGTATCAATTTTCCCATTTCACTACTAGACCTCTCTACATAACTGGGGATTACGTATTATTCCTCCATTTTTACAAATACTATTTGTCCATTTCCTTGCAATGGTTTACACTCACTCATTGTGCCTTATAGGAACAAAAGATAGCTTCCTTGTTAGGCTTTTTCCTTCGCACCAGCCCTATTTTTTTTACTGTCATGCTTGCTTCATTGCGTATTACCATTTACATAGTGGTCTACAACCTATCACTTCAAACAATTGCATTAGAAACCATATATACCAAGAAACTTTTGATGTCAAGGGAATTTTGCTTTTGTGTCACTTCTCCTTAGCTCTCCATATACTAATCCACTAATGCTTGGATAAGGTCAATGCTTTGGGCGAGAAAAAGATGTTGATCATATCCAAGCATGGATTGTAAACAAAACACTCCATTTAACTAGGCCTAGAAGTTTGAAGTTTACAACAACCGTATTTTCTTACCTTGTATGGGGGGATGGTGTAAATTTGCAGGCTTTGTGATGCTATGGGAGGAGCAGAGAGGGTAGCTATTCCATGGGGGAATCACAGTTTATCAAACCGTGTGGATGAAGCTGTGACTGCTGTGATAACGTTCCTTATAAATTGTGGACCTAAAGGCTGGGACGATCCGTGGAGCTGAGCCTGCAATGGACATTATTTGGTCCCTTTTTTTGTTTCTCTTATTATTAGTTATTGAAGGCTCATGAAAAGATGTACATGCTACAGTACAGGGGATGTAAATCTCTGTTTATTTTTGTTGTATTGTCTAATAGTGGTTGTATAGTGCAAGACTCTTGTAACCAACTAAATTACTGCGGCAAGATATACTAAAGCACAAAACATCTACACATTAGCTCAAAAACAATTCCACCAATAAAAACAACAAAACCTATGTGTGTTTCATCTTGGTGGTTTTGAATTTTTGATAGTTTTTTTTGTTGGAGTAGTAGATTGGTTGTTCAAGTCTAGGAGTTGCTGTTATAAGTGCCATACACTAAGGTAGGTTGCTTGAATTGTGTCCCCTCTCGTGAAAAACATCCCATAGGTAGCCTAGGAATGGATATGAGAACATTGAGGTGGTTCTTGAATGGACCCTCTTTAGTCATAAAAGAAAAGGTGTATTCTATTGCAAGAGCCAATCATACTCCTTGATTTCATGTCATCTCTTTACAAGTTGCAAGGGAATAGTTTATGGGAGACCTAGAATCACAAATATTGTATGTTGAGAGCAGATTCAACACTAAGCTGTTGAATCAATTATTTTTTGTGAAAAGTTTGATTTGGCATTTAGTTTTACAATTAATTATGGATTGGGCATTTCAAAAAAGAGTATATATTATTCCATATTCAATCATTTTTTTAGTACAATCAAGCATTTTACAAATTATCTTTGATTTTTCAAAATTTACCCTTGGTATAAAGTTGGCAGTAGATTGAGCCTTCTTGGAATTAGCCTAAACCTTCCAAAATTAGCTAAGCTTAATGACTTTCATAATACTAGACACTTGAATGATTGATTTGTTTAACATTGGGCATTTTTGAGAAATAATTTACAAAACAATTGGGCTATATTTTGGGGAATTATTTTATGCCAAACTTGCTCTTAACCTACAGTACGTGCTTACCGAGGTCTGGGAAGAACTGACCGCTAGTGTAAGATTAGTTGACTAAGATTGAGATTTGACCAATTCAAATTCAAGTCGATAGGCTATAAAACTGAAGGCAATGAAAATAAGATGGAAACTAATCGGTTAATAAAAAAACACAAAGGAAAATTATCTGCTCTTTTTCAAGATGGATAGGAAATTGACCAAAAGAAAATACAAGAAACCGGATATTAGAGGATCTTCAAAGGATATGTCCGGATTTCAATTGACAAAGTCAAGGATAGCTAATCATCAATGGTAGTATAAGTTCAATACTTCAAGGCCGGCCACTGGAGCCTAGAGTTGCAAAGGCACTTGACCTATTCTTGCCTTTAAACCACTAGGTGATTCCATTTTAGCCTATTCATGATACCATTTGCAAATAAGTGCCACCACGTAATCTCTCTATCTCTCTCTTCCAACAAGTAGGATTTCTTTGAATTGCAAATGTGAGCTTTGTGCATTAGTAAAGCTAAGTATCTTGTCCTCAACTAATGAGGAGTTTCTAGGTTTAACTTTTGCTATAGACATTACATTGTTTATTGATTTTATATATGTATATGTCTTTGTTATTTTGAAATCTTTTTGAGGGTTTTGGCTGATTTAAGTTAAATATAGAAAGAAATTTAGTTCATTCATATCCCACATGAGAGAAAAATTAGCTGATCCGTACATAAGACAAACGGAAATTTAGCCGCTTAAAATTCATTACCAAAGGAAATTGGCCGCTTTCCCTAAGTGCAAAAAGGCAAAAACCAATCTCAAACAATATTCAGCCGAACATACTCTTGAGTAACCGGCTTTGAGCTGAAGTTTTTGAAATATTTCTTGGACCCTAGTGCTTACTACAAAAAACTTTGAACTTCATCAATCTATATCTATAAAAGAATCCCATGGGTTATTTTGGATGAAAAGTAAAGAGTTTGAGTGCAACTATGAGTTGCATTCCATGCCTGTGAGTTGTATTTTTTACATATTCTTTTAACACAAGTTGCACCTTTTACGTTTTCTATTGTTGCACCTTTTACATTTTCTATTTAACAAGTTTCACCTTTTACATTTTCTTTAGCCAATAAAAGTGAGTAACTCCATGATTCATGTGGTAGTTAACAATATAGTATAATGGGTCACTGGAAGTGATACCACAACACTTTTTCTAAACCAATCAAATTGAGCTGAAGAAAGCTCCAGAGGGGCACGAGGATAGTGGGGGGCACGAGGATAGGGGGACATGAGGATAAGGGGCACAAGGATATGGGGGGCACGAGAATAGGGGGGGGGGGCAAGAGGATAAGGGAGGCATGAGGATAGGGGGGGCACAAGGATAGGGGGCCACAAGGATAGGGAGGCACAGGGATAGTGCTAGCAGTTTGCGAATAAAACAATTTGAATTTTTAAAATTGGCACATTTTGTGATAAGATTGCTATTGCAACAATTTGTTTGTTGCAAGGATGTTTTTGTTGCCTCCATTAGTACAACAGGTACGTAAACTAGTAATTCAATAATACTTCAAAAAATATGAAATAACATGTTATATTTGGCATCCATCTCTCTTTGTCCAAAAACAAAAATCTCTTTGTCCAAAAACAAAAATCTCTTTGTCCCAGGATGCCCACAAGAAGGCAAATCAACCCTTAACCCTTGAATGCCCCAAAGGACCAAAATGGTTCTCACATAATTTCACATGCATGTTTGAAGTGTTGGATCTATTTTTTTGACATTGTTATAAACTACAATTATCAAGGTATTCAAGTGGTCCATGCAAGTGGAGTAATGGCAAGGCAAGCCAAATGTTACAAGTGTCTCAAGAGTCTTAATTAGGTGAAACACCATATATAGCATGGTGACAAGTTATGTCTTACAATCTACAATTGATCAACACTCATTGCGAGCTACCTTGTATGTGCTTTGTGGTAGCTGGAAATTCACCAACAAGGATTCAAACATGTTCTAAACCCTTATCAGGGCAAACCTCACCAATTATGCCAGTCATTGTTTCCATGCAATAGCAGTTTGAAACCCTAAAACTTAACATAAAAAGAAGTAAAATCTTCAATAATTTGCAAGTGTGCATTTGCATCTTATCTAGTTACTCAAAAAATATGAGATGAATCAAGGGCTTATAGAACTTTGTAAAAACCATCAAATAGCAAGTGCTTGCCAAAGATTGAGATTTTGCCATTTCATGTTGTTTGATCAAATGTTATAATCTCCCATCTCCCACAATCAGTTGTTCCCAAAATTTGCAAGCCATTTTCTAAGTAGGTGTTCCACACTTTTCAATAGTCACTTTTTGTGGATCATCCAATTGATTGAAATACAATACATCAAAGTTTTAGGTCTCCTAAAACCTTAATTTTGAGAGACCTACAATTTTGATGTATTGTATTTTAATCAATTGGATGATCCACAACAAGTGACTATTGAAAAGTGTGGAACACCTACTTAGAAAATGGCTTGCAAATTTTGGGAACAACTGATTGTGGGAGATGGGAGATTATAACATTTGATCAAACAACATGAAATGGCAAAATCTCAATCTTTGGCAAGCACTTGCTATTTGATGGTTTTTACAAAGTTCTATAAGCCCTTGATTCATCTCATATTTTTTGAGTAACTAGATAAGATGCAAATGCACACTTGCAAATTATTGAAGATTTTACTTCTTTTTATGTTAAGTTTTAGGGTTTCAAACTGCTATTGCATGGAAACAATGACCAGCATAATTGGTGAGGTTTGCCCTGATAAGGGTTTAGAACATGTTTGAATCCTTGTTGGTGAATTTCCAGCTACCACAAAGCACATACAAGGTAGTTTGCAAGGGATATTGACCGGTTGCAAATTGTAAAAGACTGCTTGCCACCACACCCCATATGGTGTTTCACCTGATCAAATCTCTTGCAGCACTTGTACAACATTTGGCTTTCCTCATCATTATTCCATTGGCATGGACAACTTGAATGCCTTCGTAGTTTACAACAAGATCAAAAAAGCTCGGAGGGTTAGTGTGTAAAAAAATAAGGGAATAGGTGCAAACACCAAGTATTTTTTAGGGGAGTACTTATTTATTTATTTTTTTAAGCACCCTATCATTATATAATTTCCTACTTTGGGTTAGAAGGGGCTTGCATTACTTATAATTCTAAATTGATATGAATAAATGATATGGTAAATTAGATCAAACAAAAAAAATCTACTACAATTTTTGTTAGACATTGAATTTCTTTAAAACTTTCTTTTTTCCCCTACTAATGACTATTTTCAAGTTTCAACAACTTAACAAAAAAGTGTACTCAATACTACTATTGTATCTTCCATATAAATTGTCACTAACTCTTGTTTACTAGGAAAATATCATATTATTGAATGCTATAGATTGAACTTTAGGTTTAAGTCATTTTTACATGATTATTATGAATGATGTAGAGATCACTTTTTGATATTAACTTTACTTCAACCTACATTGTGTGATTCAATATACTGTACATGTCTTCACAGTATGCAAAATAATATGCTTTACTAAACTCTGGTGCACAAAAAGAAATTGTCAAATATAATTTATATTATGCAAACTCTTTAATTGGCAAAAATCTGCGGTAAGGTATGTACACCCATAAGCGTCAAACTAAGGGTTTTGAACATGATGAGTATCAATAGATAACTAGCAAATTATAGGATCCTATTAGGAACAGAAAAATAATGAGTTTGCACTTTTGAATGTATTATTTGGATACTGTGAGAATAAGTTGTGAATTTTTAAAGAGCAAACTGTCATTGCACCCATAACCACTTTCAAGATTTCATGTTCACATGTTGTACATCCTTGTCATTACATCTATCCACTTCCATAGATTTTCCAAGGTTTTCTGAGGTGATGGTTATGGGGACATTGACGCTTATGGGTGTACTTACTTTACATATGTTTGCTTCAAGGTATTGTACATGTCTTCACAATATGCAAAATAATATGTAAGAAATATTTTTTGAATAGTAGCTAAAAAACAGAAACAATGGAAACGACATATTGAGCAATTCCCAAATCCCAAGTTGGACCCTGAACCTTGAACAACTAGAACGACAAACAGAGGGCTCAAAGCAAAAACAACCAATTTTCAAAATTAAATGACAACCACCTAAAGCCAACCAACATGATTGTAGAAATTAGTAAAGTTTATAAAGTTATTAAACACTTTGAATATGCAACTCACAAGGCAATAACATTTAATACTTTTGGCAAAAAAAAGAATAAAAAAGGGACTATCCTAGGTCTAATTTTTTTTGAATTGGACCTATTTTCCTATACCCTATAGTAGTTTGAAGACATCTCATGGTTTTTTTGCACCATATAGTATAAAAAACTATGTTATATTTTTTATCTCAAATGTTTTTTAGGCACCCTATCATTTGTTTGCACATAGTTTTCTACTACTACCTCTTGCTGCACCCCCGAGCAAAAAAGTAGATCCATTGCTTCAAACACGCCTTTGAAATCATGAGCAATGGGATCCCGTCGCTGAGGCACTCAGGGGATAACATCTAAGCCAAAAAGTAAAGTAGAGATACAATACTATAGGTTGAGAGTAGATGCAACATTTCTATGCCAAATCAATATATTTTGAGAAAAAACCAATTCGGCATCTGATTTTGTAATTAAACAAGATTGGGCACTTTCAAAAAAAGTTGTTATTATTTGGTATTCAACCAAAAAATTTAATAGAATTAAGCCTTTTTCTAAGCATCTTCCATTTTCTAAAATTAGCCCTTGGTATAAAATTTGCACTAGATTGAGCCCTCTTGGAATCAACCTTGACCTTCCATTGTTGGTTAAGCTTAATGTCTTTTATAATATTTGGCATTTCTATTTTTTGATTTGTTTGACATTGGGCATTTTTGAAGAATAATTTATGAAATAATTGGGCAAATTTTTGGGGAATTATTTTATGCCGAATCTGCTCTCAACCTACAGTAGGCAAAGGAAGAGCAAGCAAAGTGCAGACAATGCCTTAAATTGGCATATAATCCGTGGACTTAACACAATACCTCATTATTCAAAATACTTATCCTGTACAGTTTTGGAATGGAAATTCTTTTTTCTTTGAAGTGCTAGCCTCGTAAACGTTTTGATGAGCATTTCTCCTTCTGCAAGCCCCTCAGGGTTTTGGAATGAAATTCTAAAATCACCTTCGTCTGCTTGACACTCCTAATACTGCGTCTAGAGAACCACCTATAAAACCCCAGAGATTATTCTACAACGTAACAGCTACAGGCAAAATCATGACACTTAGATCAAGAATAACTTTAATCTCTAAAGGAAAAGACACATCCTGATATCCCCTTTCCAAGACAGAATATTTCGAAAACCCAGAGCATTCTGCTCCCCAGCATGCAAACCCAGAGACACACAGCAAGGAACGATAAATAATTTACTAGAGCTGCTCAGAAAGAGACCAAGTAAAACGTTTCTCAATAAAAAATCCAGCATACAAATCACTCCAATATATGACTAAGTACAGCAGCCTCATAAAACATCTCAACAAATAGGAGCTGTCTACTTGTCTGAGCCTAAACTCCGGGAAACAGGTGAAAAATCCAATCTAGAAAGGCTGGCAACAAGCACGTGTAAAGACACATCTCTTTTGCAAGTTTGTAAGCATAAATGCTAGGTGCCATCATAAAGTTTAAGGCATGAAGTACCTTAAGAATGGAGGAAAACAGCTCGAATATTCTTACACGACTGACCTCGGATTATAAAATTTTATGCTAACATGGGCATGAAGTTTTTTTTCTCTTCATGTCTACAGCTACTACACTCACGAAATATGCACATTCCCATCTTGTGTGCAAACAGGACCTTTCAATTTCACTGGTCTCGTATGTCTTACTGCTTCCAAGCATGGCGGCGTTGTTGTATTGACGTTTCGGGTTTCAGGAACAACCTCCCTCAAAAACTCTTGTGCAACATCACCATCGTCGTCTGCCCGCAGCTCTTTTGCATACCATGATAATCCCTGCATACGAAAAAAGCTCTCTGATAAGAAGCAGACCAAAGTTCTCTAACATCTACTTTCTTAATACAAATCCTCACACCTTGAATTCAAACACGGAAGCATTGTCACAATGTAGCTACAGTAAAAAGGAGGGGCACTCAACACTGCTGTAGTATGTTAAGGAGCTTCATTCACGCCTTACGCTTATCCAAATAGAAGGACAAAAAAAGAGGATCAAATAGAACGAAGGATAATTTCTTCAGAATGAGTCGAAACGGACTAAAAAAAATGGAAGTAAAGAAAATCCCCAGCTGAAAACACGCAACATTTCGGTCCACGTCATCATACGTGTTACTTCGGAGAACAGACCTCCTACAAAGGCAGAATCTTTTGAAGGCATCAATGCATTTAGAGATACAATACACTAATCCATCTGAAGTTCTTCAATGCTCTTCCTTGTTTCATGACCTAGTGACCCGTGTGGATGGACAAACCAAGCGACTTCGACATGTTTTGACCTAATAATGTTTAAAACCATGTGCATTGGGTACATGAACCAAAAATCCTGATCTTCAGCTTGACCAATCCACCCGGTTTAAAGGTCATTGAAACAATTAAAACTCTGCAAAGCTGCCATTTTTAACTACATAGATTTCTCTATTTAGAGCCATCCATGACTTACTTCAACATCAAGAATAGCATGCCAGATAGAAAACGAATGACTTGTTTCGTTAACTTGTGCACCTTTGAACCTCCATCTAGAAGCTTTTGAGTGAAAAGCCCACCCAATGTCTAAAGGTCGGTGTTCATCAATAGGTACTCTAACGAATGGTGTTTGATTCAGCACTGAAACTATGAAATATTATATGACAAACTAAACAGGAGAAACGGTGCATGCAAATCTATCTACCAGATTTCTGTTTTTCAAATTGTGCCAATAACCTTACAACAACTCCAATACAGGAGCGTAAAACAATACGTAACATAAAGATGTTGCAGGATAATGTAAAGACGCTGCAGCTTAAAATTGAAGATCTAAATTGAAGATCTAGTAAACTCACCTCTGTAGAAAAAAATCACATGGCAATGGGCAAGAGAGAGAGAAGAGAGGAACATGATTGAGCTACACACCTGCACTCCACCATTTCCATTACATTGCGTGACAACAGGAGCGTAGAAAACAGGATCCGCAGGTACTGCGACCTTTACACTGAAACCTCCACCAGGTTTCTGTTGAGGAGAACAAGCCCCGGGAATCTTCTTCTGCTGCTGCTGCTGCTCCGCTGATTGCTTTTCCCTCTCCTCCTTCTTGTGGTGACCATGCGAAAACCCGCCAAAAATCTTCCGAAACATCCCCGCCATCGTCGTTTCTCTCTCTCTCTACCCTACCCTACCCTAAAAAAAACCTCCTTCTTCCCAAACCCCCTCTTTTTCAAAACAAATTTCAAAAAACGACGATCAAACCAGTAATTCTACACCAAATAAAACGAATAACAGGCAAACGATCGCCAAGCCAACACCATAGTCGTCGAGAGAAAGGGACAAAAAACAAATCCCAGATTCAAACCTGGAAACCCTAATTCTCTGCGCTTGGCATGAAACCCTACGAATCCACGATCTACCGAAAGAGTTCACAACGCGAAAGCATCATAACACGCTTTGAAAGAAATCGCGACCTCTAAATGTGAAGTTGTAGCAGGGATTCTGTCGGATACAAAATGTGCCGCTGAGAGAGTGGAATGCGAACTAAGTTAAAGAGAATTGAGAAGAATGAAGCGGAAAAGGCGAATTCGGTAGCAGAGAGGAAAAAGGCGTTCCGTGAGAGGAGAAGCGATGCACGGCGGATGGAAACTTGCGCAAAAAGCTGTGGCAATGCTGGCGATGGCGATGGGCATGGGCATGGGGGGTGGTGTACTTCTGGGTCGACGGATCCGAGAGAGACGACTTGATAATGTTCCGTTTCACACTGAGAGAAGGTGTTGGTACTTGGTAGGCTTGGAAAGAATTGGTTTCACACGGGTGGCGTGATTCGTATAGGATCGTCTCCGATTGCCACCCTGGCAGTATTCTATAAATGCTGCCACGTGGATTCAGAGCATATTCTCCCGCCTGGCTTACCGTTCGCTGAACCGGATGTGTGGCGCACTTGCGGTTAATGTAGGGAATGACTAGGGAGACACCCCTATAGCCCAACTTATTAAATTTGAGATTATTATTAAATTGAAATAAAATCAAAAATATATTTTAGCGTAGCAAGTATTGTAAACATAAAAAATATATCTCATTTGTGACATGGTCAAAAGCCAAAACTAGTCATTCTTTTTGTTTGCAAGTTCAAAACTTGACCATGTCACAAATGAGACATATTTGTTGTATGTTTGCAACGCTTGCAGATGTAAATGTGCGTTAAAATATTGTTTTGATTTTATTTCATATTTCAATATAATAATAATCTCAAATTTAATAGGTTGGACTATAGGGGGGTGTCTCCCTAGCAACTGGGGGCTGTCTCCCTAGTCGTTTCCTTAATTAAAACCCTACGGATGATTTCAAAATAAGAGAATGAAATCATAAAACAAGGGAATTGATAAATGTACACCTAGGATTTGTTATGTACACCCGAGAGGGGTGAATTTTAGATATTTATCATTAAGAAATTGAGTTTGGAAAATTTGAATTCAGATTTGGATTTAGAGATTTTGATTTAATTTGTATCCGTAAAGACGGAGGATACAATTGAACAATGTATAGTGGAAAAGCTTTGCTAAGGGCAATTATTATTTTTATCCTTGTTTGCAAAAAATTCAAGTTCTCCCACTAAGCGTTATTCAATTGTATCATCCTTTGTGATTTAGATTTGAGTCTAAACTAAATCAAGGTCTCTAAATCCAACTTGTTGATGGTAAATATCTAAACTTTACCCCCTTGATATACATGTATCAATTCCCTTATATATATAGGGATACAACCAAACTCAAATCAAATTTTTCTTTGGCTCTGTTCCTTTTATATTTTATTTACTTTTTGCAATTTGGTCATCTAATGTAGATTTGCTATTGGAGGCAAGGAGGGCTCCAACTTGAAGTGGATTGGGGATTAAACAGGTTATGAAAAGCATGGCAAGAAAGGATATTGCCGGCATATATGAGTGGCATTGTCCCTCAGGGGTTTGTGAAAGTACCGAATACAGTATGTTAAGTAATAAGTGTCAAAGAGATTAGTACTTAGTGGATAGCAATGAGTGTTGAAGGGAGTAGTTGTTGGCCGAGTACTTGATACTAAATGCAATTTTTGTTCATAGCGAATGCTCATTGTTGCACCCGAATATGCTAGCTTGTTTTTTTGTTTTTTCTGCACAATTTGTACAATGGATTAGGGTCATTTTCTTGTGAAACGAAATACTTCATTTGTAACAGAGGAAAATCAACCTTTGTTGCAATTAGAAATTGCAAGGATATTGCATTAAAAAAATGACAATTTGAAAATCAAGTAAAAACAAGAACAACCTAAACCCAAAAAATAAAATTCGAGATTGTATAATTTAAAACACTCACAATAGAGAAACAAATTTAAGATTATATCAAGGTTTATGTGCAATGTTTCAATTTTAAAAATGCCATATGGATGTTTCCTTTTAGAAGGAAGGACCAATGTTAATTTGGACGTCCTTTTTTTGCCAATTTAGGTGTTTTTTAATCAATTTGGATATAGTTAATCAATTTGGAATTTTGGACGTATCAATTTGGTCAATGTTTTCTTATAGTATCTTATAGCAAATTTTCTTCTAGCAAATTTTGAAGATACTCACAAGTCATATTATTTTGTTTTCTCTTGGTGTCTAAGCAACCTTCAAGTGTGTTTGAAGATTAATTTAAAATGAAAGGACAATTGTCAATACTCCTTAAAACATGCTATGTTTTTGTTTGTAATATATGATGGATGTTGTCCTCCAATGATTACATTTCTATTTTTATTTGATCACAATAGCTTATAGAAACAAAATATTGTTGGCATCCACGGTTATCTTCTATTGTGTTTTTTCTTAGAGTAACTACTAGTAAGTGCATAAATATCTGCATGGTGAAAAGGTCTCAAGATTATGTCTCTAAAAAAAAGTGCCAATCCAAGAATTTTGTCCTTTCAACTTTAGGACCAAATTCAATTTATTACCTTGTTAGGTGGAAACTCAAGCCTTACCCTTGTTCTATTCATCAAAACACGTACTAGAAGAAACCCATGTTTTTGTGACAAGCCCAAATTCTTTGAGACGGATTTTAGGTGATTTCTATGTTGACATCTAATTGTTTTTATGTTTTCAAGAGGTTACTTTGAATGTTGTTATTAACATAAAAATATGGATTGTTAAATTCTGAGTAGGGATCCATGAGCCATGAGCCATGAGCCAAGATTTTTTTGTCATAATATAAAATTTCTCCTATAAACATGTACACAGGGCCTTATAATAGTGCATTATAAATTTTTATGTCTTGAAAAACTTGCTAGTTTTTAAGTTATTCCATTAATTTCAAGCTCAAAATTGGTTCCTACTTACAAAATCTTGGCTCACTGCTCATGGGCTCATCGTTTTACACTCAAGAAATAGCGTTGTCTAGTGCTCATATTCTTAAAGCAAATTCAAGTCATCTTGCTACAAGTGCAATTTTTTTTCATTCTTACAATACTTTTTAAATATTAAAAAAAGGAAACATTGAATGTCAAGTTTTCATTATCCTCTTTCCATGTTCAAGAAATACACATATTGATGAAGGATTTTTTTACTTAGAAAGATATTTTATGCCTATTGTACTACTTACAAAAAAACCTCTCTAACAATGCTCAAGTTCTTGAAAACCAAACACATTTTCTCTTCCATTAAGAAGCGCTCATTTTGGCATTTTTTATTGACCACATTTGCATAGTGGTTTTGAGCCTTTGCTAGTGCTAATCTAGCACTCTTCAATATTAGATTCCTTCTTTTAATCCATTGCACAACGTCATTGAAAAAAGTCCAAATAGTCATTTTGATCACGATATCACTCATTCCGACCAACAGTAAAGTCAATTACCTTAATTACCTCTTAAAGGTAATTGCCTTTTGTACATAGCACATGAAAAAATGCATTTTGTTATGGAACAATATTGGCATATTATTGTATCTAAATTCTACTACTGGCAATACTTTGAGTTGAATAAGCTAGTTTCCAACACAAAATGATCTCAGGTGTATATTGAGGACTGAATTATTTCCCTCCATTTGGTCATTTCTTTAACCCTTAAAATTTTCAGCCATTTTGAAGGAGGTTTGAATTTCAATTTTGTAAGTTATAAAAGGGTGAAGCTTGAAGTATAATGAGTCATTTTTAGGCTAAAGTGACCATAAGATCTTGTAGAAAGTCAAGTCCTTATCATCTCTTCTAAGTTTGGTTTCAATCCAAGAGTTAGATTGGAAGATTATAACAAAAATGTAAAAGGTACTACAAGGAAACCAATATTTTGGAGTAGTTGAAATTGTGCTTTGATTGGCTCTTTTGGAAAAATAACATTTTAAAAAGTTGGCATCTTATGTTCATTCTCAAGGTAACCAAGTTCCACATGCATGGGAACAAGTCTTATATTTTTAGGGCAAAAAATGAGAAAGAAAATGGTCTTGCAGTAGTGACCACTTCATCCTTAAATTTCAAAAATTGTGAGTAAAATAGAAGACTTTCACAAATCTAGGGCCAAAACTTAACAGTACAACTCCAAGACCACCCATGGTTTGAAAATTTCTATAAATTCAATAGTGACTCTTCTTCTAAATTTGAAAACACCACTACATAGTTAACTTATTTCTTTTTCAAATGAGCCAAAGTTCAAGTGACTCTTTACATTCCTAAGTTCATAAATGGCCGACTTGAAAAACAATCAACCCATTTTGGGTTGCTGAAAATTTTAAAGGGTTAAGAAAGCTATGCAATAGTCATCTTCAAGTTAACATTTGTTTTCTTCATTATGTGTTGTTAGAATATAACTTGAATAAATAATCCTTTATCCTTCACAATATCCAAAGGATTTTTTGTTGTTTTACCTAGTTATTGAACAATAATAGAGTCATTTCATTTGTTTGATTTGTCTTAGTACAAGGTGTAATGCTTGCCCACCAAATGAGTCTATCCATTATCACCATGATAGCGTTTTACTCTTACAATGCATCAACATCTACTTTATACCATCCCTTGATTCTTATAAAAAATCTTGTTTAAGAGCTCATTCAGACAAGAAGGGGAAAGACGACCTTCAAGGATTGAGCATGTAATAAACAAATCCCATCCACCTAGTGGAATTTAGATATCCTCATTGTTCCCTTTCAACATCCAAATACCCTATAGAAGCAACCTATAGGGTTTTCAAGTTTTAAAACATAATCCACATGTCATGTTGTGTGCCTCATTGGATCAAGGTTTAAACCCCTTATTGCAAACTTCTAGTGAGAATTTGAAATCTTAACCTCATAAGTTTCATGTTTCTCCCTATTTTGTGATTGTATTCTAAGAATGCCTGTGTCCATAGTGGATGATGGATGATAGTAAATGGTGGATTGGAAGATACTTGCAAAAGATCACAAGACATTTGGATAATGTAGTAAAATATATTCAAATCAAAAAATACACGCAAAACAATGGACAATGCTTACAAAATGTACGTGGATATATCTAAGTTAGAAGGTACATGCAAAAAAATGGGAGATCTCCCAATGTTCAAGGACATAAAAAGTCCATAATTACATGAATGATTCTCAAGTAGTTGAATGCATCATAATTTATGTAATGTTCCTTCTGAACATATAGTTCAACTTTGATTGACATCTAATCTATATTGAATTAGCCAGAAATCATTGATTTTTTTGTTGACATCCATGATTAAATTGTTGGCCAAGATTAATTTGGCTGTGTAGATCAATTTCCTCAATATTGAACATTCTTAGGACTTTTTTGAAACATCAGGTGCAAGACAATGTTTTGAGATATTTACAACTCTTGCTACATTATTTGTTTGTTTATCATTTTGAAAACAATGTAATGATTCCTTTGCGAACTTGAATTTTCAAGACAAATGCATAATTCATCATTTGTCTTTTTCTACCTTTGTTATCTTTTTGCCTCCAATTGTCTTTCTATAATCATGTGATTTCTTATTGGTATATAATTATGTATTATCCAAAACCACTTAGAAAATTAGGTTGTTTATTTGCCATATGAGATTTTCTCTTTAAGCTAAACATTAGCACCAAGCTTTAGTGCTCTTTTTAGAATTTCTATTGTTTGCATCAAGGAAACCATTTGCAAAAATTGACATTTGGTTTGCAAAGGTCATATAATGAAATCTTCAAGTTCTTAATGTAATGGTTTCCAAAATTGTTTATATTCACATTTGTTTGTTTCAACAAATGATATTCACTTGTATGCATTGTATTATTTTTTTGAGTTTTACCCTCAACAAATGAAGAAGAACTATGGTAGAATTTGAAAGATGGCCAAATGCAATTTCTATTATCTTGATAGTTTTGTTACCATGTTGCTTGTTTTGCTAATACTCATTTCATCTATGACAATCACTTCAATGTGGCTTCCTTATAGTAGATTTTCACATTTATTGAAAACCTAAAAAGATTGGACTTTGCAACATTTAGACAAAGTTAACAAGCATGTCTAAAAAAGAACTTGAAGAGGTATTTCTTATTGAAATTTCTTGTCTTACATTCAATTTAAAAATACAATTTTAAGACCTACCTACAATGAATTATAAATTTCTCATTGATTAATACAAGAAAAATCTATTTTTAGATATTGCCTTGCATTGAATTTGAACTATTTGTATGAAGTCACATGAACTAAGAGTATTATCCATGAAATGTATAGAGTATGTTTATATTGGATGAAATGAAAACGGTTATTAAAGACTCTATAGATGTGGCTATTGGGAGTCAACAATTCAATCATGACAAGGTTATTTTAGGAGCAAGCCAAATCATTTTACCAAAAATTAATGTCAATATAAAAATGAACCAAAAAAACACATAAATAATTCAAAAAAATTAGCCTTTGATAAAGCTTTGAAGTACAGGTTACACACTGGACTAATGGGGTTTCTGAAAGTTGCATCAAACGTTTGGCAGTGCTCAACAAGCCTTTCAAATATGTTGGTAGGCAAATAGGAACAAACGTTTTTAATTCCAATATTGCATAAAAACTTCAGTTAGGTCAAATGTGACAACAAGAAAAAAAGGAAAAAGGACGAGACTTTCTATATATTTTTTTGTTGTGGAAAATCAGTTTTATTTCAATGTTTTAGAAAATTAGTTCTTAATGATGCATTTTCTGATGCAGTAACAACTGTTATTATGCAAAAGAATGGAGCTGGTATGATAATGGCAACTTCTTGCTTCTGGGACAAAAGTGCTGATGGTAAATTTTTGTTCACATAAAATTTACATGACTCATATTGCACTGGTACTACATGGATATTGATAATTGGGAAATTTTTATGGGTATCTCTGAAGTTTGCCATGTTTGTATAGATACTCCTGATTTTTCAGAAATTGTATAAATACTCTTGGACCATAATTTTCAAGCGTTTGTTTTATTGTGCATGTCACTTCTTTCTCCCTTGTGCACACATTGTTTCTTTTCTATTCTATAGCACTTCTTGCTTTAACATTGATCATGAAGGAAGTAGCGTGCATAACAAAACAAATTCTTAAAAATTATGATCAAAGAATATATGTGCAATTTCTGAAAGACAAGGGGTATCTATACAAATATGGCAAATTTCAGGGGTACTCATAAAATTCTCCCTTAATAATTAGACTAGCCAATGGGAAAAATAAATTACAAGCTTGAATTAACTTGATAAAAAAATATTTCAGGTAGTAATACTATACGATGGGAAAACAAGACAATGTACGTGATTGTCACAATCTTTGGTGTTGCGATTTAAACGAAGTTTTTTTGTTACACATAAATTTTACAAATGCACTGATTTGAAAATTAAGCATAAGAATTGGTTATGTAAATATGGAAAAACAGCTAAAGCTGAAACAACAAATAAATCTTCCATGACTTTGCAAATGCTTGGGCAAGAGTGTGGAATGTTATTATTCTTATAGAATCTTTGTGGTTTTCATGAAACCATTCAAGGTGTTTGAAGGACCTGAAGAAGCTCTTATACAACATTCAAGCACAGATATATAGAATGCAAGACCAAAAAAACTCATCAATCTTGCCAATCTAAGCTTTTAAGGCAACTCAACTATTGCCAAGTAGTTTTTAATAAAGTTTTCCCTAGTTAAAAACATATATATCTATACGCATTTGTGTTCGTTGTTTCTAGTTCTGTAGATTTAACATTTAAATTCAACTACTAAAGTGATACTAGAATTTGATATTTTTTCATAGGGAGCAAACATTCATTTTTTTAAAAGAGCTGTATGTAGAAAATTTGTTAAAACTACAAAATTAAAAGTGCATTAGTGCACATGGAATCTGTATCTAAAATTTTGGAATTGAATAAACTTAAAATTAATAAAGCTCTTTGTGCTACATATTTAAATGATAGTACGTTGCAATGAAATGAGTTTGATGGAAAATAGAGTGCCATGAAGCACGGTTTTTGGATTTTCAAACTATTAAGGATTTATTTTTCATTGAAACATTATGGAAGAACTGAAGTAGTTGCAATGGATTGATCTGTACTTTCCTGCAATTATTCTAAGGGAGCAGTATGACTCACTTTGTAGCGATTTTTAAAATTTACAATTTTTTTTGAAATTATGCCCCTATTTGTAATTATTTTGAAACTATGCCCTTATATGTAATATTTTACGTTTCCATGCCCCTATAATTAATTTCCCCTATATATATATATATGACTTGTAGCTTCTAATTATCTTAGCCTAGACTAAGCGTCGAGAGTTGTTTTAGGGTTTAGGAGAAAATGGGGGGTTTAATGGCCACCAAAGCTTGGAAAGTTACATCCAGTAAAAGTGACCATAGGATTTGAAAAAGGGCTACCTTCTTTGCTGAAGGAGACCAGTCACAACTCCTTTCATTGTACAAATCAAGAGAAAAAGTGAGATAAAGTCGAGATCCCCAACAACAGGATCTTGTTGTTGGGGCGCTTAAGGGTTAATAACATACTTTGATGCTTTTGCTACCATGAATTAGCCTCTAAAAAATCTTTGATATGAACAGACATAAGTTACTAAGCATAGTCCTTCCATTTTCACCTTTGAACACCATTGAATACTTCTGAAATCATTTTTAGGTGAAATGTAGAAAAGTGTGTGTTTTTCTAGTCCCACTTATTTTTACTAACAACCCACAATCACACCACTTATTTTTGAATTCTTTGAAAGAAATGTACCAAATTGAACAAAATGAATAAAGCCTACTTTTTGCCCAATTGAACAATACTCCAAAATTAATTGAAATTTAGAATTACCACTTTTGAAACTTTGGCCTTTTGCATATGCTTGGGCCTCATTCAAGGCCATCCATGTTGACAAATTTTCTATACCTGCACTTATAGTTTTCAAATGCACAATCATATTCCAAAGTACTGGACTAAAAAACCATATTTTTAAGTGAGATAATTGCATTAAACTCACCCTATTTAAGTTGATATGATTTTGTGTTTTGACTTCCTCATCACAATTTTTTTTCCTTGCAAACTTGTCCTAGCTAAGCTTGGAAATACCGCACCCTACAAATTGGGTATGGGGCAAGGTTGACAATGGGTGCTTCTACCTTAACCCTTGAACGCCAGATGGGTGAGTGTGCTTGCCTCTCTCATTGCTCTACATTGGTTTCTACAATGGTGTGGCAAGTGCCCACATGTTAAAATATTATTTCCTAAAGTTGCAAAAGTCAATAATGCATAGTGCCCTCATGAAAATTGCAAGAGGGGTAGCATGGGACCCAACGCTGTTTCTCTAAATCTTCTCATAATTTGGGTTACCATAAAATATGAGTGTGTTTGCCAAGGTTGTTTTTTTGCCATCCATGATGTACCATGTATACATGATCACTTCCAAAAAAATTAGGTGAAAAATAGCTTTTATAGAGTGTTATTTTTTGGTGGAGAGGGAACGTTTTTTTGTTGTCGCTAGCATTTAGGGGTTATTCTCAAAGCTATTTTGATTTGCAAAACACTATTGCACTTTCTACTTTGTGTAAGGTAATTGGCTCTAAAATCGTTCGGGCATTGAAACCATCTATCCTTCTTAAATGTGCACCTTTTGTACATGCCGTTTTTTATAAGCTTCAAAAATGTATAAGTGAAGTACATTTAAGAATGTGGATGATATTAGAGCCTTTGCACTTCAACTTCAAAATTTCATAACTATGTCCACAAAGCTTCAAAAAATATGAAAACAACTTGGGTTAGATGCCAATTCATCTCGTCTTTCAAGAAAAATTTACTGAAACATATTTCATGCGTATTTCATGAAGCTTCACCTCCCCAAAATCCAATTTCAGCCCTTAGATGGACGGTTTCAGAGCCTCGAACCTTACGTGGTGCAGCTAAAATGTGGATGCATGTAATCACTTTGGATGAAGACGCGACGTTTCATCCATTATCTTCAGCGAACTTCGTAACCTTCACCCTTTTAAAAATAGTGATAAATAGCTCTGAAGACTGTCGAAAACCCTCAGTACCTGAACCCTTTCTTACGTACCTCTTCTGCGGATTCGCTGGTCTGCAACGCACGAACCCTAACTTTTTGCCTGCTCGAGCAATCCTGTCCGTGCTGCTGCTCTTCTCTCTCCTTCTGCGTGCTTTAGTTGGCCCTCACGCTGCGCCCATCGCTTCCTTCCTGCCGGCGCATTCGCACGACGCACCTCCTCCGACAGACACCGCTGCTGCTGATTTCGCGGACTTCGGGTATGATCTTTGTAAAGCCATTTTGCCTTCTGAAGTTCAGTTTGCCGCATAATCGTAGAATCGCTCGGAACGAGTGAGTGCATGACCAAGCTTGGTTTCTCTTCATGTCTGCTTTGGTTCGGGTGCTCACGTCCTTAACTTCATAAGCTTCCCTCCCGCGCTTGTCAGAAATGGTGAAATAGTGAACGTTTTCGTGGTTTACGCTCCAATTTTGCTTTGTTTGTTTCTTGCCTCGCCCATGGATTGCTCATGCTGCAAGCGGCTTACCTTGCGACGCTGGGAGGAAGTTCATTCTCTTCAAGGGATGGGAAGGAATGGGAAGGGGTGGTAGCTGACTGCTCGTTTGCCGTCGTGGATGATTTTCTCATCGCAGAAATCAGCATGAGGGTTTAGGGTGTCGGTAATGGGAAGTTCGAAGCGGCTCAAATCGGGTCTAGCTGAATCGTGAGTGTCGTACGGACCGTGAAACGGCACCTCTATTTTTGCCAGGGAGAATTAGTACCTCCTCCCGACAATTAACATCTGCAATCTGATGGCACTATGGATGAATTCGAGGAGTGTTCACATATATTTCTTTCTATGAGGGTCGTGTATATTAGTCGACCCTACCTGCCCTGTACTGCCACGCTCATATGACACCTCTCTCACATCACCTTTCGCAAGGTTTCGGAGAATCCGTGGGTATTTGTGTGGCGTGCAGTGCAGTGTGAGATTGGGCAATGATGCAAAGTAATGCTCCTACAGATGTCGGGCGAAATTGTATTACAAGTTTCACAATTGACGTTTGGCGGGTGGGATCGTTTGTTTCGATGAGCAGGGCAGGGGTTTGCTGGTGTCGGCATGGACCAGAAGAAGAGGAAGTTGGAGGATGGTGACGTTCCGAGTGGTGGAGGATTGACCATGGCGGTGGTGCCTGCGTTTGAGGTGACGAAGGAGGACGTGAAGAAGCTGGTGGAGCCGTTCAGCAAGGAGCAGTTGATGGACTTGCTGGAGGACGCCGCTCTAGTTCATTCAGGTCAGTTTGCTGTGCATGCGGTTTGCGAGGATGTCCGGGATGTGGATGCTTTGGTGGCGGCGGGCGGGCGAGGTGTAACGAGGCGGTGTACTGAGGGTTCCGTGTGGTGCAGGCGTGTTGGAGGCGATCCGCAAGCTGGCGGACAAGGATCCCGGGCACAGGAAGATATTCGTGCGGGGGCTGGGATGGGACACGACGACGGAGACGCTGAAGACGGTGTTCTCGCAGTTCGGGGAGGTGGAGGAGGGGGCGGTGATCATGGACAAGGGCACGGGGAAGAGCAGGGGGTTCGGGTTCGTGACGTTCAGGCACATGGACGGTGCGCAGCGGTCGCTGAAGGAACCGAGCAAACGAATCGACGGGCGGATGACGGTGTGTCAGCTGGCGTCGACGGGGGCGCTGCAGACGAACCCGAACCAGGAGGTGTCGCAGAGGAAGATTTATGTGGGCAACGTGCCGCTGGACCTATCGGCGGACAGGGTGCTGGCCGTGTTCGCGGGGTACGGGGAGATCGAGGAGGGGCCGCTGGGATTCGACAAGTACACGGGGCGGTCGCGGGGGTTTGCGCTCATCATCTACAAGACGGTGGAGGCGGCAAAGAGGGCGCTGGTGGAGCCGATCAAGGCCATAGACGGGATCCAGATGTACTGCAAGCTGGCGGCGGAGAGCGGGAAGCAGCAAGGGAGGCAAGGCGGCGGCGGGAAGAGCGAGGGCGAGGTGCTTTTGGGCAGGCAGGCGGTAAGCCAGGGAACCGGTGCATTTGATTGTGGGACGCGGGACGGAGTGTTGTTTGGGGGCAGGGACGGGGCGTGCGTGGGATGGGTGTGTGACGGGAGGGCTAAACCGCGGTGGTGGTGGTGTGGGGGTTTTGGCAGGCATCGAGTGGTCAGGCGGTGGCGAACGGGCAGAACATGGCTTACGGGTCGATGAACACGGGGCTGATAACGACGGGAATACCTCTGAACCAGGGCGTGAACCAAGGAATGAACCAGGGGCTGCATACGGGGCTGAGCAGCCACAACCAAGGGCTGAGCGGGCTGAACGGGTCGCTGAATGGGTCGCTGAGCTATCCGGTGAATGCGACGCTGTCTTCGCTGGGGCAGTTGTCGAACGCTTCGATGAATGCGAGCCTGAACCCGCAGAGTTCGGTGGGGATGGGGTCGTACGGGTCGCAGCTGGGCATGTCGCAGTACGGAGGTCAGGGGGGCGGGCTGGGCGGGCAGCCGGGTTACACGACGCTGAACGGGGTTGTGTATGGACCCGCAGCGAACTCAGTGGCGTCGCAACAGGTAGGCATGCGCGGGCTGGGGGTGGTGAGTTGGGGTGGCTTTGCAGGAGCTGGGCGTGGTGCCTTGGAGCGCAGTGTGGGCGGTGTGATTGGGCTTGCAGTGCGGGAGTTGTGGTGGTGACTGATTGAGATTTGACGGTGTGTTTATGTGCAGCAGGCAGCGCTGCAGGCAGGTGGCGGGCACTACGGGTATGGATCGTACCAGAACGCGCAGCTGCCTGCATCGTCGGCTCCTCGCGGAGCGTCGGCGGGGAACATGTACATGGCGTCGAACTACAATCTGTGAGGTGAGTGCGGGTCCGTGGCGTTGGCAGGAGTGGGGCGGTTTGCTGGGTGGCGGTGGAGGTCTTTGTGCATTGGGCGATCGGTCCCGGGGGTGCTGTGTGTGGTGAAAGTAGTGTGTGTTGGGCGAGTTCTGTGGGCGTGGTGGTGAGAGTGGGGGCTTGCCGTGGGTTGCGGTCAGTGAGCGAATGGCGGTCGATTAGAGTGCGCATTAAGGGTGAGGTCGTGGTTGTCGCCGGGGTTGGATTGTGTGGGCTTGGAGCGGACCTGGCTCCCGGGTGCGGACATGTTCGGC
The DNA here is from genome assembly GCA_963920765.1 of Ulota crispa. Lineage (NCBI taxonomy): Eukaryota > Viridiplantae > Streptophyta > Bryopsida > Orthotrichales > Orthotrichaceae > Ulota > Ulota crispa. The sequence goes on from OY987245.1 coordinate 9,029,258, forward strand.
ACGGGGTGTCGTACGTGGTGCGGTAACGCGTGTGTTCGGGGTGGTGTAAGGGCGCAATGGCAGTGTAGGACTAGTGTGTGACTGGATGGTCGCGGAGGCATGGTGGTGGTGTGGTTTGGCGTGATGGGACGTCGGGAGCTGGTTTGAGTGGTAGGAAGTTGGGAGGGCTGGGTGGTCCTGAGAGTATGTGCATGCGGTTTTTGAGTTTCCGGGTGTGCGGCTGCTTCTGCAGAATTTGAGGTTCTGACTTTGTGATGGATGTATTGATGTTGATTATTCAGAGTTTGCGGCGTGTGGTTATGGTTGTTTATGGTTTGGTGGCCTGGTGAATTTGGACGTCAGAAATTGGATGCTGCTGGATCCGGGTCGCTGTGATCCTTCGTAGCGTGATGTGAGGAGATTGTAGGATGTGTTGGAGATATTCGCCTGGGTGAATGCCCGCTCTTGTGAAGTGGGACGGCCCTGTTTGTCGGGTGGACATGTTTGGGCGGCATCTGATTCTTGAGACTCTGGGAGTGTACTTTTTCTGGAGGCTGGTGGTGTTTCTGGGAGATGACTGGGTAGGACCAGGCACCTGAATGCGCCACACAGTGAGCCGTGGTGAAAGCCGGTTGTTTGTGGGCGTGGGATCGGGGAGGTCCACGTCTTGGAAGCGGTTCTTCTTTAGGAGTGTTGTTTAGAAGTCTTGGAGATGTGGTTGGCAGGAGCGGAGCCTTAAGGACGTGGTTGTTTGAATCCGCAACGAGCGTTTGGCATGGGTGGCTGTGGAGGAATGCTTGAGTAGGTAGATCGAGTGAGCGAGAGAGAGAGAGTGAGAGAAAGACTGTGAGGAAATGTCTTGACTTGCGAGCTGATAGATTTATGCGCATCGATGCTTGAGCTGGGAATTAAGATAGAGCATGATGGCATTGGAGTCTTGCTGTGGAATGGTGTTTCAGATTGTTTGGGTTCAGCTAGTTGTGTGTGGCCGAGGCCGTGATCGGCGAAGCGGCGTGGTATGGTAGGCGTACCGCAGACGTGCAGGGTGGGAGGTAGTATAGGACTGAGCAGTGTAAATTTTTTTTGAGGAATTTGGGCTGCTTGTAAATTGAGACAAACTCGGAAGGTTGTGCACGTGGGTGCGCCGCTGTACTCTGGCAAATGTGTGAGACCGCTTAATGGTGGTGCAATGTGTTGGAATGGGCGTGCTATGTTCGTGGAAGGTTGTGAAACTGTAGGTGTTTGTTTTGCTCAGCATTTGTGTGGCATGAGAGTGTTGGACGAATGGGGGATTGGGGACGCGTTGGCTGACGCCTGTATCGTCGAGTCGGTCATATGGATGGCATGTGTGATGTGTGACATTTGTTATGTGAATGGCATTGGTGCCGTGTGTGGCGTGGTGTGCATGCGTGGATGATGTGGAAACACTCATTGGCCTTTTTTGAGTCGCGAGCGCATCGGCGACTGTGGCTCTGCCTGTGTTTTTGGTTGTTCGGGACGCCAGAGTGACTGTTCCCGCCATTGTTTCGACTGTGTTTTGTAAGCGATCTGGTCAGAGCCGAGGCGTTTGTGCGATGTGAGAGGTTGCGTTTCTGGTAAGCTGCGTGGATTTGGGACTGTGTGTGGCTTTGGGACTTTCATGTCCGGGCTACTGCTTTGCCAGTTTGTTGTGACCTGGTGCGAATAAGTTTGGGAGTAGATGACTGACGGCGAATAGCGATTGGGACTGTTGTATGAGGCGTCCGCCATCTGAGCTTGTGAATTGGCGACTCGTTCATCCGGCTTTGACACAGTTTGAAATAGAGTCGGCGGTTTAGGGTCTTTGGGACATCGCCTTATAACACTGCATGTCCCGTTGGCAATGAGTGTCTGCGCTTGACTTCCGAGGACTGGGAACGAGACTGGGATGGATCTCGGAGTTGACGAGGCAAATCTGTGAGGTACGGGTAGTTTGATGGGCTTTAGCAGCAGAGCAGGTGGTTCAGTGAGGCTGGCCTGTGCGTGGCTGTCGGGTTGGTGGATTGAGCCTAGAACGATAGATTTATGGGCAACAATACGATAAATTTTCGAGCATGTCGCCTGGCCGCGATGTGGAGTGTCCTATTCAGATGAACATCGTGAACTTGTTGTCGTTAAGTTAAGGTCACATACTGGTAATCAAGTCGAAGACGTTGGTTTCTGGATGGTTTTGATGCTGGGGAGGTGTGGGTGTGGGTGGGAGGCTCGGATCAAAGCGGCGGGTTTTTGTGGAGGGAAAATCGAGGAAGGAAACCATTGCTTCTACTGGTCCCGGATGTAATGCTTCCGGAAAGAAATCGGAGTTCAGATGGTAAGTCTCCTGAGTCTGGCTCAATGCCATGGTACGGGAAAAACGTGGTCAATCGTCTAAGGTTTGCTTGGACATCACGTGCATGCCAATGGTACCTTTGGCGTGGTGCAGTTGGGAGAGTTTGGTGAGATGGTTGGTCGTCTTTCGGGAGGAGAAGTAGGTTGGTTGGGTGGACTTGCTGTATGAACGGACGGTCAATTTTCAGTGAGTAATACGATTCGACCGGCTGTGTTACAGGGAGTGGGATTAGGCGTCGCTGCCATAATGTTGCGAGCGGTTTCTTAAATCGAGGAACGAGCCAGTCTGTTTGACCGTTGTGAACGTTTTTTCTTTTTGTCATCATGTTATTATTACCATGGGATTACCTGATGACAGACCAAAAAAGAAAAATTAAGATTGAAAAATATTTGCAGAGAAGCAATCGGTGACGATGGTTTCGCAGTTGAGTTTCGGAGCGGCATGCGATTTTTCTTTCGGAGCCTGCGGTCCTGAACTATTTACGCTTTGACTTGAGTTGCATTAAGTTGATTGTCGGAGTTCGTCAGTGACGAGTAGGGGTCAGTGTTTTTCATTCTGGCCAGCTCTGAGAGATTTCGGCCACTGCAGTATCTTCAAATTTTCTCCAACGTAAGGACAACGAAGTGCTTACTGTTCCTTCAGAAAAACATTGGTAAGGGAGCGTGTCCGATCTTTCCCCACTCTCCTCTTGCAACTAGCAGGACGCCTGGGTCTATTTTGGGTATTGTGGATGCTGTGTTCGCTGTGTTTGCGCTCGTGGGGGGCCGCAGTTGTGTGGAATGGTTTGTTGAGACGGTATTAAGGCAGTGAATATCAGGGGCAGGGGATGTTGAGGCAATAGCAGATGGGTTATTACATGGTTTTTATTGCGGGTTTTCCTGGGTGGCGGTTCTAGTGTCCCCTGAAAGTGGTACTGATGCGGTGTGGAGCTTTACTCTTTTTGGTTGCTTCTGTCGGAGTGGTTCGCGATCCAGTTCGATTCTTATCAATTCGAGTTAGGATTCTTGCTCGGAAGTGTGTTGTTCCTTGCAGTCCGTTTGTCATACCTGGGCCTCTTGGGTGCGGAGTGTTGCTTTTGTTGTGTGGCTGCTCCCACTGTAGACCGTATGGGGTTGTGGTGGGCACGTGCGCATTCCTTCATGGTGGTTTGTCCTGCATGCTGTGTCGTTTGTGGATGTTGCAATGTGGGTTTTGGTTGGGCTTTTCAGCTGCCTAGTGTACTGGAAGTCGTGATGTGTGGAGCTGTTGAATGGGCTTCCTTTGGGGATGCCATGGGAGGGTGCTGTCGGCCTCACTGAGTTGGTTAGCATGTATAGCTTTTGGGGTTAAGATTTTCAACGTTGCAAGTTGGAAACTGGGCATGGCCACGGCTGCAGACGGGCAGCTCATCATATTGGTGTGGGTTCGACCCCCAGTGGTTTTATATCGGGCGGAAGCTAGGAGAGTGCACAGAGCGAAGATTGGAACTAATTTGAGAGTTGTGACAGGACCTGCCGACAATGAAATTTTCTGGTACACAACGGTGTTAGAATGCGAAGTACGACTAGTTGAATTTTTTCTGGATGTTGCATGCTTCGCTGGAGTGGTAAGGTAGGAGCACCCATAAGCGTCATAACCGTCACCTCTGAAATCTTGGAAAATCTGTGGAAGTGAATAGATGTGAACATGAAATCTTGAAAGTGGTTATGGGTGCAATGGCAGTTTGCTCTTCAAAAATTCACAACTTATTCTCACAGTATCCAAATAATACATTTGAAAGTGCAAACTTTTTTTTTTTCACAGTATCCAAATAATACATTTGAAAGTGCAAACTTTTTTTTTTTCTGTTCCTAATAGGATCCTATAATTTGCTAGTTGTTTATTACTAGTCATCATGTTCAAAACCTTTAGTTTGACGTTTATGGGTGCTCCTACCTTAGTTGTATCGGCGGTGATGAGGTGCGGGTGAGTTGAAATGAAGCAGTGTGCAGTGATGATTAGCCATTAGTTTGTTGTTTTGTTACCGTCTCTGAGTACGAGAAGTGGTAGGGGTTTAGAGATTAAATTAATTGAAGTCTCCTTATAATAAACAAATTTAGGGCTGCTGACACAGATCAGCACGTAGCTACGGTGAGTCAGACGGAAAAAATCTCTGCCTTCTTACTTGTATGATAGTAGTATACATGCACACGCTTTGCGCGAGTTGGACATGCATGGGTATTGCAATATTCAATTTTCTAGAAAATCAATATCTCACAACTGGCTTAGAGTTTAACCTTGATGCATTGTCATTTTGGTCCTCTTTGGAAACCATAATTGCCTTCATTGCAATGCTACGTTTTAATACTTTGTTGGGGTGCTTGGTGTTTTGTTGGTTTTTGGACACATGGTTGGAGGCTGCTTGGTGCTTGGTGTTTTATATTTGGGGATTATTATTGCAAATTGATATGTGCACACTGGCGGTTGATATTTGCACACCCCCCTCGGGGTAAATTATAGATTTCTACTATCAAAAAGCTGAATTTGAGAATTTTGAATTCAGATTTGGACTTAGAGACCATGATTTAGTCTAGGTCTACAAAAAAAAAATTGCAATTGAACAACATCCAATGAAAAAGCTTAGTTAGGGAGGAAAGTGCTACTTTTACTTTTGTTTGTAAAAAAAGATAGGCTTTTTCATTGGGTGCTGTTCAATTGGAACCTTTTTTATGGTTCTAGACTAAATCATGGTCTCTTAGTCCAAATCTGAATTCAAAATTCTCAAATTCAGCTTTTTGATAGTAGAAATCTATAATTTACCCCCCAGGGGTGTGCGAATATCAACCCCCGGTGTGCACATATCGATTCACTTATTATTTTGTTGCTTCAACTTACACCAAAAAGTTCTAAAAAGTTCTGAAAGATGGCATGGAGTCAAAATCCTCCCACTTAGTATAGGTAGATTTACGGATAACTGAAATGAGCGTCTGGTTTATATTACTTGTGACACATTTGCTGTTCTAACCTATGCTGTTCAGAGTCCTGCGGCTGCCTGCGCAGGCCGCACGCTAATTTTTAACTCTTGGAAATTTTATTTAGGCCTTGGCGATTCGCTGATCTTTTAGATGAGTCATAGTGGTGCTTTGTTGCCGTCAGTGATGTCCGAGGTGGCTCGCTATTTTAGACCGTCAGCTCCTAAGGTGCGCTTATGAGGGTTGTATGAAGATTTTTCAGGTTAGTTTGCTGTGGCGCATTAGGATCAAAGATGCTGTTGAGAATCGCTGCAAGCCTCACGCCTCCTTGCGCTAACCTTCTTTCGACTATGGGCAACCTTGAGATGTAGTAGGCATCTGCAGCAGAACCACATCATCATGAGGAAAGTGAATCCCATGGGAAGGTGTTTGTGGATGTGAAGGTCCACAATCACGGACTCTGCATTGGAGGTGATGGTTGAACTTGAAGTCAGGGCTTGTATGTAGAGCCCTTATTGTGACATTGACCTACTTTCGACACGAAATATGCTCAGCTACCTGTTGGCCCTATGTCAGCAGGTGGCATATTTAGTATCGCATTATGTTTCAGTATTCAGAAGAACAAGGTTCTCATTGTACTCATTTAGAGGATGTTTGGGCAGTTCAGCAAATATTTTATGTCCAGTAAGGCAGACACACCCATTCCTGAGCGGGTTTTAAATCCGACAGCTATGTACCCAATTGTTCATTTCAGAACTGAAATGATCAATCTGGGTACTTAAACGCTCAGGAATGGGTGTGTCTACCTTATAGGTGTAAAATCCTTGAAGCTTTTCTTAATGAATTGTAATGAGGTAATACAACATATTTTTTGTTCTTTTAAGAATTTCACCTTCTTGTGATATCAGGTGGAGTACTCAAGGATTTGTTGATTAGCATATCTGAGAAGTAATCAGTGGAAAAAACTCATCCCTGAGATATTTTTCTTGGAATGTTTTATGATTTTCTAAAGTCACAAACTTCCTCTTATTGTCTACTGACATGTTTTAAAATCAACCATCAAAGATTAAGAACTTGGTGGACAAAGCCTATCAATATCTCACAAAGTGCAAGTATTTGGTTGTAATACCGTTCTAAATTGGCTAGTTTTGGGTGAATACAGGCAAACTTCCATGCTGGATTTGGAAAATGCAGAGATGACCAGGCTTGTCATTTTTGGCGTTTTCTTATTCCTGGCCAAATACGGATGTTTTTAGCAGGCAGGGAATAGCTTGTTCTAACCTAGGTATTATTTTTAGGAATGTTTTCTTAAGAAATTATTGGAGAGAGATTTTGCTTAGGGTATGTTCACACTTGATGTTAGGAGGGACATTAGAGATATGAATGCAGTCTAAAGGTGTCCAGATGCATCTAATTCCTTTGCTGCTACCCCTCTTAAGACCAAGTGTGAACATACCTTCAGTCCTATATATGTCCTTGAATACATGCATTGGTTTTCCTTGTGCCAAATCTCTAGTAATGTAAAAAAGTGCAAGGAATCGTCTTTAGTTGCAATGCTTTCAAAAATCAAATGGTTCAAACTGATGGGTATATAGCATGACATACTCTAAGGGGTGGATCTTAATGAGAAAATATTCGTAGGACTTGGACATAAAGTTGGGTTTAGTAAAATGGTGGACCCAAACCTTGAGTGTCAAGTCTGCCAACACTTTTGAATAGTGTTATCATTTAAGTAAGACATAGTGAATTGGAAGATAGGATTGGGGACGTAGTGTGAAACACCAAGTCCCAACTTTTGGCTCTTCACCAATGAGATTCTCAAAATTTAGTGGGATGTGGGACATAGTGTGAATTGTTCCTAAGGATATAATGAGTATGTGCAATTAAAAAAGGGTGCATGAGTCTTGTTACTTACCTCCTATTGATGTTTCGGGTGTAGCGTCCTTATAAGCCCACTTGCAAGCCAAGTTGACTCCCTCTGTTGCATACCTATAGGAAAAAAATAGGCATTGTTCATTTACTAATGCTATAAATAATCTTTACAATGAAATGTCAAAATATCTGGAGTATTTTTACTCTTTATAGCAAAGTGCTATCTATTCAAGCTTTCATTTAAAACTAATTTTCAATTGGATAAGTAAAACTCTTTGATCACTTGTCCGAGGGTTAACTACTTGTGTTGCTTAGATTTTTAGTAGTAAGCAATCATCATATCACCATAAGTTGCTAGAAATATAGGCATTCATCTTCTTGTATGCATATATGTTTATTTATGACATAATGGGGTTGAATTTCTTTGAAAAACCTAATAAGCAATTTGGCTTTATATTAAACCAGTACATTGACATTCACCCATTATATAAATTTATGAATTCATAATGTTTAAAGAGAACATTACTTCATTTACTTGTTGAAATTGAGAAGAATGGAGACGTGAACCTTATAGCAAAAAAGGCATTGTGATTTGTCTTTAAAGCAGGTAGGATAGTTTGGACACTACTAGAAAAGAGCCCTTTTATGACTCAGTGCATATAACTCTTGATTGTCATCCAAAATTAGTCATATTTTGGAAAGTCATATAATAGAGTCATATATAGTGTAAATTATATGCTCTCCAAATATGACTAATTCTAGATGACAATCAAGAGTTATATGCAGTGAGTCATAAAAGGGCTCTTTTCTAGTTGTGGGATAGTTTGGAGCAAAGATTTGAGCTAAATTACTCATTGTCAAAACCACAACAATTATTTTCTTAGTAAATTTTTGAACCTTTTCTAGAACACACTATTTTATTTTATTCCTATTAAAATCCAAGTTTTAGAAAATGCAACAAACCAATTGTAAGTTCACCTTAACAAAATATCTTTGTGAATAAAAGCCTTCAAAGCAATGAACATGAAAGAAAACAAAAGACAAAAAACTAGTGGAGGCACATTTTCATGCCTCCACCCTAAACTATATCCCTGTCTTTGGCATGAAGATTTCAAATCTCTCCATTGGAACCACATTCTTGATTTGATTTAAAAATATCTATTATGCATAAATGAGGTTTGATTCTTGTATTGAGCATAGAAATTTTCCCTTTAATTGAAACTAATTTGTGGATACTTAGTCTTATTCCTTCAATTGTAATTGATTTGTAGACACTAAGCTTTGTGTTTTTTTGCAAACTATTGGTTCACATAGATTTGGGGGGTTTTATATTAAAGCTCTTTAAATCAATCCTCTAATAGTTAAAGGGGGACAAAGAAATATCTAGAGCTTACCTTTACTTGTATCCTAGATTTTATGTTATAAACATGAGTGTTTGTGCTTGCTTGTACATAGCCCACTTACCAAAAGTATTAACCATTACAAGATCAAATCTTAACCCCAATCACTAACTTGCCCAACTTAAAAATAATGTAAATATCTTTACAAGTTTTAAGGAGGGAGCTTACGTGTCAGGACATGCAAATTTGCCATTGCGGCAAAGTCCCCAGACATCAACCTCCCTTGCCCAATTATCCTGCATTTGCAAAAACAAACATTTAATGCAAGAGATTGTCTTCACTGTACATGCATATTAAGAGGGATTGTTATGAAGTAACATTAGGAAAAATATGGGGTGTCAATAAGGCCTTTATAAACAATTCCAGCCCTCCATCTTTTTTGGTTCCTGATGTGGGGAGCCAGCCCCTACTGATGGCCAGAAAAAATTAATTAAAAAAATCCAAAAAATCCAAAAAAAAGGGTCATAGAAAAAAACAAGAAACATTTTGCACATGATTTTATTGGGAACTGGGTTCACATGGTTAAGGACCCCCCAAACTCAGGGCCTTATTGGGGCCCCATATTTTCCTAGTGTTTAGATTGTGTCCATGTGGTTACATTTACCCAATATTATCACTAATGTATCAAACATATAATAGTTTTTTTCCAAAAAAATCTAAATTTGATTATTATCAAATCCCTAATAATTTTGGAGAGAAATTTGTTTGAATGCATTTTGATTGCATGAGTTGATCTTTATAGCAATGGTTATTTGTCAGGATGTTTGTTAGATTAATCTTCTGATCTCATGTTTCTAAGAAAACTTCAAAATTGAAAGTGAATCTTTATACAATTTTCAATTTCTTCTACTAAACCCAAAACTTGTTCGTTAAGCCTCTTAGGATTAACTATTCCCTAGTCATGGCCAAAGGTGAGGTTTCTTACCGTGATGTTGTTTAGGATGCCATCAGCCATGGCCGTTGGATTTGAATTGTATTTCTCTTTCAGTGCCTTTGTGATCAATTCTAAGTCCCATACCTGCTTCATGACATACACCATCAATTGCCAGGTCCATTAAACAAACAACCAAACAAACACACAAACAACTAAGGTGGAAACACCCATAGCCAACAACTTCTCATATTCAACTAGTAGGGTGCACTATTTCCAATCTTAGCAGGGATAGGTGCTTTTGAATGTGTTCTTATGTCCTTTTCAAGGTTGGGATCACTAAAGTCATGCCACATTTCCCAAAGTGAAGTAGGAAATAATGAGCGGAAAGTATTTGGGTCATTGTTGGAATTGCATGAATCTAAAGGTTGACAATGAGTTTAAAGCACTTTTTGACTCCCAAAATGCACAGTAATTTTAGTATTGTAAATAAAATTATAAAAAAATTTCAATCCCAATATTTCTCATCTTCCTACATGGAAAAAGTAGTTATTGCCCCAATATTTTCATAGTTTGTTACATAACTTCTTAAATTATTGGGTATGGGTGCTTCCACCTTAAACACACAAACAAACACACAAACAACTAGACAAACACACAAAGCACCATTACATGCGCTCTTGATCTTTGCAGGAGCCCAAGAAGTATCAGTATTTAAAAAAAATTGGGTGTGTTAAAATTTAGTATGGAAGACTCTTAAATTCATTATTTGGTTTGTAAGATTTTGATTTTGAATACAAAAGATGAGCACAAAGATTTATTTGTTGGTTTTTTGTATTGTTGACAACACATTTTTTAAAGAGGTTCACTCCTATTCTTTTTTCTTAAAAAGAGTGTCCCACAAAGGTCCTCTCTAAACTAACATTCCTTTATATTGGAGGGGTGCCACACATGGGTCCTATTGTCTCACTAATCTAACTAAATAGATAAACCAAGTCAATTCCACACTCACTATTTGTTTTGTGTCTTTAAAATCGTTTTGCTGAAATGAAGTGATTGGTCAAATAGACTCCAACCATGGACACACCCTCCTTTTCTTTTTGTAAGAGTAAAGTTGCAAGGTTGTTGAGTGGGTTTCTACTAGGATGATGCTTGTTTAAGGTTAACTTTTGTAAGAGAAACATTTGGATAGTGTCAATGTCCCAATTTATTTTATTTATTATGGGTCCAATTAAATAGAGTATTTGTTTACACTTAATGTTTGAAGATGATAAATGTTGTTTTCTTGCCCAAAGCATTGCATCACTATATAAAGTTTTGCAATTTTTTTCCTAGTTTCATTGTATTTAAAAGAATTACATGTAAGAAAACAAAAAAATTAAAAGAAAAACATGAAAGTAGGGGGAGAGGCCGTACATGGTGCAAATCAACTTTTCTTCTGTACCATTGTACAGATATATTGTTACCCCCTGCATCTGATGTGAATCCAATATGCAATGGCTGCCAAGCATGAAATAGAAAATATTGTCAATATATTTTTCAAAGACTAAGGGTGAACTTCCGTGCTAACTAGGGAATTGAAAAAACTTACAAACAACAAACGAGTTTGTAGCATAAAAATGTTTGATTTTTTTTAAGTTTTTCTATTTCAAGGCTAGTATGGGAGTTCGCTTGAAGGCTTTAGATTAGGAGTCATGATCTTGAAAATATGGGGTAATTTTGACCAACATTTTAATGTGAATGGCTTCAAGAATGGCCCCAAACACCCGTTAAAGTAAAAGTACGCTGAGGGCCAATTACATTCTGTGCGAAGATATTGAGGCCAAAAAAGTTGAGGCTACAAATTTTAGAAGAAAAGGGATAAAAAAAGTAGACCAAGTAAAATTGTTGGGATCTTTATTCCATCCTAACGTACTGACAATAAATAAATTTGTATTATAATAACAATATTTTAATAAAAATTTTACAAAGACCCCTAGGCAAGAATTGATCTTCCATTATTGGGGGACTTAGTTTTTGAAATTGGGAATATGTGAGATTTTTTTTCTAACCATTAAAACAAACATTTTATATTTTGGCCTTGATACTTACAAATGTTCCAAAATAACCTTGACTCCTAATGTAAAGCAGCCTTAAACATACTTGAAAGTTGGGTGGACACTCTTCTTGCTTCTATTAATAGTATCCAAAACTTTATTGAACAGATTAGAAATCCAAGTAGCAAAGTGTCATGCTTAGTTTGTGTTACATTAATTAACTCATTATTTTATTAATGTTAATTGTGATACTTTAAGTTGGCGTAACACATTACATCACAAAAAAATCATGGGGTTTGCAACACTCATATATGCAATTTTTGCAAAAACAACAAAAAACAAATTGAATTTTTATAGCTCTAACAAAAACTAGGAAACGAAAATGGTAGAGATAAGGAAAGTGAAAAGTGCACCGCTCCCTCAACAAGTACCACTAAGTAATCAAATGAATGCCCTTCACATTACTTTGTGTTGAAACTTTCCACAACCCGAAAATTACCTTACCTCATGTTTGACATTATGAGGCAAAGAAGACTTGAGCCTTACCAATATTTCGTTAGAAGCACTCTTTTCCATGTATATGTTTTTGGTTTTGTTTTCAATCCATAGTTGTTTTGTCACGCTTCTCGGAAAAATCAAAATGAGAAAATGTATTGGAGCATAATAGGATTGATGTTTTAATTTAATTCCAGTACCTGGTGAATGTCGCCCACAAAATGGGCAAGAAACAGGAGAGCCTCAGTCATATTCTCTGTCATCCCAAAAACATAGATCCAATGAAAATTAATAAATTAGTTTGAGGTACAAGGCTGCCGCATGTCAAAGTAATGCCTTCGCCGCAGTTCTCTAGAAGTAAACGTAACTTGAACAAAATCTTTGCATTTTTGGTTGCCCTTATACTTGTGAACTAAATAACATAAATTATGGAGTGGTGTCACTTTGTGTAATGTCACTATTGCTAACAAAAAGAATAGTTAATAGTATTTTCTCAAAGCAATGTTCACATAAGCTAAGGGTCTCACGCATGAGCAATCTCACATTTGTACCACTAATTACTCTAGCCTTGTCCCTGTTTCCAATGGCTTAAACATAAGAATATCCTTGCCTGAGGCCCTTACTTTACACATTAGTGTTCTCATTTTAAAAATTAATTTAAAACAATAGTTGGTTTATGGCCATTAGAGTGATGCCCATGCTTGTATCTAAATTTTTGAAAATAATTTGATTAAAAAGGATAAAAATAAGATGGGGCCTTTTATTACTATCCACCCCGTAACAATGATGCGAGAGATTTTGAGCTCCATTGAAAAAATCCAGCATTTCTCATTTTCCGCCAGTTTTTAAGTGCATGTACTAGATACTATCTACATGTTTATATTGTAATCACATATTTTTGGAAAACCTAGCCAGTTTTCATCCAATAATTTCAAATATTAACCAATGATTTTATCATTTTGTTTGGCTGACTTCCCATCGTTTTTTTTAATATCCCCTGCTCATGGCCCCATAACACACACCTTCAATTTGATTTTTTTTTGTAGAATTCTTGTCTTTTATTTGAGTATAAGTTTAAGGTGAGCTTTGCCATATTTTGAAAACTCAAAGGTCAAAGGCTAAACCAGCAACAGAAATCATACATTGCAAAAGTCATCCAATGACCATGAAAAGAAGAAGGTATGCATACGGTTTTTGGCGGTATGGTTTTTGCTGTAATCTGATAATTGTTGCGTAAACTTGTTGATAGCCCCTGCAACGCAAATGTCCTTTCTCCCCAAAGAGTCATGGCAATCCCCTGCATTACACCCCCCAATTTTTTTCTGTAGAACATTACAATATAAGCTTTACAAGGGAATAGTGTCAATTTGGACTTTGGTTTTTTTTTTTTTTTTTTTTTTTTTTTTTGTTAATTTGGAGATTTATTAGTCAATTTGCACATGTTTTTGTCACTTTGGACACATTTAATCAATTTAGACAAAATTTCTTGTCATGAAGACATACTTTATTTTAATGGAATTTGATAGCCTAAATTTTATGGATTTGAAGTAACTAAATCATCACAGGACATTGGTAATTCAACATTTTGAAAGTTACATCAATGCACAGTTAACCTAGTGATCCTTACATGTTTTGATATGTAAAAAGGCGTCTAACCAAAATATAATACAGCTTCAAGGGTGAAGTAGGTACGATTTCAGTATCTTGTTACTCAACATCTCATCTCTATAGTTGGGTAGCAAGCTACTTTCTCATATTTTTTTAGTTTCAACAAAATGCACCCCAGTCTTACTATTCGTAAGTTTGGAAAGACAAGAAAGTTGAAATAAATAAACAAATAAAAGAACTAGTTTTTATGAAAAATGGAGTCTAAAATTCATCTTTGCCAAACATGGGGTTCCCTTTCAACAGATCTTGTGTTTTTTTCCATGCATTGTTGTAAATAAGGAAGGTGTAATGTATAGTTCACTAAATTTAGACTCCACTCATTTCCTCAAAGAAAAACAATCATAGATTGCATTTTCTTTAGCTGATTCAATTTTGGCAAAACTTTGCATTATGTCCCCAACTCTCGACTTTTTTTTTTTCGGGTTTGGGAAGACACATAATGCAATGTTTGCAAAAACATGGACTCCAAGAAATTTCCTTGAGAATTCTTAATTCTAAATTTTTAAATTTTTGTATGGGTTTTCTATCATGCATGGAAAAGTCCAATTTTTTTGGAAATTTCATAATGTTTACATGCTCAAATGCATCATGCATAAGACGGTTTATAGGAGTCGCACGGTTGAAGTCGTAGTTGCAAGCTTGGTATGGAGTGTTAACCCAATGGAGGGGCCGTGTCCACTTGTACTTGGACATCTGGCGCACCGCGTCTGGCCAATTACACAAGCTGGCCAAATTGCCATTGGCAGATTTTGGAAGCAGACTGCGTACTGCTGCTTCTGCTGGCTCAAACAATAGAGGCTACACCACCATGGACATCATGCAAACTTTTAGTATAGGACTAGCAGTTGGCGCTTTCTATGCTATGTATTCACCATTAGAGTTTTGTTAGGATTTTTATATAGTAGATAGAATGTAAAGTAAAAAAAATCAGTAAGTTTTCAAATTGTATCTATATGATAATATCATAAATAGTAGAGATGTGATATTATAAGATCAAATAATTGTATCTATTTAATCACAGAGATTGGACATGTGATATCATAGAAAGTGAAGACATGACATTACAAAAATCACTTTGATTTTAATAGTATGATATTATATAGATTAGTGATGTGATATTACAAACGTAAATGTGATTCTATTTATAATCTCACAGAGATTGGAGATATAATATGACAAAGGACCTTGTGATTTTAGTAGTATTATAAGGAATGGCCGCCACGGAATTCTAACATAAAATTAATCACCTTTTGTGCGTGATGCTCCATCCTACGCCTAACAACAACGAATGTTATGTTAGAATTCCTTTACAATTATTTCTTAACCCCTAAAGGCCCAAGTGGTCCCTTGAGGGCCAAGTGGGGTTCTAGGCATGTACTTACAACTAAACTACTTTGTGTAATTTTCCGAAACTTTTATGGAAAATGGGGAATTCAAAAATCTGCTTGGGCATCTAATTTTTTTTTCATCTTGACATTTATTGAAGAAGTTATGCATGAATTTTGGAAAAAATGGGGAGAATCAAGGAGCTCAAAAAAATTGCATTCAAAAAAATTCAAAATCTGAAATTGGTTCTTTATATTTTTATATATGTGAAAACCTTCGGATCATTCAATTTCAATCAATGAGATGAAAGTTATGAGAACTTTACTTTTAGTTTACAGGTAGGTATGTTGCCCCTTGCAAAATTTGGTGCTTTAATTTTTTGAGCAATTTTTGTATTTTTTTTTTGCCCTTTTTTCCAAATTGTAGTAGACTAAAATTCATTGGTTTTCACCATTTGGATCACAATAATTCAAATATCTGAATTTTACATATATCCTCCAATTTTGCCAAGTGTATATGCAAATTTCATGACCTCATGGCATTGCAAGATTTTACAGAGTATGATTCACACCTCCAATTCATTTGAAAATTCTCCCACACTTACCTAACATGGTCTTCTACATGGGGAAAAAAACCTCAACTTTGAGTAGAGCAATTTTTTTGATATAGGAGTTGTCAAAGGCTTCTAAAATTTCTGGGCAGTAGGGAAAAAAACTTTTTTTTTTCACTTTAGATGTCAAATTGTCAATATCTCACTCCTTTACGTTTAGAATGAGTTGATTTTTTTCACACAAGTACCTCCCATAGTCTAGGGCAAGATCCTATGGTTGGATTTCAAAAAAAAAAAAAATTTCCTACCTTTCTACTCATTCCCCCAAAAGTGACAGTTTTGAGTAACTTTCATAGAAAAAAGGGCTTGGGCCTTGAGGGGTTACCTAGCATAAAGACCAAAATTTATGTGTAAGGCACTTGTCTCTTGAAAGAAATTGAATTTGAGATACAAGTTGCTTTTAGAAAGCAGAAGAACCCACAGCTAGGTACTTACGCATATATTTTTTAGTTCCTAAGGATGCCAAAATTCAATATGCGGACAATGAATAACTTCAAATGTTTATAGTAGGAGTTGGGTGAAATAAGTGAAATCCATCTAAGTTTGTCTATAAAGAAATTTTTGTCTATTCTTTGGATGCTTTGTGATTGTTGTGATACGTTTTTGGATTGGTTTGTGAAAATATACTAAAAAAAAAACTTGCAGAAAAACATATATCTTGTTTTCGGAATCTTATTGGGCCACAATTTGTCTTGCCAACTCTACATGCTACCTACCGCTTTGCACTCTTAGGAGTTAATGTCGTGCATGAATTGGGCATTTGTTTATTCGAGAACCCACACCAAGATACACACTTCAATAAATTAATGCAGATATAGTTATTTTTTTGAAATTCATAATAGAGTTTCAAACTTCCTCCTCCAAAATATGCTACCATATGAGATGTGTAAGTTTAACCACTAAATGCCCAAGGCATCAAATTTTGGTGTTTCATTTATATTTTGAAAACTTTGAAATCCTCTTGAAGTCACAAATTTGATCTTTTTAAGGTTTCTTTTTTGGAAAAGATGTAGGCTAAAGTTAGTTTCAACATTCAATTTTCATTTTTTTCATACCCTATTTCAATTATTTTTGATGGAAGGTAAATTGCAAGCATACTTCTTACGTACCAAATAGTGTCACAGAGCCTATGACAAGCTGCCACATTGAAAATATGGGCATCAAGTTGAGGAAAAAATGAAGATTTCCCTTGGACACTCCCTTGGGCAATAAGGGTCCATTTACTGAAATTTTGTCATCCAACAAAATCTAAAAGTGCTTTTGGACTAGTTTCACTTGGAATGTCTGTGTTATAAAAATCAAAATTCACACCGTTGTGTTTTCTATCATTCATAATGATTTTTGGTCAATAAATGAAGCTAAAAGATTTCTTTGTATTAGGGGGTACATTGGGCTTTGATAGTTGCATTGTAGGCTCATTTGTGAAATTGTGGCCATGGATTTGGAAGGGGGGCCATAAGTTTTCAACTAATAACAATAAACACTAAAGCATCCTACGTGGATGTTTTCCAATTTTGTATCCAAAAGTTGCCAATTTTCATTAGAAGTTTTGGGGAACTCCAAAAAACAAAAAATTCCATACTTGTCCACGTTCAATCACAAATATCTTAAAATCTGCATGACCATTTTGGATTTTTTTGGGTAGTGCCATTTAGAAACGTTGCAGTGCAAGATTCAAATATTACAATTCTGATTGATGTTTACTAACAATCTTACAAGGACAATTCAAAAACTTCAAAACCGCCTTCCAAAAAGGAGAAAAACACCCTTGAGCATTTAGGGCTTAAGATTGAGCACAAAAATATCAAGGTTCTTTTTCTGAAGGTGGTTAAGGCAGCTCTTCGAGAATTTTATAGACGACATGGCAAGGATACAAGAATTACTAAAGGTAAACTACATATTTGCCAAGGAAGCATTCAAAAAGAAAAATTCTTGGAAAACAAGTATCGAAAAAGATAGGAGTTTTTGTAATTGAAAATAAGGATATCCGAAAATTTTCAAAACCGTGAACTCAATATTTTGGAAAAAGAGAAGAATTTATTTGTCTTGGATGTTGTGGAATACCCAGTATAATAACCAAAGAACATAAAGTTTTAGCTTTGCCATTAAACACAGTTTGAGATATAGCTTTATGGACAGCCGTTGGATTTGAGGCCTAAGGTAGGAGGCTCAAATTTGGTTTGGGTTTTGATTGCTTTCATAGTCTAGGAACAATTAACATGTTCCTTCAAATATCTATTATTGTTATTGATGAGTAGATGGACTCAACATATTTGCTGAGTCCATCTAACTCATTAATAACAATAATAGATATTTGAAGGAACATATTAATTGTTCCTAAACTATGAAAGCAATCAAAACCCAAACCAAATTTGAGCCTCCTACCTTACATGAATGAAGATCTTGTTTAAATAATGTACTTCAAAGGCAAGGTTGGCAAAAACACAAAAACAGAAAAAAGGTCAAATAACTAATAAACAATAAAAAATAAATAACCAAGCAGATCAAAAATTAGATTCAAGATTATAGGAGATTTGTTTTTATTTTTAAGTTTTTGTGATTTTGTGATGTTTTCAAATGGATGGAAAGGAACCTTACAAAACATCAATGATTTGGCATTGGTTGAACCTTATTCTTTTGAATGCTTTTTAAAATGTTTGGCAGGATATGCAGAAGCTGCACTTGGGGCACAATACTAACAAAAAGCTATATCTTTTCATTATAACAATGCAGCGGGTGTCTATCTATCAAGGGAAATTCAAAATTCTTTATCAACACCAAAAACTTGAAGTTCTATATGATGAAGCATTGCACGTTTGTCTGGCACCAGAAATTTAAAATTTGGAACGAGGGAGGAAGAGGAAAAGGGAAGAAAAGGGAGGGTGAAAAGTCACCACAAACTAATAGAGACAACACAAAGCGCAAACTAGGCATTTTAGTATCATTTATAATTGAGAAATTTTTATAGATATCCTTGAAGTTTGCCATATTTGCATATATATCTCTACTTTTTGAGAACTTGCACAAATACCCATGGACCACAATTTTCAAGCATTTGCTTTTTTATGCACTCTAATTTCTTTTATGACCAATGTTAAAGCAAGGAGTGCAATGAAGAGCAGCGTATGCACGGGGAGAAAGACATTAGGAAAAATATGGGGCCTCAATAAGGCCTTTATAAATGATTCCATCCCTCCGTTTCTTTGGTTCCCAATGTGGGGGGCCAGAAAAAATTAATTAAAAAAATCCAAAAAATCAAAAAAAAAAAGTCTTAGAAAAAAATAAGAAACTTTTTTAATTTCTTTTAAATTTTTTTTCAAAAAGAATTTTAAAATTTGAAAAAGCTGACATGGCATCAATGGTGCCACGTCAGCCTGCGCATGATTTTATTGGGAATTGGGTTCCATGGCTAAGGACCCCAAACTTAGGGCCTTATTGGGACCCCATATTTTTCTTAATAAGTGGCATGCACAATAAAACAAATCCCTTAAAATTATGGTCCAAAGATATTTGTGCAATTTCTGAAAAACTAGGGGTATCTATGCAAATATGGCAAACTTCAAGGACATCATTAAAATTTCCCTATAAAATTTGTGGATTCACCTCAGCAATTAGGCAAGTGACGTGGTGGCCTTCAGCTCCCCAAGCAACAGCTTGTTTGACTTGAACCTGGAAAAGCAGCAATAATAGCATTCCCCACACCATGTTTCGATTGTCTTCTTCCTTTGAAGTCTACCTTGTACTAAAGTAAAAACCTATACAACACAATTCTTACTTGTCAAAGCAAAGTGGGTGAAAAAAAACAATAATAACAATATCTGGTCCAAACAAGTATGTTTAGGTATTACTGCAACTTAATGAGGTTTGGAAAAATGAAAAAAAATTCTTTGCAATAATGGATGATGAACAAATGTTCACCGTAAAATGTGCAAAAGTAAGTTAGCATTCATTGCAAAAGGTGCATTCCTAGAACAATGATATTAGAGCTTGGATTCATCAAAAAACTCCACCAATTGACTTTGATTCCTCGTTTCTCTTGCAAAATACCAATTTTGTTTGTCACCGGCGTTCAAAAAAAAAAAATTTATATGTGACAAAAAAACAAACTACTTCAGTAAAAAATGCTAAATCCTTGGTGTACGCTTTAGTCTTTTTAAGGTAAGATCCTACTCAAACTTCTTCAAGGTAGCTTTTTCTTGATGTACAATGGGGGACATATAGATAACAAACACCCTCTTATGTTATTCAAAGAACTTTGCATAACATATAATATCATTGACATTTTATTGTCTTGCATCATTGGTGTTTTGTTCTTATGCAATCCCAATCTAGTATACCAAATTACAGTTCCCAAGTATCGAAACCTTATTTTTGGTGAATTATTTTACACAAAATTCACGGTTTTACATGATAATTGATTAAAAAATGTTTGTGATAAATATTTGAGGTTGGATTGCATAAGCATGTAAGAAACATCCATACGCACACCTTTCCCATGAACTAGCATCTCTAAGAACTAGAAAGTGCAGAGCCAAGGGACATCCAGGAAGTAACAACAACCAAGTAACACTCTTGACGAACGACTCCACGACTAAATTGCGACTGAGAAAAGACAAAAGAATAAAAAGAGAACACACCAGAAGTTGGCAAAATTGAAAGCAACACCAGCAATACCGCAAGAGATCCGTGATGCAATAGCACCGGAAGGAAGAGATGTTCGGATAGGAAGCTCTAGAGGGGAAGAGTGCGGTACTAAGCAGGAGAGAAAACCTGCAGGTTTTACTCTGTACCAAGATTTTGTTTTCTGCGAGATGAGCCTACAGCAGGGCCAACAACACAAGCCTAGGTCAATGATTGGCAGTAAATTTTGTAGGGATTGGTACATCATGCACCTCACCTGTTTCCCACCTGCACCGCAACTAAATTTACTATTAAGGTAGACAACCCATAACCCGACCCTTTAAGGGTTTGGAGTACCCCAAAGTCTCGATAAATTCAGAAAAAATATCAGTATGGTTAGCCTTTCAACAAGCTCTCATGGAATGTAAATTTTGTGGAAAAAGGTATTGTAGAATATTTTATATTAAATGGCAAAGTTGCAACTCAAAAGATCTTAATACCAACTCTAGACTATAGACTACCCTTGAGATTGTTTGGATGTGTTCCTATAATGACATTGGAGGGTCCCAATCCCAACCATCTCAAAATAACTTAGCACCTGACAAAATTTACTTGTGCAAAAGGTATTCAATGTTCCACTTTGGATTCAACAGTGGGTGGAGAAGCCCACAAAAGTAGTAGGGTGCGGTTTAAGGGAGGGGTCGGAGAAGGGTGTGTCTACCTTAGCTTGACAACCCTCTTACCTAGCCTTGTTCTATCACGGCCTTACTTGCATCTATGGTCACCGACAACATGCCTTACGGTCACAGTTGGAACTCTCACCAATTAGATTTGCATTGTAATCAAAAGTTGTAAACAAAATTGAATGCCATTGTCTCCACTCCAACTCATCCCAATATCAAGTTGTTACACATGCAAATGTCTGAATTGTAAGTCGTAAACATTTCCTCAGGGAACCAGTTGTAAACATTTCTCATTTTGACCTTTTCCCAAAGGAAAGTCCCGTTTTGATCGAGCTCAAAACACTTAGAAGAAATACTCATTCTTCATCCAATCTAAACCACAACGTTGTTCGCACTGACAAGCATCTAAAGCCAACATTTGTGCACATAATAACAAATCGTACACCACATTCGTTACAGAACTCAATCGATTCATAAAGATTCCATACAGTCCCATCGAGTATTTAATAGTCTCACTTTCCTCAGTTGATCACAAGGAGAGAGCTCAATGTGAAATCACAAAAGCAGAAAAAAACATACATATTTGTGCATATTTCATAAATTCCTACATTCTTGGATAAACAATACATTTATGCACATCCAACAACAAAACCACAAGTAGAAACACCACCAAACCAATGCCTCTATTCAGCCCAGGGATACACTCCACAGCTACAAATCCGACAAGCCCATGACGCATTTAACTGCCGACCACTTTGTGTGGACTTCGTAGAAGATGCTCCAATTCTCTCATTCGACTGTAACAATTGCACACATACGTCCCAACGTTAGAACCGTGCCATGCGAATTTTCCATAATTGAGATACCACGAAGCCTCCGAATCGCATTCTTGGTCTCAAAAACCAAACTTGCAAGCAAAAAGAATGCTGGTTCCACGGAATCAAAAGTCCCAGGACGCAACGAACTTCCCTCTTGAAGAGTCACTCCAAAAATCCCGAACCTTGAAATGGAAGTCAACGACACATGCAAATCAAAAACGCCCAAGACCCACGCCCAGTTCATATCCAGGTAGACTCGCGTCGTCACAAGAGAGCACGAAGTAAACATGCGATGCCACCGACGTCAAACTCCAACCTGCCACTCCGGAATTCCAACGGATCGACGACTGCGCTGCCAAGTCACGACGACGGTGAAGTCTCATCCCACTAATCGAAGTAGGTCCAAGTCAACCTTGTAGCTTTATAATCCGAGTTTGAGCTGAAGTCGAAATGAAACATGGAACCGTGCTTGCAATGACACCGCGCTTCAACGCTATTACGTCCGCAATCGACTATCATTCCACATGCAGCGCAGTGCACATCTGGGCTCGTCGAGACGTGGGCGGGGGAGGGGTAGAACGGCGGCCCATTTGTCCGATGGAACAAAGAGGCAACGAAAAGCGTTCCGCGAGCAAAAATCCGTACTCGAACCGCAGGAATCCATGTCGAGAGACTGGGCTGAGATTGATTTTCGTGACAACCTCTTGGCTTCGACGCTTCGCTCATCCTCAGCATCGGTGCTGTACCCAAGCACTGCAAGCGGAGTCGTTCCCGAAGCTTATGCCATCCGGACGGCCACGTTCGCTCCCTTGCGGCATTCAGAAGTGCCTTGTCCGACCAAGCACCCTGGATACGGATCGCATGGAATCGAAACAACAAAAGTCCTCGGCAAAAGGATCACAAAAATCGGAAAAGGGAAGCAGGAAAGAAACGACAACAAAAGAATTATAAAGAAACCCGCTCATTGTCATCGGGTGTCCCTACACAGGCATTCAAGCCTAAAATTTCCCTACACTCTTGAGAAAAAATGCTACGTCGCACCGCCGGTCCCGCACCGGTCCCCGAAATGGACCCGGCCGCCACGCTCTCGATGCATCCCGCCTGCAAGTCCCGAGCTAATCTCGCACCTGCCTGCCTCTGTCGCCCTGCCGCGGCCCTGGTCCTACCGACAGCCCCAATCCCGTGTCCACAGCCGACTCCGGGCCTGCCGACGACGCCCCAGGAAGTGCTCCCGCTTGGTATGCTCGCTGTCCGCCGGCCATGCCGGGCCTGCCTTGCAAACTGCCCATCCCGCCGCGAGACGGGGACAACGGACCCCGCGACTGTGCCCCGCGCAACGCTGACGCCCCGCCCTCTGCCCCGGGTCGCACGGGGCTCGAAGGACCCAGCCGAAGCACCAGTCCCAACGCCTCCATTCCGCCCGCTCCCGGCCCGCGGCTCGTGGCTGCCCGTCTCTCCTCCGACCCCGACGTCCACGCCGCCGTCTGCCCGCGTCGCTCTTGTTCAGAACTGTCCCTTCCCAGGCTGCGCTCCCCGACCTGTCCTGCCGGTGAGCTCCTCCACGCAGGCCCCCCCGCCCCCGAAGCCTTCGGCCTGCCCGGCTCTGAAAATGGGAGGGACCCCGCATCCACGCCCGACGCCGGATTCCCCTTCGACGAACCCGCGGGCCGAGCGCCGGCTGCGGGAGACCACTGCCCTTGGGCCGGCCCCTCCAAACCGCTCGCCGAAGGCAACTCCGCACCCGACGAACCTGCCGCCCTCCTCGTCGCGTGCGATGCCGAACTCAAACCCTCCTTCTCCGGGCCTCCACCGTACCCCGATCCGCTCGACCTCGCCGCCGCAAAACTCGCCTTGCCAGACTCGTCCCGCTCCGCCGGGCTCACCCTCGTCGACCTCCCAGGCCCTGCCGTCGGACCCTCTGATCTGTCCGCTGCCAATCTGCTGCCTGCTGACACCCCCACGATCGTCACGTCGTCCTCGTCGTCGCCGCTCGACCCGTTCGGATCTGCTCCCCTTCCACTCCGCTCGCCGCTTCCGCCCTTCAACTCCCGACTCGCTGGTGAGCTGATGCCCCCCGAATTGCCCGGACCCGATCGCCGACCGGGGCCGCTGCCGCTGTTTGTGCCTTGCCCGGACTGTACCCTCTTCGCCGGAGACTGCTTCTCCGTCCCCTGGCCCGCTGCTGCTGCCGCTGCCGCGCCGCCGGCCGCCCCCGCTCTGGGGCCGCCCTTCTTCGCCGTCTTTGGAACCTTGCCACCGCCAATCGCCGAGTCCGCCCTTCCGGAACCGGCCGGCGACGTGGCAACCGCCGGGTTCGCGCCGCTCTTCTTCGGACGCTTCGCGCCGGCTCGCCCGCCCGACGACGGCTCTCGCCCCGACCCTGCTTCCGCCTCCCTCTCCTTCCCGTTCGCTTCTCCGTCTTGCCCGTCCGCATCCCCTTCGATCGCTGCCGCCTCGCCAGCCGCGTGCCCCTTCTTCGCATCGGACTTGGACAACTTCGCCACCTTCGCCTTCGGTGGCTTGCTCGGGTCGGGAGCCGGCCTCTTCTTGCCCGCCACTCTCGCCTTCGAAGGGATGTGCAGCCCCAACACGCCCGTCCCGGACCCTCCCGCGGCCGCCCAATCGCGAGCGGCTCCGTCCCACCCGATCCGCGTCGCAAACCTGCCATGCCGCCAACCACCCGCATGTCACCACACGCCCACATCACCTCCTACCAAAACCACGCCCCGACCTGCACCTTCGGAACGCACGGCGACAAACCACCCAACGACCACCACGCCACACTCCGCCCCTCGCACATAACATAACCAGGCCCGTCCTACCCACCACTCCTGCGATTCCACACCCCACTCTCCCACGGACAACTTCATCGCCCGAACAGAGACAACTTCACCGGGAGGATACCGCACCTGAACCGGTTCTCCACCAGCACCTCTGCCAGCTTTCGTACGGCCCACGAACTCACCCGGGCGGTTGGGGGCGCCGCTGAACCCAGCCCCACCAGATCCTCCAGACTCACCGCCACCGCCACCTTCGGTACCTCCGAAGCTCCCTCGTCTCCCGCCACGGACGCCTCGCCGAACTCCGCCGATCCCACCAGGAACTGCGCCACGCTGAACCCCTCGCTCTCGGCCCCCACGCCCGGATCCTTCGACGCCTGCTCCTTCGCACGCGCCCGCAACGACCCTTGGTTGGACGCGCCTCTGCTCTCTCTTTCCGCCTGCTCCAAAGCCGCACACACTTCGCGGGGAGACAGCTTCTCGCCCCCGCTCCCCTTGCTCGCCGCGCCCTGAGCCCTCCTCAGACTTCTCAGCTCCACGAAACCGCGCCCACCCGGTGCCTCCGTCCCGCCCAACGTGCCAGGCTCCTCCGCAACCTGCCGGACACCAGCCTTCCCCGAGTTCTTCACCGCCGCCAAAATCGCCATAAAGTGCCGCTGCAGAAGCAGCTCCTGATCCGGCAGCTGCAGCACCGCATCCAGCAGCCGCTTCGTATGCTCCTGAAACACGCCACCCACACGCAAAACCAATCAGACAACGCGATCACACCCTCCCCCCTTAAACCTATCGCACTCCGCAACGCCACAGCTAATCATGAATGCCTACCTCTGTCACCCGCAGCTGCGCGTTCGTCGCCGCCGTCACCGCACTCTTCTCGCTCGTCGGATCCCCACTCGCTGCAGCCGCGTTCTGAGCCAGCAGCTGACGAAACCTCTCCCTGCAGTGAATCGGGTGCCGGTGCCGCCCCCTGTACACGCCGCCGTCCGGCCCCCCTGCCAAAGCATCGCTCGCCAGCTGCCAGTTCCCTCCGTACTCGTGCACCACCGCGCACAGCACCGCATCCTCCCCGTGCGACCACGGCGACGCGGCCGCCAGACCGTCCGCCCACCTCACACTGTCCTTCTTCCGTTCCTTCTCCAGCATCACCAGAGGACCCTTCTTTGCCGGCAGCCCCAGGATTATCAGCTTCCCTCCCTTCTCCTTCCCGCCGCCGCCTCCGTGATGCACGCCCAAGCTCTCCTCCCCACCCCCCTCCTGCCGCCCTCCGCCCGACGACTTCTGCTCGCTGGAAATCCCGAATATCGTCCGGAAAAGACTTGCCTCCAACGTCCTCGCCCTCCCTTTGCCCTGCAAACAACCCATCCCACGTTTCCCAATCCAGTCAGTGCCGCACCTATGCGGACGCACACGCCATCAAAACAACCACCACGCTCCATGCCTCCTGCATCACTCACACTCCCACCGCCCCGCAACTCTCCACACCTCCCATCGCCACTCCTCATCTCCCCTCGCCCGCTCACCACGCACTCCCCACCACTAATCGCCCCCAAATGCGCCCCTGCGCCGTTCGCCCCCCCACCGGCCCGCACCACGGCTGCCCCTTCCTCTCTTACCGATTGGTCCCTCTTCAGCCTCTTCGAATGCTTCTCCGCCGACAGCTCCTCCTCCAGCAGCCTCGGCGCCTTCCGCTTCCTTTGAGACGGGCTCCGATGCGGCAGCCCCATCATCTCCCACTGCCCCTCCCCGTAAGAAGGATCGCCGCCCCTCTCCACCTGATACTCCTCTCCCACGTTCTCCTCTTCCGTGTCCGACATCAGCGACCCTTCCGTCAGGGACCTGAACTTTGCCCTCTTCAGCTTCTTCTTCCCTCTCGCCCTCGGCCCGAAGTTCTCCGCGCCCCCCACCGTCGCGGCAGCCGCCGCCACAGCCCTGTTCCTCGCACACACCACCAATCGTCATCGTCAAAACCTCCACTCCACACGCCAGCCACTCGCTGCTCACGCCGCCCCACGCAAAACCCAACCACCTCCTGCTGCCATGACATCCCACGTCACCCCGTCCCAAACAAAGCATGCATAACCGCCACCATCCACCCGTTTCGCATGGCGGTCTCCCGCAACCACCCGAACCCAACTTGTGCTGCCACCACTCCACGCATTTTCCTCGCCGACCCAACTCCCGCTCTCACCACAACCTGCACCGCCTGCGCGCGAACCACTCGCGAAGCACTGAAATCTCACACCCCACACACTTCCAGAAGCGAGCGCGCCCACGGGACCCTCACCTGTCGGCATCGCGCATTTCTTCCTCCATCGCTTCCCATTCCAGCTGCCTCTGCTCCTGCTCAACACCCACTGCGTCAGATTCACCACGCTCCACCCCCTTTCACCACTCTCCCACACCTCAAAAACATCACGCCAACCCATCCGCCCGCCACCCAAACCGACCGCCGCCACATCCGTCACCTCCCGGAAACCTCAAAAACAACCATCCCGCCTCTCCCAAACGTAACGTCTCTCCATACCACCTTCCCGTCCGCCAGTAAACCTTCACAAACACAAGCATAATAAACCCCACAATCCAACCACACTCCACGACACCCCAACGGCTCCTCCTCATGCCGGACTCCCCGAGTGATGGCCTAACCTGCTGCTGCGCCAGAATATCCACTTGCTGCCGGTAAGCCTCGTCGGCCAACGCCATGTCCCAAGCTGCAACACATTCACCACTTCCCGTCATTCCATCTGCTGCTCAACCCAGCACCAAGTTGGTGCCCACGACTGCCACACTCGCTGTCGGGACCACTACCGGTTCCACATCTCGACCACACGCAACTCCCACCACCATCATGCACACCACCACCTCCCAACTGAAACCCACCCGAAACACCCAATCGGGAAACCAACGACACACACCACGCCCAAGCATTGCCCGCCCCTCCCCCGCCGCAAAACCACCATGAACTACGCCTTCGAACCAACCCCGACGCCCCACACAACTCCTGCGCTCGCACACTACCCATTCTCCGCCTACTTGTGGCCACGTCCACTCCCACCCACTTGCCCACCATCCCCCCTTCCCTCCCATCCACGCCACCCCAAATTGCACAAACGGAATGGAGCAACCACGTACTCTCGTAAAACAGCGGCTCGTTGTCCTCATCGATCTCTGCCTCCTGTTCCTCTTTCAGCTTCTCCAGCTGCTCCAGTTCCCACTCCTTCTCCTCGAACGCCACCTGCATTCCGCGTGCCAAAACACACCCACACACACACACCCGTTTCACCACATTGCCCCAAAAATGCCTTCCCTGCCGCCTCTCCCTCCCACAAACTCTCACCACGCACTCAAATCACGTCATGCCGCAACTCCCACTCCGTTGGGATGACATCCCACCACCCCAACGCACGCACCCCACCACCACCGCTCAAAACACCCACCCTCTCCATCTACGACCGTCCCCACACGCTATGTCACACACTCCACGGTCACACGCCTCCACGTTCAACAATAATCCCACGCCCTCGCCCACTTCGTCCCATCTACTCCTGCCGCCCCCATACCCTTACCACCCACTCACACGCGACCAACCGCACACACGACACCGCATCCATCCACGACCTTCCGACCCGCCCACCCTCTTAAACCAAACATGCACTCGCACACGCCCCGTCTCTACGCTGCCACCCGTCACATACACCCCCTCCCTCCGCACAAGCCCGGCCGGACCTGCCGGCGGACGTCTTCCCACAAATACCTGTGCTACGATCGCCAGGTTGTCCACTCGCGGATCCCACATCTCCAGAAACCTCATCGCGTACCGCTCCACCGGACGCAGATGGTCCTCGAACGACTGGCTCCCTCGTCCCGATGCCGCCGCCGCCGCTGCCATCTGCCGCACGTCCGCCAGCATGTCCATCTCCTCGTCCGCGTCCGTCGGAAGCATGCCCGACTCTCCCAACACAACCTCCTCCGCCGCCGACGCCGCCCCACCGTCCTCCGCGCCCCCCTCTCCTGCCGCAGGCCCGACCACCACCGCCACCTCGCCCCAAGCTCTCCCGCTCCTCCCGTTCTCCTCCACGTCGTCCGCCAGGTCCTCGTCGTCCAAGTTCCCCGCCACCAGCTCCTCCGTGAACTCCTGGTTCTCCGCCGCCTCTTCCTGCTCCACCCGCTTCATCGCCATGTAGTCCGCCTCGTCTTCCGCGTTCTTCAATGCCGCTTCCACTTCCGCGCTCGACAGCTCCTTGTGCTCGAACGCCCTCGCCGACGCCGCGTCCGGAGTCCCCGCGCCCGAACCTGCTCCCGCTCCTCCGGCGTTTGTTCCGGAGCTCTTGCCCGACGATCCGCCCGCTTTCACCCCCTTCAGCCCCGAAAACAGCTCCATCGGGTCCAGCTTCTTGAAGAACTCCGTGTTGTAGCTCCCGCTCTGGATCACCAGATCGTCCAGAATCCGCTTCTGGTTCGCCTTCTTCAAAATATTCTCCTCGATCGTGCTCTCGCTGATCAGCCGGTAGATGTGCACCTCCCGCGTCTGCCCGATGCGGTGGCACCTGTCCTGCGCCTGCAGGTCCATCGCCGGATTCCAATCGCTGTCGTAGAAGATCACCGTGTCCGCCCCCACCAGGTTGATCCCCACGCCCCCGCTCCGCGTCGACAATATGAACAGAAATATCTTCGGGTTCGTGTTGAACCGCTGCATCAGAATCTGCCGCTGCTCCGGCTTCGTCGACCCGTCCAGCCGCATGTACGTGTACCCGTACAGGTTGATGAACGACTCCAGCACGTCCAGCATCTTCGTCATCTGCGTGAATATCAGCGCCCTGTGCCCCTCCGACCGAAGCCTCCGCAGCAGCACCGCCAGCTCCTGCAGCTTCCCGCAGTCGAACTGCAGCAGCCTCCGGTCCGGGAAAAACAGCTGCCGCCGCACCACCACCGGCCTCAGCGGCACCAGCATGCTGCTCGCTTCCCCCACCACCTCCTTCGACGCCGCTCCGCCCAGCGCCGCCCCGCCCGCGATCGCGCGGCTGCACCACGCCACCGGAGCCGGAGCCCGCGCCGCCGGAATCGCGAACATGAACGCCGTCACCACATCCATCACGCGCTCGCACCGCGTCGTCGGCAGCTGCACCATGTCCGCCACCGTGCTCGAAAACTCCAGGTACTGCCTCGGGTCGCCCTCCACCTTGTGCACGTCGTGCACGGGATGGATCACCCCCACGCTCCTCAACACGTCCGCTCCGTAAGCCGGTCGTCGCCCGCAGCGCAGCTCGTTCGCCGCCCACAGCGCCGCCACCCTCTCCCTCCTCCGCCTCTCCCTCTCCTCCCCCACCGCCCGCTGCATCTCCTCGATCACGCCGCGCACCTCCCGGCTCCCCTTCTGCCTCGCCTCCTGCTGCTTCCACGTGTCCTCGCCCGTGCTCGCCAGCTCCACGATCACCGGACCCGGCGTCTTTATCCTCGCCACCTCCTCCGCCTCCCACTTGCTCATCGTTCCGTCCAGCCCCCCGAACTGCAGGTTCAGCGCTCCCATGTCCACCCCTTCCAGCGGACCCCTGCGCATCGCCGAGCACGCCGCCGAGCTCAGCTGCACCTCGATCCCCGCCATGTCGAACGACGAAACGATGGGACGCCCCTCGAACAGGTCCGGATGGTTGCACACCTTCCGCAGCTGCATCAGCACGTTGATCAGCCCCAGAAAGTTCCCGCTCGACAGAGTCGCCTGCGTGTCCGAGCTCGCCATGAAGTCCTCGTACAGGTTCCGCTGCCGCTTCGAAAGCCGGCACCGTATCACGTGCTCGAACTTCCCCGGCAGCTGCTTCTCCACGTCCTTCTTCAGACGCCGCAGCAGAAACGGCCGCAGCACGTTGTGCAGCCGATCCACCAGCTCCTTGTTCACCTGAAACCCCACCATTCCAACCCCCGCTCTTACCCACATGCACCCCCGCAATATCGCATCCACAAAACACAATCACACCAACCACAACCCACACCCAACATCCTGCGCCCCGCATCCGCGGTGCGCCCACCCCTCCCGCCCAAAAACAACCCCAAAGCCCGCGCCCCAGTACCTGGTCCTCGCCCTCCACCATCCCCGTTATCGGGTTCGAGAACCAGTCCCGGAACTCCTGATGCGACTGGAACACGTGAGGCATCAGGAAATGCATCAGCGACCACAGCTCCATCAGATCGTTCTGCAGCGGAGTCCCCGTCAGAAGAACCCGCCGCTTCGAGTTGAAGTTCAGCAGCGTCTGCCACCTCTGCGACTTCCAATTCTTTATCAGATGCGCCTCGTCCAGTATCAGGTACTTCCACTTCTTCCGCTTGAACGCCTTCGCGTCCTGTATCACCAGCCGGTACGTCGTGATGCACACGTGGAACGAGTTGCCTCGCGACCATCCCTGCCGCTTCACCTTCCTCTCCTTCGCGCTCCCGAAGTACGTCAGTATCTTGAACGCCGGACACCACTTCATGAACTCCGTCTCCCAGTTCAGCATCACGCTCGTCGGCACCACGATCAGATGCGGGCCCCATATGCCCTTCTCGCAAGCCAGGTGGGCCAACAACGCTATCGTCATGATCGTCTTCCCCAGCCCCATCTCGTCCGCCAGAATGCCGTTCAGCCGCTTCTCGTACATCGTCACCAGCCAATCCAGGCCGATGTGCTGGTACTCCCGCAGCGAATGCTTCAACAGAAACGGCACCTTCGTCTTCACATTCGTCGTCGAGAACGTGTACCCCGTCGGCTGCGCCGACTGAGCGGCCGCCGCGAAGTCCGCCAGCCTGTCCTCGCTCTTCTTCTCCTCCCCCGCTCCCGCCTCCTCCGCCTCGCCGCCACCCGCGCCCTCCGCATCCGCACTCTCGTCGTTAACGCCATCCACGCTGCGGATGCCCGCAATCTCTCCCGACCCTCCTTCGCCCGCCTTCTCCGACTCGCCTCCCATTGCCACCGCGCTCTCCTCCCCGCCCAGCTTCGGACTGCGCGTGCCGGTCGCGCTGCCGCCGTCCCCCTCCACTGCCACCGACGTGGCATCTCGGGCCACCTCCTCATCGCGTGCTTTGCTCTCCTCCGCTTCTCCCGTTTTCACGACGGCCCCCGCCTCCGACCCCTTCCCCGCATCCCTGCCGCTGTCTGCCACCGCCGACCCCGCCACCGTACCATCGACTCGCCGTCCGGCGGCCTCACTCGCCTTCGCCGCAGCTGCGCCTCCCTCCAAATCCACCTCGTCCCCGCCTCCCGCCAACAAACCTGTCGATAACGCCGCACCCTTCGGACTCCCTGCTCCCGATAACCCGTTCCTCCTCAAATTATGGCCGGGAGAATACAACACCCTTCCGTGTGCGCCCATCTAGCATATCCCACCCCACCATGCAGCCACACACTATCAACAACCGCAACCCACCACCCGCCACACATTTCACGTAAATCACCACCCGCACCCAAAACAACTCCACGTCGCCCTCGCTGCAATCATCTCTCACCGCCCCCCCCCCCGCCCCCCCAAGCGCTACCCGCGCTACCCTACTGCACCCTCGCACCCACACTAACTGTCGTCCAGAAACCACACCTTCCCGGACGCGCCCACGCCGTCGCTCGCCAACTTTGCCTCCACCACCTCCTCCTTCACCTCCACCGTGTTTATCACTTGGCTCCATGCCGCGCCTCCGTGCTCCCGCCCGCTCGTGCTCGCTTCCCCCGTCCTCTCGCTCACGTCCGACGAGTACTGCGCCTCCTCATCCACGTCGTCTTCGTCGCCGCCACTCCCGCTCGTGCCAGCTTCACTCGTCCGATCCCGCCGATCCACCGCGAACTCGTCACTGTCCTCCCCACCGTCCTCCATACCCTGCCCCACACCACAACGTTCCGTCACCCCTCCGTCACCACCAAGCTCCCCGGCACAAACAGCCACCGCCATTCAGCACCCGCCACCGCCGCACCACCCCACGGACCACTCCTCCGCCGGCCCCGCCCAACGGACACTCCTCTCAAACCACGTCTCACGCTCTCCTTCCACCTCCCTCGTACCACAATGCTGCCCTACCGCATCACGCTACCGCCCGACCCGTCACCAACACAGCCATCCGACTAATCCCACCGCAGACATCCATACAATCCAACCACCTTCCACCCACGGAACGTTCCCCAACCCCTCTCTCGCGAGACCGCCAATCTCTCCCACGCCCATGCCGCCACGCTCGCCTACAAGAATCACCAACATGATCGGGCTTGGGATCACTTACAGATCTGTACTTCGCCAGCACCTCTTCCAGCGGCATCTCGCTCTCCTGCTTCAGCTCATCCATCTGCACCCACCACCACACGACCATGCATCACGCTCCGCAAGTCGCCGGATTCCAAACCACCTCCCGCCCCCACCACCCTGCCACGGCGTGCCCTCCAACATCATCCCATTTCGGTCGGCTCACCACCGCCCGCCCCTTACATCCACACACATCACATCCCGCCAACACCGAAACCTCGCTCTCCCCCGACACAAAGCCCTCCACCCAACAACGTGCACACCGGGCCCTCCGCCCATCACACCCGACATCGCTCACCTCATTCGCATCCCCGTCGCCCTCCGCCCTCGCCATTCCTTCCTCTTCCTCCAGGGTCCTCTCATCGTCGTCCTGCGCCAATCATAATCAAACCGTCAGATCGCTGTTCCGCCTCCACGTGCTTCGTCCCACCACGCTGCTCGTCCCAGCTGCAAACCGCCACGTGCGTGCCCTATCGTCTGTGCGACCCGCAGCCCAGGCTCCCGGACGGATGAAGCGTACTTCGCCCCAAGCACACCAGCCACGCAGGTGCGCGCGAAAACCCTCACGACCGCAGCCACGGACTCATCCCAGCACCTAAAACTCAACGCGACGACACGTTCCCCCATCACACATGCCACTCTCTCCAAGCCGTGCGCATGGCCCACCACTCTCCACAAACATGCCTAAGCACACGTCGCCCCACCACAGCTGCTCTAAATGCACACCTCCTGCTGCCCCCGCAACAAATCAAACGCCCACACCACATGGCCGCGAAAACTTTACCTCGTCGTTCCCGTCTGCCGCCGCGCCGGGCACGTACTCCAAGTCATCCTGCACACCGCATACCTCACCCCCCATCAAATTGCGTTCCGCCCACTTGCCACGCGTCACCCTCTCCTTCCCAAACCTCCGGGGAATCGTCGTCTCCGTCCTACACAAGCCCTCCAAACAACCCTTCTCCCCCTAACACGCTCACCCACCATCTCTCGTCATTCCGACTGCCCACGCCGCCGCATATACCATACCCCCCGGTACTCGAGCACACGGAATCTCAGAAACTACGTCCGCACCGCGTCGCCACCATGCGGGTGTACGTACCTGCAACCCTTTGCCTGGCTCGTCCCAAAACGTCGCACCACTGCCGTCTCTCCGTTCCTCCCATTTCGCCTCCCTCACGGACCTACCAACGCCTCCGGAATTCCGACGACTCAGCTCCACCACCAGCTCCGTCGAGTTTCTGCCGGCCTCCCTCGCTTCGCTTCGCGGAGACACCCCCGCAACCCCTCCGGGCGCCACAGACCCACCCGCGACTGCTTGTCCCAACCCGACCGCACCTGCTCCCGCCCGACTCGCCGATGCCTCCTCCCTCGGTATTGAGCCCGTGTCCGCGCTGCCGCCCACTCCAGGGGTCCCTTCCTTCGCGCCCCCTATCGGAATCGCGGAGCCCATATCACCCGCATGGTCGCCAATGCCGGAACCCAAACGCCCCTCCACGGAAAAGCCCTCTCCTACCGCTCTCGAGTCGGAAAAAACTGCGCCGCCCCTTTCAGAGGTCCACACGGGATGCTCCTTCCACTCCTCGCTTGCTGTCGCATCCGCGGCCACCGCACCACCTGCGTCCTCCGATACCTCCTCTTCCGCGCTGCCATCCTCTCCGTCGGCTTCTCCGCTGTCCTCCTCCTCCTCTTCCTCCTCGCTGCCGGAATCACCTGACAACCCACCGAACACAACCCCCTCCCACTTAGCCTCGGGTACTCTGCCTCCCTCTCGCCTCCCCCACGCCGCGCGATACCCTCGCCCATCGCACTGCGCCCTACGCCTCAACCATCCGACAAAACACTACCTCCTCACGCAATCCTACCACCTCTCCCACCCATGCACAGTTCCCACCCACCGCTCCAACCACCACCAACCTCCCCCCCTCCCCTCCCCTCCTGTTATTCACGACAACCTAAACCCACCAAGCTCGCGTCCTGCCACCCAACCAAACAATGCAACACGCCTCCACCCGCACCAACCTCTCATCGTCCTGTACGCACTCAGCAGATCTTCCAGCGGAACTTCGCTCTCCCTTTGCAACGCACTCAGCTCCTCTTTCCTTTCGTCTTCCGTTATCAGTGCCTCGTCCGCTTCCAACGTTGCTTCATCATCCTCCTGACATGCCAACGTCACAAACCGTCACAATCGCACCTTCCATCACAACATTCCATCACAACATTCCCGACTCTCCCAAACTCCACCCTGACATCCATCCGCGCTTCCTGCCCAGTCACCCAACCTCCGGGGCATCTGAGCCGCCTTGCAAACATTCGGACACCTCAATCACCCGTTTCACCGCCACCCTCCACCGCCCACCCACTACGCTCGTCCACCAAAACAAAAGCCACAAACCATTCCCGCTGCTTACTTCTTCCTCTCCGTCCTCTGCCGTGAAATCCACATCCACATCCACGCCGCCCTCCACCTCCATCCCCTCACCTCCTTCCACATCGTCGCCCTCATCACCGTCTGCTCTCTCCAGCGCCGCTCCCCCGTCGCCATCCCAACCGTCCTTCGCTGGCGCCGGAGGCAGCATGCGAATGCTCTGCGGCTCCTGTGCGCTGCCGGTGTCTGCCAGGTTCTCGGCCAACATCGTCGAATACCTGCGCACACAACCCCACCACCACGCCAATTCGCATCAGTCCCCACCCCCGACTTCGCCCACCCACCGCCTGGCCCGCCGCCAGTAGCACATGCCACACACCCCCGCCTCTTCCTCGCCATGCATCACCGTCGCCTCCGCTGTGCCCCGCCATTGCCACCTCTGGCTTCGCCCCCATGCCAATCCCTCGCCCGCGTGCGCTACACCCCACCCGCTGTTGCTACAACCACTCCCAACACCGAACCGGGACCATCCCGAAATCCACCGCCGGGTAGGAACGCCCTCACCCACACCACACCCCGCCATCCCGCCCCACGCACCAAACATCACACGCCACGACGGCCATCCGCTCTACACCTCTTACCTCTCCGTTTGCCCCAGCAGGAAGTCCAGGTGCTTGTCCAGCGCCTTCTTCTTCCTCTCTTCCACCACCAGTTGCTGCTTGTAAGACACCTGTCCAACCGCCACACACACCCACCCGTCACTCCACCCCATCCCTCGCAACATTCTCCCACGCCCACCGCAGTGGCTTCTCCGCAAACCGCTCCGCGACTGCCTCGTCCATCGGACGGAGACGGTCCCGCATGTCGCAACTTCTCAGCCCAGCTAATCAAAAAAACACGCGCGTCCCACTACTCCCACCGCACGACTTAGCATCACGTGCCAAAGTACAGTCAAATTACCAGCTTGTCCACTTTCAGCCAGAACTTCTTCACGTCCTTCGCGATGTTGCCGGCCACTCTCCGCATCCGCTGCTCCTCCTCCTGAACAACCACCACCATTCCAATGCTTTCATACCGACCACCCGTGGAAAACCCTCACATGCACTCCGCACCCACCCCCCGCCACGTTCAACCCATCCAAACCACTCCAACAACGATCCCCACCTTCAATCGCCGGTTCTCCCTCGCCACCACGTCCAGCTTGCTTCTGTTCACGCGCAACGCCACCTTCTTCGCCTGGCTCAGCTTCCATTTCCGCTCCCTCTCGAAATCCTGCCGTTGCCACCAACCACATCTCCGCGTCAGCAACCTCACTCCACGCTCTTCTGCGCCTCCGAACCCGATGCAACCACACCGCCGTCATCCTGGAGCTCGGATACGCAACACACCCACACAAACGCTCCACCACGTCCCACATAACACATCGCTCCCACGCGCCTCGCCCTCGGACCCGACCCACCGCCCACACTCCCGCCACCACCAACCAACCCTCGCACGCATCCCCATCAAATCCACGCATCTCCATCAAATCCACGCACCCCCCCCTGCTCACCTTCGCCAGCCACGCCATCTCCTCCATCACGAAATCCCAGTGAGTCTTCGCTCGGGCCGCCTCCTTGCTCTTCGGCAGCCCCTTCTTCTCCTTGTTCGCCTCCACGTACTGCACAACCAACGCCAACCGTGCCCACCACCGGTGTCAGGGGTCAGTCCTTCCCCGTTGCCCCGACCACCCCCTCCGCATTTCCGACCTCACGTCCCTCACAAGCCCGCATCTTTCCATGCACATCTCAGCTTGAACACCACCACCGGTCGCGCTGCGACCAAACCTCAAGTCAAAAAACCGTCCGCACCTCTTGTTTCACGGCAACGTCGTCCGCCTCAGCCAGCACCGCGTCTTCGCGCTGCCGTCTCTCCAACGCCAGAAGCCGCCGACGGGATGCCAACGTGCCCTGCGCGCCCCCGCCCTCTCTCTCTCCGCCCGAATTCCCTCCCTCCCTCCTCTCGCGATGCACCTTTCCACCCACTCGCTTCTCCGCAACGGAATGCTCCCCGTCCCTCCTCCCCACCACCTCGCCCCCTGCATCTTTCCTCTCGCGATGACTCTTTCCGCCCACCCTCCTCTCCGTCGCGCCCACCCTCCTCTCCCCGGCGCCCACCCCCTCCTCCCTCTCCCCGGCGCCCTTCCCCGCTGCGTCGTCGCTCCCTCCCTGCGACCCCGCACCCGCTCCGCTGTCCACTCCGCCTCGCTCCTCCTCCCTCTCCGCGACCTGCTCTCCCGCGGCTCTCCCCTCACGTCGACGGTGCTTTCCGCCCGCTCTCCTCTCGGAAACCTGTTGACCTCCGTCCCCCATTCCCACCGCCCGCTCTCCCGCATCCTTCCTCTCCCCACTCCCATCTCCGCCCACTCCCCTCTCGTGATTCGCCTGCCACTCG
Source organism: Ulota crispa (assembly GCA_963920765.1). Lineage (NCBI taxonomy): Eukaryota > Viridiplantae > Streptophyta > Bryopsida > Orthotrichales > Orthotrichaceae > Ulota > Ulota crispa. The sequence goes on from OY987245.1 coordinate 9,066,746, forward strand.
CCGTTCCCTTCGCCGCCCGCCTGCCCCTCGCTCCGTCGTCCCCGACCACCCCGTGCCCCGTCGCCCCGCGTCTCCTCGTCCGCAGCTCGTCGGGCTTCCTGCCTCGCGATTTGCCCCCTCGTCTTCTGCGAACCCGGAGAAGTGGAACCCAGGCTCTTGCTCCTGCCATGGTTGGAGCCCCCGTTGCTGAACGGACCCACGATCCTCACCCTCACCGGCGCTCTCTGCTGCGGCTGGGGCTCGCCCTGGGGCTGGGGCTGGGGCTGGGCCTGGGGCTGGTGCAGCCCCGGAGTCGTCTTCAAGGACGACCCCTCCGACACCGACTCCTCTACGGGGATCGGATCCCTCGCAACCTCCCGACCTTCCTGCGCCACCAGCCTACCAGCCGAGCTCCTCGTCGTCGGCACATTCTTGTTGCCCACATCGCCGGCCGATTTCGTCCCCTGTTTCGGAGCACCCACGACCTTCCTAGGCCTTCCCCTGCCCGCATGCGCCTTCGCCGGCTGCGCAACCACCACCTCCGCCGCCCGGACGCTCGCTCCCGCGGGCTCCTGAACCTCTTCCGACACCGCCCGGCCTCCCCTCACATCCCCGCCCGGAGCAGGCCCGGATTCGAGGCTGGAGGTGGCGGTCTCGGGCTTTGCACGGTTTCGCCTCCCATAGCATTTCAGTTGCTTTGACGAAATCTGTTGCATTTCTTACCTCCCTTTAACATTCTCGCTTCATGCACCCCCCGAACGCGCCAAACTCCTCGCCACCTCCCGACTCCCCCGGCGCCTGCAATGCTCGCTCCGCCCGAAAATCCGCGACCCCGATCGCTCCGCGCCCCCCGCCCGCACGATCACTCGCGGCACCACCACACCCGCCCTAAATCGCAATCGCCCCGCGGCATGCCTCCCAAACGCCCACTCCCACACTCCGCGCACCAGCTCCACGGCCTGCGTCGCCAATCGCCACCACGGGCGCTAGGGTTTCACCCGTTCTTGGCCAAACCCGGACACAGCGCTACCGAAACCCTAACGACTCTGCGCGCACCCAAGCGACCGCGCGATCAGGATGCCGGGGACAGTCCCGGTCCGAGGGTGTTCCAGGCAGAGGGCAGGAAGAAGGTGGAGAGACGAGCGGCAAGAAACCCTAAGCTCACAAGAACCTGGAGAAGGCGGGCCTCCGGATGCGACGACACCAGATGCATGACGACGGTGGCGGTTGTTGCGAGGCCTGCACAATCGCACTGCCGCCACAGCTGCTAGACTCGAATCGACCGGAGCGAGAGTGCACGGGTGCCGCGGAGGATACCCGGGAAGTGACGTCGAAGAAAGCGCCCAACTTTCGATCTGCACGTAGTCTGCGAGTTCTACGTTGTTTGGAAATTGAAAGCTTTGGTAATCGCCCAGCAGTGGCAGCAATCTCGTTCTCGACGCCAAGTTTAACGGGATGCTGGCTGCTGGGCTCGGCTTGAGGTCGAAGGTGACGCCGTCGAGATTGTTCAGTTCTCATCGCTTGCATATCGTCACTCCATCTTTCCTGCTTTGTGTATGATAAGGTATCGGAAGCCTTTCTCCTGAGCAGCCTTCACTCACGTTCTCAACACTAGTTCTCCATTTTCAACACTTGGCAATCAATTCGTCGAGAATGACAAAAATTCGTCTTCAATGCTCTGTCGAGTTCGATTGCGCAGCGCTTTCCTGTGCTTTGTTTTCGCGCCGGAATCGAATAGCATATTTTCCAGGTTTCTGCCACGGGGCAGTAATTGGTTAGGCAAATGCTTCAGGGTCGTTTGCACTTGGTTGTAAAAATTGCATAAAAGTGGTGATGCAATTGTCATAACATTGTTTACGAGTCCATTTCCTTCCCCCATGTGGAGGTATATTCGTCCCCCCATACTTGGGGGCAATTGAGTTATAAGACACCTACTCGGATTGATTGGGCTGACGTGAGAGATGGGTAAACACAATGATGGGTCCTAGTAGTTGTAGATGGGTTTTATTACTTTCTATTCCTTCATCCCACTAACTCACTGGCCCACCCCGAGGCTAAGAAGTTGTCAAGCAATTATGGTTGGCTTAAAAGAAAATGTTTAATTTGGGATATCTTTCATGGCAAATCATCAATGATGTTAGAATCCGAAACAAGCAAATTTGGGCTACTAGTCCATTTGTTATTTTATTCTGAATATTTGACTTGAACAAAGGAACCCCATGAGTGAATTTTAGTGAAAAATAGGTAAAAGTTTAGTAACAACTATTGACTAAACTTTATTCATAGTGCATTGCCCTTGCATTTTGAATGCCTTGCTTTTTCAAAGTTGCACTATTTATATAATATAGATTTTTAACATGCTATAATTTTACTATATTGTATCATATTTTTACAATTTCAAAAGTTGGTTGTTACATTTTTTGGTTCATTGAAGTATTTTACCTTTGTTAATACATCCACTAAGAAGGGAAATTATTTTGGTCTATTGGAAAAATTCATATACTCCATAGTATATATGCAATTGTCACTATTGTTAAAATATGTGCTACCTACTTTTTGGATTTGAATTTGTACTTGAAATATTTAAAAAATCATTATTTTAGACATCTCTTCCATCAATTTCAATTATCACAAAAAAGGGACAACTTCTTACATTTATATATGGAAAATCTCAATTGTAGCAATTGACCTTACTCAAGATCATAGTTAAAAAGGCTCTACATCTTTTAGGTACCATTAATATTCTTGAAAAATTATACGTTTCTTTTTTAAGCATATTGTGCTCATAGTCAAGTTGTAGAAATTATATTTCAATAAGTACAATAATTTATTTAGACTTAATGGATTTTAATGTATAATTTTTTCTTAAGGAATATTTACAATCCTTGAGAGATGATGAAGGATCCTCCCAGCTATTGCATTGCAAAAAAATATCCCTTTTAAATTGTTCAAAATATATATATAGGGAATTACTAGAGCTACACCCTAAACTGCTAGCGTGACACCCCCTCTAAGCATGAAAATTGATAATTTAGTGCTATTTTTGATTTGTTAAGTGGTATTCATTCAATCACAACATTATCACCTCCTTGAAAGAAAACATGACAAATACAAACTTTTTTTGAAATATTATTGCACCAATATTACTTTTTGATTTATTTTTGCTTTAAGTAACTCAAAAGTCCTATATTTTGAGTTTGAAATTTAAGCACACCTTTTTTTTAGTATAGCCTTATAATGATAAAGGTGAAACAGACCTCTTGATCCAAATAAAAAAATCAACAAAATCAGCATTAAAAATCACATTTTCATGCTTAGAGGGGGTGTCTCGTTAGCAATTTAGGGTGTCGTTGTAGTAATTTCTTGTGCATATATATATATATATATATATATATATATATATATATATAATTTCTATAATCTTCTTATTGTGTAATTAGATGGTATGCTCAAGCCTAATTTGTGGAGCCCTAAATCAATATATTGCAAAAATTGAATTATAGTGTAGTAGGTGCAGGGGATACTCTACAATGTTAATTTACATTTGGTCATTCAAAATAAGCTTGAGTGTCACCAACTAAGCAAAATTATATTCACCAACTACAAATAGAAAAGTTCCATAATTACTTTGTTTGTTATTACAATTACTTGCGACATCTTTGACTTATGAAAAAGTTGATTGTCATGTATAGCTATTTTTTTATAAAACCATAATATGCTTCTAAAAGTATCTAAAGGAACATCAAATCACAAGTTCAATTTGCACTTTTGATATTTTTATTATATATTCTCAAACTTCTCCATTCCTATTTTAAATGTTTTCAAATCAATTTGCTCTAATGCACAATAGTGCTCATGAGGAGCATAGTTCACTCTTAAACATTACATAGGAGTAGGTTACATTGAGCCCTAAAACACTAAGCTAAGTTTTCACCAAAATTGCTCCAAAACTACCATTTCTAGTACAAGTATCAAATTTCAGAAATTTCAGAAAGGAAATATTTTTGGACACATGTCATCATAAGATTTTGTATTACATTAGTATCCAAAAATGTGGAAAACCTTTAAAACACTTTTGTCATGCAAAATAAGGAATATTTGAGTTTGAGTTGACAAATAGTCATTTTTTTGTCCTTGTAAAAATCTAGGCAGCTACATTTCACAAGGTTATATCTATATGAAAAAAGTTTCAAAATGGTTGTAACTTTCTGGATTCATTCTTTGAGTATAAAATTGGGTACAAACTTGAAAATTTTCAAATCATTTGGAGTTGTACAACACATGGGAAAAAAACAATAAATAAAAAGAAGTAGAGAATGATTCAAAACATTGAATTGTGGATAACATGATTACAAAAATGCAAAATGCCAATCCCAATAGTTGTGATGTTTATATGAACAATCTACACCTTCAAGTTTTGTCATTTCTCCAAAATATTGAAAATTTAGTAAAATAAGGGACTTCAAAGTTTTTTATGGAGTAGGGAATCTGCTTGTAAACAAAAACTTCTCATAACTTTCATCTCATTGATCCAAATGGAATGTTTCAAAGCTTTCCACATACACATCAATCTCTTGAATCAATTTCAATTTTTTTTTTAAAGAAAGTGATTTAAAAAAAACTACCCAAGATGCCTGCCGAGCAAAAAACAACATATTAGGCCATAACTTTATACTTGTAGTTCCAAATGTCATGGAATTTGGTGCCCATGATAGATACTTCTCGTCACCACCTTTCCTTGAAGTTTTAGCATAAAATATGATATTCTCCAATCGTAAGTACCTACCCAAAATTGCTATGTTGCCAAAAAATGGTGTTCAAGGCTTTAGGGGTTAACCTCGGAGCGCCCCAACGCCCCAAATCTAACCTTTCCATATTCAATAATTTATTGACTTTGACCATTATAATCTTTTGATCCGTACGATGAAAACTTATCAAATTTTTCATACATTTGCAAACCCTAAGCTTTGTACAATATCAACGGCTAACTCTTCCAGATGTTGTTTTTGAACTTGCGGTGCCAAAATATTTGCAATGAGGTCCAACACGACATAAATTTGGGTTGGGCCAAGCACTCAATGATTAAACAAATTTGAATGCACCTAAAAAATCAAAATCATTTTTTGATATTAATCAAAATTGGACAAGAACTATAATCTCTTTCTTTGAGATACAACATACACGTCTTCGAGATACAACATACACGTCTTTGATATACAAAATACACATCTTAGAGATACTACATACACGTGACACCTTCAAAGTGATAAAATTGCCTTTCTAATTATTGAATTGGAGATGCATAGTCATTTGTCTATTGCACCACTTGTGCAAGTATCTCAAAACCAAAATGAACATTATTATGTCCCTTCCCAATCTAGGGATGCCAAAAATAGGCATTTCTTTGCATGAGTTAATTTCAAAAGAGATTATAGAAGTGTTTTTATGACTTCCACCATGTTTAAATCAACATATCAATTGTCCATGTACAATACACCTTTTCTACATATTATTTTAATCCCTAAAGGACTGAGGGCCCTATTGGGGGATAAATGGGATTTTGGGCATGTACCTATGGCTAAACTACTTTGCGTGATTTTCTGAAACTTTTATGGAAGGTGGGGAATTCAAAGATCTAATTCCACTACATGCAACTAAAGGTCTGTTGACCAGACCTTAAGCCATTTTAAGAAAAGCTTGGTCACAAATTATGTGCTCTCACTTCTTTATGCCATATTGTCATAATTCATCTACTGAATTCCAAACAAGTGTCTCAGATTCTTTTGTTGAGGAGATTTCTAACTATCCTAAAGGTTGGTTAGGGATGGTTAGGACTTAGAAAGTAGTATATGTTCTTGTTCATTGGAATTTGAAGGCCTCTTCACCCACAAGGCTTTGAAGTACTTCATTCTACATTTTCTTTCATTACATTAATCATTGTTTGTTTTCTATTTTTGTTTCCTATCTTTTATAATATAATGGGACTTTTATAAATCATGGTTTTTTCATTGGACTTCTACTACGGGGAAAGCCATATTCCAATCTACAGAAACCTGACAAAATTTTTGTCAACAGAGTTGTCAATTAGGATAGCCTGATTTGGTCAGATAGTTGACACTTCACTGTCAATTCTTTGTTGGCTCGGATAGTTACAAAATTCATTTTTTCTTCTCTACTCCTATTTACCTACTTCTTATTCACGGTACACGTCATCCAACAATGAATGCCTAGATACTTGGGCCTATTTAAAAATAGAAAAATTATGCCTATTTGGATGACATTTGCCAGCAATTAATCTTGCGACAACTGGCTACAAATGTAGATGACACTTGTGAGAATTTCATCCTAAGAATTACATCCATGTGGATGGTATCCAAGCATCACATCCATTTGAATGAAATCACTCCCTCACTCGATTTTTTTCCACCAAATAGAAAAATCACATATCATTTAAATATAAACCATAGTCCACTTACAACATTGAGATTTCTTCTACTTTTGGAAACACTTGTCCTATTCTTTCCTCCAAGACCTATGCGTAAACTTGAAAATAGAGAATGCTAACACATCCATACTTTGAGGAATTACTGTCGACTCATGGACAACTGAGTGTCTAAACTTGCTTTTTCTATTCTGTGTATGGAAATCTTCCTACTTAATCACCTATTCATCAATCTCATGCTACGACACATAAGTCAAATGGCCATCCTGAGAAATCCAATTGGACATTTACACCACATCATGAAGAGAATTCAATGTCCTCTTGCAAACTGTGAAATTAGGTAAGCTTTGGTTTCTTGCGGGGCCGTCTCCTTTGTCAAACTAGATTGTGGCCTCCGTTGTCGACTTCTTTTGTTTGAGCCTATGAAACAGCATACACATGTGTTTACTTAAAATTGAACAACCTTCAACTTTGGAGTTAGGTTTAGATTATAATCACATGTGCAATTAAATAAGAAATGATGGACATACAAAGGTAAAGGAGTAACTGCTGCTTGTGGAAAGTTAATTCTACACCTGGACGGGAGTACTTGTTACAAGAGTAGATTCCAACTCCGTTTCAGCCTAAAAAAAGGCAGTCACATTTAATATTCTAAATATAGAAGGAAGCTTTTTCTAAAAGAAAAGAGTTGGACAAAAATGTTATGGCATCAATATATTGACTGAAATATGGAATGGTCCAGTACTATGCTGTTGTACCATGAGTTGTATATTTTGTTCAAACTCCACCATGGGCTGCACTCTCTGCACCAGCAACTCAAATTCTCATTAGTAACGAATCAACACTCATAAGCATCATTTTACCCATGAGTATCACCTGCAAAATCCTAGGATACCTCTTGTATTGATTACATATAATTACAAGGACATGAAGCACAGAAAGAAAGATCCTTTTTGCGATTATTATGTGCAATTGCATTCAAATGTTTACAAATTTTCTACTTCCTCTCAACATACCCACATACAACATTGAACACTACAAATCCATTATTGCTATCATGCTAATAACAGTTTTTATTTTGCTAGATGTTCATTAGCTAATAACATTTTGTATTTTGCTAGATGTTTATTAGTAATCATCATTTTCAAAACTTGCACTTTAACTGCTCTATGTGCTACTACCTTACTATTCAAATTCTCAAATAAAACACCGTCATCAATTAATTTGGACGAGAAGCTCCATATTGACACATCTCACTTTCCCATTCTACATTATTATCATCTTCTTTAGATTCAATTTTATGAGGAAATCTTCAACAACTGACATCAATGGTGCAATATGGTCATCAACAATAACAATACCTCATTTGAAATTCACAAAGAATTGTTACAACAAGGAATTTCTGTATCAAAAACACAATATTCGTTAAATTGAGAAAAAGGATACATTTGGGACTTCTAACATTTGCAATTTTAGAATATTTTGGTGATTTAGAGTGAACTCTATGATGGTTTCTTCAAGATCTTGCATCAATGATGTAGGATCCTGAAGGATTTATCATAAAACTCACTTTGACTTGTCAAAATACTTTCACCAATGCAAAATCCAAAAATCCCTAAATGTATCCTTTTTCCCAATTTAACAAATATGGTGTTCCAAGTATTCTTGTGTCGAAATTTGTTTGTTTTTTGCAATAGGTCTTAATTCCTTCTTTACAAATGTAGAACTTGTTTTGGAATTAATTTAGTTCTTTGAATTGTATATGTCTTCATTCTATTGGGATTGTGTGCAGTTCAAAAAATTATTTGGTATATTTAATGAAAGCTTTAGGGTTCTCACATGTGCCTCTTTTTGAATCATGTTTTAGATGTAAAAATCAATGACTGCAATTCACTCTCCATATATTAATAATGTTCAATTTCCATTGGAGTTCAAAACTGTAACAAACCCGTGTAAAACAACATGCACCGGTTGCATTTCATATTTGAGGCAAGTTGTATTTAACACCTTATTAAGTTTAGGGTTTGAAATGAGATGGATCATTTTGTACTATACTTTCATCCCACATATAGTCAACATATGCATAACGATTGCTCAAAATTTTAATTATCATACTTTATGATGGCCATCACTGAGACTTCACTATTGTACAATAAATTTAATGCTCGTTTTTATTGCAATATGTTGAAATGCAAGTTATGGAAAAAAAATTGGAATTTCGATAGTTTACTGTTCTTCCCAATTTGCCTAATATGGTGTTAACTATAATTGGGTTAGGAGTAGACATACCTGGGGGGTGGCTGATCAGCCTGTGTTATGGGCTGATGCGTTTTCTCCGATATGAAAGAAGGATCCTCCATACCCATGGGTCCCAAAATCTGTCTTGCCGGTTGCCATTCCTATTCGAGTGATACACGACGCAACCCTTGAGCTCCATTTGGAGTTCTATGTAACAAAGGCTCATCTACACGTATGGAAGCTAGGCATGACTTGGTCTTGTCTGTTGTAGTGTTTCTAATCAATCCCCAAAGTTTACTCATTTGCTCATAAGCCGCTACCTTTTCCTTTAGAGTCTTCACCATTTCTATTGCTGCAAGATGCTTACTTGAGACGGGGTCTTCTAGAGTTGGTCCCGTCTGCATGTAGGTTGGCATAATCCCAACATCGGCTTCTGAAATAGCCAATGCTTCCTTCCCACCATTAGAATTACGTATTAGATCTTTGCTCTCTTGCTCTCAATTTCTTGTGTGTCCCTTCCCATTCTCTATTTCCTTTGAAATAAACAGAGCTCTACCACTGCCATGCATAACATCACTTGATAGCAATTTCTTCTTAGATCGCCCTCCATAACCCTTATCGCGTGTCATTTTTGCCTAGATCTCCTCTGGATGAGGTGCTCTCCATAGTTTACTTTCTAACCTCCGGCACACACCGACCTCACCTGATGGACCCGTTTGTCCAAAGCTCACTCAACTTGCATTTGCTTTGCTGCAATTCTTCCTCTTTTGCACTGTTGTTGGATTTTGAAGTTCTTCGGCAAGAGCCTCCCATGCCTCTTTGGTGATGTCATTTGGCTTTAGTTCTCCCGCATTAATCTTTTCCCACAAATTGACACGTCGTAGGGTGACGCCTCTTGCAATTGCCTTCTTCACGCACTTGTACTTCACTGGAGCAGTGTAGGCCCAAGTGTGTTGAATCCATTTAGCAATTTCTCTGCAAGCAACATCTGGTTGTTGTCTAATATCACCGATGCTTAGATCTAAAGACTTCAACATTAGCATTATCTCCTCTTGCCATTCTATAACTGTATAACCAAATGGAATATTAGTTACTTCGTTTACTAGCAGTTGTTTGCATGCTAGTCCCTCTCGGCTACACCGTGCAGCTTCCTTGTCTCTTGTAGATTTCGCATGTCTTCTCTCCCTTCGTTTGTCCGTTTCAGACTCTTGACGCATTACACCAACATGTAGGTTTTTGTTAGTCTCACCATTTTCTTCGTAGAAGTTATCCTCCCTATCTATGGGCACGTCATCCTTGTTGGTGCTGTTGACTTTGAACTCCGCGCTCTCATCTTCAACATACAGTAAAAAGGGCAATTGCTGCTGCAAAATCCCATTCCCATGATACAACTCAGCCGCTGGAGAATCCTAGAAAAAAAACATAAGTCACCGTCTTGGTCAATCAATCTTCTCTTAAGAAAAGAAAAAATATATCTAGTGCATATAAGAGATACATTTTTCATATTGTGTATGTTAAATCTTTTGAACAGACTACTATTGCATTTGGGCATTACAGAAGTTACATTCAATTTCAATTGTCTGTTTTGATTTAAATTAGAAAAGAACCTAGTTGTTGTCAAATTGTGTCGACAAAGTGTTATAGGCGTAGTTCTTCTTTCCGTTCATAATTGTATTGCTTCTTGAAAGGGGTTCACAAGGCTTGGTGGAGTTGTCACAGCCTCTCCAGTATGAGCCAAATTCTAATTCTGTCTGTCCACCACTTTGATTCCTAGATGGTGTGGTACTTAAACCTTGATTGCTTGACAGTAAACACCGTTGAAACAAAGTGGATGGGTTCCACATCTCATTTGTTCTTTTATATTCCTTGAAGACGTCCGATGCCTGCTCTTCCAGTGACTCAGGACCTGAAGCTCTTCCTCCTCTCGACAAGCCATTGTCGACCCTCATTGGACCTGCCCAGGGACACAAACACCGTCACATTTCTCATGTTCTCATTCATAATAGGTCATAAAGTCTTGAGGTATTAACTAATCACTACAGAGAGCACTATAGGTAGGACAAGCCAATGAATGTATCTTATTAATATTAATAACACGCATCTTACAATCTAGTGGAGCTCTCAGCAAAACAGAAAATGTAAAAAGACTTGTAAGAGCAGTATATAGAGATATAACATGTAAATTAACTTGGTATACATTTCACTCAGGTAGTGCTAACATATTGGTTTTTTTGAGTTCATGATACCTGAGGGCTCAAGGTTATTTTCAATGATAATCATGATACTTTCTTCACAACCTTACATCAAGATCACATACTTAAGAGAATTTATTAAAAGAAAGGCTTCACATTACCTGGATGTTTTCACCAAAGAAAAATTGAATAACTCCTACAAACGTTATGGAAAACATCCATTTCCAAGTTTTTTATTAACATGTTAGATAAACAGAGTAACATTCATTTCATTGTTTTTTTTTTTTTTTTGGTTCATTATATTGGTGGTAATCATTTAAGTACTACAAACATGCACCAGACAGCAAAGTCCTCAAACATTTATTCACACAATTCATTAGTTAGAACAACTTGGTCAAGTTTGTGTTGCACTGCATGTCAATCAATTACGCTTCCAAATTAATATTAACATGCTCACAAATCTTAATGCTATGTCAAAGGCAAACCAAGTGCACTTAGAGGTATGACTGCTCAAATTTCTCTATTTGCATGCACTTTGCATTCACATATTATTTTCATACTTACCATAATTAAAGAATCTTTACTTTATATTTTTATACTTACCAAAATTAAAGAACTTTTACATTATATTCTTACACTCACTAAACCGTGCACTGAACTTAAAGAAATTTTACTCACAATTTTTGTATAAAATAACATTAGGCTTGTAAGTTTTGTATTTATTTGTGTTCATTTGTTTTCCTCTATCTCTCATAAAATATTTATATTAACCTTGCATGAGTCATGTTGATTTGTTTTATTATATTTATAAATAAAAAAACATGCACATGTAAGAAAATCATGAATATTTTATAGATGACAATATGAAAAGAAATGAATGTAGAAAACACCTGGATACGGTGGATAGTAAAGTTAATAGTTTTTAACTCTGCACGTTTGGGGTTCATGTATGCTTAGGTGATGTCCCTCTCTATCCAAATGTATCATTGGTGTCTTTTTACATCAACAATTACAAAAAAAAATAACAAAAATTATTTAATACTAAATTAGGATGCTATGTATAGAATGGAAACCTCAAATATCCACAACACAGTCAATACGACTTGAAAAGCGGCATGTCCGTTACCTTTTCCCTTGGATGGTGTTGGATTCAAACCTCAAATTGGGTCAGACAAGAATGAACCAGACTGCTGAGCAACACTAGCTCTTCCGCCGTTGTGGTCCACATGATTAGATGTTGCATTCACTATGGGGGGTCTGGTCATGGTAGTATTAAGGACATGGGTGGGTTGTATGCACGTCTATTGTGATGCACATGGGAGAGAATGATAGCTCCCTCCACCGGTGAAACCTTCTTCAATCCTGGAAACATTGCTATGAGCATTTGATCTTCTACCATGCATGGGGAGCCCATACTTGAGATTGCCAATACTATCTCCCCGTCCTTGGTTGATAATTACCTCATCTCTAACTACAGCCTTTGAATGAGCACTGCCCATGCTTGGTTCATTCCATTCGACAAAGTTACTGACATTTTTGGAACTTCGTCAAGCCATAGCCATAACCTGCGGACACCATGCAAAACCCCCTCACTTATCCTGTTAATGCACTAAGAATCTACTGCTGCAGCGGTATGTGGCACTCTTTTTGTGGCTTGACTACAATCTTCTACATTAAAAAAGATTATTTGCTCAGTATGGTAGAGTAATTACAAATTTTGTCTTTGGATTTCCAAAAACCTTTGATAGTGTGCAACATTAAAGAGAGTCTATTGTTTCTTTATTAATAATAGTTTCCATGGAATTCACACACTTCTTCGCACATAAAATCATCATGCACATGATTTTTGTTCACAAACGCATACATGAATTGAAATACTTGAATGCAAACAAAGTATGGTACAACAAGAGAAAGCAAAAAATGTCAGGCTGACTTGGGATATCCATGTTTACATCTCCACTCTTCAAAATCTGAATATTTAATCGCTTAAAATAAATTTCACATAATACTTCATATCACTTTGTGAAATATGTTAAGTTTCTTTCTTAATAATATGAAAGGATCACTTATTTGAGTTTTGGAACATTTAAGAAAACTTTAAAGTGACTGTGGTGAGGCATATCGTGCTCTTCAACTTATGCACTGAAACATGTCACTGACTTATGGTTTTCATTCCTTAGTTGTTCCTCTCAAGTCTCAAGTGGCTAGCCTTCCACATGTATGCAATAAATTTCATGATAGTGTCCAGTCCTTGATATGCATTTAGTTCTTTCCATTTTTAACACCATATTTGTTAAATTGGGAAAAAGAGCACATTCGGGGACTTTCACTATTTCTGTCATTATGTGAAATTCAGCATATTATAAAAGAAAAAACATGCAATTTTTTGTACAATATTGAAGTCTTAGTGATTGCCTACAAGAATTTCAAATAACTTTCAACTTTGAACTATAGCTATGTCTACATTTATTATATGTAAGATTAAGGTGAAATACAAAGTGGTACCTTTGTTTTTCCCAATTTAACGAATATGGTGTTTTTTATGGTTTGTCATCATAGTCTGCATTAGTTCCGCCTAACTTGACTACATACTGTAGGTACTTTGTGAGTAAATCCATGTTAACAACGTTCCCTCTCTTGTTCACACCCACCTGTGGTTATATTATAACGGCCAAAAACTAATGTCTAGTATATGTGAACCTTGGTTGAACATTCTTTGAATGATTAAGCTAGTTATACATACCTAGACCTTTTCCGATTATGTTGAAGGAGCTACAACACTGTCTCCAAATGAAGTAATCAAATTCTGAGTATTCACTGCTACTTGTATATTTCAATATTTCTCCAAAGCTTCTTCAATAATTGTAAACTTGTCTCCAGCCTTCTTTGGGTGCTTGATTTGAGCCCTACTCCTCCAACCAGAATGAGATAAGGAAAATGTCAGGTCTCTTTGTAATTGCAAAATCTTCACCTCAACCTTATGTCTACAAAGGTGGCCTCTGCGGGTGAGTGCTCGAGTGTGCTGTGGGACTGATGTCCGCCTCCTCTAGCAAATCTTGTGTATAAGTCCGGACCTCCAGCTATGAAGTTGAATGCCGCTAGATTGACTTGGACGAAATCTTGGAAGTTGAATTCCAAGCAACCAACACTCCTTTAAAGCCTTCTCTTGAAGATTGAAACTCCCTTTTCAAAGAGAAGCATTCTACTGCTTCTGCTGCCTGTGCGTTTTGAGGTCCATACCTACCATATCAACATAATCTGGACATTTTTGAGTAATTCAGAAGTTGCGGTGTTCAGTGCTTTGAGATCCAAAGATGATGTTGTCTTGAACCTAAGAAAATAAGGAACATAACCCTAAACAATCTTTGGATCCGATGATACAAGGCCGCCATCACCAAAGCTTTTCAGTAATGAGAAGGCGGCCGCCACCAAGAATCCTATTTCTTAAAAAAAAATTAGAATGAGATCATTAACCTGTATAACAGAGAATTAGGAAGGACTGCGACATTCATCCAGGGGTATGGATAATCGTGCAGTCAATGGATTTCGAGTTTCATGTGAGCATTGCTAATTAAAGATATTCAGAGTCACCGCTCGTAAATGAATACAACAAATTTAGTCCAAACAAGAAAAAAAAATCAGCATATAAACACTGGTAACTGGAGATGTTGTCGTATACTCCTACAAATGTGGAAATTGGAATCAAAATTGGGGTTTCACTGGAGAACTTCATGAAAAGTGCTCCTCTACTTACTCTGGGCTAGTGTGTTGGAAATATCATCGTGACTTACAGCAAAGTTTTTGTGGAGTGAATTGTGGCCCACACCACGAACTACAACAAAAAATAGTAAGGCAATTCGAGACTGATTTCAAGCAAAAAGAACTTGTGGTAAAGTAAACTCAATGACTCACCAAATCTTTGGCTGATCACTATTTCCTTTTCGCATTGCCCCTTCCTCTTGCACGCCCCCTTAAAACGTTTTTTGAAAGACTCTCGACACACTGCTTTGTATCAGTGGTAATCTGCACCCACAAAGTTTGAGCACCATTAGGCAATACACTGGCAATTTATGAGTACTGTGTGCAGAAAAAAGATTTCCAATCGTAGAACTATCTTTAAGTCCATTCGATGTGCACTGAAGCATTCACCAGCAAAATCCTAAACAGCAGGTACGCAATTGCTTGCACAAAACTTTGATGTGAGTAGATTGCGATCTTATGATTAAAAAAGTAATTGTTTTGAAAGTCACTAATCAATGATATTGATTTCATTTATGCCGGTGAAACTCTAATCATGAGAAAGTGATAATGGAACATACAATTTTGTGAAGTGCTAGCTAGCTTTTCAATTAGTCTCTCACAAACAATGGAGGATTGCTTAAACACCATATTTGTTAAATTGGGAAAAATAGAGGTATCACTTTGTACTTCACCTTAATCTTACATATAATAAATGTAGGTATAGCTATAGTTCAAAGTTGAAAGTTATTTGAAATTCTTGTAGGCAATCACTGAGACTTCAATATTGTACAAAAAATTGCATGTTTTGTTCTTTTGTAATATGCTAAATTTCACATAATGACAAAAATAGTGAAAGTCCCAGAATGTACTCTTTTTCCCACTTTAACAAATATGGTGATTTTTCCACTCTAATCAATTCTTTCAGAAGTACAAAATCCCGATATAATGAAATAAATATAAGGTCATCAGAATGTCAAGTCAAGAGATTTTCTCAATGAAAATTAACATGATCATGAACTAAACCTTGAAAGAAAGGGTTGAAAGTAGCAAAAGCTTCTTGGTACTCTAGTTTTTTGTTGCCTCGATTTTTTTATTGAAAAAAATGGTTGACAGTGGCTACACCTTCTTGCCACTCTTGTCTTTTGCTGCCTCCATTTCTATGAAGATGTAGTCGCTATAATTTCCATTCCTCAGATTTGTAGCGTCCATGTAAACTCGTCTCGTGAGGCATTCCTTGGCGAATCCAAATATTTGGTAGCAATGTGTCACTGGCAAATACTGACAAGCCTAACTCATAAAAATTTCTTCACGGTCAATGATACAAAGTGTGCATTTGTGGATCTCCTCACATAGGGACTTGATATGAAGGTATTCACATTAGTTCGTTTTTCTGAATCCTCATAAAACAGTTCTACACTCTCCCTATGTATTACTCTCCCATTCAGGTTGTATTTTTTGAGTCATTCGAATGTTTTTAGTCCACATCTATGTCACAGTAATTGCATCAGCACTTGTGAAAGGCTGATTGATGAGTAGCTGTACTTCCACAAAACCGCCAGAACATTGCGCGCAGGAGCTTGGATTGCTCTATGTCATAAGCATTTCTGTATATTGTGTGCACTGATTCATTGTTTGTTCACGACAGGGGAATGCATCTTCAATTTGAGTGAACGAAACGTCTAACCATACACTACACGTCGGACTCTAGGCGGGAGGATCAAATATTTAGGTCAGTAGATGCTTTTTGAGGAAGAATAGCAATGGAGACGCATTTACTGAACGAATCTTACCACATGGAGAGGGCTTTTGCCAATAGACATGGCATCAAAAGATATCCATGCACTTGTCAGATTTGTCATGGCTTCAAGAACCAAACCGTGAGAAATGTACAACGCCATCACCGACAGAATGGCAGAGACATTACCCTATTTCAACTTCTCCTGGTAAAAACTTTGGAGCTGAAAACATATTCCATTTGCAAGTTTTTGTTTCCGCCATTAGTAAGTTCAATCTGCCATTGCATATGCAATTGTGCTGCAAAAGAATGCGTTGATTGAATGTATTGAGAGAAGCCATTCACTTATATATAGATATGTATAAAAATTCCCATGTTTCCTTTGGTGGCTTACAGTAATGTAGAGTAAAAGTAGCAGACAACTCTGTAAAAGCTATCTAGGGCTTAGTACTGACGATTTAACCATAATAAGCAACTCATGTCCAATTCAATACCAAGAATACACTACACACTTATGTACACAGTAACACCATATTTGTTGAATTGGGAAAAAGAGTACATTCTAGGACTTTCACTATTTCTATCATTGTGTGAAATTCAGCATATTACAAAAGAACAAAACATGCAATTTTTTGTACAATATTGAAGTCTCAGTGATTGCCTACAAGAATTTCAAATAACTTTCAACTTTGAACTATAGCTATACCTACATTTATTGTATGTAAGATTAAGGTGAAGTACAAAGTGGTACCTTTGTTTTTCCCAATTTAATGAATATGGTGTTGATAGTCTTCTTGCGCCTCATTTGTAGTATGGAATTTTTCTACTTATAACTTGAAGTGTCCACGTTTATGAATGTGTTTTTGAAACGGTATGTTTACCTGTAAGGATGCACAAGGCTCCAAACAAGCTCAACTGGAGAGTACAATTCATATATAGGCATATTGCTTAACTCATTATAAAGCTTCTTTCAAAATCTGGTTCCAGTCATACAACCAGCCGAATGTAATCTTGAAATAACATATGACATAAGCTAAGGTCTCCAAGGAATGGTAAATTACTTTGTGGTCCATTAAAATTTTCTAGTTCAGGAATGTCGCTGTCCAAATTAATTCTGAACTTGCAACAATGATTTTGGTGTTTGTAAAGTTCATATTGTAAGCGCTCTAATTCTATTGTGTTAAATGAAGAGTGAATTGTTCTCTCTACAAGAGAAGTTGACGTCAATTAGAAACCCTTGCTCACTGGAGCATTGACGGCTAATCTCAATTTGTGTTGGTAATTGCGCAGGAGGGCAACCAGTTTGCCCAGCCAAGGACCTATGGAAACAAATCTCATTACAACATGGAAAGGCAAGATGCCGATGAAGAACATAATTTTCCGGAAGAGGATGCTTTCACAGCCTCTGATGATTTACAAAGTTCTAAGGAAGAGCAACCAAACACAAGTGTGAACTTTGAACAAAGGGCTGAGGATTACTTTGCACGGGCAGGCAAGATTCACAGTCAAGTTGACGATGATGTGGACAATGCTGTGGACTTTGACTGCATGTCGGTTTCTTCTGACAAAGAAGAAGAAAATGTGGACCACCTTGAGTCCATTTTAAAAGATTCAGCCCAACCACTTTTTCCGGGATCAAGCACAAGCTGCCTTTGTTTCAACGTCATCTTGATGTCACTTTGCACACCCTTCTCTGTGAGTTGTCAATGCCTTGATCAATTACTCACCTTCTTAAAGCAAGATGTCTTGCCTATCAACAATCTTTGTCCCAAAAATTCCTACGAGATGAAAGCAATTTTAATGAAATTGGGACTTGCACATGAGAACATACATTGCTGTACTTGTGGGAAGACTCTCTACTGGAAGCAAAATGCTCAACTACTAGAGTGCCCCAACTGCTTCAAGTCAAGGTACAAGTCAAGGTACATACAAGGGTCAAAAACAATTCCAATTCGAGTATTGCGCTATTTTTCAATTATTAAGAGATTTTGAAGACTTTACCGATGTCTAGAGATTGCAAAACATCTGCAATGGCATGCTACTAATCATTCATAGGATGGGAAGATGAGGTCGGTAGTTGATGGGGAGCAATGGAAACATTTTGATCAAAAATATCTGAGCTACAAGAGAGACCCTAGAAATGTATGGTTTGGCCTTTCTCTTGATGGTGTAAACCCATATAGTCTCTAGTCTTCAAAACACTCAGTTTGGCCAATATTAATGGTAATGTACAACCTTCCTCCTTATCTAGTGACCAAAAATTTCTTCTTGTCTTTGAGCATCATCATTCTTGGTCCGCATTCACCAATTGATGATACAATAGACATTTATATGGAACCTCTTCTACATGAGTTGAAGAAATTGTGGGTTGGAGTTTTAGCCATAGATATGTTGCAACTTGTAGGCCCTGATCAAAGCTTTAAGTTAAGGGGTATGCTCATATGGACTATTAACAACTTCCCTGCATACACTCTTATTGCAGGTCAAGTGAGCAAAGGCTACGCAGGTTACTCGGTGTGCGGAGAGGGGACGTTTGCAGAGTATTAAAAAGAGGCGGGGAAAATGGTTTTCCTTGGTAATCGACGTTGGTTGCCTCCAAATCATCCTTGGAGGGACGCAGAAGCTACGTTCAATGGACAAAGTAACCAGGACGCTCCACCCCCTCGTCAAACTCGGTTGACAATAGTGCAGCGAGGCATGTCGAGGGAGGCTTTCTTGAATTTGGGCGGACGCCCAAATTCACAGCACGATCCAGTGAAAACCACCGATGTGAAGAGAGTAAGCATCTTCTATGACGAGCTTCCTTATTGGCGAGTAAGTGATCAAAACGTGGTTTTTTTTTTAAGACTTCAATCAACTTATACTCGGACTAAAGTTCTCTGTATGAACTGGGTGTAAGAAAAAAAATTGTGAAAGAGATTGGGACTTGACTATGAGGTTGTCCCTTGGAGAGGGTAAGTAAGTGGTCCATATAAATTTAGTTTGGAAAAGGCTGCAAGACCTCTCAGAGTATTAGTTTTTATTTTGAACTAGTAGCAGAGAAATAAGAGAAAGTTACTTGGTTTAAGAGATTGTATCACTTAAGAGTGCGTGAACCAAAAACAATCGGCACATGAACTTTGGAATACTATGATGAATTACTTATCACGTTTTGAGTATAGTAAAAGCTTAGCTTTTGAAGTGTAATCTTAGAGATTCCGTTCAAACTATCATTTACAAAGTTCATATGGCTTTTGTTGTTTGAAATTAATTTGCTGAAATTGATTCTAGGTATCAGCTAACATGTTCGTTATATTATAAGGTGTTGTTCAGAAGATGTTAGGCTGATTTCATGTGAACAAGTTAAGTTCATTTAGAGTTAGTGAATGACTACAAAAAGTTTTAGAATCTAAGTAAGCGGTAGATAATTTTGCCAGGCCTGCAATATATGTTGAGAATATTTTTTGGTTTTCATATTATGGTGATTTGAGATGCCGGGTGAGTGGTGGTCAAAGCGGCAGGTTAATTATATGTAGGAGAAATAAGACAGTGAAAGTGTCCAATGTCTTATTGAAAATATCTAAGTAAGGTAGTAGCATCCATAAGCGTTGCATTCCCATGCTCGTCACATGATAATGGCAGGGCTAATCAATAAAAAAACAAATGGTTGTGGGTGATTGAGTGATGGTTATGAGTGATGAAGTGATGATTGTGAGTGACTAGCATGAGGTTTTGAGTACCCATCTCACTATTTAAGAATCAACAAGCCTTAGTTTTAGCATCTCTTACACAGGGTTCTTACAATTTCAGTGATTTTGGACTTTGAAAATACTTTTTGAACAAATACTTGCAATTGGAACCTTGAAATTGATGCCAATATTTTTGGTTTCCATTTCCTAACCTATAGTATTTTTTTCAAAGGTAGTCAATTGTTTTACTTGCTCCAAAACCCTTATTTCCACTCTTATGGGTGTGCCTACCTTAACTACAATTCATAGACATTAGTGAGAAAACAAGGAAACCGCTTCTGTGACTCAACGCATTCAATGGAGAAGAGGCGACAAGAGGCGTTAAGTCATTAAGTGGTAAAGATTTGTTGTTTTCCACATGTAGGTCTATAAGGGATTTTGATATACAATAGATCTCCTCTAAACTGATATGGTTGGGACCCCAAGAACTAAGTTAGTTTAAGTAAGTTATTAGTTAGGTACCTTGAGGTTAGTGCCAGGATAGCACCAAATAGTATTACTACTATTGAATTAATTGTTTTGGTTTATGACTAACGTATAATCTAACATTGAGATTTATGTTGTATATTAGGTTATAGAGGATATCTATTTAGAGGAGTTCTACTATATATTGTAATTGGCATTGGGAGAAAGGTTATATGTATTAATAGACATATGCCTAAATACAAATTAGCATTAGTAAGCTAACAGTATCTTATGCCTACTGGATGTCTAATATTTGTCCATTTTTTCTTTGGTTCATCTCTAGAAAGCAGTAAATAAAATTAGTAGATGTATTAGCTTGAAATGGTACCTTCCAGGCTGTGGTGAGCATGTTTGAGTTGTACAAACAAAAATAGTGTAATTATTAGTCAGATAACATGACATTTGTTAACTATGATTACTTAGTCCAATAGGGGATTTATAGGATACCAAATTTAGCGTTTGGGGCAATACTTTTGAGATTTGAAGGTAGTTCAATGACAATTCGGTGAAGATAAATCATCATTGTTGTATAGGCTTGAAGAGAACGGCTTGAAACTCACTTTAAATCACATGTTTACTCTAGAGACTTATATGTTGAGAAGTCAAAATTGATCTAGGGTGTTCCCCAAGTTCACATGTATGTTTATTGCTTTATGAATCATGTTTTGAGGATAGACAAAGAGTACCATTTACTGGTCATTTTTTGTGAGCCTAAAAGTATGTAAGAAGTTCTTCATATATGTTATTATTGAATATAACTGTGATGTATGCATGGGTTCATAAGATGTGTGAGAGTTTTTTGATTGTTCAAGAGTACCATGCAGGTACGTTAAAACTATCTTACTGGAATTATATGGAATGAGGAAAATGGAGGTACAATTTTTTTTTCCATTATCCCACATAATATCTATGTAAGCTTAGATGTTGACTAGAGTTGAAGTTTTCAAACTAGTTGGAGTCAATGATTGAAACAGCAGTATTCCACATTAATGAAATGGATGTTTTTTTTCTATATAATGATGAAATGTAAAAAGTAACAATATAGGAAAGTTACAAGTTGTAACTTTTCCACCAATTTACAAAGTATGATTTTAATAGTTGATCTAAGGCTGACATTGGTTATGTATTATATTGCTGACAATATTCTAAGGTGTTTTAATTCCTTGCAGGATCTCCCCACGCGCCATACACTAGATCCAATGCATTGTGAAAAAAATTTGTGTAAAAATTTGATTCAAACTTTGTTTGGGGAGAACGATGGTGTAAAGTCTGGAGAGGATTTGCGTTTCAGAAGGATAAAATGTTGGAGGACGTAGTAGAAACGGTATGTTCCTTTGAAAAAGAACTGCCCCCGTCAATTTTTGTTGTGATGATGCATTTGCCAATACATCTTGTAGAAGAGTTGTTCATTTGCGGTCTAGTGCACACAAGATGGATGTTTCCATTCGAATGATTCATGAAAGAATTAAAGGGCTAAGTGAGAACTAAATGTAAACCAGAGGGGAGCATGGCCAATGGTTACACGCAGCAAGAATCTGTTGATTTCTTAACAAAATACTTGTCGGAGTATACTCCAACTACAAAGCGAGCATAGGATGACCAAGAGGAGCCCATTATGAATGATGAAGTCATGGAACAAGGGAAACATGATCGGCACATGGATATTGACTTCTAGAAGTTAATCCACAACTTTGTGTTAGACAACAGTGTGCACATGGAGCCGTATAGGAGGTGAGTATTTTTGACTATTTGTTCTTGGTGATTGAAATTTAGAGGTACAAAATGTGAAAGCCAAATAGTCCACTTGAAATGATGGATCATCAAAAGTACCAAAAAAAAGATTGTGACTTGTAGGTTGGAGAGATGCTTAGTTTTTTATTTTCATTTATATATCTTCCAAAGTGAGGTCTTGTTTGCCTTCTCAATCTCTAATGTCATAATCTTTTAATTAGCCTTCTTAAAAGTTTGAGGGTAGACCTGGGAGGTGAAACATGTGTTAAGTCAACTTTGAAAAAACAATTTTTTTGGGGGAAATTACAAATAGGGGCATGAAAACATAGAATATTACAAATAGGGGCGCACTTTCAAAATTGTTACAAATAGGGGCACACTTTCAAAAAGGTTGTAAATTTGTGTAGGTTTTTTTTGTTTGGACATTGATTGATATAGACACATCACATCAAGTGTTAATTAACTTCCAAAAAACTTAAAGGGCTCTCCTAATCAAGCGTAAGTATAGAAATTTAGTAAAGGGGATGGCAATCTTTGGAGACTTTTAGGCTTTTTGGAAGGTAGCTATCATTTAATGTGATGTGTCTAAATCAACCTATGTCCAAACCAAAAAAAATTACAAAAAATCACAATGTTTTTTTGGAATTGTGCCCCTATTTGTAATTATTTTGAAAGTGCACCCCTATATGTAATATTTTACGTTTTCATGCCTGTATTTGTAATTTTCCCTTGTTCTTTAGATTAGCACATGGGCTTTGGCATTTTGAACATCAAAAAAAAGCATTCATTGAGGTCTGTCTATTATGTCCATGTGTAGTATAAGGTAGTTTGTGATTAAACTTAGGGGATTTATAATATAAGGGCACTCTTGGGGTTTGATATATGCACCCCCCTTTTGGAATGTTTTTTTTTTCTCTTACCATCAGAAAGCTAAATTTGATAATTTTGAGTGCAGATTGAATTTAGAGAAATTCATTTAGTCTAGAGTGACTAAGGAGTTTATAAATGAACCATGCACAATTACATAGTTTTCGTCAGAAAAAAAAATATTACTATTACTTGTGTTTTAAAAAGAAAATTGAGCTTTCTCAGCAAATGTTGTTCACTTGTAACAACCTTTGTGATTCTCTAGTAAATGATTATTTGTAAGTCCAAAGCTGAATTCAAAGTTTTCAAATTGAGTTTTAAAATGGCCTAAAACTAAAATTCAATCCAAAGGGGGGGAGGTGCATATGTCAAACAATGGGTGTGCCCATATCAATTTCCTTAAACTTATTGTAAAGCTGTATCTTCAAGGGGATTCATTAAGTTCTGTCTATTATGTCCTTATGTACTGTAAGATAGTTTGTGATTGAATTTAGGGAATTGATATGGAGTCATCCTGAACTTGATAAATGCACACCCCCTCTGGAATAAATTTTATATTTTCACCAGCCAAAAGCCTAATTTGAAAATTTTGAGCTCAAATTTGGATTTAGATATATTGATTTAGTATGGAATGACTAAGGAGATAATAATTGAACAACACTTAAGAACATATTTTAAGTTGGAGAAAAGTTAGTACGAACACCATATTCATTAAATTGGGAAAAACAAAGGTACCACTTTGTACTTCACCTTAATCTTACATACAATAAATGTAGGCATAGCTATAGTTCAAAGTTGAAAGTTATTTGAAATTCTTGTAGGCAATCACTGAGACTTCAATATTGTACAAAAAATTGCATGTTTTGTTCTTTTGTAATATGCTGAATTTCACATAATGATAGAAATAGTGAAAGTCCCAAAATGTACTCTTTTTCCCACTTTAACAAATATGGTGTTTACAGTTCATTTTGTTTGTTATAAAAAAAAAATCTCATTGGATGTTGTTCACTTGTGACCTCCTTTATGATTATAGACAAAATCAATTATTCTAACTCTTATTTTGCATTCAAAATTATCAAATTTAGTATTTTGATGAAAATAAAATAAAATAGATTCTAACAAGGGTGGGCATATATCAAACCCTAGGTGTCCCCATATCAATCCCCTTCAACTTTTTGTAAAGCTATATATTTGAAAGGGCTTGCAGTAAATGTACTAGTTTGTCTGACATTCATTCATGGAATGATTGTATGTGATTAGTAAGTACGGATAGGGTTGCCTGTTATTGGGTTTCTTTTGGCAAATATCTTGTAATCAATAAATTTTCCATGCTATTAAAAAAACAGGTCTGGGAAGTCTCTTTATGGCGCCCACCTTTTTTTGTTTTAGATGGACTCATTCTATGAGCTGTCCTTGTGGAATAGGACATGTTTAAAGAAAAATGAATTGGATGGCTGAGGAAGTCCAACCAATTTCTACCGGACTTCATAAAAGAAGTCACCAAAATTTCACATTTTGGGGAATGAGAATTTTGTTAAGAAAATGAATTACTTTTTTTCATCTTATATAATTGAATATGTGTGTGAGCTGTCAAAATAAAGAGATTGTAGTTCATGTACATATTGAAATAAGGCAATCATGCTTCGATGGTGACTAGTAATATTATTCTAGTGGAAATGGACCAAGTTTTAGTGATCTCAGTATGATTTGTCTGAGATGACCTATACTCAATCAAAGTTCTTCAAAATTTACTAGGTTGTGTTCCAATAAAGAGGCAGTCGTAATGTTAGAGGAGACTCCAGGTTGATTTAGATTGCAGTTTACAAGAAGGAACTTAGTGCCAGGTTGTAAGTGAGGACTGCAATTGTTCATTGTACATTTTAAATGAAAATCATATTAAGTAAGTCACGGTAAAAAGAGATACCATTTTGTACGTCAATTTAATCTCACATAATGATTGTACACATATCTAATGCTCAAATTTGTAAGTAACAAAGTTCTTAGAGGCATGTTTGAAAACCACTATTTTGCAAGAATATACAATCACGCTTATGCTTTTGTATTATCAAAAAACTGTACATTCTGATGGAAATACTGAAAATTCAAAATTGAGAAGTTGTTCACTTTTTCTCATGAGATCCAGTTATTGTGCCTTATGGTAGGAACTCGTTCTTGATGTTTGTTCTTGATGTTCTTCCTAAGAATACTTTCATAAGAGCTAACAAAGAAGTGGTACACAATTTTTGAGGAATGAGTTGGTATTGCACATGCAAAATGCAGGAAATATGAGATTGCTGTGTCAGAGCAAGAAGCACAGAGGAAGAGCTATTGACGGCAGTTCAAGAGAGGTAGACGCAGAACCCAATTCACTTTCCCAGCAGCCTTGCATTTGTTACCTGAGTTTGCGCAGTGGACACTAGACGAGGTGAGAAGAGACCAGTGGGACGGTATTCATGTCAATGATGAGGTAGTGGACATTGCCAAAGGTCCTCTCCTCGTTGCTACATTGTATAAGTCAATATTTGCTTATGGTAACCACTTTTGTATGCTAAGCGCAAAAAAGAAATTGAAAACTATTGACAGTGGAGTGGCTGCCACTTTTAGACAAGTATGTTGTAGTGGAAGAAGAGATGTGAATCAAGTAGTGGCAAATGTTGAGCATGTGGGTCATGTAGAGGAAATTTTAGAATTGAATTATAGGCGCCATGGCTTAAAAGTCCTAGTTTGTGACTTTGTCAAAGCAAACTATGTAGGGGAGAATGCAACAATTAGAAAAGATATATGGGGCTTTACTTTAGCCAATTATAGTAAAAGACCTGGTTACATCTGCCAAGACAATTTTGCCTTCCCCAGTCAATGCAAACAGGTGTTTTTCTCAGATGCAACAGATGCCCCTGGATGGAGGATTGTTTTTAGGAAAGATATCAGAGGGAGACGCATTGTGCCAAACATGCTGGAGGAATCTGACCTTAATCTATTTGATATGGGAGATGACAAAGATTTTCAAGGGTTGCAACCTGAAAGGAAGGTAAGGAAGGAGCCGGTTCCTTTGCCCGTGACTGGACAGAATATTGTCATGCAAGAAATGTTAGTAGCAGGACGTAACAAGTCAAGGGCAGTGCAAAACAAGGCAACCATCATGGTCGAGAGTGGATGGAAGAGGAGTATGGTGGCGAGGCAAATGCTGATCGCCGTGTGCGTCGTCACAATGTGGATGGTAGGCAATATGAACATGGACATCAAAATGGAGAAGGTGGTGGAGAGACTGCAGGTTCTCAAATTCAACGGAACGACCAAGACGGAGGGGAGATACCTCATAGCAGGAGGTCGCGGAATGTGAGGACCAAACCTAATTTGAGGGAGGGATACCCATCCAAATCTTTACCACCTCACTCTTAGACTGGTACTAAATTCCATGAACATGGAGACACGGATGAAACGACATCTCTGAGAAACAATTTCTCCAAACTGACATCATTACATTTGGCTGAAACTAGCTCTAGTGATTAGAATAGATGGATCAGTGTGTGGGAAAATTTTGAGGTGGTTCAGCACATGTCCTACTTTGTCATTCTAACTTGGTGTGTTTAGTACATGCATTAGCTTTTGCCTATATGCATACAGTGTAATTAGAATTTTTTCAGAACTATAGTCTGTTTTAAGCCAATTCATTAAGATTTGTATTTGGTATTTTTCACATTTCATTTGGCTAACTTTCTACTGTTTTTTGGCTCCCTGTTCTATGGACAGATGTATTGGAAGCCGAACTGGAAATCATAATAAACAGTTTTCTATTCACCAGTACAAAAAGTCAGCTTTTTTTTTTTTACATTCAAGGTGCCTTCTTTTTTTCATTTTTTATAGCGTATCACCATTATGTCTAAACCAAGACCGTATGCCAACTCATGCGCAAGAAGTTACTTTATACTAATTGAACTAATGGTTGTAAGGGCAAGAGAAAAAAACCTGCACTACTGAGTCGGTAAGTAGAAGTAGACCAAACTAGTAATATCCTTGAAGTTTCGCTTTTCCTTTTAATTCCCACATAAAGTTGACAATGACTCTGTAATTTTTTCTTGCCTTGCTGGAGGGGTATTAATAACGTGTGACTAGGGTGAGTGGGGCCCTATTGTGAAGTTCATGAAAAAGTTGACAAAAATTCAGTGACTATCTCTGCAATTGTTGATCCGGACAGATTTTTGTCAAATATTTGTACATTTGACATGGTTTTCCCCATAATGTTCTATAAAGCATTGACTAATTTCTTTTAAATGATTTTTGTAAACCACTTAGCCATTGCATTGGTGAACAAACTAGCGGATTGTTCAGTGCTTCCTTCCTAACTTTGGTAAGTTAATTTTTTGAACTCCAGTATTGTTTTTAGATTATTGCAATTGCAATTTGTTTCAATGATTATGTGTAATAATATAACCATTTACTATGTAACTTTATTTTTCATATCACGTATAGATTTCTTTTCTTGTTCTATTATTACATTTATTTATAATATGATCTATTTTTTAATTGAAATTATCAAATAGTAATTAAAATCCATAGGTTTTTTGTTTCCACCCTTATATTATAGGGAAAATTTCATGGATACCATTGAAGTTTGCAATAAATTCATAGATACCCTTACTTTTTCATAGATTTCATAGATACCCTTCAACCAAAATTTTCAAGAGTTTTTTTCTATTGTGCATGCCAGTGATGCCACTTTCCTTCTTTCTTGTGCGCATGCATAACAAAAAAGAAGTTATGTGCGCACAAAGAGAAAAGGGAAGTGGCATACACAACAAAAAAACATAACGCTTGAAAATTTTGGCCAAAAAGTATCTATGAAATTTTTGAAAAAACAAGGGTATCTATAAAATTATTGCAAACTTTAGGGGTATCCATGAAAATTTCCCTATATTTTGCACCTTTATATTTTTGAGAACCACTTTAATATTATTTTTTCTTTTCTAGCAAAAATAGAGAAAAATGTTTGTGCATAATTATCTAGCAATATACAGAGCCTTTTGCAACATTGGCATGAGTTTTACTTCAACAAACTTTTAAAAATACAATTGGCTATTTATATTCCTAAACACATTCTTATTCACCTACTAAAGTTCTAATTCTTTCACTATCCTTGTGAAGTTTTCAAAATACTTCAATATTTTTTTGAAATTGTTTCTTATTTGTAAATATTTAAAAAATACCAACTGAAAAGTAATAAAATCCCATTTCAATGCACTTTGCAGTAGACCTTAGGTTTAATCTATTGTCTACCCAATACAATTCTAGTTTTCTTGTCACATGATCAAATTATGAGTTTTATCTCACTAAAGCCTTCAAAAAGAAATTCATTTTTTAGTTGTATGTTTTATAGATTGAAAGAATTTTTACACTACCATTATGAGTTTCTTTAATTATTTTCAACTTCTTTGAAATTGTTTTATATTTGTAAATATTTGATGAATACTAATTGATAAATAATGAAATAGAAAGTCCAATGCATTTCTCTCTTCAATTTTGACTATATTCAATTCATTTTTTATAGTAAACTATTGCAATTAAATTGTTGACCTTGCAATTTCAAAGCCATTAATCCGTCAAAAACCACACCCTTCTTGTTTATCCAAATCTAACTATAGGATCATACAATACAGTACATCGACCATTTCATTTTGGTAAATCTGTTGAAAAAGAGATAGGAGACTTATACGATTTGTTTCGTTGGTGCGTTGAGCAAAATTTGAGAGGACTACAAAAGCCAAATCCTACGAGGAATATGCAACTACTATTTGTTCATTGATAAGTTCTACCAATTAATAAATGAAATGAAACTTGTCATCAGGAGCTACTGTGTTTGCACTTTCATCATACTAAAAAAAACAAACGCCTTACAACTATAGTAGGACGGATTAAAATAAGAAGCCGCAAGCTTCTCAAGAAGTGATATATCAACATCATTTGCCAGGGAAAGCACTAGTAAAAAAATAGGTCTTGAATGACTAAGTGACAATGGCTGCAATGACTATACAACAACTACAAAATGACTGTAAAATGACTATACAGTCATAGTTTAATCATTCTCACTTAGTCATTTAGGACCTGTTTTTTTACTAGTGAAGGTTCTCCAGAGTTACGCACTTCTTTATTTGCTTTATGAACAAAGAGCACAGAGGTAGAGGGTGCCTTGCCGTTTTTCTTCTCCATGCCTTTTTGATAAGTAGAGAAAATAAACTTGCAAAGGTCACAGAGCTCAGTATATATATATATATATATATATATATATATATATATATATATATATATATATATATATATATATATATATATATATATATAATCATGTTGGTTGCTTTACCCTTGGCATAGCAAATGATAGGGTTGAGTGGAACGATGAAAGCGCCTGCGGCCCATTAGGATTATGGCATTCCTACGTAGTGTCCTAAAAAAGCACTAATTTCATGATGTAACGACTAACTAAAATGCATCGTTATTAATTCTTTTAAGAATGCAAGCCTAGAGCACCTACTTGACACACACGATATTGAGTTCTGCATAGTAAGTAGTATAGCCCCAATCATAGCTACTAGTAAAGTAAGACTCAAAACTAAAAACAAAACTAAATAGATGATATAAAGTAAATTGCCTAATGTTTCCAAATTAGTCCAACTTTGTATCTTTTCAGCAGAAATTGTATATGTTAAATAAGTTGTACTCAATTCTGTTGATAATATTGGAATGTAATCATTATACATAATAAAAAAGTCCAACAAAAAAATAATTCCAGTAATACCACCTATAGGTAAATAAGACAATACATTCTTGTGAATTTTTGCTATTTTAATGTTCAACATCATAACTACAAATAAAAATAACACGGCAATACAGCTCCTACATAAACTGCTATAAAAATGTGTGCAAGAAGTTTTGCAAACTCTCACCAAATAAAATGAAATACACATGTATTTAAAGTGAAAAAAAAACTTATTTTGCATTCCATTTTCCTAATTTTATTACTTTAAACCTTCTTAATTTGAAATTGTTATCCAAGTGAATTCAATTTTTGTTTTTTTATATTTTTTAAGCCTAATTCATTTAGGAAATATATATACATATTTTATAATCTAATGATAAACATTAAATTAATACTCAACCCTAAAAATTATCGAATACAAGGTGCTTGAAAATTAAATGGAAAGCTAAACCATTCACATGTCTAAGATGAAATTGAAACACAATTACCCCACTAGTGAGATTATTCTAGCATGCAAAAACAACTTAACTTCCTTAACAATTTATATTTTTGGAATCATGAAAAATGAATCTACAAAATAATTCTATAATTTATTTTTTCTTTAAGATGCCTACATTGTCCAAATTTAAAATTTGTGTATAACTTGCTCATTACTAGTCTATTAGAATAACTCAAAGTCTTAAATATAAAAATAATAATGTTAGACAAAAAAATCAAGATTAAGTTCTTTTTGATTTTAAGATATATTATGGGTTGCTCCACAAGCTTCATTTTGGACTTAGAGTGGCAAAATTTTTACTTCCAATCACCAATTGAAATACACATTTTATTGAAACAACTCATGTTTAAAATAAAATTTAAAAAATTGTATGGAATACTAGTGTCTTACAAGTATATACAAAATGGGGATTGATATGTCTACCACACCCTTTCAACTATTCTACCACACCCTTTCAACTATTCTACCACACCCTTTCAACTATTCTACCACACCCTTTCAACTATTCTACCACATCCCCGGGGTAAATTTTAGATTTCTACCATCAAATAGTAAGATTTGAGAATTAGAAGTTTAGTTTTGGACTTACAGACCTTGATTTTGTCTAGAACCATAAAAAAAGGTTTTGATTGAACAACACCCAATGAAAAAGCTTAGCTTGAGAAAAAATTATTACTTTTACTTTTATTTATAAAAAAAATAAGCTTTCTCATTGGGTATTGTTCAACTAAATCCTTTTTTTTGTGGTTCTAATCAAAAACACGATCTCTAAGTTCAAATGTGAATTCCTAATTTTCAAACTCAACTATTTGATGGTAGAAATCTAAAATTTACCCCGGAGGTGTGGTAGAATAGTGGAAAGGATGTGGTAGACATATCAATCCCCATACAAAATACAAGAAGTCCCCCGTAAGCAATAAGGGATTTCAAGGATTTGTAATGACTTCTAAATTTAGACATTACTTAGGACCTGTTCACAAGTTTTTTTTTTTTTGGTAGAAACTATTTTCTTTATTTTTGTAGTCAAATTTGTTACCATTATAACAAATTTAATAGTCTCAATTTAATTAAAAAGATAATTTGATTTACAAAAATCCAAAGGCTAAATGATGCCATTTGCTTCCACAATTTTTATGTTCTAACAAAAGAAAACATGATTCAAGCATTCTTTTTCCCACTTAAAGTCTATTACTTTTTAGCTTGAAAGGAATACCACAATTTCATAGCTCTTAACATTCATATAATGCTGGAATGCAAAGCCATAGATTTAAATAATGCTAATTTTTAAAATTAAAATAATGTTCATGTTCCACCCTATATATATATATCTTCTTTATTATTTTCATATGGACAGTCCTACAATTTAAAGGTTCCTACAAAAAGTGTATTAAATGTGTCACGTATTATAATGCTTATAACAAATTTATTTGTATTGCTCATATACATATAACTTATTATGCAATAGAACCATTCACCTTTTACTAATGTATACATATACAGGTAAAAAAATGGGTCTACAATGACTAAGTGACAATGATTGCAATGACTAAACAACAATTACAAAATAACTATAAAATGACTGTATAGTTATGGTTTAGTCATTGTCACTTAGTCATTGTAAACCCATTTTTTTTACCTGTGATATCTATTTGATATCTATTATTGCAGGTACTTTAGAGTGCAAACGGAAGCAATGGCTGACAATTCTAAACCTCGTACCTCTCTTGCAACTTGTCCACAACGGCAATGTCTAGATGTACTTCCTACTCTTCCATTATACACAAGTTCCATGATATTTTCTCGTACATTTCCTTGCTCTCAGACATTGTATACTACTATCCTGCCACAGATGAGTACTAGTTGTAACACCGAGAGTATGTCAACTTCTATGTCCACTAGCCCATGTGAGTCACATATGCAAGATTTGGGAGAGTTTTCTTATACATGTCATGTACCTGAGACTATGGTTTCTCCTTCTACCTCTTCCCCTTTACATCCACTAGTAGGTACTTCAACCTTACCATTTTTTTGTATACCATCTTCATCTTCATCACATGTATCCACACCTACATTTTCTACCCTACCTAGTAGTGTTTCTCATAGTGCCCCATTGCTTTCAACTACTGTCAATGCACCAGTCCTTTCTCATAATGATGACACTGTCATGGACGCACTTTATGGAGTGAGTAACTTTTTCACAAAGTATTGTGGGGGAGGATTGAGAGAGGGAGAGCCTTTAGTTCAAAGTATGAGAGTTAGAGAGCACATTGAGGATGCTTGTACTGGTGGCTATTCAATTCGGAGAAGGAGAGAGTGGTGGATGGGGGTTTGTTTCTCTGCATCAGCGGTTATTGGCACACCATTTCATCATATTACTAAGGAAGATGTGCTAGAGTCCATCCGCTATCAAAGGCTTGTAGATAGTCGTTCCCGACGGCTTGGCCTTGATCATGCTATACATGCATGGTCTATTTGGCCTCATGTGGAAGATGAGATTGAGCGACGTGTCTTGCATCGTATTTGAGGATGTTTCACCTCAGAGATATTTGCTCTTTTGATGTTGGATTCTGGCCTCACTCATAAATCCTTGCAAGCACTGAAGTTACTTGATGAGCTATAAGTTTTCAAGAATGTGACATCCAAAAATGTTATTCATGAATTCAAAGTATGCATCTTACTATTATGTAATTTTAATAAGCATGATTTTTTAATATTCAAGTATTTTAAATTTGAAAGGAGTTGAACTTTGCAATCAAAATTGTAGAAAAATTAAACTTAAACATATTCAATTTTAAGAAAAAAAATGAAATCTATGGATTTGCTTAAGTTGAAAATGTTTTGAAGTAGTTGAATATCTCAAAGCACTATTGTGTTTTAGGCATCTATATCTATAAAAGAATCCCATGAGTTGTTTTGGATGAAAAGTAAAGAGTTTGAGTGCTATTATGAGTTGCATTTCATGCATGTAAGTTGCGCTTTTTACATTTTCTTTATTTAACAAGTTGGATCTTTTACGTTTTTTATTGTTGCACCTTTTACAATTTCTATAATGATCAACCCGTTGATACAACGGGTGAGTAAATTAGTTCAAATATAACAATTTCATAAACATTATTTTTTAAAAATAATTAAATATTTAATTTGCTGTTGTTTGATTTTTTGCAGAATTTCAAAGATGATGCTTTCTACAATGGTTTAGGCTGGCAACACACAGATGAAGTTACATATGGCGTGCAAGTGATCCATGTGCTGACATGGATCATCTACATGGTTCTTTTATACAAGCAAAGTGTTGCCTCTATTTTGGAAGGGGCTGTGTTCTTAAAACTTGCTATAGACTTGAGATGTCATTGGAATTGGAGTGGACAAGTTTGCCATTTTTTAATCTACTATGGCCTCCAAGCTAGTTTCATTCACCTTGTTTTACCCTTCAAACTTTTTGGTATTTTATAAAATAAAATTACCATTTTAGACTCTTGTACCATTATTTTTTAATTCTTACTCAATCCCAATCAAACATACCAAATTTCAAGTTTCAAAAAACCAAAATCCTATTTTTGGTGAATTGTTTTACATAATATTCATGGTTTTACATGATAAAATGATTAAAAAAAATTGGTAATGAATTTTTGAGATTTGATTGCATGGATGCATAGGAAACATCCACACATATATCTTTTCTTCTAACAAGCATCTCCAAAAAAAATTACAATTCCTTCTATATAGATTTTATTGATGAAGTGATTACAACCAAATCTTGTAAATTAGATACTTCTTCATGGTAATCATATTTTTTTGTTTGACTTAATAATATAGTTAGGTTTGAATCTTTGAGCATAATGATATGGTTATTTTGCCAAAAACTAGTTAAAAATACATAAATATCTATTTTACAAAATTTAATCATGATCACTCCAACGTTAAAAATGTACATAGAAGGAATTATGTTATTTTGGAGATGCTTGTTAGAAGAAAAGATATATGTGTGGATGTTTCCTATGTATCCATGCAATCAAATCTCAAAAATTCATTACCAATTTTTTTTAATCATTTTATCATGTAAAACCATGAATATTATGTAAAACAATTCACCAAAAATAGGATTTTGGTTTTTTGAAACTCGAAATTTGGTATGCTTGATTGAGATTGAGTAAGAATTAAAATATAATGGTACAAGAGTCTAAAATGGTAATTTTATTTTATGAAATACCAAAAAGTTTGAAGGGTAAAACAAGGTGAACAAAACTAGCTTGGAGGCCATAGTACAATTTTGATTTTGAAATTGAAAGTCTGCATCTTGAATTACTAAAAATAATTTAAAATAATTTGTAGCATATAATACTAATGAGGTAAATGTTTTTTTGTTGTAAAGGTTTGTGAGATTTTTTCGGAGTTGCTACACGACATAAGTCTTCTATATTGCATATCAATTGTAAAATATGAAGGCAAAGACTCTAATGGAGAAGTTCTTGCCCACTTGGGTAATAGGCAAGCTTTTCTTGAAGGCAGCCATATATTTGACCAGTTCTCTAATATTATGCAAGATGACATCATTGTGGATGGTCAACGTTTGGAGGTTCAAATTTTTGAGTGCCATGATTTGGCTTGCACCTATGCTCTTATTTCTCGTGGTGTTGCATCTACTCTTGGTACAAGCTTTTGTTCATGGTGTACGGTAACAAAGCCAAGCCCGATTCATGTTACATCACAGATTCTAGTATGTGCCTTGGGTACTGTTCAGTTTGTAGGACAACAATGGCACATGCAGGTGATTGCAAGAAACACTTGTACTACATTCTGTCCCTTCCTCCCTGGGCGGGAGGTAATAGGCTCATATCTTTTGCATAACAAGTTCTTTTGACCTAAAATTTTAGAGTAAGGTAAACATCAAAGAAATGGACATTCAATAATTTTCTATGTTTTTTAAAACTATTTTTCTATTTATAAGGGGGCCCCAATTGCATGTCTACCTTCGTAGTTTTGGGGGTTTCTAGTACCACATTGGGTCTGAAAAAGCAAATTTGCTGCCACAAATTAGGGTAGTGGTTTAGGAAGCATCATTACAAAGATCTACAGACCAATTTTACGAAATTCTAAATTTCATGCCATGCACATTGTCTCAAAGTGGGAATCCTTTCTCCCTCCATTAGTGAAAGACAAAATCTTCCTCCAAAAAGTACTTGCATTAGTTCAAGCTAATGAGGGAAAGGAGAAATGGCCATTTTTTGTTTTATGTTTTTGAACTTTTTACTATTTTCTAAAAAGAAAAAGCAAATTGTCTTTTTGTTGGTAATTTTTGTCCTTCTATTTTTGTGCATAACTTTTAGAATATTTTTTTTAGGTTTGAATTTTCACAAGTATGCTATTTTAAGTGCTTTACAAATTTTCCATATTTTATTTTATTTAAACAAAAAATATTTCAAAAGCTCATAGTACCACCTAGTACTACCAGGTTTAAGGATGTTTGAGACAAAATTGTGAAGTGTTTCTTGCAACTACCGAAAAAGCAAATGAAACAAGCTAATACAAAATAAAGGGGACTTTCATTCCCAAAAATCTTGGCATAGCTTTGCTTTACAAGTGAGAAGAATGAATGGAAAAAATGAACTATTCATGCACCTTCATCCTTGGGTGTCAAGGTACAAAGGTGGTGGCCACATCTCCACCCTCCAGTTACCAACCTTAATTTCATCAAGAGTCCACAGCACCAGAAAGAAGAAGCAATAAACGACCAAGTCACAGGTGCACAACACCTATGTCACAACTTTGCAACAACTACATGACTATTTAACAATTAATTACTACAACAAGTATAAAACAATTACATAATTATTCAATCATAGTTGTGCAATTGGTGTAACTTATTCATTATTGCATATTTTTCTTTTAGTTATTGGTCCAAAAACTACAACCCAATTTTAGGGATAATTGCCTTTAAAACTGAAAAAAGTGCTTTTGATAGATTTATTATTACAAATGTGTTCAAAACATAGTTTTACTTTGAAACGGATTATCTACATATTAAAACTTAAATTGTGAAAATTTAAGAACAAACTAATTTGCAAATTTTGGAGTTGTAACATCTAGTATTTGAATGTACTAAATTATTTCAAAATAAATAAATGAAACTTTGTTCTTTTGGTCTTCTATTTTTGAAAATTAACCCTTAAAGGATAAAGCTACTCTAATACATAGTATGTACGTTGCTATATAACTAGCATTTGCTACCAACAAAAAGTTTTAATTTGGGATCTTGACTACCTCACTAGAACAACATTGATCTACATTCCAACTTCTTTGTTGATCTCAAATGTAATAAAGGTGTGGATGCACTCCAAATACAAGAAAAATATTATGTATTGTAGTGATCGCAAAGGGTTGCCTTGTCTTTTAGGGATTAACTATAATTATTAATGCAATCAACTTTTTTTTGGAACATAGTTCTTTTCAACTTGTAAAAACTTTAATCATAATATTTCAAATACTAATATTACTTATTTCATTACTAAAATTGCAATGAAAGTTAGTCTTTTTAACACTTTAAAGTTAATGAAAAGGTTAAGGTGACCAAGCTTAGAAACTCAATTTTAAATGGACAAAAAAAATCATGATAATTTTATAATCCCATGTACTTTACTACATTTTTAGTAATCATTAACTTCATTAGAATTCAAATCAATAAAGTAGCATTTAAAATCAAAAATTGTTGTGAATTTGATCACAAAATTTAGCACTTTCTACATATCTAAACTGGACATTTTTTCATTATAGCATTAGATTTTTTTTGTGGTTTTCCAAAAAAATAAAAGAATAAAATTATAATTAAGAAAATATATAGCTCTCAATTGATATTCTAGACTAGTACAAGGTTTTCATTCTAAAGTACATGTATTTCATCATCTACAATAAAAACTTTTTTGTTTTTCTTCTATATTATTGTTGCTTAAAAAAATAAAATATATTAAAGCTTGTTTTGAAAAGTTAAAAAAGTTTAGAAAAACTAACAAATTAATTTCAAGAAGTAAAGCAAGTAATTTATCAAACATAGAATAGTCAATGAATGAAAAACAACACTAATTGCTTTTGAGAAGTTAATTGGTTGATTATTCTAAACTTTGTGGATAAAATTTTAATTTTAATTAAATGAGGAATTATTCAAGATAACTTTTTAATTGAAAAAAAATTCACAATATTTTGTTTTTTTAATATCAAATTAACATCAAAAATATAAATAACATCACTATTTACTAAAGTAAGATTTTTGAAGCTTGATATTAATAAAATCAACAAAAAATATGAACAATCATTTAGTGGTGATATTGATAATGTTTTAATTTGTACTTATTGAAATTTATGAATATGGGCAACTTTAATGGAACTGATATGGCTGGAATCCTTAATTCAAGAACTTGGTTATTCACTTCAAATTCCCAATACCATCTATTGTGATAACTAGTCATGTATTGCCTTAAGTGCAAATCCAAAGTTCTATGATTGATCCAAAAACATGTTTTGACATCCGACTTCATTTCCTACATGAGAAAGTCCAAGCTCAAATTCTCAAATTTGAATATATTTCAACTTCCACTATGTGGGCTGATATCTTAACAAAATCCTTTCCCAAAGTCAAGCATCAAGTCTGCATTCAAGGCCTTGCTGATGTTGCCTCTTCCGATCCAAAGCAAGAGGACGAATAATTGAACTCTACATTTTCTCAAAAACTAAAATCAGATTACAAAGGAAGGGGCATTCAACAACTCCTGTTAGCAAGCTAGTTTTAGCTATGTAGCTGGTGGAGGCGTGTTAGTGTAGAAACTCATTGTAGCTTCAAACGTTACAATCAGACCGTTACGCTTATTCAAACGATGTTTCTCCTTCTTCTATAAAAAAGTTATCTTTGTTGTAAAATTATTCTTTCAATAATATATATTATACTCTTCATAATCATCAAGCACTTTGCATGATAATTCTATAACATGATATCAGAGCAAGGTTAAATTTTGGGGAAATTACAAATAGGGGCATGAAAACGTAAAAATATTACAAATACGGGTGCAATTTCAAAATGATTACAAATTGGGGCGCAATTTCAAAAAAAATTGTGGATTTTTGTGATTTTTTTTGATTTGAACATTGGTTGATTTAGATACATCACATTAAATGTTAATTAACTTCCAAAAAATTTAAATGTTTTTAAAAATCACCATCCCTCTTACTAAAGTTACTTTATTTGTGCTTGATTTGGAGAGATCTTTAAATTTTCTAGAAATGAGCTAACATTTAATGTGATATGTCTAATTCAATCAATGCCCAAACCAAATAAATTACAAAAAATTACATTTTTTTTGAAATCGTGCCCCTACTTATAATTTTTTTGAAACTGCTTCCCTATTTGGAATATTTTACGACTTCATGCCCCTATTTGTAATTTCCCCTTAAATTTTAGATCATGATTCTAACTAATTTAGATTTAAAATTTCAATAAATGAATAAAATTTACAACAATACTGCGTAAATTTTGCAATGAATGTCAAAAGAAATTATTTTTTTAATGGTGATATTCTTATAAAATAAACTAATTTAAACCAACTAGGGCAATAAAAAAATATGGTCTTTGTACCAAAATATTTTTTATTGAAAGCTCTAAGTATTGTTAAAATGATATTAGTTAAAATATAGCTGTTTATTTGGTTACATGTTTATCACTACTTATTTGGAACTGTGAAATAACTAGAATATAATTGCATTGAGTAATATTGCAATTGATTACACTTGCAAAGCATTTGTTTATGTAATTATATGTTTGTATTTGTCCATTTGAAACTACAAAATAACTACAAGCACAATTAAAATAAATGATATTGAATTTAATTGCAATAGTAGCGTACTTGATTTTGCAATATGTTATGATATTTATGGTGCTTGACATTGCTAACAATTATAATCAATAACTTCACATACTTGCAAATCGTAAAAGTTGGAAATGGACATTAATCCAATATTTAATTCCTCAAAAAATTGATGAATTAAAAATTATATGGTTGACATTAAATTTTCTAACATCATGAATTGTTTATTAAAATGTAAAAAACTTAAAAAAAAAAACCATGTGCTATCTGAAAATGAAAACTTCTGAAAATTCCTTTAATAAAAAAGACACATTAGTTATGAATTTGCAAATAATTGTTAAATATATGAATTTTATGATGAAATATTTTTACAAAAGGTTAGTGATATAAAAATAATTTATATAAAATAATTAAAGATAATATCAAACTTAAAATACAATCACTTTCACATTTTGGTCATACATCCTTGATGCAAATTGGAAAGAAGAAGAATAGATGCAATTAAATTTAAATAGAAAATGATGTTAAACTTTGAGTTCAATTTTTTCTAATACAAGATGATTAAAATATTGAAGCAATCTATTTTTTAGTACTAAGTTATACAAATACTCTTATTGGTATTCACAATAGATTAAATTTAAAAATTAGTGTTGTGAAAAGACATATATTAAAAAAGTAAAGGTAAATACTTTGAATAATTTATCAAAAGTGCAATCACATAAAGTGTAGAAAATAATTTATTAGCATGCTTTAATTATCAAGGATTTTTAAGAGTATTTCAATTCAGATGGATAACATATGATGTTATAAGATGTTGTCATTTTAAATACAAGTGAATATTCAAAGCTTAAACAATAGTATTCATTAAAAAAACATCAACAAAGATTTGAGCTTAATAAACTTAGAATAATAGTAAATATTAATTTTCTAAATAACTTGATTATATTTTTATATAGATTTTGTAATTGTATAGAAAAATACTTTGCAAAATTCACTTTACGCAATTATAATACAACTAGTGGACCCTTGTACCCACCATTACGGTGGAGGGCCATCATGGGAGGGGGTCCTTGCAAAAAAATTAAAATGACCTTTCTCATAATCACCTTCTTCAAGGTTCTCTTGCTTTCCATAACAATGAGCTTACATGTATTATGCCTACCTACACGCTTCCCCCATCCTCAAGGACGACCACAACCACCACATAACCATAGAAATAAGAATAATCGCCACATAACCGCCACTTAATCTTCTTGGAGCAACACCCAACTTCCCGACTAATAGAGGTTTTATTCTACTATAGACACCCAACTACCCAACTGATAGAACTAAGCTTATTATAGATATAAGACTATGTAACAATCTTACAAAATAATTGCAAGTTAAGAAAACACTATTAAAGAACTAAAATTCAATTGCTATACAACTGATTCAATAAAATACATTCACCCCAATAACAAAATATGTAAATAGTACCATTGTTGTCCAAAGCAACACATAGTTGCAAATAAATTCAAATAAAAAAACAAGGAATATAAGATATTGCAAAAAATATTAGTAGCAGTCATCATCACTACAAGAAATTCTATCTAATTGACATGTTCAAAGTGACTAAATGTGTCCAAAATGACAAAAAAATTATCAAATGGACAATTTTTGTAAATTTAGCCATGTTGACTTGGACATGTTTTTGTCATTTTGGACAATTTCCCTTGTAGTGCATACAATCGTTTTTGAGTGATACTACAGTAGTAAAGAGAATTTAAGAACCACTATGACACAACTACAATATAGTTGCTCTATTCGGACACATTCAAACCAACAATTCAAGACAAGTTTACATCCATGAGTTGATAGAAAATCAATGATAAGAAAAGCATCTATCTTGTTTAATACGACTAGGTGGAGTCCACCTCAGCTTTTTGATAATTAAACTGCTTTTTACAACTTATTGCAGTTGTTTAAGATAGCCAATTGTAAATTTGCATTTGTTTTGGATACATTTTTTTACTAGAATGCTCCAAAAGAACCAAAAAAATCCATACTCATTCACATTCAATCACAAATATCTTAACATCAACATGGCTTTTTAGGATTTTTTTGGCAACGTCATCTAGAAGCCTTGAAGTTCAAGATCTTATATTTATAATTATGTTTTGATTTTTAACAATGATCTTACAAGGAGAATTTTAAATTTTTTGAAATTGTTTTTCAAAAATAAGAAAACTACCCTTGGGCATTTAGGAGTTAAATAATGTCTCTCCTAATGTTTTGTGATTTTCTTCCTCTCTTTGAAGATAACTATTTTACAAGGTTTGGTTCTACCACATGACCACATCCCACATGAACTCTTTGTCAATCCTATTTTTGTTACTTAACAAAATTTGTTTTAAAACAAAAAAGGTACATTTGGATGTTTCCTACATACTTACACAATCAAACCTCGAAAATTCATTACCAAGTTTTTTCAATTAATTTTCATGTAAAACCATGAATTTCATACAAAATAATTCACCAAAAATAGGGTTTTGATTTTTAAGAATCAGAATTTGGTATGCTTGATTGGAATTTGATAAAAAATCAAACATTAATGATTCAAAACAACAAAATCCCAATGTTATGTTGTATAATGCAAAGATCTTTGAACATCAAAATAGGCATGAGCGTATCAATATTTCCGGGTACTATATTGTATTTCCATACCTTACTAGCAGCTTTGGGAACTTGTTGCCTAAAATTTAATTGAATTGTAAAATTAAGGTAGGGCAACCAAAAAAATATTATAGAAAAATTAATCATTTTCAAAAAAAAAAAGTAGTATTCAAGCATTCATCCAAGTCAAACACTATAAATATGGTAGTTAGATGTTGTTTTTAGTGAATTTAATAAACAAGTTGAGATGACCTTTATTTTAGTATTCATTAGTAAGAAGGCATTCATTAGGAAAATGGCAATCAAATGTCATCTTTTTCATGTTGCCTTAATACCACTTAGATATGTTAATCAACGTTTTGGTTGTGTTCTTATATGAGAATTCTTTTACTTGTGTGAGATTATGACTTAACATGATGAAAGCCATCAAGCAAAGAATTTTGCAGTGTATATTTACTGTAGCTAACAAAAATGAATCTGAAGTATAAGTGATGTTTGATTTTGAAACTATGAGCACAAAGTTTATGCCCGAGTTTAAGTTGTGATCTTATTGTATATTAATATAACTAAAAAATAATTTGATGATTTTTATGTTTTTATTTGAGCACTTCTGTCTACACACACACACACACACACACATATATATATATATATATATATATATATACTTTCAACTTTGAAAAAAAAATTTACATATAAATGTACTTGAGTGTTGATAATTATGAAAAAAATTATGCCAGTGGTTTAAGAGTTAATTTGTGCCAAAGTTGCTAGCCTATAGGGTACAATAGCAACAAATGGTCTTTTATAGGTCTAAAGAGGTTAACCCTTAAACGTTTGAGCATGCTGCTGCTACTGATACAATGTGAGGTCATTTTTTTGCATTTGGAATGGTTTAACACCTTTACTACATTTGAAATTAACAAAGAAGTTGAAATATAGATCAATAAACTATAGTGAGCTATTTGAGATCACAAATTAAAACTTCTTGACAGTAGCAAATGCCAATTATATTACAGCATATAAACCATGCCCTATCA
Organism: Ulota crispa; assembly: GCA_963920765.1. NCBI lineage: Eukaryota > Viridiplantae > Streptophyta > Bryopsida > Orthotrichales > Orthotrichaceae > Ulota > Ulota crispa. The sequence goes on from OY987245.1 coordinate 9,109,655, forward strand.
ATACCTTAAATTAGGCTATTTGATTGGATGTTTGTTGGTTTGTCACATTGAGAGCTCTAGACTGTGTGTCCCCCCATTGCATGTCAGAAAGCTCTTGCCAAAAAGGGGTGCACATGCTTGGTTTTGTGGCATTTGGGCCTACGGTGGGAAAGTTATTGAATTTCAAAATGTTTTATGGATTAAATTTTTAGAAAATTACAAAAACTACTTTAACACCTAATTCTCCTTTGGGAGCTTCTACTCTAATATAATGCTCTTGTTTAGGTAGTTTAAATGTAGGAGAAGGTTTTTTACTAATAAATTGATATTCAAAATTATTCCATTATGATTTTTTTCCATGTTGAAGCCGTTGAGCTTCTAAATTTTTGTACCGTCCCCCAGGAATTGATTTTAATGCTTGTTGAATTATTTTTATTGACTCTTTCATTTCCCCAATATGTACTAAATAACGAGCTAATGAATCACCTTCTTTTTGCCATTGTATTTGCCAATTTAATTCATCATAACATTCGTAATGATCTACTTTTTGAAGATCCCATTGAACTCCAGAAGCACGTAACATTGGTCCGGATAAGCCCCAATTTATAACTTCTTCTCTTTTGATAATGCCTATTCCTTGTACAAGAAAAGCATGATAAAATCAAGATGAAAATTAGGCCATTGGCACAAAGCCACACTAGTGGTCATTCAAGGGTTAACCACTTGCAAACTACTATGTTTGTAAGGAAATTGACACATAGACCACCTCTTTATAACTATTCTACCACACCCTACTATATAAGGTTAATATTTACAATATTAAAATAGGTATGAACCACAAAAAAAAATATTTACTTCAAAATTAAACTTGACATAGAAGCTGCAACTTTGACTTTGTTTTTTGCTCGTAATATCAATTAAAATATATAAGTTATGTTTGGTTTAATTATTATGAGCTGAAAATAAATTAAAACTGCATATTCTATGCCAAATTGTATTTTTAAGTGATATTTATCTCGTGGTCCACACCTATGTTGAAAATATTGACCATGTATAATAGGGTGAGGGTAGAAAAGTCAACAAGGGATGGTACATATGTCGATTCCCATATTGTAATTGACATTAATCAAGATTTGCATATGACGTCTCCTGATTGCCCGACCGATCGCGATACAATTAGGGTTCACCGAATTATCGCTTTCGCGAGCCTGTCGAGCTCAACCTGCAAATACTACTCTGACGTTGTCGTCGTCTCCAAGTCAGACCCTACGGCAGAGGTGCGGGAAGCCTGCTCCGAACATTAACGAGCCAGTTCAGATCACGATAAAGCATCACAAGGTTACGTGAGTTGTTGCTGAAGAATACAGCTGCAGTGTAGCATCAGTTTGGAGTCCTTTTCCGGGCTAAACCGCCAAAGCTCAGCCGCAACAGGCAGAAAAGATGCAGTAAAAATTACGTTGAAACGCGTAAACTCCAACTCTCCAACTCTGTCACCCGAGGCATAGCAGTGAGTCTTTGCTGATAGAATTCAAACTCCAAGGAAGCTTGCTGCAACTCTTGCCGCTCATTGCGAGATAACCGGCACCCTCACGTTTCCAAACACGAAAAACCTGCTCTCCGTCGACTCCGCGCAGATTGAGAGTTAAGCGATTGCTTCTGAGTCACTCTGGTGAGCTTCCGGGCATCCCGTGGCAGCAGGGATTGTGCAGGCCTCGCAACAACCGCCACCGTCGTCATGCATCTGGTGTCGTCGCATCCGGAGGCCCGCCTTCTCCAGGTTCTTGTGAGCTTAGGGTTTCTTGCCGCTCGTCTCTCCACCTTCTTCCTGCCCTCTGCCTGGAACACCCTCGGACCGGGACTGTCCCCGGCATCCTGATCGCGCGGTCGCTTGGGTGCGCGCAGAGTCGTTAGGGTTTCGGTAGCGCTGTGTCCGGGTTTGGCCAAGAACGGGTGAAACCCTAGCGCCCGTGGTGGCGATTGGCGACGCAGGCCGTGGAGCTGGTGCGCGGAGTGTGGGAGTGGGCGTTTGGGAGGCATGCCGCGGGGCGATTGCGATTTAGGGCGGGTGTGGTGGTGCCGCGAGTGATCGTGCGGGCGGGGGGCGCGGAGCGATCGGGGTCGCGGATTTTCGGGCGGAGCGAGCATTGCAGGCGCCGGGGGAGTCGGGAGGTGGCGAGGAGTTTGGCGCGTTCGGGGGGTGCATGAAGCGAGAATGTTAAAGGGAGGTAAGAAATGCAACAGATTTCGTCAAAGCAACTGAAATGCTATGGGAGGCGAAACCGTGCAAAGCCCGAGACCGCCACCTCCAGCCTCGAATCCGGGCCTGCTCCGGGCGGGGATGTGAGGGGAGGCCGGGCGGTGTCGGAAGAGGTTCAGGAGCCCGCGGGAGCGAGCGTCCGGGCGGCGGAGGTGGTGGTTGCGCAGCCGGCGAAGGCGCATGCGGGCAGGGGAAGGCCTAGGAAGGTCGTGGGTGCTCCGAAACAGGGGACGAAATCGGCCGGCGATGTGGGCAACAAGAATGTGCCGACGACGAGGAGCTCGGCTGGTAGGCTGGTGGCGCAGGAAGGTCGGGAGGTTGCGAGGGATCCGATCCCCGTAGAGGAGTCGGTGTCGGAGGGGTCGTCCTTGAAGACGACTCCGGGGCTGCACCAGCCCCAGGCCCAGCCCCAGCCCCAGCCCCAGGGCGAGCCCCAGCCGCAGCAGAGAGCGCCGGTGAGGGTGAGGATCGTGGGTCCGTTCAGCAACGGGGGCTCCAACCATGGCAGGAGCAAGAGCCTGGGTTCCACTTCTCCGGGTTCGCAGAAGACGAGGGGGCAAATCGCGAGGCAGGAAGCCCGACGAGCTGCGGACGAGGAGACGCGGGGCGACGGGGCACGGGGTGGTCGGGGACGACGGAGCGAGGGGCAGGCGGGCGGCGAAGGGAACGGCGAGTGGCAGGCGAATCACGAGAGGGGAGTGGGCGGAGATGGGAGTGGGGAGAGGAAGGATGCGGGAGAGCGGGCGGTGGGAATGGGGGACGGAGGTCAACAGGTTTCCGAGAGGAGAGCGGGCGGAAAGCACCGTCGACGTGAGGGGAGAGCCGCGGGAGAGCAGGTCGCGGAGAGGGAGGAGGAGCGAGGCGGAGTGGACAGCGGAGCGGGTGCGGGGTCGCAGGGAGGGAGCGACGACGCAGCGGGGAAGGGCGCCGGGGAGAGGGAGGAGGGGGTGGGCGCCGGGGAGAGGAGGGTGGGCGCGACGGAGAGGAGGGTGGGCGGAAAGAGTCATCGCGAGAGGAAAGATGCAGGGGGCGAGGTGGTGGGGAGGAGGGACGGGGAGCATTCCGTTGCGGAGAAGCGAGTGGGTGGAAAGGTGCATCGCGAGAGGAGGGAGGGAGGGAATTCGGGCGGAGAGAGAGAGGGCGGGGGCGCGCAGGGCACGTTGGCATCCCGTCGGCGGCTTCTGGCGTTGGAGAGACGGCAGCGCGAAGACGCGGTGCTGGCTGAGGCGGACGACGTTGCCGTGAAACAAGAGGTGCGGACGGTTTTTTGACTTGAGGTTTGGTCGCAGCGCGACCGGTGGTGGTGTTCAAGCTGAGATGTGCATGGAAAGATGCGGGCTTGTGAGGGACGTGAGGTCGGAAATGCGGAGGGGGTGGTCGGGGCAACGGGGAAGGACTGACCCCTGACACCGGTGGTGGGCACGGTTGGCGTTGGTTGTGCAGTACGTGGAGGCGAACAAGGAGAAGAAGGGGCTGCCGAAGAGCAAGGAGGCGGCCCGAGCGAAGACTCACTGGGATTTCGTGATGGAGGAGATGGCGTGGCTGGCGAAGGTGAGCAGGGGGGGGTGCGTGGATTTGATGGAGATGCGTGGATTTGATGGGGATGCGTGCGAGGGTTGGTTGGTGGTGGCGGGAGTGTGGGCGGTGGGTCGGGTCCGAGGGCGAGGCGCGTGGGAGCGATGTGTTATGTGGGACGTGGTGGAGCGTTTGTGTGGGTGTGTTGCGTATCCGAGCTCCAGGATGACGGCGGTGTGGTTGCATCGGGTTCGGAGGCGCAGAAGAGCGTGGAGTGAGGTTGCTGACGCGGAGATGTGGTTGGTGGCAACGGCAGGATTTCGAGAGGGAGCGGAAATGGAAGCTGAGCCAGGCGAAGAAGGTGGCGTTGCGCGTGAACAGAAGCAAGCTGGACGTGGTGGCGAGGGAGAACCGGCGATTGAAGGTGGGGATCGTTGTTGGAGTGGTTTGGATGGGTTGAACGTGGCGGGGGGTGGGTGCGGAGTGCATGTGAGGGTTTTCCACGGGTGGTCGGTATGAAAGCATTGGAATGGTGGTGGTTGTTCAGGAGGAGGAGCAGCGGATGCGGAGAGTGGCCGGCAACATCGCGAAGGACGTGAAGAAGTTCTGGCTGAAAGTGGACAAGCTGGTAATTTGACTGTACTTTGGCACGTGATGCTAAGTCGTGCGGTGGGAGTAGTGGGACGCGCGTGTTTTTTTGATTAGCTGGGCTGAGAAGTTGCGACATGCGGGACCGTCTCCGTCCGATGGACGAGGCAGTCGCGGAGCGGTTTGCGGAGAAGCCACTGCGGTGGGCGTGGGAGAATGTTGCGAGGGATGGGGTGGAGTGACGGGTGGGTGTGTGTGGCGGTTGGACAGGTGTCTTACAAGCAGCAACTGGTGGTGGAAGAGAGGAAGAAGAAGGCGCTGGACAAGCACCTGGACTTCCTGCTGGGGCAAACGGAGAGGTAAGAGGTGTAGAGCGGATGGCCGTCGTGGCGTGTGATGTTTGGTGCGTGGGGCGGGATGGCGGGGTGTGGTGTGGGTGAGGGCGTTCCTACCCGGCGGTGGATTTCGGGATGGTCCCGGTTCGGTGTTGGGAGTGGTTGTAGCAACAGCGGGTGGGGTGTAGCGCACGCGGGCGAGGGATTGGCATGGGGGCGAAGCCAGAGGTGGCAATGGCGGGGCACAGCGGAGGCGACGGTGATGCATGGCGAGGAAGAGGCGGGGGTGTGTGGCATGTGCTACTGGCGGCGGGCCAGGCGGTGGGTGGGCGAAGTCGGGGGTGGGGACTGATGCGAATTGGCGTGGTGGTGGGGTTGTGTGCGCAGGTATTCGACGATGTTGGCCGAGAACCTGGCAGACACCGGCAGCGCACAGGAGCCGCAGAGCATTCGCATGCTGCCTCCGGCGCCAGCGAAGGACGGTTGGGATGGCGACGGGGGAGCGGCGCTGGAGAGAGCAGACGGTGATGAGGGCGACGATGTGGAAGGAGGTGAGGGGATGGAGGTGGAGGGCGGCGTGGATGTGGATGTGGATTTCACGGCAGAGGACGGAGAGGAAGAAGTAAGCAGCGGGAATGGTTTGTGGCTTTTGTTTTGGTGGACGAGCGTAGTGGGTGGGCGGTGGAGGGTGGCGGTGAAACGGGTGATTGAGGTGTCCGAATGTTTGCAAGGCGGCTCAGATGCCCCGGAGGTTGGGTGACTGGGCAGGAAGCGCGGATGGATGTCAGGGTGGAGTTTGGGAGAGTCGGGAATGTTGTGATGGAATGTTGTGATGGAAGGTGCGATTGTGACGGTTTGTGACGTTGGCATGTCAGGAGGATGATGAAGCAACGTTGGAAGCGGACGAGGCACTGATAACGGAAGACGAAAGGAAAGAGGAGCTGAGTGCGTTGCAAAGGGAGAGCGAAGTTCCGCTGGAAGATCTGCTGAGTGCGTACAGGACGATGAGAGGTTGGTGCGGGTGGAGGCGTGTTGCATTGTTTGGTTGGGTGGCAGGACGCGAGCTTGGTGGGTTTAGGTTGTCGTGAATAACAGGAGGGGAGGGGAGGGGGGGAGGTTGGTGGTGGTTGGAGCGGTGGGTGGGAACTGTGCATGGGTGGGAGAGGTGGTAGGATTGCGTGAGGAGGTAGTGTTTTGTCGGATGGTTGAGGCGTAGGGCGCAGTGCGATGGGCGAGGGTATCGCGCGGCGTGGGGGAGGCGAGAGGGAGGCAGAGTACCCGAGGCTAAGTGGGAGGGGGTTGTGTTCGGTGGGTTGTCAGGTGATTCCGGCAGCGAGGAGGAAGAGGAGGAGGAGGACAGCGGAGAAGCCGACGGAGAGGATGGCAGCGCGGAAGAGGAGGTATCGGAGGACGCAGGTGGTGCGGTGGCCGCGGATGCGACAGCAAGCGAGGAGTGGAAGGAGCATCCCGTGTGGACCTCTGAAAGGGGCGGCGCAGTTTTTTCCGACTCGAGAGCGGTAGGAGAGGGCTTTTCCGTGGAGGGGCGTTTGGGTTCCGGCATTGGCGACCATGCGGGTGATATGGGCTCCGCGATTCCGATAGGGGGCGCGAAGGAAGGGACCCCTGGAGTGGGCGGCAGCGCGGACACGGGCTCAATACCGAGGGAGGAGGCATCGGCGAGTCGGGCGGGAGCAGGTGCGGTCGGGTTGGGACAAGCAGTCGCGGGTGGGTCTGTGGCGCCCGGAGGGGTTGCGGGGGTGTCTCCGCGAAGCGAAGCGAGGGAGGCCGGCAGAAACTCGACGGAGCTGGTGGTGGAGCTGAGTCGTCGGAATTCCGGAGGCGTTGGTAGGTCCGTGAGGGAGGCGAAATGGGAGGAACGGAGAGACGGCAGTGGTGCGACGTTTTGGGACGAGCCAGGCAAAGGGTTGCAGGTACGTACACCCGCATGGTGGCGACGCGGTGCGGACGTAGTTTCTGAGATTCCGTGTGCTCGAGTACCGGGGGGTATGGTATATGCGGCGGCGTGGGCAGTCGGAATGACGAGAGATGGTGGGTGAGCGTGTTAGGGGGAGAAGGGTTGTTTGGAGGGCTTGTGTAGGACGGAGACGACGATTCCCCGGAGGTTTGGGAAGGAGAGGGTGACGCGTGGCAAGTGGGCGGAACGCAATTTGATGGGGGGTGAGGTATGCGGTGTGCAGGATGACTTGGAGTACGTGCCCGGCGCGGCGGCAGACGGGAACGACGAGGTAAAGTTTTCGCGGCCATGTGGTGTGGGCGTTTGATTTGTTGCGGGGGCAGCAGGAGGTGTGCATTTAGAGCAGCTGTGGTGGGGCGACGTGTGCTTAGGCATGTTTGTGGAGAGTGGTGGGCCATGCGCACGGCTTGGAGAGAGTGGCATGTGTGATGGGGGAACGTGTCGTCGCGTTGAGTTTTAGGTGCTGGGATGAGTCCGTGGCTGCGGTCGTGAGGGTTTTCGCGCGCACCTGCGTGGCTGGTGTGCTTGGGGCGAAGTACGCTTCATCCGTCCGGGAGCCTGGGCTGCGGGTCGCACAGACGATAGGGCACGCACGTGGCGGTTTGCAGCTGGGACGAGCAGCGTGGTGGGACGAAGCACGTGGAGGCGGAACAGCGATCTGACGGTTTGATTATGATTGGCGCAGGACGACGATGAGAGGACCCTGGAGGAAGAGGAAGGAATGGCGAGGGCGGAGGGCGACGGGGATGCGAATGAGGTGAGCGATGTCGGGTGTGATGGGCGGAGGGCCCGGTGTGCACGTTGTTGGGTGGAGGGCTTTGTGTCGGGGGAGAGCGAGGTTTCGGTGTTGGCGGGATGTGATGTGTGTGGATGTAAGGGGCGGGCGGTGGTGAGCCGACCGAAATGGGATGATGTTGGAGGGCACGCCGTGGCAGGGTGGTGGGGGCGGGAGGTGGTTTGGAATCCGGCGACTTGCGGAGCGTGATGCATGGTCGTGTGGTGGTGGGTGCAGATGGATGAGCTGAAGCAGGAGAGCGAGATGCCGCTGGAAGAGGTGCTGGCGAAGTACAGATCTGTAAGTGATCCCAAGCCCGATCATGTTGGTGATTCTTGTAGGCGAGCGTGGCGGCATGGGCGTGGGAGAGATTGGCGGTCTCGCGAGAGAGGGGTTGGGGAACGTTCCGTGGGTGGAAGGTGGTTGGATTGTATGGATGTCTGCGGTGGGATTAGTCGGATGGCTGTGTTGGTGACGGGTCGGGCGGTAGCGTGATGCGGTAGGGCAGCATTGTGGTACGAGGGAGGTGGAAGGAGAGCGTGAGACGTGGTTTGAGAGGAGTGTCCGTTGGGCGGGGCCGGCGGAGGAGTGGTCCGTGGGGTGGTGCGGCGGTGGCGGGTGCTGAATGGCGGTGGCTGTTTGTGCCGGGGAGCTTGGTGGTGACGGAGGGGTGACGGAACGTTGTGGTGTGGGGCAGGGTATGGAGGACGGTGGGGAGGACAGTGACGAGTTCGCGGTGGATCGGCGGGATCGGACGAGTGAAGCTGGCACGAGCGGGAGTGGCGGCGACGAAGACGACGTGGATGAGGAGGCGCAGTACTCGTCGGACGTGAGCGAGAGGACGGGGGAAGCGAGCACGAGCGGGCGGGAGCACGGAGGCGCGGCATGGAGCCAAGTGATAAACACGGTGGAGGTGAAGGAGGAGGTGGTGGAGGCAAAGTTGGCGAGCGACGGCGTGGGCGCGTCCGGGAAGGTGTGGTTTCTGGACGACAGTTAGTGTGGGTGCGAGGGTGCAGTAGGGTAGCGCGGGTAGCGCTTGGGGGGGCGGGGGGGGGGGCGGTGAGAGATGATTGCAGCGAGGGCGACGTGGAGTTGTTTTGGGTGCGGGTGGTGATTTACGTGAAATGTGTGGCGGGTGGTGGGTTGCGGTTGTTGATAGTGTGTGGCTGCATGGTGGGGTGGGATATGCTAGATGGGCGCACACGGAAGGGTGTTGTATTCTCCCGGCCATAATTTGAGGAGGAACGGGTTATCGGGAGCAGGGAGTCCGAAGGGTGCGGCGTTATCGACAGGTTTGTTGGCGGGAGGCGGGGACGAGGTGGATTTGGAGGGAGGCGCAGCTGCGGCGAAGGCGAGTGAGGCCGCCGGACGGCGAGTCGATGGTACGGTGGCGGGGTCGGCGGTGGCAGACAGCGGCAGGGATGCGGGGAAGGGGTCGGAGGCGGGGGCCGTCGTGAAAACGGGAGAAGCGGAGGAGAGCAAAGCACGCGATGAGGAGGTGGCCCGAGATGCCACGTCGGTGGCAGTGGAGGGGGACGGCGGCAGCGCGACCGGCACGCGCAGTCCGAAGCTGGGCGGGGAGGAGAGCGCGGTGGCAATGGGAGGCGAGTCGGAGAAGGCGGGCGAAGGAGGGTCGGGAGAGATTGCGGGCATCCGCAGCGTGGATGGCGTTAACGACGAGAGTGCGGATGCGGAGGGCGCGGGTGGCGGCGAGGCGGAGGAGGCGGGAGCGGGGGAGGAGAAGAAGAGCGAGGACAGGCTGGCGGACTTCGCGGCGGCCGCTCAGTCGGCGCAGCCGACGGGGTACACGTTCTCGACGACGAATGTGAAGACGAAGGTGCCGTTTCTGTTGAAGCATTCGCTGCGGGAGTACCAGCACATCGGCCTGGATTGGCTGGTGACGATGTACGAGAAGCGGCTGAACGGCATTCTGGCGGACGAGATGGGGCTGGGGAAGACGATCATGACGATAGCGTTGTTGGCCCACCTGGCTTGCGAGAAGGGCATATGGGGCCCGCATCTGATCGTGGTGCCGACGAGCGTGATGCTGAACTGGGAGACGGAGTTCATGAAGTGGTGTCCGGCGTTCAAGATACTGACGTACTTCGGGAGCGCGAAGGAGAGGAAGGTGAAGCGGCAGGGATGGTCGCGAGGCAACTCGTTCCACGTGTGCATCACGACGTACCGGCTGGTGATACAGGACGCGAAGGCGTTCAAGCGGAAGAAGTGGAAGTACCTGATACTGGACGAGGCGCATCTGATAAAGAATTGGAAGTCGCAGAGGTGGCAGACGCTGCTGAACTTCAACTCGAAGCGGCGGGTTCTTCTGACGGGGACTCCGCTGCAGAACGATCTGATGGAGCTGTGGTCGCTGATGCATTTCCTGATGCCTCACGTGTTCCAGTCGCATCAGGAGTTCCGGGACTGGTTCTCGAACCCGATAACGGGGATGGTGGAGGGCGAGGACCAGGTACTGGGGCGCGGGCTTTGGGGTTGTTTTTGGGCGGGAGGGGTGGGCGCACCGCGGATGCGGGGCGCAGGATGTTGGGTGTGGGTTGTGGTTGGTGTGATTGTGTTTTGTGGATGCGATATTGCGGGGGTGCATGTGGGTAAGAGCGGGGGTTGGAATGGTGGGGTTTCAGGTGAACAAGGAGCTGGTGGATCGGCTGCACAACGTGCTGCGGCCGTTTCTGCTGCGGCGTCTGAAGAAGGACGTGGAGAAGCAGCTGCCGGGGAAGTTCGAGCACGTGATACGGTGCCGGCTTTCGAAGCGGCAGCGGAACCTGTACGAGGACTTCATGGCGAGCTCGGACACGCAGGCGACTCTGTCGAGCGGGAACTTTCTGGGGCTGATCAACGTGCTGATGCAGCTGCGGAAGGTGTGCAACCATCCGGACCTGTTCGAGGGGCGTCCCATCGTTTCGTCGTTCGACATGGCGGGGATCGAGGTGCAGCTGAGCTCGGCGGCGTGCTCGGCGATGCGCAGGGGTCCGCTGGAAGGGGTGGACATGGGAGCGCTGAACCTGCAGTTCGGGGGGCTGGACGGAACGATGAGCAAGTGGGAGGCGGAGGAGGTGGCGAGGATAAAGACGCCGGGTCCGGTGATCGTGGAGCTGGCGAGCACGGGCGAGGACACGTGGAAGCAGCAGGAGGCGAGGCAGAAGGGGAGCCGGGAGGTGCGCGGCGTGATCGAGGAGATGCAGCGGGCGGTGGGGGAGGAGAGGGAGAGGCGGAGGAGGGAGAGGGTGGCGGCGCTGTGGGCGGCGAACGAGCTGCGCTGCGGGCGACGACCGGCTTACGGAGCGGACGTGTTGAGGAGCGTGGGGGTGATCCATCCCGTGCACGACGTGCACAAGGTGGAGGGCGACCCGAGGCAGTACCTGGAGTTTTCGAGCACGGTGGCGGACATGGTGCAGCTGCCGACGACGCGGTGCGAGCGCGTGATGGATGTGGTGACGGCGTTCATGTTCGCGATTCCGGCGGCGCGGGCTCCGGCTCCGGTGGCGTGGTGCAGCCGCGCGATCGCGGGCGGGGCGGCGCTGGGCGGAGCGGCGTCGAAGGAGGTGGTGGGGGAAGCGAGCAGCATGCTGGTGCCGCTGAGGCCGGTGGTGGTGCGGCGGCAGCTGTTTTTCCCGGACCGGAGGCTGCTGCAGTTCGACTGCGGGAAGCTGCAGGAGCTGGCGGTGCTGCTGCGGAGGCTTCGGTCGGAGGGGCACAGGGCGCTGATATTCACGCAGATGACGAAGATGCTGGACGTGCTGGAGTCGTTCATCAACCTGTACGGGTACACGTACATGCGGCTGGACGGGTCGACGAAGCCGGAGCAGCGGCAGATTCTGATGCAGCGGTTCAACACGAACCCGAAGATATTTCTGTTCATATTGTCGACGCGGAGCGGGGGCGTGGGGATCAACCTGGTGGGGGCGGACACGGTGATCTTCTACGACAGCGATTGGAATCCGGCGATGGACCTGCAGGCGCAGGACAGGTGCCACCGCATCGGGCAGACGCGGGAGGTGCACATCTACCGGCTGATCAGCGAGAGCACGATCGAGGAGAATATTTTGAAGAAGGCGAACCAGAAGCGGATTCTGGACGATCTGGTGATCCAGAGCGGGAGCTACAACACGGAGTTCTTCAAGAAGCTGGACCCGATGGAGCTGTTTTCGGGGCTGAAGGGGGTGAAAGCGGGCGGATCGTCGGGCAAGAGCTCCGGAACAAACGCCGGAGGAGCGGGAGCAGGTTCGGGCGCGGGGACTCCGGACGCGGCGTCGGCGAGGGCGTTCGAGCACAAGGAGCTGTCGAGCGCGGAAGTGGAAGCGGCATTGAAGAACGCGGAAGACGAGGCGGACTACATGGCGATGAAGCGGGTGGAGCAGGAAGAGGCGGCGGAGAACCAGGAGTTCACGGAGGAGCTGGTGGCGGGGAACTTGGACGACGAGGACCTGGCGGACGACGTGGAGGAGAACGGGAGGAGCGGGAGAGCTTGGGGCGAGGTGGCGGTGGTGGTCGGGCCTGCGGCAGGAGAGGGGGGCGCGGAGGACGGTGGGGCGGCGTCGGCGGCGGAGGAGGTTGTGTTGGGAGAGTCGGGCATGCTTCCGACGGACGCGGACGAGGAGATGGACATGCTGGCGGACGTGCGGCAGATGGCAGCGGCGGCGGCGGCATCGGGACGAGGGAGCCAGTCGTTCGAGGACCATCTGCGTCCGGTGGAGCGGTACGCGATGAGGTTTCTGGAGATGTGGGATCCGCGAGTGGACAACCTGGCGATCGTAGCACAGGTATTTGTGGGAAGACGTCCGCCGGCAGGTCCGGCCGGGCTTGTGCGGAGGGAGGGGGTGTATGTGACGGGTGGCAGCGTAGAGACGGGGCGTGTGCGAGTGCATGTTTGGTTTAAGAGGGTGGGCGGGTCGGAAGGTCGTGGATGGATGCGGTGTCGTGTGTGCGGTTGGTCGCGTGTGAGTGGGTGGTAAGGGTATGGGGGCGGCAGGAGTAGATGGGACGAAGTGGGCGAGGGCGTGGGATTATTGTTGAACGTGGAGGCGTGTGACCGTGGAGTGTGTGACATAGCGTGTGGGGACGGTCGTAGATGGAGAGGGTGGGTGTTTTGAGCGGTGGTGGTGGGGTGCGTGCGTTGGGGTGGTGGGATGTCATCCCAACGGAGTGGGAGTTGCGGCATGACGTGATTTGAGTGCGTGGTGAGAGTTTGTGGGAGGGAGAGGCGGCAGGGAAGGCATTTTTGGGGCAATGTGGTGAAACGGGTGTGTGTGTGTGGGTGTGTTTTGGCACGCGGAATGCAGGTGGCGTTCGAGGAGAAGGAGTGGGAACTGGAGCAGCTGGAGAAGCTGAAAGAGGAACAGGAGGCAGAGATCGATGAGGACAACGAGCCGCTGTTTTACGAGAGTACGTGGTTGCTCCATTCCGTTTGTGCAATTTGGGGTGGCGTGGATGGGAGGGAAGGGGGGATGGTGGGCAAGTGGGTGGGAGTGGACGTGGCCACAAGTAGGCGGAGAATGGGTAGTGTGCGAGCGCAGGAGTTGTGTGGGGCGTCGGGGTTGGTTCGAAGGCGTAGTTCATGGTGGTTTTGCGGCGGGGGAGGGGCGGGCAATGCTTGGGCGTGGTGTGTGTCGTTGGTTTCCCGATTGGGTGTTTCGGGTGGGTTTCAGTTGGGAGGTGGTGGTGTGCATGATGGTGGTGGGAGTTGCGTGTGGTCGAGATGTGGAACCGGTAGTGGTCCCGACAGCGAGTGTGGCAGTCGTGGGCACCAACTTGGTGCTGGGTTGAGCAGCAGATGGAATGACGGGAAGTGGTGAATGTGTTGCAGCTTGGGACATGGCGTTGGCCGACGAGGCTTACCGGCAGCAAGTGGATATTCTGGCGCAGCAGCAGGTTAGGCCATCACTCGGGGAGTCCGGCATGAGGAGGAGCCGTTGGGGTGTCGTGGAGTGTGGTTGGATTGTGGGGTTTATTATGCTTGTGTTTGTGAAGGTTTACTGGCGGACGGGAAGGTGGTATGGAGAGACGTTACGTTTGGGAGAGGCGGGATGGTTGTTTTTGAGGTTTCCGGGAGGTGACGGATGTGGCGGCGGTCGGTTTGGGTGGCGGGCGGATGGGTTGGCGTGATGTTTTTGAGGTGTGGGAGAGTGGTGAAAGGGGGTGGAGCGTGGTGAATCTGACGCAGTGGGTGTTGAGCAGGAGCAGAGGCAGCTGGAATGGGAAGCGATGGAGGAAGAAATGCGCGATGCCGACAGGTGAGGGTCCCGTGGGCGCGCTCGCTTCTGGAAGTGTGTGGGGTGTGAGATTTCAGTGCTTCGCGAGTGGTTCGCGCGCAGGCGGTGCAGGTTGTGGTGAGAGCGGGAGTTGGGTCGGCGAGGAAAATGCGTGGAGTGGTGGCAGCACAAGTTGGGTTCGGGTGGTTGCGGGAGACCGCCATGCGAAACGGGTGGATGGTGGCGGTTATGCATGCTTTGTTTGGGACGGGGTGACGTGGGATGTCATGGCAGCAGGAGGTGGTTGGGTTTTGCGTGGGGCGGCGTGAGCAGCGAGTGGCTGGCGTGTGGAGTGGAGGTTTTGACGATGACGATTGGTGGTGTGTGCGAGGAACAGGGCTGTGGCGGCGGCTGCCGCGACGGTGGGGGGCGCGGAGAACTTCGGGCCGAGGGCGAGAGGGAAGAAGAAGCTGAAGAGGGCAAAGTTCAGGTCCCTGACGGAAGGGTCGCTGATGTCGGACACGGAAGAGGAGAACGTGGGAGAGGAGTATCAGGTGGAGAGGGGCGGCGATCCTTCTTACGGGGAGGGGCAGTGGGAGATGATGGGGCTGCCGCATCGGAGCCCGTCTCAAAGGAAGCGGAAGGCGCCGAGGCTGCTGGAGGAGGAGCTGTCGGCGGAGAAGCATTCGAAGAGGCTGAAGAGGGACCAATCGGTAAGAGAGGAAGGGGCAGCCGTGGTGCGGGCCGGTGGGGGGGCGAACGGCGCAGGGGCGCATTTGGGGGCGATTAGTGGTGGGGAGTGCGTGGTGAGCGGGCGAGGGGAGATGAGGAGTGGCGATGGGAGGTGTGGAGAGTTGCGGGGCGGTGGGAGTGTGAGTGATGCAGGAGGCATGGAGCGTGGTGGTTGTTTTGATGGCGTGTGCGTCCGCATAGGTGCGGCACTGACTGGATTGGGAAACGTGGGATGGGTTGTTTGCAGGGCAAAGGGAGGGCGAGGACGTTGGAGGCAAGTCTTTTCCGGACGATATTCGGGATTTCCAGCGAGCAGAAGTCGTCGGGCGGAGGGCGGCAGGAGGGGGGTGGGGAGGAGAGCTTGGGCGTGCATCACGGAGGCGGCGGCGGGAAGGAGAAGGGAGGGAAGCTGATAATCCTGGGGCTGCCGGCAAAGAAGGGTCCTCTGGTGATGCTGGAGAAGGAACGGAAGAAGGACAGTGTGAGGTGGGCGGACGGTCTGGCGGCCGCGTCGCCGTGGTCGCACGGGGAGGATGCGGTGCTGTGCGCGGTGGTGCACGAGTACGGAGGGAACTGGCAGCTGGCGAGCGATGCTTTGGCAGGGGGGCCGGACGGCGGCGTGTACAGGGGGCGGCACCGGCACCCGATTCACTGCAGGGAGAGGTTTCGTCAGCTGCTGGCTCAGAACGCGGCTGCAGCGAGTGGGGATCCGACGAGCGAGAAGAGTGCGGTGACGGCGGCGACGAACGCGCAGCTGCGGGTGACAGAGGTAGGCATTCATGATTAGCTGTGGCGTTGCGGAGTGCGATAGGTTTAAGGGGGGAGGGTGTGATCGCGTTGTCTGATTGGTTTTGCGTGTGGGTGGCGTGTTTCAGGAGCATACGAAGCGGCTGCTGGATGCGGTGCTGCAGCTGCCGGATCAGGAGCTGCTTCTGCAGCGGCACTTTATGGCGATTTTGGCGGCGGTGAAGAACTCGGGGAAGGCTGGTGTCCGGCAGGTTGCGGAGGAGCCTGGCACGTTGGGCGGGACGGAGGCACCGGGTGGGCGCGGTTTCGTGGAGCTGAGAAGTCTGAGGAGGGCTCAGGGCGCGGCGAGCAAGGGGAGCGGGGGCGAGAAGCTGTCTCCCCGCGAAGTGTGTGCGGCTTTGGAGCAGGCGGAAAGAGAGAGCAGAGGCGCGTCCAACCAAGGGTCGTTGCGGGCGCGTGCGAAGGAGCAGGCGTCGAAGGATCCGGGCGTGGGGGCCGAGAGCGAGGGGTTCAGCGTGGCGCAGTTCCTGGTGGGATCGGCGGAGTTCGGCGAGGCGTCCGTGGCGGGAGACGAGGGAGCTTCGGAGGTACCGAAGGTGGCGGTGGCGGTGAGTCTGGAGGATCTGGTGGGGCTGGGTTCAGCGGCGCCCCCAACCGCCCGGGTGAGTTCGTGGGCCGTACGAAAGCTGGCAGAGGTGCTGGTGGAGAACCGGTTCAGGTGCGGTATCCTCCCGGTGAAGTTGTCTCTGTTCGGGCGATGAAGTTGTCCGTGGGAGAGTGGGGTGTGGAATCGCAGGAGTGGTGGGTAGGACGGGCCTGGTTATGTTATGTGCGAGGGGCGGAGTGTGGCGTGGTGGTCGTTGGGTGGTTTGTCGCCGTGCGTTCCGAAGGTGCAGGTCGGGGCGTGGTTTTGGTAGGAGGTGATGTGGGCGTGTGGTGACATGCGGGTGGTTGGCGGCATGGCAGGTTTGCGACGCGGATCGGGTGGGACGGAGCCGCTCGCGATTGGGCGGCCGCGGGAGGGTCCGGGACGGGCGTGTTGGGGCTGCACATCCCTTCGAAGGCGAGAGTGGCGGGCAAGAAGAGGCCGGCTCCCGACCCGAGCAAGCCACCGAAGGCGAAGGTGGCGAAGTTGTCCAAGTCCGATGCGAAGAAGGGGCACGCGGCTGGCGAGGCGGCAGCGATCGAAGGGGATGCGGACGGGCAAGACGGAGAAGCGAACGGGAAGGAGAGGGAGGCGGAAGCAGGGTCGGGGCGAGAGCCGTCGTCGGGCGGGCGAGCCGGCGCGAAGCGTCCGAAGAAGAGCGGCGCGAACCCGGCGGTTGCCACGTCGCCGGCCGGTTCCGGAAGGGCGGACTCGGCGATTGGCGGTGGCAAGGTTCCAAAGACGGCGAAGAAGGGCGGCCCCAGAGCGGGGGCGGCCGGCGGCGCGGCAGCGGCAGCAGCAGCGGGCCAGGGGACGGAGAAGCAGTCTCCGGCGAAGAGGGTACAGTCCGGGCAAGGCACAAACAGCGGCAGCGGCCCCGGTCGGCGATCGGGTCCGGGCAATTCGGGGGGCATCAGCTCACCAGCGAGTCGGGAGTTGAAGGGCGGAAGCGGCGAGCGGAGTGGAAGGGGAGCAGATCCGAACGGGTCGAGCGGCGACGACGAGGACGACGTGACGATCGTGGGGGTGTCAGCAGGCAGCAGATTGGCAGCGGACAGATCAGAGGGTCCGACGGCAGGGCCTGGGAGGTCGACGAGGGTGAGCCCGGCGGAGCGGGACGAGTCTGGCAAGGCGAGTTTTGCGGCGGCGAGGTCGAGCGGATCGGGGTACGGTGGAGGCCCGGAGAAGGAGGGTTTGAGTTCGGCATCGCACGCGACGAGGAGGGCGGCAGGTTCGTCGGGTGCGGAGTTGCCTTCGGCGAGCGGTTTGGAGGGGCCGGCCCAAGGGCAGTGGTCTCCCGCAGCCGGCGCTCGGCCCGCGGGTTCGTCGAAGGGGAATCCGGCGTCGGGCGTGGATGCGGGGTCCCTCCCATTTTCAGAGCCGGGCAGGCCGAAGGCTTCGGGGGCGGGGGGGCCTGCGTGGAGGAGCTCACCGGCAGGACAGGTCGGGGAGCGCAGCCTGGGAAGGGACAGTTCTGAACAAGAGCGACGCGGGCAGACGGCGGCGTGGACGTCGGGGTCGGAGGAGAGACGGGCAGCCACGAGCCGCGGGCCGGGAGCGGGCGGAATGGAGGCGTTGGGACTGGTGCTTCGGCTGGGTCCTTCGAGCCCCGTGCGACCCGGGGCAGAGGGCGGGGCGTCAGCGTTGCGCGGGGCACAGTCGCGGGGTCCGTTGTCCCCGTCTCGCGGCGGGATGGGCAGTTTGCAAGGCAGGCCCGGCATGGCCGGCGGACAGCGAGCATACCAAGCGGGAGCACTTCCTGGGGCGTCGTCGGCAGGCCCGGAGTCGGCTGTGGACACGGGATTGGGGCTGTCGGTAGGACCAGGGCCGCGGCAGGGCGACAGAGGCAGGCAGGTGCGAGATTAGCTCGGGACTTGCAGGCGGGATGCATCGAGAGCGTGGCGGCCGGGTCCATTTCGGGGACCGGTGCGGGACCGGCGGTGCGACGTAGCATTTTTTCTCAAGAGTGTAGGGAAATTTTAGGCTTGAATGCCTGTGTAGGGACACCCGATGACAATGAGCGGGTTTCTTTATAATTCTTTTGTTGTCGTTTCTTTCCTGCTTCCCTTTTCCGATTTTTGTGATCCTTTTGCCGAGGACTTTTGTTGTTTCGATTCCATGCGATCCGTATCCAGGGTGCTTGGTCGGACAAGGCACTTCTGAATGCCGCAAGGGAGCGAACGTGGCCGTCCGGATGGCATAAGCTTCGGGAACGACTCCGCTTGCAGTGCTTGGGTACAGCACCGATGCTGAGGATGAGCGAAGCGTCGAAGCCAAGAGGTTGTCACGAAAATCAATCTCAGCCCAGTCTCTCGACATGGATTCCTTGGGTTCGTGTACCGACTTTGCGCGCGGAACTCTGCCGTAGTCTGTTTTTTCCATCGTCAAATGGTCCGTCAAGGTTGACTGTGATCTACTTGGATCAGTGGGATGAGAGTCATGAGACTTCACCGTCGTCGTGACCTGGCAGCGCATTAGTGGATCCGTTCGAATTCCGGAGTGGCAGGTTCGAGTTCGACGTCGGTGGCATCGCATGTTTACTTCGTGTTCTCTGGTGACGACGCTAGTCTTCTTGGATATGAACTTGGCTCGGGTCTTGGGCGTTTTTGGTTTGCATGTGTCATTGACTTCCATTCCGAGGTTCGGGATTTTTGGAGTGATTCTTCAAGAGAGAAGTTCGTTACATCCTGGGACTATTGAATCCTTAAAAGCAGGATTCTTTTGCTTCCAGTTTGGTTTTTGAGACCAAGAATACGATTCGGAGGCTTCATGGAATCTCAATTTTGGAATATTCACATGGCACGAGTTTAGCGGTAGGATGTATGTGCGGAATTTTTACAGTCGAATGAGAGAAGCGGATCATGTTCTACGTAATCTACACGAAGTGGTATGCAGTACAATGCATCATTGGCTTGTTGGATTTGTTGTACCGGTGGAGTATATTCCTGAGGGGAAGAAGCATAAGTTTGTAGTGTTTCAGCACTTGTGATTTTGTTGCATAAATGTATTGTTTGTCCAAGAATGTAGGAATACGGGAAGTATGCACAATTTGATATGCGTTTTTTGCTTTTGTGATTTCACACTGAGCTCTCTCTTTTGTGGTCATCTGAGAAATGGGAGAGCATTAAGTACTCGGAGGGACAGTGTGCATTGTTTTATGCATCGATTGAGCTGTGTAACGATGTGGTGAACAGTCAGTAGAATCTTCGTCATGCTTGCTACATTTTGCAGAAGTGCTGACTGTAAATGCTTGTCATTGTAAATAACATCGTGGTTTAGGCTGGATGGAGAACGAGTAATCTTCCGTGTTGTGAGCTGTATCAAAACGGGGCTTTCCTTTGGTAAAAGGTGAAAATGAGGAATGTTTACAATTGGTTCCTTGAGAAGGAGATGCTTTCAATTAATCTCAAGTTAGCCGTTGTGCACAACGGCCGGGGTGAACTGTCCCCACTCCCCATGTGGCCCCTCCATTGGATTAACAATAGATGAGGTAAGGGGTGAATTGAGGTTTTTCACAGCCCCATTTAATGAGGTGAAAATGTGAGAATGTGAGATTGTTCATAGTCCCATTCTAGTCATGTTTCTCAATTTTAGAAATAGGCCTGACAAATGGTCACATTTTGTAAATGGACTCAACGTTTAAAAAACATCAAAAGTAGGCCTCATCAAATATCAAAAGTAGGGTCTTACAATTATGGTGGTCAAATCATAGTACATGTTTTTTTAATTTCTAAATCAAATTGATTTGTGGTATTGATTTGTGGTATTGATTTGTGGTATTGATTTGTGGTAGCTTCATACCAAGACCACTCAATCAACTGCAATGAATAGTGTGTGTAGAAATTCCTTGTTCTTTGGTGTGAGTTCAGTCACGTTTTTGCTAGTATATTGCAAGCCATTTAACATTTAAATTTCAAACGTCTATGTGTTATGAAACCAACCTTTGCAGATTCTTGGCAAAGTGAGAGAATGCATTAGCAAAATTTGAGCTCAATTTGGCCAACTTTGAGGCCATCCTCTCTGGCAACAACATGAAAAATTGTGTTAGTCTAGTTATTATTAGCTAGCTGTGTCTAGGTAGTGGTTGTTATGGTTGTTTCCTTTTCCATAATTTTGCAATTGATCTTGCTAAAAGAAAATACTGACTTTATAAATTCTTGTCTAGATTGCATATATTTTGAACATGAAAGACAATCCAAATCATAATTAATATGCTTGAAATGAACCAAAGGCTGCTTATTAACCCATAAAGGACAAAGCTTTTTTTGTTGTGAAAGTCACTGAAAACTGCCACTTTTGGGGGGAATGAGTAGAAAGGTAGGAAATAAAGTTTTTTTGGAACTCCAACTATAAGATCTTGCCCTAGATTATAGGAGGTACTTGTGGGTAAAAAATCAGCTCATTTGAGATGTAGAGGAGTGAGATATTGACATCAGAAGTGTAAAATAAAGTTTTTCTCCATGCTATCCAAGAATTTCAAAAACCTTTACCTGCTCCTAAATCAAAAAAGTTTTTTAACGCAAAGTTGAGGTTTATTTTTCCATGTAGAAGACCAAGTTAGGTAAGTGTAGGAAAATTTTCAAATGAATTGGAGGTGTAAATCATACTTTGTAAAATCTTGCAATGCCAGAGGACCATGATACTTGCATATACACTAGGCAAAATTGGAGGATTTATGTAAAATTCAGAAACATGAATCACCTTGATCCAAATGGTAAAAAACCAAGCAACCTTAGTCTACTACAACCTAGAAAAAAAAAAAAAAGAAAGAACAACACAGAGAGCTTAAAAAATGAAAGCACCAAATTTGACAAGGGGCAAAAGGAATGGAGGTTTGGGAGTCCCATACCTACCCACAAACTAAAACTTCTCACTTATCAATTGAAATTGAAGGGTTGAAAGCTTCCCACATATATATTTTATCTAAAGAATTAATTTCAGATTTTTATTTAAAATAAACGCAATTTTAAAAAAAGTTTTTGGGCTACCTACTTGCCCCCCTCCCCCTTGTTTTCCAAAAATTCATGCAAAAGTTCTTCAATAAATATTGGAATGAAGAAAAAAATAGATATTCACATAGATATTTGAATTTCCCATTTTCCATAAAAGTTTCAAAAAATCACACAAAATAGTTTAGCTAGAGGTACATGCCCAGAATCCCAATTGTCTCACAAGGGATAGTTGGTCATTTAGGGGTTAATTGATAGGAAATCTCTTTCATTGTTCTTATGTTGAATTTGAAACAAATAATTATCCCAACTTTAAAGATATCTAAATTACATGAATGTTTTATAATATCAACTACACTAGATTTTTTAACTATTTGCCCCACACTAACAACCCGAATTTGCAAATTTTTCAAGAAACAAGTGAATTTACAATGTGTACTAATATGGTAATCTATAATAGTTTGGGTGAAAAATCAGAATTCTATACAGTACAGCAATATTTAAGTACCATCCCAAACACTATAACTCAAGTGGCCAAAATCTTAAAAGATGTTTAGTATTAACCCCTAAAGGATCATTGTCCCTTTGGGGGACAAATGGGATTTTGGGCATGTACCTATGGCTAGACTACTTTGCGTGATTTTTTGAAACTTTTATTGAAGGTGAGGAACTCAAAAATCTATGTGGGAATGTAATTTCTTCTTCATTCTAGTTTATTGAAGAAGTTAAAAATGAATTTATGGAAAAAGCTGCTCCCCGGGCATGCAAAAACTTTTTTTAAAATTTTGTTTTTTTCAAATAAAAATCTGAAATAGGTTCTTTAGACTTTTATAGATGTGGGGAGCTTTGAATCATTCAATTTTGATAGATGAGATGAAAGTTATAAGAAGTTTTAGTTTGTAGATAGGTGTGGTTTAGAGTGAAACCACACCTATCTGCAAACTAAAACTTCTTATAACCTTCATCTCATCTATCAAAATTGAAAGATTCGAAGCTCCCCACATCTATAAAAGTCTAAAGAACCTATTTCAGATTTTTATTTGAAAAAAACAAAATTTTTAAAGAAGTTTTTGCTTGCCCGAGGAGTAGCATTTTCCAAATATCCATTTTTAACTTCTTCAATAAATGTCAGAATGAAGAAAAAATTACATTCTCACGTAGATCTTTGAATTCCTCGCCTTCAATAAAAATTTCATAAAATCACGCAAAGTAGTTTAACCATACGCACGTGCCTGAAATCCCATTTGTCCCCCAAAAGGGCCCTTGGTCCTTTAGGGGTTAAGGATGGTGTATGATAGAGGTTGAGCCCCAAAGTTGCTTTGTGAGGGGCAGCTAAAGTATGCAGCTAATTCCCCTGCCAAGAGTACAAAGGGCAGAATACATGCCATCCATTCACAGTAATTAGACAAAAAACACCCGCATTGGTGCAAAGGGATATCACACTATTCAAGCACTTGCACTTATTGAAACAACTTGTGTAGCTACTTCATGAATTGATTGCAGCGGTTGTAATAAAAGCTCTAGTTCTCCTTTTATATTTTGTGAAAGCAATCACTAATCATTCTTCAAAATTGGTCTCTATAATTTATCTCTTCAGATTTCACTCTATAATTCCTCCTTTTATTTTGAGATATGTATTTGATTGTTAGAGCAATGCAAATTTGGCATATTATGAACCAAAATTGTTAATTAAGGGGTTATTGAATTTGACATTGGAAGTGTGATTTTCCAAATATCATAATTATTTTTATGAATTTTTTTTATGGTGTTGGTTGTCAAAGGGGGGAATACTTGAGGTGTTTTGAAAAATGAGAGATATTTTCAAAAATGACAAACTTCAACAAGTATGGAAAATTGTCTCTATTCAACCTATTAGCCTAGCCCTAAATCCTACACCGCCCAAGGGGACAAAATACATCCCCATTTGCGAGTATTTTGAGAAACCTTGGGCGGTGTAGTTTTAATGGCGCCCCAATAGGATTGAGCAAGAATTGGCCTCCTCCACCTGATGTTGAAAACTCCAACCCAAAGGAGAGGCCTTGCCCTAGCATTTGCCTCTTCAATAGCAGGTGGGGAGGGGAATCTTCCAATATTATGTTATTACATGTTATACTATACTCTTGTTTGATGCAATAATTGGAGGCCAAGAAAAGGAAGGAGAGATACATGGTTAGCAAAGCCAAGCATTGGTCAGAGTGGACAAGGCAAACCAACCCACCCAAATCTGCCAGGTTGCTCAAATTATTCACAAAATTGCCTTTCATGTGGATTTCCCATAGAGAAGCATAGAGTAGTGTTTGGGGAGAACTAACATTTAGTGTATTGTCAACCAATTGAAATTGCAAAAACATTGGTTGAAATTGGAAATTAATGTATAAAAAACAAACTATTTATTTTCAAATTCCCTAATTACATAATATAAGTGCAGGTACCTGTTGTACTGACGCTTGTACTAACGGCATGATACAATAGACATTCTCATGCATGAACGTAGTATAAAAAAGGAACCTCCACACTCTGTTATTAGAAATAAAATATAAAATAAAAAAAATAAAAAAGCATGAAAGAGGTAATAAATTTGTGGTGATAGAAACATTTGTATTTAGGTACATACTAATGCGGTATTAATTTTCAATTTAGTTGGTCAGTAACAAAAAACTACTTAATAATCAAATTAGGTGCCCATTGTACCAATGGGGAATTAGTTTTTAGCCAATTGATTTTCAACCAATCAAGGGTTGACGGACCACCACTAACACTATTAAAATTGTATCTATCTATCTTATATAGTATAATAGACTAGTACGCCCTACTCGTCCGTTGTACCAATGGGGTCATACCCTCTATGTCCCCCATGGCATGATCCCCATGTTGTCCCCCATGCCATCCCCATGTTATCCTCCATACCATCTCCATGTTATCCTCCATACCAACTCCATGTTATCCTCCATACCATCTCCATGTTATCCTCCATACCATCCCCTCATGCCACTCCATGTCCACATTAAAAAAAATTTCATGGGATAATATAAACTCAAATTTAGTTTTAGATTCAAATCAAATTGCCTCTTCATCTCCCTCTCCATCCCTTTGTGTTTAAATTTCAAATTCAAGTTGGGAAAAGATTCAATGGGTTCCACCAAAGATATCCTTTCACACCCAACGCCCATGTTCATCACTTTGCCCCTTGGCCCTAGGCAAATCACAAGTTTTTCACTTTGTCCCTTGGCCCTCGACCAATCACAAATTTTAAAAATCTTACTTTGCTTGACCAACATATATAATTGTAGATAGACACTTTAATCTTTTATAGATTACAATATACTTAGATTGCATTAATGGTGTTGGTCAACCAAAGTAAGATTTAAAATTTTATGATTGGCCAAGGGCTAAGGGGCAAAGTGAAAAACTTGTGATTGGCCAAGAGCCAAGGGGCAAAGTGATGGACATGGGCGTTGTGTGTGAAAGGACATCTTTGATGGAACCCATTGAATCTTTTTCCAACTTCCCTCCCCACCCCTTTATATTTGAGTTTCAAATTCAAGTTGGTAAAAGTTTCAATGAGTTTCACCAAAAATGTCCTTTCACATGCAACACCCGAGTTTATCACTTTGCTCCTTGGCCCTTGGTTGATCACAAATTTTTCACTTTGCCCCTTGGCACTTGGTCAATCTTGGATTTTTAAATCATAATTTGCTTGACCAATAGACACCAACCCCTTAAGGCCCAAGGGGACCAAAATTGTCCCTCCTTGTTTGTAATTTGGGTGCCTAAATTTTCTTCATGATTAATTACAATGATGTTTTTTTTTTAAAGTTCTTGTTGAAGTCTTGTTTTAGTATCAAAAGTCTGATTTTGAAAATAACTAATTATGATTTTTCTATTTAAGACTTTGTGCAAGGGTGTTCATTGCAAATTTTCACTTTCTAGTGTTGAGAGCTCTTGGGAAATGAGCCTGAAGTACACTAGAACTTGGAGAAACAATCACATTATAAACTTAATTTAAAAAGTTGTAAAGTATATTTTAAGAAGCTGTAAATTGATTATGGTTACACATGTTGTACTTTACATACTCATACTTTTTTGGTATCCTCAATTTTAAATTTGAGATATGAAAAGAGGATTAAAAGACTTCAAATCACTTTCACAATTTTAACACCCTCTTGATCAAATGTTATAATCTTTCATTTCATAAGTGATATTGTTATGATTTCTTTTCCTATGTGATCTCTAACATATCTAGTTTGAATTTATATTGTTACAATTTTAAAAACTTGATGCAGCTTATTAAAATGTTGACATTTTGTTCATCCAATAATAGATTTTGAGATACTCGGAAAAGTACATGGGCCTTGAGGGGTTAACCCCTAAAGGACCAACTATCCCCTTGGGGGACAAATGGATTTTGGGCATGTACCTACGGCTAATCTATCTTTTGTGATTTTTTGAAACTTTTATTAAAGGTGGGGAATTCAAAGATCTATGTGGGCATCTAACTTTTTCTTCATTCTGACATTTATTAAAGAAGTTATGCATGAATTTTTTATAAAGGGGATGGCGGGTAGTCAAAAAAATTCAAAATTGCAATTTTTTAAAATAAAAATCTGAAATTGGTTATTTAGATTTATAAAAATGTGGGAATCTTTAAATCATTCAATTTTGATTGATGAGTTGAAAGTTATGAGAAGTTTTAGTTTGTGGTTAGGTATGGGACTCCCAAACCTCCATTCTTTTTGCCCCTTGTATAATTTGTTGCTTTTCTTTTTGAGCTTTTTGTGTTTTTTTCTTGACTTTTTTTTTTCCCAAGTTGTAGTAGACCAAGAATCCTTGGTTTTCACCATTTGGGTCAAAGTAATTCATATTTCTGAATTTCACGTAGATTCTCCAATCTTGCCTTGTGTATATGCAAATTTCATGGCCTTATGGCAGTGGAGAATTTTGCAAAGTATGATCCACACCTCCAATTCATTTGAGAATTCTTCCACATTTACCTAACTTGGTCTTCTATATGGAAAAAATAAACCTCAAGTTTGCGTAGAGCAATTTCTTTGATATAGGAGCCGTCAAAGGCTTCTAAAAATTTTGGGCAGCAGGGAAAATAACTTATTTTTCCACTTCAAATGTTAGTATCTCACTCCTCTACCTCTAGAATGAGCTGAAAATTTTCACACAAGCACCTCCCATAGTCTAGAATAAGATCTTATGGTTGAATTTCCAAAAAAACTTTTTTCCCTACCTTTCTACTCATTCCCCCAAAATTGGCAATTTTCAGTGGTTTTCAAAGAAAAAAGGGCTTGGTCCTTTAGGGATTAATACAAACCAAGTCTATTATAATATAAGAGGAGTCTTGTAAACCCATTTACCAAGGTAAATAAAGGCATGAGAATATCTTATGTCCCATTCAAGCTATAAAATGTATATGTCAATAATAGAATTGGAAAAAAAAAGATATAAAAAAACGGAATCAAATTTTAAAAAACAACCAATGATAATCATTCATTTTTTTGAATTCAAATCAATTTGCCTCATTATCTCCCCTTTGTATGTGAATTTCAAATCCAAGTTAAAAAAATATTTAATGGGTTCCTCCCAAAGGTTTCCTTTCACACCCAACGTCCATGTCATAGCCCTTTCACTTTGCCCCTTGGTCCCTAGCCAATCACAAATTAAAAAATGAACATTCTTACTACCGGTAACACCGGTGAATAATGATTGAATGAACAGGTTGCAACATGAGATTTTTTATTAATTGCATGAGATTTTTTATTAATTGTAGGAAAGATAGAAGTTTCACAGAAAATAACCGGTGCATGCTAGTGAAAATCCGGTTGAAACTGGGAAACGCCGGATATCAGCATGCAGCTGAAATATTTCTCCCTGAACACTGGCGCAGGGTCCCGTCGCAGCGAAATGGTAGCGCCCGGCGTCGCTCGACAGACCGCGAGACGCGCCGGAGGCGGCGCACGCTGATTGCTCGCTCGCTCGGAAGATCGGCAGCGATGGGCGGGATCAGCAGGGCCGAGGGCGGCTGCATTTCCAAATTGCAGCTCGTCGCAGCTTTAGTGAGCCCGCTCTCGTTGCTCGCAGTGTTCCTACTGTTGCCCTGGCCCAAGCCTTCCTGGCGACCATGCCAATGCCAGTGCCAGAGCACCGTCTCAGCATCAGCAGAAGAATCAGGGTTTCGAGAATTATCTCAGTCCGGTTCCAGTGATCTCGAGTGGCTGCACCACCAATTGCAGCCTCTGTCGCCCGCTCTTGCTGGCGCACACGATGGCGCGTGGCTGGCTCCTCGCAAGGGCATCAATCCTCGCACTCGCCAGCAGCAGCTCTTTGACATCCGCAGGTACGCCAATATTGGGGTTAAACAAAAAGAACAGAAAGAAACCCCTATTGCAGTCATTTCATTGAATCCACTTGATCCCGACTTGAGCACGAAATTGAAATTGGAAAATTTTGAGTGCAACCTCGAAGACATCCGGCCTTGTTGTATCGTAGACATGCTACTCACTGTGCACATTTGGGTTTCGAAGTGTTTTTTACAAGGCGGGTACCATTTTTTTACTAATTTTTGTATTTATTGTAATTGGTAAATGAGATAAAAATATTGTGATAGAATGGAATGACATTTTTATTTGAAAAGTTGGAATCTTTTCACATCAAGTCCACAAGTACATACACTAATGTGTGATCAATGTGCCATCCACTAACTGTGCATGATAGATTTCACTATAGGAGCTACAAAAGTTGTCTTCTTCTTCATAAGCATAAGAAATTGATGAAATTTTGCCATGCAACTTGTTACCAATTGATTGTAATGTTTTAGGTCATTAATGCAGTTGAGTTTGAGAAGCATGGAACTTTTGAGATTGTCTATGAGTGGTTTTGACGGCCAAGATTAAAAGTGTATAGTAAGTAGCTATGCATAATATGAACCTTTGCATAGTAAGTGGCTGTGTACAGTAAGTGACATAAGGTAGGAACACCCATGTCTTCATAACCGTCACCTTTGAAATCTTGGAAAATCTGTGAAAATGAATAGATGTAATTACAAAGATGTACAACATGTGAACATGAAACCTTAATGTCGGTTATGGGTACAATGGCAATTTGCTCTTTAAAAATTCACAACTTATTCTCACAATATCCAAATAATACATTCAAAAATGCAAACTCAATATTTTTCTGTTCCTAAAAGGATCCTATACTATACATAACTTGCTAGTTGTTTATTAACAGTCATCATGTTCAAAACCCTTATTTTGACGTTTATGGGTGCTCCTACCTTACTTACGAATATTTGGTTTCTGGACGGAGTGCGCACATGACGATGTTTGTGTTCCATGGCAGGTTTCATGGCATTTCGCATTACGAGAACGGCAGTGGAAAGACCTTACCGGTGGAGTGTCCGGGAGAGCTGCTCGTAGAGCCGCACCACAGCTACTACGGCGAGCCCTGGGCAGGAGGCCGCGACGTGTTCGAGTTCCTCGCCACGGCCGTGTCGTTGCGACCAGAGCACCGCGTCTTGGAGATCGGGTGCGGCACGTTACGAGTCGGCGTGCATTTCATCCGCTTCTTGGAACCGTCGAACTTTTACTGCTGGGAGCGAGACGCGCTCTCCCTGGCGGCTGCGCTTCTGTACGAGCTTCCAGCCAACGGGCTTCTTCAAAAACGCCCGTCGTTGCTCCTCGGAGACGATCTGCGCAACGCATCTGAGCTTCTTCTGCAAGGCCCGCCTTTCGATCTCGTGTATGCCAGTGCTGTTTTCTTGCACATGCCGGATGCCCTTGTTTGGGAGACCGTGGAAGTGCTGAGCTTGCGCTTGGCTGTTCCACATGGTCGTCTGTTTGTGTCTCACAATATTAAGTTCTGCACTCGCTTGTCGTGGAGAGCATGTGAAGCTCGTCTTCGGAAAGCGGGATTGCAGCATGTTGGCAAGCAGACTCACGATAGCCTTCTGTTCAATCACTTCGAAGTGTGGCACGAGCTTCGGCGACGCAGCCTTCAACCATCTTGAGAATTGAGTGCATGCTAGTAGCTCAAACTTTTGTCAGAGAGAAAGGTAAACCTTGAATTCATGCAAAACAAAGTCTTAGCAGAGAGAAAGGTAAACCTTGAATTCATGCTAAAGATTATGGGAAAATTTCATGGATACCCCTGAAGTTTGCAATAATTTCATAGATACCCCTGCTTCTTCAGAAATATCACAAATACCTTTGAACCAAAAAGTTTAGGCATTTGTTGTGGCACGAGTTTTGACGACGCAGCCTTCAACCATCTTGAGAATTGAGTGCAAGCAGCAGCTCAAAGTCTTAGCAGAGAGATACGTGAACCTTGAATTCATGCAAAACAAAGTCTTAGCAGAGTGAAAGGTAAACCTTGAATTCATGCAAAAGATTAAAAGGGAACATTTCATGGATACCCCTGAACTTTGCAATATTTTCATAGGTACCTCTGCTTTTTCAGAAATATCACAAATATCCTTGGACCATAAAATTTAGGCATTTGTTTTGTTGTGCATGCCACTTCCCTTCTTCCTTTATGCGCACATTATTTCTTTCTTGTTGTGTGTGCGCAACTTTGCACAAAGGAAGAAGGAAAATGACATGTACAATATCAAGTAGTATAGTTACGTAATGCATGTTTTGGCACTCCCAACAAGTTTGTATAACAAAAAATATAAATGGTATTATAATCTCAAATTGTTGGTATACAATTCTCATGCAATTCCAATCAATCATACCAAATTTTGGTTACTAAAAGCAAAAATTCAATTTTTGATAAATCATTTTGTGTCAAATTCATGGTTTTACAAGAAAGTTGATTAAAAACATTGGTGATGAATTTCTGAGATTTGATTGCATGGATGTGTTGGGAAGCTCCATGCGCACATCTATCCTTCTAATAGACATCTTCAAAATGTTCAAAAGTCTTTCAATGGAGACTTGAACGTTGGTGTAATCATGACCAAATTTAGCAAAAT
Source organism: Ulota crispa (assembly GCA_963920765.1). Lineage (NCBI taxonomy): Eukaryota > Viridiplantae > Streptophyta > Bryopsida > Orthotrichales > Orthotrichaceae > Ulota > Ulota crispa. The sequence continues at coordinate 9,139,342 of OY987245.1, forward strand.
AAGTATCCCAAATTTTTTAATAACTTTTAGCAAAATAAACTTATCATCATGCTCAAAGGTACAAAATCAATCATAATGTATGAGTCAAATAGCATAATCTAATTACCATAAAGAAATATTTATTTTACTAAATTTGGTCATGATGACTCTGGCATTCTAGTCTCCATTGAAAGACTTTTGAACATTTTGAAGATATCTATTAGAAGGATAGATGTGCGCATGGAGCTTCCCAACACATCCATGCAATCAAATCTCAGAAATTCATCACCAATGTTTTTTAATCAACTTTCTTGTAAAACCATGAATTTGACACAAAACAACTTATCAAAAATAGAATTTTTGCTTTTAGTAACCAAAATTTGGTATGATTGATTGGGATTGCATGAGAATTATATACCAACAATTTGAGATTATAATATCATTTATATTTTTTGTTATACAAACTTGTTGGGAGTGCCAAAACATGCATTATGTAACTATACTACCTGATATTGTACAACAAAATAAATGCCTACATTTTTGGGTCCAAGGATATTTGTGATACTTTGAAAAAGCAGGGGTATCTATGAAAATATTGCTTCAGGGGTATCCATGAAATTTCCCCAAAGATTAAAGGGATTGTCATAAGAATGGGCGCATCATGGCATTTGTCTCGCTTGAATGAATTTGTTGATGCTGAAAAAGTAAAAAAAAGCCGATATCCCCTGATGCTCAACATTCAAGCTTTTGCTCGGCACTCGCTCATCAACGCCTCCAGGACTTTGGTGTGAAGAAAGTATTGCTTCTTTCTTGAGTGATGAAGGATTCATGGGTTTACAATGACCAGATTGGGGATGCATCAGTGATTGAGATGGGGCCAAATGTTATCAGTACCTTCGGAGATGAACTTTTTGAATGTGCTGATACAAAAAAACTTCGGACAAAAAGGATTTGTCCGTATGATGTGCCCAAGACTGGTAAAACGAACAGGGAGGCCCAAGGTTTGATATGAACTAAAAAGCAACTGTTAAAACAATTGACGCTGCCCTCCTAGTGAAGTGCTGTTAACCCCTAAACGTCTGCACGGACGAAAAAAGTCTGTTGCTCCGAAAAAAAATTCTGTATCCCAGAAAAAGATAGATTTTGATCTGATTTCTTTTCAGAAGTGATCATAAAAGCGTAGTGCATCATGGAAGGTAAAAAATTTCCTCTTAAGATATATTCATTTTATTTTGTAATTCAAATTGTGATACATGGTGTTAGCTCCCAACTTGCCCTTCTTGCAATTTTCATGAGGGCACCATATATTATTGACTTTTCCAACTTTTTGAAGCAATACTACTGATGCCCATGTGCAAAACATTGTAGAATGCTATAGGCAGGGCAAGCCACAGTGATCCATCCATCCTTTATGGGTTAAGTAACCCTTAAGGGCCTTAACCCATAAACAACCATAGGGCATAGTATATGCACTCACATATAATTGTCATTTGCTACCAGTAAGAAATTTTAATTTGGGATCTCAAGTAGCTCATTAGATCCGCATTAATCTATTCTCCAACTTCTTTGTTGGTCTCAAATGTAGTAAAGGTGTGGATCCATCGCAAATACAAAAAAAATACCTAGTATTGTATTGGTTGCAAAGGGTCTTCCGGTCGTTTGAGGGTTAAACGCCGAGCTGGTCACCGTGACTAGCTTGGCTATAGTACACTCTATAGTGCAGCAAGTGCCCAACAATTATAATATTATTTCTTGATGCTGCAAAAGTCAATAGTGCATGGTGCCCTCATGAAAATTGCAAGAAGGGCAACTTGGGACATATCACTGTCGGCCTTTGAATCTTCTCACAAATTGGAATACCAAAAACATGAGTGCTGCCAATGAGATAATTTTTTGCCATTCATGATGGACTTTGTGTTTACAATCTCTTCCAAAAAAATTAGATGAAAAACAACTCATTGATTTCACATTTTAGTTTTTTTGGATGCCGCGGACGTTTTGCGTCTGCCTGGGCGTTTAAGAGTTAAGGACAATCCTAAGGTAAGAGGCTCATAAACCGTCCAAGCTCTAAAACCGCCAACCCTTTGAAATTCACTCATTCTGTACATGCATTTTTTTGTAGATTTCCAAAATGTACAAATTTTATACATTTGAGGAGGTGGGCGGTTTTAGAACCCTATGCCACTTGAGCTTCAAACTTACATAACTATTTTCACAAAGCTCCAAAAACTATGAAACAACTTGGATTAAATGCCAGTTCTTCTTGCCTTTCAAAGAAAATTTATTGAAAATTATTTCAATAAGTTCCACCTCCGGAAAATTCAGTTTCAGCCCTTAGATGGTCGGTTTATGAGCCTCCTACCTTACTCGAACTTCTTTACAAGTGGCTTTTGGCATAGAAAGCTTCTTTACCTTACTCGAACTTCTTTACAAGTGGCTTTTGGCATAGAAAGCTTCTTTTCCTTTAGTCTAGAGCCAATGCAAAAAATCTGTTTCATGTTTTTACATAAGAATACTGTATTTTGAGTAAATTGAGATTTTCGACATATTAAGAAATATTCCTTTACCTGTATTACAAGACATTCGTAGTTATAAAATTAAATATATGACATTTTAACTGAAACAATAGGTTCCACGAGTGTCCTCTTTTTTTGAGGAAGATTTACGTACTTGTAGTCTTTATTGCAAAACTTGATAAATACAATGTCCAATAATCATCAAAAGAAAATGGCACAGGTATTCACATATCAATTACACTTGAAGGCGGAAGGCTGCAGGTCGGAAGTCTGCAGGTCAGAAGTCTGCATGTCCATACATCAATTACAAAAGAAAAACAAATGACAATGAAAAGATGAAATTGATTTGAAATGAATCTGTATTCTCCATTTATTTTTGACGTAATTTTTTTTGGAAATAAGACTTCAGTTAACTACGATGATTTCTCAATTATATAATTGTTCAGTAGAGTGAGAGTCATACTAAAAACATGTGTTTTAGTATCATGGTTTTGAAAATTTTGCAAACATACTGCAAAATCAAGCTGGTGCACCCAGCAGCCTCAAAATATAACAACCATTTAGTCATAATTTAAAAAGGGAATTAATATATGCACACCAGGGGTTCATATTTGCACACCCCCTTTGTCCTAAATTTTAGATTTCTACCATCAAAAAGCTGAAATTGAGAAAACTGAATTCAGATTTGGACTCAGAGACCATGATTTAGTCTTGAACCATGAGAAAAGTTGTAATTCAACAACACCCAATGAAAAAGTTTAGCTAGGGGAAAAGTGTTACTTTTACTTTTGTTTGTAAAAAAGATAAGCTTTTTCATTGGGTGTTGTTGAGTTGCAACTCTTTTTATGTTTCTAAATTAAATCATGGTCTCTAAGTCCAAATCTAAATTCAAAATTCTCAAATTCAACTTTTTGATGATAGAAATCTAAAACTTACCCCAAGTGATGTGCAAATATCAACCCCTCAGTGTGCATATATCAATTCCCTTTTCAAATAATCATAATTTTCTCAAGGCTATTAGAGCGCAATACACATAGCTTGCTTTGCCCCTAAAGGCCCATTGTCCCTTTGGGGGACAAATAGGATTTGGGCATGTACCTTGGAGGGGTCACACCCCTTTACGATTGGATACCACTTGCAATAATGGGGTAATTAAATGGGGGGTATTTAGATTTTTTAAGGTAAACGTTTCCTCCCTTTCTTTAGATAAAAAGCTACTTTAGTGTATTTTTGGGTACCCTATGCTTATTTCTAAGTGGTTATATGACCTAATTTTTCAAACCCTATTTTTTTACAAACACAAAAGTATCATTAAAAAAAATGTATACAATGGATTTATAGAAGACTTTGGCCCACAAAAAAATTGCATAAAAATTCAACACATAGCAAGTCCCCCAAACCATACTTACAAAGCAGCATTTCTAAACCCTAATCCATTCTTAAAAATTTAGATTACCCTCAACCACATGCATACTCACGCAATGGCAAACGATGAGCTTTGAAGCACTGAACCCTAAAATGGAGAAGAAAAAAGGAAAAGGAAGAAAACTAAGCAGAGGACAGCAAGTAAGTGTGAGTGTGAACTTAAGCTCTTGGAGAACTACAAAAAGAATTGAGCAATAACTCTGATGTTGACCATTGTTGTTGGAGGAAAAAGATAAGAAATCCAACCTTGAACGCAAACCCCACTAAGCTTACACTCCTGCGCTTGCAAGTACAGCGCTGTGAGGAATATTCTAAAATGAGGATGAGAAGCTTCAATTGCACAGCACCCTTGCCGCCACTTTCAGAGCGCTTAGATAATCTGGGAAGAGAAAAATTGCAAATAGCAAGAAAACAATCTCAAATATGAGAATCCTAAGTGCCAGCAAGAGCAACGGCAGGCTTAGCATAACATCATGTAAATAAGCCAATGTGTAAAGAATCCAATGTGCTTGTTAGCACAAACCCTACTCTTGAGATTCCACAACAATGCCAGCCTTTGCCAGCACGCCTAACCCTTCTTCAATTATCCTACAACTTGTTGCTAAATCCTAAACTATTACAACCCAAAACCTAAATGAAAAAACCATTTTTTATCCATGTTGCTCATGAACTCTAAACCCTACACTCATCCTACTAAACTCTTTTAGGATAGTCCTATAACTCTCACCTTTTTTTTTTTTTTACAATATTCTAAAATAGAGGATTATACACAACCCTACTTTACATATAATGAAGCAAGACATATTTTTCCAATGCTATGGTAAATCTAAAAAAGATATAAAATTTATATCCAATGAATAAAATTGACCCTATTTTTTATCTCATGTAGTTTACTAAAAATTGGAGAGTGACCCCCCAAGGCATGTGCCTTTGAATAAGCTACTTTGTGTAATTTTTTGAAACTTTTATTGAAAGTGGGGAATTCAAAAATCTATATGGGCATCTAATTTTTTCTTCATTTTGACGTTTGACAAAGAAGTTATGCAAGAGTTCATTAAAACTAGGGGAGGAGGGGCAATTTGGGCAGCCCAAAAACTTCTTTAAAATTTTCATTTTATAAATATAAAAATTTGACTTTAGTTTTTTAGATTTTTTATATGTGGGATTGTGGGAAGCTTCAAATCATTCAATTTCGATCAATGAGATGAAAGTTATGAGGAGTCTTTGTTTGTTCTCTACTCTAACATAAACTTTGAAGTCCATTATTTTACTCAATTTTTTGTGAATTTGAAAAAAAATTAAACCAAAGGAAGGAGATTGTTTATCACAACATTTTAACCATTGGGATTTGCATTTTTCATTTCAATAATTAATTTCTTAACAATTTAGTGTTTTGACTCATTCACTACTTCTTTTTACCTACTAATTTTTCTCCATGTGTTGTGTAGTTCCAATTGATTTGAAAATTCTCACACATACCCAACTTGATCTCCTACATGAAAAAACAAAACCACAACTTTGGGTAGAGCAATTTTTTTCATGTAAGAGTGGTGAAAGGCTTCTCAAAATTACTAGCAACAAGCATGAAAACCTTTTCCCTTCATTGCAAATGTAAATAGCTTGCTCCTCTCCATCTAGAATGACATGATTTTTTTCCTATAAATATCTCTCCTAGTCTAATTCAAGATCCTATGGTTGGATTTCTTATATAAAAAAAAATCTACCTTCTTACTCATCCTCTAGAAGTGGCAATTTTTGGTGATCTTGGCAGAAAAAAGGATTTAGTCCTTGAGGGGATCCCAAAGTGACATTGCATTTGTAGGGCTTCTAGAAATTTGCTATATTTTGAACAAAAAGCCAAAATTTTGATAAGTTGTATCAGTTCTTTTTGAAGTGTAACTATATAAAATCAAACCAAACATGTTAGAGATCTCATTAGAAAAGAAAACACAATAATATCTTTTATGGATTGAAAGATTATAATGTTTGATCATGAGGGTGTTAAAACTTTGAAAGTGATTTGAAGTCTTTCAATCTTCTTTTCACATGTCAAATTTAAAAACTTGGTCACCAAAAAAATATGAGGATAAAGGGCCCAACATGCATAACTCCAACCAATTAATGACTTCTCAAAATCTGCTCTACATTTTTTTTAAATGAGTTTCAAATGTGATTTTTTCTCAAAGATCTAGTGTATTTGAGGCTCATTTCCAAGAGCCTTCAACACTACATAATGTCATGTAAATAGAGATCGCTAAACACAACACATTGTGTACTATCACTAACAACAGATAAAAACAAAAATGTAATCCAAATATATATACAAATATACTCTCAATGATAAAATACAAAATATAAGCACTTAAGTGTTAGTCAAGCTACCTCTCACTCCGCTCACGGGAGAATCCAAGAGTGCAAAGAGAAACGTGAAAGATAGTATAAAACTCATGAAAGCAACAACAAGCGTACTCTCTCTCAAAACACCTCACAAGACTTGACTTGGCAAAGAATGTCAAGTCAATGAAGTAACGTGCTTTAACTACTCCAAACCCTAGTTGACCTCAAATGAGTTGCCAATTGGAATGAGGTGCCAAAGGCCCTAACCTTCCCAAAATTACTAAAAACAAAAATCATCCATTAATGGCATACATCCGATGTGGCATAGCCACAATGCCACATCGTAACAATAAAGTCAAGATTGCAATGAACACTCGTACACTAAATCTTGAATAGAAAAATCATATCAATCATTTGCAAAATTGGATTGTTGAACCTAAAACCAAGCTTTAGAAAGAACTTTTCAAAAACATAAAATACTAAAAATAGTAATTTGGTTGGATTTTATTTAACTTCAAAAATTGGTCAAGGACAGTTTCTGTCCTCAATGACACTTTGGAGTTAACTGGCAATTGTACATAACATTGTTAACGGGGGCCTCCTTTTGCTCCTCCAATATGAGGATCCCCTAACAAATGTCATTCGGTAGTTGTAGACTTCACTAATCGGCTTCCAATATTTATAACTAAACTCTCCCCCCATGTATATAGGGAGAATATCCCTCCATAGCTCGGGGAGGAATATAAGCCGGTGAACAATGTTATGGTAGTTATATGTTTTTCTCATAGAAACAATTATACATTGTACATTTGCCTTCCGTAAGTTAGTGGGATCAAGAATGATTGATTGTACTTACACGCTTTGTCTTTTTTTTGGATAAAATTGGCTCAACTTGTCTCTTTATAATAATTTCATCAAAATTGGATTCATTTTTGAAAAAAAGAACAGGGCTTTTTTTTCATTTTTTAAGAAGTGTGAAAGTGGCAATTTAACATGTTTTAGTGGTGCTTCAAATTTCAACATTCATCCACATATTGGATAGATATTATCACATTAGTACATATTACATGTCTATGATTTGGTTTTCATCCACAATTTGGCAATTTCATTCAAGTATTTTGGCATTTTCTTTTACATTTTTTAGCCAATTTTTTTTTTGGGTGCAATTTGGCACCAAAAAGCCAAAAAAAAAAGCCTTGGAAAAGAGAAGTTAAGATTCCTCCCTTGTCATTATATATAGGGAAAATTTCATGGATACCCCTAAAGTTTGCAAAAATATCACCAATACCCCTGCTTTTTCAGTAATATCATGAATACCCTTTGACTTAAGGGACTTCTTCCTTCCTAGATTCTCTCTCTTTCTTGTGAATCCGTGACCTTGGGTACCTTTTTTGGCATCCCTTCCTTACAATTAGAAAAGCAACTCTAGGCAGCATGACTAGTGATGGGAAGTGATGGGTAGTGATGGGCCATGTGTACAAAAAATGAGTAAAATTCAATCAAATTTTTAAAGGCTATCCATTCATTAGGATAGGAAGCAACAAATGCTTTGGAAAGCTAAAAATTAGCATGGATCCAAAAGTTTAAAATGAAATAAAAAGATTTAGAGTAACAAAATAAAAGATGATGAATAATTTTGAAATAAACAAACAATATTAATTATGCCGAAATTAGTAAAAAACCAATACTTCCTTATTTTTTGCAATAATAAGCAATCTCACTACTTTTAAATAACAATATTTCAAAAAGAGAACTTCAATAATAAAAAAAGAGGGAATTGATATGTGCACACCGGGGGGTTGATATTTGCACACCTCCCTGGAGATAAATTGTGGATTTCTACCATCAAAAATCTGAATTTGAGAATTTTTAATTCAGATTTGGACTTAGAGACCATGGTTTACTCTAGAACCATAAAAAGGTTTGCAATTGAATAGCACTTAGTGAAAAAGCTTAGTTAGTGGAAAAAGAATTACTTTTACTTTTGTTTGTAAAAAAGATAAACTTTTTCATTGGTTGTTGTTCAATTGCAAACCTTTTTATGGTTCTAGAGTAAACCATGGTCTCTAAGTCCAAATCTGAATTAAAAATTCTCAAATTCAGATTTTTGATGGTAGAAATCCACAATTTATCTCCAGGGAGGTGTGCAAATATCAACCCCCCGGTGTGCACATATCAATTCCCTCTTTTTTTATTATTGAAGTTCTCTTTTTGAAATATTGTTATTTAAAAGTAGTGAGATTGCTTATTATTGCAAAAAATAAGGAAGTATTGGTTTTTTACTAATTTCGGCATAATTAATATTGTTTGTTTATTTCAAAATTATTCATCATCTTTTATTTTGTTACTCTAAATCTTTTTATTTCATTTTAAACTTTTGGATCCATGCTAATTTTTAGCTTTCCAAAGCATTTGTTGCTTCCTATCCTAATGAATGGATAGCCTTTAAAAATTTGATTGAATTTTACTCATTTTTTGTACACATGGCCCATCACTACCCATCACTTCCCATCACTAGTCATGCTGCCTAGAGTTGCTTTTCTAATTGTAAGGAAGGGATGCCAAAAAAGGTACCCAAGGTCACGGATTCACAAGAAAGAGAGAGAATCTAGGAAGGAAGAAGTCCCTTAAGTCAAAGGGTATTCATGATATTACTGAAAAAGCAGAGGTATTAAGGATATTATTGCAAACTTCAGGGATATCGGTGATATTATTGCAAACTTCAGGGATATCCATGAAATTTTCCCTTATATATACTAATATACAGGCACACGCTTGGCATGAATTGGACATGTACAGGTAATGAAACATTTAATTTCACAAAAAAACATCTCACAAAGCAATTGGTCTAGAATCTATCTTAACGTACTTCAAATAAAATCTCTTGTCACTTGTGCAAATTCTAACCTTGATGCACTTTCCTTTTGGTCTTTTTTGAAACCAAAAACAATAATTGCCTTCACCACATTGCTACTTTTATACACTTTGTTGGGGAGCAAGTGGTGTTTTGTTGGTTTTCTAAAACAAGGTTGGAGGGAGTTTGGTGTTCCATATTTGAGGCATCCATTATTATTCCAACTTCCATCAAAAAGTTCTAGAAGATTTTGAGAAAGGACATGATTGGAGAGCGCTTAGTGATTTATATGTAAGTCATCTTTTATTACTTCAACTTTCACCAAAAATTTCTAAAAGGTTTTAAAAAAGTGCACGGAGTCAATGAGGGTAAGGTCCCAAGCCTGTGGTCCCAAGTTAGTACAATATACATATTATTTATTAACTTAATTATTTCTTTAATTATTGTCAATGCAAGTCTTCTACATTAGCCCATACCCATACTCATAGGACTTTCATAGTACATCTCTAAGCCCATTGAAATCTCAAAATCCAACAGGTTGAAAATCAAACGTTGGAACTAGGCAAAGGCAGTTCACAATATGTTTCATGATTCACATTCCATTTCAATACATTTTACTTACATGGCATCACTTTTTGCAATTCTTGGTGCCAAGAAAGTGGGAATTCACTCAAAGTTTGAATTTATCATTTCCTTAATCCAAATTTCATCCAAAATCCACCAATACTTTTGCAAAAAACACTTACACCTTTCTTGTACATCTCTTGCTCTTAACCCTTAAAGGTTCAAGCGTGTTGCTGTGACCAGTATAATACAAGGTTTTTTTTTGCACTTGGAATGGATTCATACCTCTATCACATTTGAGTCAACAAAGAAGCTAGAATACACATCAATGTTGTCTTAGTGAGCTATTTGAGATCCCAAATTATTAAAAAAATTGATGGTGCTAAATGCCAATCACACACCATCATATACTATGCCCATGGGTCGTTTGATGGTTAATCCTTGAGACAGTTCTTCTAGTAATGGCAAATTTGAAATTGTCCCAGATCAAACTATTCTAAAACGATAAGGAGTATTATTTTAGGTGATTGCATAAGAATCCTTTCCTTGTATAGTTAAATTATCTACCTTTTGACCATTCTAGTGATTTGTTCCATAAAAGTATAGAGCAAAAAAAGAAACCTTTTTTAAAAATTTGTACACAGCGCCATTCACCATTTATTTAGGAAAACATTTTGTAGAATGATTTGTACTCAAGCATATGAATGAAAGTGTAAATCTTGTCCATTAGTAAATGCATGGTAAAGGCCGGTTTGAATCAAATGTTTTTCATATTCAAAATTTCCATCAGCAATCAAGTACAAACATATAATTCAACATTTTAAATGCTAGAAAGAATATGTGTATGTTTTTGCACATCTAGTCCACACTCTTGTAATTTGAGGTTGTTGTGCAAGTACACATATCCAATGCTCAAACTTCATAGCATTTGTTGTTGCAAAATTTTGACTTCAAGGTTTGTCCTTTATGTCCACATCCGCAATGGGGCTTGCCATTGGAGTAGCGGCAACGGCATTGAAGGTTGCATTGAAGTGGCACGTAAACAAAAAGCAATGGGGGTGATGCCCATGAATTGGATGTGGGTGGAACCTAGGATGGAGAAAAGGAAACCATGGCACATGATGCTTTGATGATAGAGGGCCCATCTTCCTCAAAGGAGAAGGGGCAACATCAACTTGGCCATCCATGCAACCATTGCTTGCAAGTGCAAGAATCATGGAAGAAAAAATGAGCAATGTAAAGACAAACAACTTTGAGGCTTTGGATGCCATGGGACAATGAATGCGAAAGATGATGGAAGTGGTAGAAAGTGAGAGAAAAGAGAGAGTGGAGAGAAATGGAGATAGATGATATAAATGAGTGTGTGGAATATGAGCCAAGAATGAGCTCATATATAGGTGGTGAGATTATGAACTTTTACATTTGGAACAATCTAAAGTGAAAGCCACTTTTACTTTGACTTTTATGTTAGTAACACTTTTGGAATAGAGTATGCTATAAAGTAAAAGTAAAAGCTGCAATGAAGATTTTAGATGACCAACAATGCAAAGGATGGATTGAAGCAATGGACAAAAAAACACCCACAATGGAAAAGGCAAAGGAATTGTTAGTACACATGCAAAACTTTACCTCTTGTGAATTCTATTACAGATTGTAAATTGCTTTATGAATTGGTAAAGCCAATGTATCTTAAAATCTTTTTTTACTTAATCCCTAAGTTTGCATGGTTATTTTTTATTTTTTGAAGGCAGTTTTGAAGTTTTTGAATTGTCTAGGTAAGATCATTATTAAACATCAAAACAAAATTGGAATCATTGAATCTTGAACTTCAAGGCTTCTAGATGGAGCTACTCAAAATTTATCTAAAGTGTCCAAGTGGATTTTAAGATATTTGTGATTGATTGATGATGAGTATATATAGAATTCTTTGTATTTTTTGGAGTTACTAGAAACTTCTAATGTAAATTGGCAATTTTTGGATACAATATTGGTAGACAGCCACTTAGGAAGCTTTATTGTTTATTTTTGTTCCATAAACTAATGCCCCCCCTTCCAAATCCATGACCACAATTTGACTTATGAGCTTGCAATGCAACTGTCAAAGCCCAACTGCTTGAATTAAAGAATTATTTAGATTCAATTATAGACCAAAAATCATTATGAATGAAAGAAAACAAAATGGTGAATGAATTCTAATTTTTATAGCAAAAGCATTCCAAGTGGAATTAGTGTAAAAGTACTTTTAGATTTTGTTAAATGACAAGATTTCAATAAAAGGACCCTTACTACCCTAGGGAAACGATCACTCTTTTCTCAACTTGATGCTTATCTTTTCAATGTGGCAACTTGTCATAAGCTCTGTGACACTGCTCACAACACTATACATGACACAAAAGATAGACTTGCAATTTGACTTCCACCAAAATAAAATAAAATAAGATATAGAGAAAATTAAATTTGAGCATTGAAGCAGTAACTCCAGCGCCCAACTTTCCAAAAAGAATGAACCTTAAAAAAAATCAAAGATGTGCCTTCAACAGGGTTTCAAGTTTTCCTAAACTTTTCAAACACCCAAATTGAGTGCCTTGGGCATTTAGGGGTTAACCCTTTGAGGACCACACACAAATTTACCAAATCCAATAAAAACAAAGGCAATAAGCCCAGATGTGCAATTGAATCAAATGTGAACCTTTTTTGAATAACCTAACTATACAAATGGGAAGAGCACCTAGTTTGTTGTAAGATATCAAAATTTCAACTAGATCTATTATTGGAAGTGAAATATTATAATGATTGAGTGAGCCGTATGTGGAAAATCTCTGGTTTTTCATGCTTGTGTAGTTTTGAATGTTAAAATTTCACGCAAGCTTCAATTGAAAAGAGCCTTACATTTCTAAAAAGGAGGGTTTCCTACCTTTCAAACAAGACTAATTTCACACAAAATAGATAAAAATAGCAATCACAAGGTGTAACTAAGTGGACAAAAAGGGTCAAAAATCCCACTCTTTGCTACCCTAAAATAGTTCTACAAGAAATTTGATAAATATTATGGAAAATCCAATTGGTGAAAACCATCAAGAATTGGCCCTAAATGTTGGATGACAATTTTTGAAAATGAAATGACAACACCATTTCAATAGATCTTCAAACACTACAATCATACTATTATTGTATAAGGAAACAACACAAGTGTATTTCTTAAGCAATTTGAAAAAAACTTAGGATTGCAGAATTGAAATTTGACATTCTTCTTGAATGTTTGATGTATTGTGTTACTACATTGATCCATCTTTGACATAAAATGGATACATATTTTGAAGCCATGTTGTGTATACGTACACCATTATTTATCAACTCACATACCCAATTTCATTGTTATTCTTTTGATGAATGCAAAATACTTGTGACCACATGCGTTCTTCAAGACCAAATTCCAAATTATTGAACAATTTTAATTTATAGGCCAAAAACCACGCTTTGCAACCAAAATATGCTTGCGTGGTCTTTAACCCCAAAACAACCGTGAAGATAGAATGTGTCCTCGACCAATTTTTGAAGTTAATAAAACGCAACCAAATTACTATTTTTAATATTTTATATTTTTGAAAAGTTCTTTTTGAAGTGTAGTATTGGTTTTTGCAATTTTGACTTTATGTAGTGTTGAGGGCTCTTGGAAATGAGCCTCAAATACACTAGATCTTTGAGAAAAAATCACATTTGAAACTCATTTAAAAAAAATGTAGAGTAGATTTTGAGAAGTCATAAATTGGGGTTGGGGTTATGCATGTTGGGCCCTTTATCCTCATATTTTTTTGGTGACCAAGTTTTTGAATTTGACATGTGAAAAGAAGCTTGAAAGACTTGAAATCACTTTCACAATTTTAACACTCTCATGATCAAACATTATAATCTTTCAATCCATAAGAATTATTGTTGTATTTTTTTTTCTAAAGAGATCTCTAACATGTCTAGTTTGATTTTATACGGTTACACTTCAAAAATAACTGATATAACTTATCAAAATGTTAATTTTTTTTGTTCAAATTAGAGCAAGTTCCACAAGCTTAGGAATTTCCAAGGTAGTTTTGGGGTTAAAAGGCTAAGACTCAATTCCCTATGCATTGCAAAAAGAAAACAATATAGGAGTTCATGCCTGTATATAAAGGTAATATAATTTTTAGTTTATTGCTTATAAAAATAACGTTCTTGGGGTTGTAAAAAGCGTCTTGGCATATATCTAGGAATGGTAAAATGTTATATGTTGTAACGGAATTCACAAGAGGTAAAATTTTGCATGTGTACTAACAATTCCTTTGCCGTTTCCATTGTGGGTGTTTTTTTGTCCATTGCTTCAATCCATCCTTTGCATTGTTGGTCATCTAAAATCTTCATTGCAGCTTTTACTTTTACTTTATAGCATACTCTATTCCAAAAGTGTTACTAACATAAAAGTCAAAGTAAAAGTGGCTTTCACTTTAGATTGTTCCAAATGTAAAAGTTCATAATCTCACCACCTATATATGAGCTCATTCTTGGCTCATATTCCACACACTCATTTATATCATCTATCTCCATTTCTCTCCACTCTCTCTTTTCTCTCACTTTCTACCACTTCCATCATCTTTCGCATTCATTGTCCCATGGCATCCAAAGCCTCAAAGTTGTTTGTCTTTACATTGCTCATTTTTTCTTCCATGATTCTTGCACTTGCAAGCAATGGTTGCATGGATGGCCAAGTTGATGTTGCCCCTTCTCCTTTGAGGAAGATGGGCCCTCTATCATCAAAGCATCATGTGCCATGGTTTCCTTTTCTCCATCCTAGGTTCCACCCACATCCAATTCATGGGCATCACCCCCATTGCTTTTTGTTTACGTGCCACTTCAATGCAACCTTCAATGCCGTTGCCGCTACTCCAATGGCAAGCCCCATTGCGGATGTGGACATAAAGGACAAACCTTGAAGTCAAAATTTTGCAACAACAAATGCTATGAAGTTTGAGCATTGGATATGTGTACTTGCACAACAACCTCAAATTACAAGAGTGTGGACTAGATGTGCAAAAACATACACATATTCTTTCTAGCATTTAAAATGTTGAATTATATGTTTGTACTTGATTGCTGATGGAAATTTTGAATATGAAAAACATTTGATTCAAACCGGCCTTTACCATGCATTTACTAATGGACAAGATTTACACTTTCATTCATATGCTTGAGTACAAATCATTCTACAAAATGTTTTCCTAAATAAATGGTGAATGGCGCTGTGTACAAATTTTTAAAAAAGGTTTCTTTTTTTGCTCTATACTTTTATGGAACAAATCACTAGAATGGTCAAAAGGTAGATAATTTAACTATACAAGGAAAGGATTCTTATGCAATCACCTAAAATAATACTCCTTATCGTTTTAGAATAGTTTGATCTGGGACAATTTCAAATTTGCCATTACTAGAAGAACTGTCTCAAGGATTAACCATCAAACGACCCATGGGCATAGTATATGATGGTGTGTGATTGGCATTTAGCACCATCAATTTTTTTAATAATTTGGGATCTCAAATAGCTCACTAAGACAACATTGATGTGTATTCTAGCTTCTTTGTTGACTCAAATGTGATAGAGGTATGAATCCATTCCAAGTGCAAAAAAAAACCTTGTATTATACTGGTCACAGCAACACGCTTGAACCTTTAAGGGGTTACTCACAATGCAATAAAGGTTTGAATTAGATGCAAACTTTGGACAAAGTATTGGGATTTGTCATCCAATTTTCTTGTAGAGGGTTCTTTTAGTGTGTTTGTAGTGGTTAGCAATGGAAATTACCTAATTGATTTTTTACCTGAAGTTTCTACTATAAAATTGCTATATTACAACTTTTGAAGGATGGCCTTCTAGTGTATTTTGGGAACTTGTACTTCTTTGCTCTAGTTCTGAATTTTAGCCACAAGGATGATTTGTTTCGAATTCAGGCCAAACTTGTAAATTATAGCTAACAAAGTGTAGTTTCTCCTCCAATTTGTTATTTTGAAGATTTACGTAGTGATATTATATTGCGAACTTGAACTCTACGTCTACAACCAAGGACTACTATGTTTTCTAAGTTTTAGGTGTACAGAGAATGTATGTTTACACCATAATATTCTACTATGTGCATTTATGATGACATTATTGATCTTTGAAACATATTTTACATTTGATATGAGTTTTTTTCACTTATTCTTAGGAATCACAGTAATTTAAATTTTTAGAAGTGTATTAAAAATTTCAGGAAGAATAGTAGGTTTATTATCTTTGAAAAAAAAATATATATATATATATATCTCTCTCAAATTTAGTAGAATATTAGAGGATTAAAAAAAAAATGTTGAAATTGATTACCCAATCTCAAGGTGCATCCTTCAAGGGTTAATAACCCAAAAAAACTAGGATCTTGCGTTGAGGTAAGGTAGGTAGTTCAAAAAGTAACACTTTAAAGGTTGATTTACCTTTTCATGGGCTTTTTAAGACAAGAGTTTTTTGCTTAATTTCACACAAAGAGAAATGGATGCCTAATGTTTACTTAAAAATCATATTTTCTAAAGCATTATTGAGTTGTTGATGAATTTTCAAAAGTTTTTTGAAGTAGGTACCTGATTCTAAATCTCTCGTAAACTGCTCCCCTACATCTTGTAAAGAGATGAGATGAAATCAAGAAGTATGCTTGACTCTTGGAGTAGAATATATTTTTTCTTCTATAACTAAAGAGGGTCCAAGCAAGGACCACTCATATCCATTCATGTGCTATCTACTGAATGCATTACAAAAAAGGAGTTGCAATTTGACCTACCTACCTTAGAGCATCTCCACCAACCCAAGCTCTTTCAAAGTTTTCCATTTGCTTTGGCCAACCTAGCCCCTTGATCTCCACCCATGCTCTTCAAAAGAGTGGCCTTACACTCAAACACGTCCCATAAATAATTATTTGACCACTTATCAAGGAGAGTAGAGGATAAAATTCACTAAACTTGGAATGAATAGTGTCTTGAAGGACCCTTCCTAGACACAGTAGGACAAAGTGTCTTGAGAGGGTTTTGAGAAGGGCTCAACATGTTTCATCCACTTTGAGTGTGTTTGAGCCACCGGTGGAGATGCCCTTAGCCCTTGAACGCCCAAGGTTTTCCAAAAAGCACTGAATCGAGGACACTTTTAGTCCCTGGGGCGTTCAGGGGTTAAGCCTTGTACAGATGAGAAGTGGGACTGAAGAGGTGGGACGTGGGAAGTAGTGCGAACAGCCCCTTTACATACCAATTATCCCTAATTGATTGATGCTCACGATACAATCATCAAAATTGCTAATAGTCATTACTCTTCGTAAATTTCTTTCGGTTCTGAAGAAAAGGTCTCAACATAAAAAGATTATTCACACGCAGTGAAACCAGACTGTTACCCTCTAAAGGGTCCAAAATTCCTGCGTTTAGAGTGAGCAACTGGCAAACCTACAGTTCAGATGCGCCCATTTTAATATGTAATTGGATCTTTGAATGTGTTAATAGAAACTAAGGTGGGTGAAGTAGCATACTCACCCAACCTTCATCACATCTTTATTGTAGATGTAGCTGTTGTCAATGCAAAGTCTCCTTCTCCTTGATCAATCTTCTTGATCCAGAGCCATTACAAGAGTCTCCACATGCCCTACTCTAAACCAACACTGAGGCCCAATTTGGGCCTTTTTGTCCAAGGTCAAAATTGATATACAATTAGGAGAATATCCAATATATAGTTCAACAAACATGAACTCTTGCGCAGTAACCGATGAGTTTTCAACGTGCTGGAGAGTTCGAGTTCAGTCCTCTGCTGTCATAATAGATATTTCGCCAGCCAGGGCAACTCCTTGTCGTCTTTGAGTGCAAATTGTACGTCGTCACTGTAAAGATCAAATTCTGAATATTAGAAGTAGGGCAAAACAAACAAAAATTGAAAATAGAGAACCAATAGAGGATGAAAAACAATAACCGAATGAGAAATAAAAAGATCCGGTATGGTTTTTTGAGACAGGATAGATAACCAACCAGGGAAAATTAAGTTGCAGCTTCTGATGACGATGACGTATGGCAGGCTCACATAACAAGAGTCTCGAAGCTCCCAGTTTGCACCTATAGAGAGAGAAAGTCAGAAACGCTTGTTCAGGTCTATTTCTTTTCTTTCGACAAATTAATGAAATGGCAGAAAAGAGTCCCACATGGAAACATGGTTTGTCTGATCAAATTCTTTCCAACAAGAGGCCTATGAAATCGCGCTCTTGCAACGCCCGTGATTCCCCAGATATCTTAGATAAATGAGTGCATATAGATAGTGGATGCGTGGCACTTGAATAGGTTACAATTGCCTTAAAACATCTACAGGATTTGGGCTATCTACTAACAAAATTCGTCACTATAGCACACAATATATCCAGATAAGGCATTTTTTCGTGTGTTGGATTTGTGTCGTTTGCAAATGCGAACATGTCTGAGTTGGATGAGTCTGACAATAGGAACTATGTCCAGCAACAAAATCGGCAACTATTTTATGTCCCCGTATTAACAGAACCCGCCACTTCAGGCATAAACTTCAGATTTTCCAGTTGCTATAGAATACAGAGCAGGAAGTCTTACCCCAGGGTGAGAATTGAATCTTCGCCAGGACAGCTCTCATTATGAGTCACACAAAGGCGAGTAAATGCAGATACAACCTGCAACGAGCCCAGGCAATCATCAGTTTATTCAAGACAGCAAGCAGGAATTGACTAACATCAAATCTACATAGAGGTTTCAGAACAACGGGCATTAGTTCAATCAACCGACCTTCTCGAATGTAGTTTCCAACACAGTAGTTCGGTGTTGCTCCGTCACCATAGCAACTAGAAAGATCTTGGAATATCTTGAACATCTCTTCATAAACTGCAGCATACCAAAAGTGCGAAAAGTCTCAAATTTCGGAACTAGACAAACATAACCATCAAGAAAATTAGGCATGGCAGTTTCTATTGTACTGTAACGCTCCTAAAGCAGCTTGTACGCTATTCAAGAAACTACTGGTTTGAAGCTACTCTGCCACTTGAAAATTGATCCCCTCTTTCAGATTAGGATGTATAGAAGTTAATCACTTACCGCCCTAAACACCCAAAATTAGCGCCATGTTTCTATTTGACACTTTCGAGGGGTTTATATTGAGAATCTCTTCTTTTGATATTCGTTATTTCTTAAGCAAACACATGCAATGTTCTCATTGGTTCTAGTGATCTCAAAGTCAGAATAGTCTGCATTATATTTTTCATAAATTGATCAATCAAAGTAGTCCATTGTAAATTGTGAAATCTCTGCAACTTGAATGCATCGTGCAAGTATGATCTACCTGAATATGAGGAGCCTGGAACATCTCCGCAATGGCAGCCTCAATGTCACTCATGCCAATTAGCTGGCTAGCCGTTTGCAGAGTCGTGGTACCTCCTTGAAGAGGTTCAGAAGCAGATGGTGGAGTCGGTTCGGTGGTGGAAAAACTCGTACTAAGAGGTTGTAGCCGTAGCTCAGTAATCTCCGCTGCCCTTCTGCAGAGCTCCAAGGCTCTTCGGGCATCTCCTGAAACTGCTGCAACCTGAAAGTAAAGAATATCAGGAGCTAGTGAAATACCCGGCAAGGTTGAATGCCTGTTGTAGCATAGAAGAATACAACCTCTACAACATATTATGACAACATTTTTGCCTCGCTATAGTTAGCCACAGCAAATATGCATGGGCAGAGCAAAGCTAGAGATTGTGCTGCATTGCATAGAAGGAATATAGCCCACCTTGCGAGATGCAAACTCAACAGCTTGTTTATCGAAAGCAGGAATTCCCTCCAGACGCGTTGCTAATATCTGCTGAAGTTGGGTGTGGGAGTAAGGACCAAAAGATATCCTATGGAGCCCTAGCCGACTGGCGATGCGTGGCAGCATCCGCTCAGGCAGGTCCATAGTGTTGGCAATACCTGTTTCATGTTTATTCATCTCGAGTTATAAATTGTAACATTTCATCATCTTACAATTATCGAACAGAACTAAAAGAGGCAATCAAGAGGCCCAGCCCGCGCCAACCAAGTAGCAACTTTAATAACTAGAATTAGTTACTTAATGACTACCTGTGCAGCTTGGAACAAATTCTCGCCAACTTACAATAAATTTACAGTACTTTCCGACAGCTAACTGACCGATTTTCGACAAATGAACTAACAGTGCCCATACCAATGGTTTCAGGTGCTAAATCCACCCACAACAACCAGCATTTAGCTAACTTAAAAGCTAATCTCCCGTTAGTTGGCTTCCAAACGTGGGCACAGGATAGGTTAGTTAGCTTCCAAATAGCTGATCGCCCTTAACATCCCAGCTAGCTAATTGGTACTACTTGGTTGGCGTAGACAAGGCTAAAGAAAGGAGACTTCTGTGATAGAAAAAGTTTGAACAAACTAGAATAAAAGAGAACCATAATTAGACTTAACATCGGCCTTAAATATTCCTTTAAGCCTGAATGTAGTTTCCAGTTGTTCCAGAACCACAAAAGCTGTCCAAATTGACTGCATCGATGTGTACCGTAAATAATTGATAGGCACGGTGAACGCTAATGATGTGAACGAAGCGAATCCTTACCGATGACTATGAGGCGTGAGTTTGCACGGCTTGGCCAGTCGAAGAGATTGTAAAGAACCTGCAGAGCAAGAAAGCATGTGACTAAGCATTACAGCACCAGGAGGAAATCAGAAAAACGAGTTTACTAGCTCAAAGACTCCAGCACAAGAAAAATTGACATTGTAATGTACCGATTGGCTGCGGGTCACCAACAGGTCAAGCTCATCGACCAAGAGAATGCAAGGGCGGGCATGCAAGCCTTGAAGAGGCCTGCTATCTGAGAATCGAGCGTCAAGGAATTGTAGGGCTCGCCTCCATCCACAGTGTTGACCTGTCAACGCTTCATGAAGCACCTGCACACATATTTTCACATCACCCACAGGCATGAAAATGCTGGTCATGGAGTGCCAAAAACTGCAACAACATTTTTAAGCACAACATTTACAAGTCATGTTTCTGAGCATGCACATGACAACACCATTTGATGGATACACGACTATATCTGGATAATGCCTGTATAAGTTCCAGTTCCACCGCAAGACCTGCTCTTCCTGAAGAGGTTGCTAGAGTAGCAATGGCCAAAGACTGACTGACGGCGCCACTGATCCACACCTAAAGAACTGCTCAATCTTAGATGCACAATTCGAGAGACGTATAAACAGACTGCAGAGATTGAGACATACAGTGTAGGCATGCTCGGGAGAAGGAAGACGAAGGCCATTTATCTCCACAAACCGATAAGGTGGCAGTTCACCATTATCCACTTTACTTCTGAGGCCCTTCATAACCTCCAACACAGTCGCAGTCTGCCCCCATATACAAGACAATGTCAACACTTGGCTTCCATAAATCGTCCTCTGTTCACTTCGTAATGCATAATAATAGACAAATGAGATTAAACCCGCTAGCACTAACCTTGCCAGTGCCGGGTACGCCACTGATGTAAAGACAGCGCCCTAAGCAATCTTCTCCTGCTGCTACAGCATCCTTCACAAATACCTCAATCTCACTTTTCTCCCTGCACATACAAATTGCTGGCTATGTTAGATTTGAGAACTAAGATAACTGCTGATGTCTTGAGACCGACCAGGAAGCCATTGATACTATTATAAGATGCCTGCTTGTATGTTCATTGTTGAAACAAGAAACAGTTTGAAAAAGAGTGATTACTTGTCTCTGCAGGGCAACGTGGTTGGGGCAGCAGATAACCCAAGAGCAGCCTTCGCTTTCTCAAGATCAGTTAAGGGTCTCTTCCGAGCACGAGGAACTAGCTTCGCGCCAACACCTTCAATACGTTTGATATGACCTTTCCGAACATTCTGATCATTAACAAAACAAATGAAATGGTATCGAAAAAGAGATCTTAAAGTTACAGCAAATGCACCACCTGAGCTTGTACTATCTGCCAAGTATCGTGATTTCAGACAAGGTTTTCTAGCACCTAAAAGATTAAGCTTCATAATTTCGAAATGACCAGTTTTACTGATTATATCGTCAAAACCTATATCAGTGAAGAACGCTGCATGCATTTGTCGAAAATAAATGTACCTAGACAAAGATAATTTCCCGTATGACCTTCCCGAAACCGCTGTAAACCATGAGCCCCAATTTTGTCCTTCAGGAGTTAATATTTCAAATGATATTGAGAGAGAAGACATTCTCATAAAGAAGTCTACAACAAGTAGTTATGTAAAGCTACTTGCATAGAACACAAAATAACTGAACTACATTGTTATAAAACATATGCAGAATAGGTTCACTTACAGCGGCTTTCGGAGTGACTGGACAACTTCTTGACCTGCTCTTGCTTCTGCTGCGCGGTTTACTGAATTCATCATCAAAGTCGTTATCGAGATCGTCGTTATCATCATCATCATTACGGTCGTGATGCTTTGTCCTTCGAGCAGGATCGAAGCTCTCGTCCTCGCTATCGTCCCAATCGGACACCTGAAATAGCAGAACGAGTAGCAAGTATTACAAAGACGATTGGAATTGTCATTCATATCCTAATTCCGAAACCTCCAAAATCGTAAGAAATGCAATTCAAGAGATGAAATCACTCACATTATCAAATTCATCTGCAATGCGCTTGAAAGTTTGGTGTCGAAAGTCATACTCATGACCACACATGAACACGTCGTCACCTTCATGCCCAGATTTAGAGTACTCATCCGGTGTCATGACATAACAGTGTCGAAGTATCGTAATCATCTGAAAATTCAGTCAAAGTCTTTAGGATCTTTGGCACATGTCCATGCTCTAGAATCACTCGATTAAAATTAATAACCAGTACTAATCTAGACTCTAAGTTAGTTACCTCATTCTCATCAACATGGCTGGATCGAAAAAGCTCCCTACGTCCATGCCATTGCTGCCGTCCGTCGGCTGTGTCTTCGGGCAAAGCCCACCATCGGCCTTGGAAATGCATTGAACCATCCTTGTCTCGCCATAGCCTGCAGAAATTGAGCTAGATATTATGATATCGCTGAGATTCGTACCATTCTGGAGCTAACACTTGATAAACGTCGATCCATGCCCCTACCAAAAACTTGTGGAAGGAACACTACATTCTACTCTGTGCATCGAGAATATATAATGATGAGATGTCCAGCCAGTAATTTCAAAAACTTCAGTGACATTCCCGATTCAGTATAGTGCTACTAGAAGGACATACTTCTCTATACGAGCAGCCCAAAGCTCTTCGTCCAGGAATCTTTCACGAGCCGTCCTGCGCGTTCGCTTCTCACGCGGCGGACACTCCACCTAACGTGTCTCTCTAGTTAGTCCAGGAAAGACGGAACTCACAAAAGACCAAAATTTAAGTGCCAACCAGTAATTGTGCATAACCCTAAATGACCACTTCCATACCTCTACAAACTGAAAGAAATCATCTAAAAGCTACCAGAATGTGTCAATAGAAAGAAGAATCCAGACCAGAAGTATATTTGAAAGTAAATGTAACCGAATATTAGCTAAGCTTTCAAGTTTTACTTTCAACTTGAGCTTCAAGAGTGCACTTAAATGGTAAAACTCTAGGCAAGGCAACCATGAGATGGCTCAATTCACTCCCTGGCAACCTAAAAATGAATCAAAACCTCAAAATTTGACAACAACCAGAGATTCAAGAGCCGGAAACAGACGTAGACTTACAATTTCGCCTCTTGCAAGGGCGGCACAAGTTGAGCACATCCAGTCATCATCTGGAACTTCGTCCAATGGCGGATTCAGACAAAGCAAATGGAATCCGCCTAGACATTGATCGCATTCGATCATCGTCTCTTCACCACTCCGACAACACACCACGCAATCTTCCACTTCTGCATCAGAATCGGAGCATTGCTCTGCATCACCATGATTCTCTGCATTGCCTTTCGTCCCTCTCCTTACATATACATCATCCCCAACTTGATACTCAACGCCTTCGAAAACAATCTTTTTCACATAACGCCGCGCTTCTCCTTCTACCAAACTTTCACCATTTCTTCGCGTTGAGACTCGACTTCCTCTATGCTCTACTTTCTTCAACTGAACTTGATCAAGAATCTTTCTAGGTCGGCCTACACGTTTCCTCGTAGTATCAATCAAACTCCGAGATGCGCTGCGAGTTAACCGAGGAGACTTCCTAGTCTCGGAAGCACCGTCGTTGCTATCATCTTCGAAACCTCTGTCCTTCGCCTTCGCTTTCTGCGGAGGAGTCCTTGGAGTAGCAGCTGCACTTTTCTTGGAAGTCGACCTAACTGGCGTCGTGGCTGCAGATTTCTTCGGAGTCGACCTAACTGGAGTCGTAGCTGCAGATTTCTTCGGAGTAGATACGAGATTTCCAGAGTCCGCTCTCTTCTCCTCAGCGCCGAATAAGCGCCGCGGTCTCACCCGTTCCGCAGTGGATATACGTGCAGGTGTCGGAGGCGTGATTGTGGACGTCTTCGGAATGCAGACGGGAGTAATCGGAGCAGTCATTGACGTCGCTGGAGAAATCGCTCCCTTAGCAGGCCTGCCCCTTCCTCTCTTCACATCCACATCGACGCTCGCCATCTCG
Organism: Ulota crispa; assembly: GCA_963920765.1. NCBI lineage: Eukaryota > Viridiplantae > Streptophyta > Bryopsida > Orthotrichales > Orthotrichaceae > Ulota > Ulota crispa. The sequence continues at coordinate 9,163,674 of OY987245.1, forward strand.
AGCGCAATCCCTGGAGAGATCGTTTCCTTAGCAGGTCTACCTCTTCCTCTCTTCACCTCCATATCGACGCTCGCCATCTCGAGCGCAATCCCTGGAGAAATTGTTTCCTTAGCAGGCCTGCCTCTTCCTCTCTTCACCTCCACATCGCTGCTCGCCATCTCGAGCACCATCCCGGGCACCATCTCGTCCTTCTCGAGCGATGATGGTGCGACGATCGACTCGCCCTAGCTCAACATTGATCTCCACACAGCAGAAGCCTTACAATTCAAAATGTAGCTCAATCGAAGCACATTTTCAATAGAAAGCTGGCCGGATTGCAATGCCAGCAGGAATATCAATGATCTTTGACTCAAAGGATGCAATTGAGAGGTGATTTCGATCACATTGTGAAATCGGGGGATAGACGATGGATGGTGAAGAGGAAGGAAGAGAACCAAAAAGGAGAAGAAGAAGTTTATAGAAAATCGTGAGACAGAATGGCGGGAAACGCTTCTGACGCCACGTCGGAATAAGTACCCGTTGCAGGTCGTCGGGAATGCTGACGAGGCACGCGCTAACTCATGCGCTTAGCATTGGAGCACACGCAGGTGCCGGTCTCTGCCGCGCTCTGCCGCGTTCCTGATCGAAGGGCATTCCGTCTGTATGGATGAATGTTGGTGTCGTTCGGAATTCACATTCATCTCTTTATAATCTTGTTCTTGTGGCCACGCTACAAGCTCTACATTGTATGTTGTACTATTTGCGTCACATATAACACAGTATAACAAGATATTAATAGGAAATGGGGTATGAGAACCAAGAATATTCAAATATTGTAATCAAATAGAGTTTGACTAAACTTTTATATGTGCTAGTATGTCTTGTCCATGTTTTGCTTAGTTTCAAGTTTTTTTTTCTCTCATTATATTGTTATGATTTATCCAACTTATTCCTTTCTTTGCTTTCCATTCTCATCCTCTCTTTCTCTCCTTATTTCTCTCCCTCCCCTATGGTTTCTTGTGATTGTTCATCCTTCAGCTTTCCAATGATTCCTCTCCTCCTTCTCTACTAGAGAATTTGGACTTTCAAGTGTTAATAAACAATTTTCAATTTTCAATACAAAAAAAACAACCCACTCTTTCTGATATAGATAGGTAGATAGAAGACATGGTCATTTCTAATGATTGTTGACAATTCATATACAGAACAAGAGTGATTTTTATTTTTGCAGTTTGTCTACGTTAACCCCTAAGCATCTTGCTAAGAAAATTTTGCATACCTCCAATATGAAACCTTCAACACATTTCCTAATTTTTAGAAAGTTGAACAAGTATTCACACAATTCAAACCGGTCATTCTATACCATATCAAAAGTTTAAGGCTAGTCTTATTACAAATCCAAGTAAATTTGTAAAATCCCCACTATTGAGAATCTCATTTATGTTAATTTGGGTAGCAGTTCACAATATGGATTTTGGACTTTGATGTGATTTTTTCCCAAAGAAATTTTTTATCTAATGGTTGATCCCATGAGAGAGTGTCTAGCTATACTTGATGGAAAAAAGAACTCCTCAAATGGGAAAAAACTTCAAAACTTATGGTCATTCAAGTAAAAGGATCTAGGTGGCTCACTACTTTAGAGCCACAAAAACATTGGCCAATTGAGAGAAAAAAAAGTGACACATCACCAACCTTCTCCCCTATAGATGGGAGTGTGGGCTTCCAACCCATCCCATCCAAAAATTCCTCCATCCACAATGCAATGCATAATGCAAATATACACTCCCACTAGTAGTTTTAATATTAAAAATAGTAAATTTAAATGTTTGGATGCAAAATCTAGATGCTTCAAGGAACAATAGGCCAATCCAAAAGGTTTGTTGGATTTTTAGCTCCATTTGGACTTGAGTGGCAAACCAAAACTTGAGCATGCAATGCCTTTTCACTAGTAAAAAAATAGGAAAATACAACTGCAATCACCCCATTGAAATACAACTAGTTGTGGGACAATTGCATAACAACTAGAAAAGCACTTCCAAATCCATAAAAATAGTTCAACAGTAACAATTTAATTCTAAACAACTACGAGTTGTACTCTAGTTCCACACACAACTACAAAAACCATATAAACAACTGCTGAGGACAAAGAATTTTTATCATCATCAACTTTCAATCTAGTAATGGGTGCTAACCATTCATATGGGATCCACTATTCACTCAAGTATCCCCGCAGTTGTTCTTTAGTGATTTTTACAACTGCGATAATACTACAAAACAACTCAATTGCAACTGTATCAACTGTTCTAAGTATGGTCTTTATTTTTAGCTCCATTATCATTTTTGGCTGCCATTTCTTTACTTTGGGCAGCTAAATTTGTTCAATTATTCTTGCTTGAGAGCTAGTGTGAATGCAAATTATAGTTGTAGTTACATTGCAGTTGCAAGCTAGTTGTTCTTAGACTTTTACAACTACTGCAAGTCAACTGGCAAACAACTCCATTGACTCTACCATTTTTTTAATATATTCTTCAATTTCCATGGTTTTGCACGTTTTCTGAGATCTTAGACTAGCCTTGGGTATCGTAGGGTTTAGAAATTTACTCCACAACTGTCCGTGAGAATATGGTTAAATTTTCTAATGGTAATGCAGTTGTATTACAGTTGTTTGTTGGTTTGGTATGACTATTGTACAACTATATACCAACTACAAAATAACTCCCACATTCCTTTCTTTCCACACAATTTATTTCTTTACAACCCAAATAGCCTCATTTCTTTTACTCTTGCATGTTCCTTGATCTGCTACTACTATCCTGCATAGTCATGCTGTCAATGCGTTGCATTAATGCAGTTGTTTTATAGTTGAATATTAGTTGCTCATATTCGATCTTAGTCAAGCTTAAGTTGCAGTTTTGGGTGAGTGTTTCAATCATTTTCTAGTCACATTTCCATCTAACAATTGTCTTTGTTGAAGGAACAACTCATCTGCTATTGCATTGCCTTCAATTGTGTCAAGAGCTTAGGGTAATACATTGTTTTTCTAATGCCTTAAATTATTCTAAGGTGAGACTTAAGAGTTAAGAAACTAATTGTGGTTCAGAATTTTGGAAAGTATAGATTCATCCTCAAAATAGCATTGGTACGGAATGTTCAAAAATGGATTTACACTCTCAACAATAAAATTAATACTTGGCCAGTGGTAGTACATTATCTTCAGCTGATAATTCAACTATGTTCACCAACAATGATGTTTTTGGTTGCCTTGGAAATTGCGAAGGTGCAATCAACCCGCTCACTTCTACTGTGGTGGTGATGAAAACATCTGAGGTATTCAACACTTTCTTCTTGGCGAGTGGTTGTTTTTGCAAAACAACTTTCCACCATGATTTGTCTTGAACATCAGAGAAAAAGACATGTGTAGTTTGGCTTGAGAAAATGAAAGGTTCCTCCATGGCTCCATCTTGGACATTTTGTGACTACAGTTCACAAATAGGAAAACAGCCTCATCTCTGAGGTACATGGTGTTGCCTCTACAGTCATCTGTCTTCACACACTCACTCCAGAGGAGAATCACTAGTATTTTAACCCCTAAAGGACCATGGCCTTTATTTTGTCAAAAGACATTAAAAACTGCCACCTCTATGGCATAGAGTAAAAAGTTTGAAAATTGGTCTTTTTGCATATCTAACCATAGGATCTTGTACTAAACTACTATAAGAATGTGTTGTACAAAACTCAAGAACTTTGACCACACATATTGGAAGATATTTGCATTTAAAAAGTAAAAATCAACTTTTTTTGCACCTTCCATGACTAGATTATTTAACTTTGAACTTTCTAAACTTAAAATTTTTGCACCACAAAGTATGGAATTCTATTTTTTCATGGTGGGAAGTTGAATTGGTAATCTTGGGAAAAAAAAACAAAAAATAATTAATTTTCATCTTTAAAAAAAACATTAGGCAAAAGAAGGTATCAAGTATGAAATTGAACAAAAACTTAAATTGCTAATAACCCTGCAATGGAATTGAAATGCAATAATCCCAATGGTGAGATTGTTCTAGAAAGCAAACTTCACCCTCTCCAAGAGTTTGTTTTGAAAAAATACTAAAATTGCATTCAAAAATGAAGTTTATAAGTTATTTTTTCAAGAAGATGCTTGAATTGCCTGAAAACCAAGATTGTCCTTAACTTTCTCATAACTAGTCCAAATGGAATGAATCAAAGCTTTAGATGTGGAAAAAGATATAATCTACAAGAAAAAAAACTAAATTTTTTTCAAGTTTTTATAAGAATTTTTTTGCTGCCCAGAGTCCCAAAATTTGTGCTTATTTGGGCATAACTTTTGCTCTCTGGCATCAAATGGTATAAAAATTAGATGCCCACACAGATCTTTGAATTCCCCATCTTCAATAAAAGTTTCAAAAAATTATGCAAAGTAGTTTGGCCATAGGTACAAGCCTAAAATCCCATTTGTCCGCCATACAGACAGTTGGTCCTTTAGGGGTTAAGATAACCATAGTCCAACTTCAAAACATCTTTCAACACCCCCACATAATTCAGTAAGGAATTACAAACATTTTTTTAATGTAGTTCATGTCACAATTGTCACTACCACGCAGTAACTAAGCAATAAATGCTATAGTGCTAGGCGGCATTAGTCGTATCTAAGTCACATAGTTGTATTCCAGTTGTTTTTGAGTAATATTTTAGTTGTTATTTGTTGCCATTATGCAATACCTAAGCAATAAACGCTATAATATTGCTAAACAATGTTAGTTGTATCTTAGTGGCGTGCATTAGTTGTATTTTAGTGGCGTAGTAATTTTTCAGTTGTTCTTGAGTGATGGTTTAGTTGTTTTTTAGTCAGTTTGTAGTTGTATTACAATTGTAATCAACGCCCTAAACCTAACTTCTTCTAGGCGGTGCAACCTAATTTCTTCAAGGCAGCGCAGTCCATATCTCATTTTGTATCTAGTCCACAGGAATTATGGTGTTAGGAAACCATTAGAGAGAGGTTGAATTGCATCATTGAGGTTAGGTTGTTTAGTGTTGAGCTTTGATGTTCACTTGTGGTGTGTATGAGTGCTTAGAAGGTACTAATTTGCATCATTGAACTTAGATTGTTTGCCATTGAGCTTTGGTGTTCACTTATGGTGTGCATGAGGGTTTAGAAGGGGTTGATTTGCATCATTGAAGATAGGTTGCTTAGCATTGAGCTTTGGTATTGATTTTAGGGTGTTTAGAAGAGTTTAGAAGGGCTGATTTTTATATTTGACGCTAGGTTGCATGCCTTTGCAATTTGGTGTTGATTTTAGGGTGTTTAGAAGAGTTTAAAAGGGTTGATTTTTATAGTTGAAGTTAAATTGCTAAACATTGAGCTTTGGTGTTGATTTTAGGATATTTAGAAAAGTTCAGAAGGGGTGGATTTACATCATTGAAGGTAAGTTTCTTTCCATTGGGCTTTGGTGTTGATTTCATGGTGTTTAGAAGAGTTTAGAAGGGGTTGAGTTGCATCATTGAAAGTAAGTTGCTTTCCATTGGGCATTGGTGTTGGTTTTAGGGTGTTTAAAGGAGTCTAGAAGTGCCGATTTGTGTCATTGAAGTTAGGTTGCTTGTCATTGATCTTTAATGTTCAGATATGGTGTATATAGCCGTTTAGAAGTGTTGAAGACCAGCACTTTGTGGGAGGTGAAGCATTTGAAGATTGGCGCTTGAAGATGCATTCTGTATTTTATCCTAAATTTTATTAGGATATAATCATGTAGTAGTAGGGAAGCCTTGTGTGCAAGTACAATACAATTGGCCATTGTATTAGTATTTACCCTAATCATGTACAGCTGAATCCTTGTTGCAATATACTATTTAATCATTAGTGTGCGACTTTTGTATAGCTTGTTTGTCACTATCCTGCAATTAGATTACAACTTTGTGGCAATTGCACTATAACCCAATCATGACTATGATGAGTTGTATTTGTGACTTTCTTACAACTCTATTGCAACTAAAATACTATTGAGTTGTAACTGAAGTGCGACTAAAATACAACTTTACCTCTACTAGGTGGGAGCATGGTGCTGAAATAAATTTGCAGTACAACTGCAAGGTTGGCATGCAAGTTGTAATGTCAACTTAGATACAACCAAATTGCAACTACCATTGTCAATTTACTATACATTGCAGTTGTATTGTAGTACAAAAAGAGAGTGAAGAGTCACATATGTCCCAAACTTAACTATAAATCGACTATATATCGATTGTAGATCAATTGATGTAAAGGTGATTATATTTATAGGTGATTTGTTTTTAGAAAATTCATATAAACAATTGCTTAGCAACTAATTTACAACTAAAATACAACTGTATCACAATTGCTTGGGACATGTGGCATTATAGAATATCAATTTCTCATTTCATGTATATGCTAAAAATTGACCAAAGGCTCTGAAAATATGACAAGTGGCACCCAACCATTTGTGCGTCAGATGTGCATTAATAAATACATTGGGATTAGTGAGAAAGATTTCTTCCAATAAAGAAGAAAGAAAGGCAAAGTGGGCAGGTCCTCAAATTTTTTTGGAGGGGCAATGGATGAAATGTTGCAGTTGTTCTAAAGTTGTGGTAAAATGTGACTGGTCTACTCTCACTGTTGTGCAACTATATTTGACTAGATTACGACTGCAACCCTTTTAGTTGCACATGAGTGAATTCATGCCATAAACAACTGTAATGTAGTCGTTTACTGCAGTTGTATTTTCCCATGTTTTACTAGTGTTTTTGTCTACTTTTACACCTCCAAGAACCCCATTTGGCCATACTGGGCTCTTTGGTCCTTGAGGGGTTAAAACATCAATACTTGATAGTAGAAGCTCTACCATTTCACCCCCTAAACGTTTGAGAGTGCCATTGCAACCAGTACAATACAAGGTGTTTTTCTAATATTTGAAACAGATTCACACCTTTACTACATTTGAGATCAGCAAAGAAGTTAGAGAATAGATCAAAGCCGTTCTTGTGAGCTACTTGAGATCCCAAATTAAAAGTTCTTCTTGGTAGCAAATGCCAATTATAGGGTATCCTATATAGTATGTCCTATGGTCATTTAACCCCTAAAGGACCACAAGGATAAAAAACGTCCGTGCTTATACATGGGGGGGCATGTAGGCACGGTGACCTACCCAATGCTTAAGGGTTAAGGGTTACGCATGCAACATATTGAAAATAATATAATGAGCACACAAAAGAGAGATTGCACATAATTATTTGAGAAGAAAATCTCACTAAGTGGATATCCAAGCCAACTTAACTTTTGATTGTGCAAGTTGTTCTATGCCACAGGATATTAGGTAGATATGAAGTTATGCAACTATTTGTGGAGTGTTAACTACCATGTTTTTCAAGCTGGTGTAACAAGCCATCGATCATTTTTTCCCATAATACTACAACATACACTCTTGTCATATTACACTTCTTATCACTTTGCTACAATAACTTCTAAATAATTTTCCCTCTCTTGAAAAAGTTGATTTTAAATAAGACTCCATAAATAAGCAAATACTCCATATCCACGTAATCTACCTAATATGGGGTTATGGACTTTTTTGTTCTAAAATAATTATCTCTTTCATTTATTTCTTTGATGTGCAAGGTACCTTCTTACTATTAGTGAATAATTCTGTGTACGTGGCATTATGCTATACCTCAAGCTCAAGGACATGTTTGTTATATCACTACTTTCTTTAAAAGGCTATGATTTCAACATACAAAGGCCGTGTCTTTAATTTTGAAAAAACTTATTTACATTCTGAATTTTTGTGGGGATTTAATTGAAGTAACTAATTTTTGGATTAAGACATTTTTTTTGTCAAACCCACCAAGAAACTATGTATATTTTCAAGCATTTTAATCAATATATGGGAGTGATTTAAGAAAGATGATGAAAAGAGAAATCTTGGAATTCAATATTCAAACCAATTGGGTTCAAAATATGTCTGTATATCTCATATAATTTCAAGAGGGGAAATTATATAATAACCTTAATATACTCTATATATAAACTTGTTTCCAATAAATAAATAAAGGTAGACAAGAACATTTGATCAAATCATTCATCAAATTGGATTATATTAAATGTAACTAGATCTACTTGATTAAAATAGATAACTCATTGTATCACAAGTCTCACAAGGACACAATATTAGTTCCCTCATGGTATTGAATTCATGACAAGAATTGATAGAAGAGCTATTTGCCATCATTTACTCAATCTTTGATAAAATTCTAAAATCCAATTACAATGTAAATCACCATGCACATTCGAGGTGTAAAAGAAACTAGAACTATGTATTAGATAAATTGGAAAAAATGGTACATTACGGGCTTTCACTATTTTTGTCATTATGTACAATTTAACATATTACAAAAAAAAAGAAGTGCACACTTTCTTGTACAATAGTGCAGTCTCAATGATTGCCTCCAAGAATTTCAAATAATTACAACTTCCAGCTATTACTATGTCAAATCAAAGGTGGAATACAAAATGGTGTCTCTGTATTTCCCAATTTACCAAATATGGTGTGCAGTCAAAAACGTCAATCCTGGAATTTTGAAGTGTCTTATCTAGCAAGTGAAAAGGGGAGAGACTCAACAAAAGACATTCCAAAAATCTCAATGATTCTCAAAACCCAACCCCCCAATCTAAGTACCTATTTCTGAAAACCTAGTTTTTCCACCTTGCTGCAGAAGGTCCAATTCTCACTGTCTCTAATATCCCGTAATGAAACGCAAACTGTGGTATTTCTGTGGAGGCCATAGAGTATAGACACTCTCTATGGAAGTCAGGTACATAAAAATGATAAAGCATTTTTTAAATGCTCATGACTCCTACCTGTGACCCAGTTTCATATTCATGGCATGTCGCTATAATAGTTCATATAATTAACAGTCATCTTCAAAACAATAAACAAAATCATTTAAACTTGTCAGCTTCTAAATGTCCCAATGTAGGGAAAAACCCCGTACTCCCACACACTTTTCTCATGGATATCCAGATGTTTAAAAGGACAATAATAAACACTTGTATCTTACAGCAAAGTACGACACAAAAGTGATGTTCTAAGATAGCCACAAGGTATACAAGGACACATGAATGTGAAGTACAGGTGATGTGCTGACAAACCATCTCGTCAGATGACAGGCAACGGCAATACAACAGTCCTAACCACACAAACACAAATCGTTTGTGAACATTACAAACTTCGTAAGAATTTGAACCAAGAAAACAAGAAACGTAATGCTCACACCATTGATTTCAGAAGGGTGGGTATTCAAGTAGATGAATGCTAATGTCAGCATCCAGGAATCCATTCGTATATATACCTGTACACAATGTGAGGAAGCCAAACATATACAGGTTTGGGACGTCAATAGTAAAACACATTGTACAACATTGTATGTGCAATTCGGGTTCATGTATCCACATGAAACACGCAACATACCAGGATTCACAACTAGTGAATTCCGAGTCTCAAGCAGAGACAAGATACCTGTTCACGAAACATGGGTATCCCACAGCGAGCCATGAATTTCTCCCAAACGTCGAGGTGCAAAAGTGAACGCTACCTGGAAAAGCAGTGCTGAAACAGGATGACCTCGGTACAGGCAATGCAGGATACCATTTCCAACATTTGGCAATCCAAGCCATAATGTCGGTTACCGTTGAGCTGGCTGACCCTCACCAATACAAAAGAATGAGAACTTGCGATGAACAAGTGGGCCTTGTACCTGAATCTAATCCCTATGTGACCGCAAGCTTGCGTAACTGGTCCATCGAAATGGCTTTCTCAACCACCGCCTGGTAGGCACATTCTTCGGAGAGTCAAAGCCTCGAGTAGGTGTTGGTTTTGAAGAAGACGGCACATCGTCATCATCAGCGTGGGGCTGAATAGGCGGGGGATTACCTGGTACTGTGGGAGTTGTTCTCAGCATCGACGCTCTTGAAGGTGCCGGCCATGCAAGGGTTTCAATTGTCGTTGAGTCATCCATTCGAACTTCTGACCGGGAATCGGACCTCGCAAAGCCGCATGTCACAGCAGGTGAGGTGCAACCGTTATTCTCCTCATCGTTGGAACCAAAGCCTCCTGGACAATTGAGAGAGGAGAAGCCAGGGCAAGTCAATCTGAGAGTGTGCGTGGAAAGAGGAGATACTCGGCAACCACTCCTGCTGTTCTCGCTTTTTTGGAGAAGGGACCTTGCAGAATTTGGCTCCGATATTTCCATGGTGCATGTTGTACAAAGCGTAAGTGCAGCCAAGTTCACTTTTGCAAGATCCTTGAGTGACAAGGTAGTCGGCAGTTTCAGGAATGATACAATACCGTGCCTGCAAAGTGGACAGGGAATAGCTCCTGGTGGACTTGAGGTTGCAGTTGCAACAATGTTGGTTGAACAGAGGTAAAGTGCACAACGAGTGCAAAGTTCATGCCCACAACCTGAAAATATCACTCATACATTATCAGCAAAACAGCAGGACAAACCCCAAAAAATGTGCACTTGCAAGTTCTACAGAAAAAAGGCCTACCACACTGAATTGATCAAATATTCATTCCACTTGAAATACCACCAGAAAGGGCAAATATTACCTTCAGCAGCCACAGTGCACCGCCTCTCTAAGCAGACAGAACAGGGGTCAGCATCTACAGGCGCATGATCTACGCTTCGCCAACCACAATCCCTGCCATACGAAACATGATTCCAAGAAAAGATATGTAAAAATTAAGAAGAGCATACACAGAAATTGACTACAAAAGTATAAGATCGGTGCTACTTGCACAAGATCAAAAATCCTTCCATGTTTGCAAAAAATTCTGTTTCCATTTAGACTGGTAAGGAAGACACGCTAAACTAAAAATTCATTTAAAAGTTGACAACGGAAATGCCAAAAGTTAACATACCTAGCTATCTTCATAATGCTGGAAAGAGGCAGTGCCAGGTAGCGAGATGGTGGGAAAGGTTGAACAGGAATTGATGAGTCGGGACTCAACAAAGGTTCCAGCCAATACCGCCGCCACAATCGTGCCACTTGCAACGCTGTCCATCTACATCACATCAGGTCATAAAAACTCGTCGATTACCACAGTGAGACGGCGCCACCGTCAGCAAAGATTCCTAACGAGGTTGAATTTGAAGCTAACACCTCAATAAGCACATTCTTGATGAAGCCACCTGAGTAACTGCCACACTGCTGCCACTGTCTATTTACCATTTATAAAGCTCAATAATTCACTTTAAATCAATGATGCAATGGCTTGAATACAAAAAGCAATCCCCAATTTCAGAAGGCAGGTATCGCAACAAGCATACCCATTGCAGTTGGTAGCACTCCGGCTTGCCCCTTTTGCAATCAGCGCCTGCATACAGTAGAAAGTTATGCGATATTCACAAATGGATAGCAGATCCCTGACAATTTCAAAATATTACAATGTAGAGACTTACAACAAACTAATGATAAACACATAACCGTCAATATTGCTACAGAAGGACCAAATAAGGGCAAGCATGGGTAGAAGAAGTCACCTGACAGCAAGGTATACTGCCTCCACAAGCAGCATAATGCAACGGTGAACTGCCTGCTCCTGCAATACTCTTCAATCTTACTAAAGTACCACCAAGGCACCCTTTGCATAAATCATGGCTAGCGTTCCTAGGGCAAAAGTTTAAATACAATAAAATAACTAGAGGATTCCCGCAAACCACATTACTACTGTTGTTCAACAGACTTGGCAACTGCAAAAACCAACAGACACACATCAAACATTCCAAATCAGACAAAGAACAAGGCATTCCTCCATGTTCACTTTTCATTACCAAGCTCCTAGAATGTAAATTACCTATCAAGTCAATAGTAGTGCCATCTTGAATGGTGGCTGCGTTAACACTTGCACATAGATCCAACAGCAACTGCACGCACTCCGTGTGGCTGTTTAGAGCAGCCATATGAAGAGATGTGATGCCTCCATCAGCTGCCCTGTTCACAACCCTGGCTAAAGAACTGCAAGACAAATAAAATGTATAAAAAACGGGTAGAAAAATAGACAACCAACAAGAGTAAAGCTTGACCTACACATACGCTGAAGAAAGAACTCAATCAACGATTGCCAGTTCAGTTAAGGTGTAGAATAACAACCTTTGATCTAGGCTGCTTTTCGTAGATGCCAATTCCTCACTGTTCACTGGCGGCTGCAACGTATTCCACACATAAGGAACACTGGGCACATAATCCGCTACAATCAAGCGTACGCATCGTGCATGGCCGCTGACTGCCGCAAAATGTAAAGCAGTACGACCATTCAAGTAATCTGCTCTGTTCACCTGTACACAAAAACTTCAGATCTTCAGTATCCTGAAGATGAAAAAACCCTGCTTTGTAAATAGAACACACTTGTTGATCACACTAGAAACCAACGATTAGCCACAAATGCATTCCATACGGGGTTTCACAGTTCACCATAACAGGAACCCACATGCAATGAACGTCTTATCCTATGAGACATTTTCTCCGCTCCGTTCAAGCCAAAGTCTGCTACTGAGAATCTTAGTGTAAGCATTCACTCATTACTCTTTATTGTTTCCAGACAATTTTCAAAACACATTCCCTACTATCCACTACTTAGCCCCAAGAACATTGTAGACTGTACGAGGCTAAGTAGTGGATAAGTAGGGGCCATAATACCTCCACTCCGTACTGGATTCCATTTGGATAACTTCCAATAAGATAACGGACAAAGTTCGAAATACGCCAAGTTATCATAATCTGCATTAGAAACTCATGTTAGAAAAACCATGGGAGCATCACCATGTCGCTGCAATGATGCATCGATTCGAGTATGGGAGCCCACAAGGGTGTTTCTAATTGAGTCAATAATGGTAGAATCAAGAGATGACCAAACTAGATTAAGAGCTTGACCATATGTTAGGTGATTGTCAGAATCTTCACTGTCTATTGCACAATGTGTGACTCGTCCGTTTTCAAAAATTCAAAAAAACTTCATGCATATATCAGTTTAAGTCCACAAGGTAGTGGCTAGTCACGCTCTGACTCGCTCAACGTCTGATTGGTTCCCTCACCCAAAAAAATGCTTCAATACCTCTACACTTCAACAAGATGACCAAAAGAAAGCAGGATAAAAAGAAATACTAGCTGTAATACTAAGCTAAAAAGGCTGAAAATTTTAAAAGATAAGGTAATGCACGTCCTACAACATATAGATATCCCTGGCCGATGGGGAAAAATCTGCAGCGGTAATCGGTTCCAAATTTCATTATGTTAAAAAATAACCCTTCCCCTACATTAATTCTACCCATTGTTATATCTCCCATGTTCTTCCACAATCAATGGTAAAGCAGTTAAAAGTTGACTCACAAACGTGTTTGGAAACATAAGAGATGCTTCATTTTTACTTTGAAAAGACAACCCGGACCAGAATTGCTTAGCTAGGAAATTTTTATTTTCTTACATTTGCCCTGTAGAGTAGCAGGGTCTGCACCACTTCCCAGTGCCCATAGCGACAAGCTTGCATTAGAGCAGTCTGCAAAATTATAAACCATTGAATGTCAACAAATACATCAAACAGGTACTTTTGTCTAACGAAATTCTCAGTAGAAAAACCACAAGAAGCAAAATGGTTTAAAACATGGAAATTAACTTCAATTATCAAAAATGCAACATGATCTAATCGTGGATTCAAAAGGGGCAACCCTGAAATACCTGTCCACAATAGTTCCGCGTATTGACTTCAACTCCACACTCGAGAAGCAATGTAACAATCTGCATAGCAGGTTTATGAATTTGAAATTAACATTATGCGAGAATGCCTTCAGTGAAAATAGCATAAAGAGCAAATTTGAGGCCATAAATCCATAACAGGTCAATAAGAGAAGATCACATCACTCTCCCTTACACACATAGAAGTCAACAACAAATGTGCGTAGCCTGATTCAAGGCGATAAGCTGAAGGCAATTCAAAACCCAAACCAAATCTAGCTCAATCATTTACGCAGAGTTCAAGACTTGGTTGAAAATCCGAGCATACAAAGTCCAATTCGGTTCAGTAATTACAACTAAGCAATTCGGACACGATATCAGGTGAAAACGTTACTATAAATGATTACCACATTAGATAAAGTCCGTGAAATTAGTTGACATAATCATGTACGTGAAATCTGTAATTCATTTACAACAAAAAGGCCGTCTGCAATTAATATTTTGAGCTCCAACAAGTTGCAACTTCGAACAAAAACAAACGACCTCAATCATCAAAGAAATGACCTTAATATGAAGTGGACTGCTTTTCATTTTACACTAAGTTTAATTCCTGCATTGACTGCTCTACTACATTTAAGAAAATTGTGTTTAACCTAATGATTGATGAAAATGATTAATTTATGGAAGTCTGAATGAGAAAGCAAGACTCTAGCAAGAATATTAAGCATGTACGATTGTTGTGGCGTAGGAACTCTTTGCAATCACTTTTTTGTGAGCAAGACTAAGCTTAGTTAAATTAAACTGGATTCGGTCAAGAACCCTCGAGTCACGTACTCACATATCATAATTGAACTTCAAGTGGTTTAGAATTCCTGGTTTTCTTGTCAAAGTGCAGGATTTTGGTATCAGTTTACATATATATATGGTTCCCGCTCACCTCGCCAGAGTACGAAAAGTGCCGAAGAGCGAGCGCACATGACTCACGTTAGTGACAACCGCAATTCTAAACAAGTTAAAAGCAAATAGTCATCAATTTCTGTGAAATGAGCACCTACCTCGTGGTGCCCTTGCATAGCCGAAAAATGCAGGGGCGAGTTGCGCACTCCAAAAGTCGAATACTTCGCCAGGCGAGGGTTACAATCCAGCAGCGCCTGTGCTTCCTGTAAATCTCCATCGCGTGCCGCGGATACCAACCGCTCCCCGGATGCTGAGCAGCCGAAGGAATTTCCCATGGTGTCACTCTCTTTAAACCTGCTCTCAAACCTTCCGCCCTTTCCTCTGCTCCAATACTTTCATTGTCCAAACCCTACACTTTCACATTTGTACGAGCGCGCTCACTTCCGTACACCAATCGCTCACTCCTCGAAACAACACTGAAAAAGAACGTGCAGCTCATCTCCAGCACACCTTCGACGACGTCAATCTCGTACTCCAGAAACCGACAGAGCTCCATAAAACAAACAAACAAGCACAGCCGACGGTACTCAACTCCACCCGCCACACTCTTAACAATCATTCAAACTCAAACCCCTACCGACATCAATTCGACTCCTCCCGCGCTCAAAGTAACTTAACCGATTACCAAATATGCTGTACAAGTATACCACAACTTCATCTCGGCGACATTCAAGGGCGGGCTAACACTAACAGACGTGACAAAAGCATTTAAACTAACACAAAATACAAATCAAGCTGACTAAGTCAGTCGGCCGCGCCAAACACGGCGCAACCTCGATGAATGAAAAACCACTACAATTCCAATGTGTCGGTCTCAAAGAAACAAAAAGGCAAACATCAAAAATCGGGAATAACGAAACCGCAAAAGCCTCGCTCGCTCGCACTTCCGACAATCACCAACACGGTTACACTCTTCCGAAAGAGTTGCGTAAAAAGCAAGGAAGTGCGCCGTCAATTGAGGAAGAAATGGCAGGCGCCATAGCCGTGGAATCCATCAAAGCCCCGACACACGGGGACCTGAGTGGGAGGAAGACAAAAGCCGAAGCGGAAGAGGTGCTCTCATCTCATGCTTTGAATGTGGATGTTTGGATGCAGGTATGGACGAACGGGGATGAATGTGCTTGGATATGGATGAATAAAGATGGATGAGGATGAATGTGGATAGAGGAGATGAAAGGATATGAAAGGGGATGAATGTGGTTGAATGAAGATGAATGAAGGTGAATGGGGAGGAATGGTGATGAGTAGGGATAAATGAGGATGAATGTGGATGAATGTAGATGGATGAGGACAAATGGGAAAGAATGGTCATTGCCGACTCATTAGATATGCATGGGGATGAATGGAGATGAATAGAGATGAATGGAGATGAATAGGGATGAATGGAGATGAATAGGGATGAATGGTTATGAATATGGATGAATGGTTATGAATATGGATGAATGGTTATGAATATAGATGAATAGAGATGCATAAGAACAAATAGGGATGAATAAGGATGAACATGGATGAACATGTATGAATGTGGATGAATGTGGATGAATATATATGAATGGATATGTTTTCATCCATACGCTCAAAACCCTATTCACACTAGTGTTATTATTTTCATTTTTGGTTTTTAGTTTACCTCCAAAGACGTGGGTTGTAGGTTGAATTTTTTGCAACCCACCTTGAATGTTAGTAGTGGGCAAGTTGCAATACTTTCTCACTTAGTTTAGTATTTTGTCTACAATTTTTTTCTTACCTAAGAACTTTTAGCTACATGCATGGCAGCTTATTAGGTTACAAATGACAACTTTTAAGTTTCCTTCATATATTCTTCAATTATGTGAATTGGTGGTGTCTAACATCAATCTTCCATAGTTGTTTTAGGGTTTAGGGATAATGCTAAACTTGGACATTTGCAAAGTGTACACTAACAATTCTATCAAGAAGCCACTAGAAGACTATTTAATACATTTGTACAAGTGCCAAACCATGCCATGACACAATAACTAAAAGTAGTTGTTTAAGGGAAGGCAAGTGAATATAAAACACATTTACATTTTGCATTATAGCTATGTGGGGGGATCAAATATGATTGATGGTTACTCAAGTTGTCTTAATTTGAGGTCCCATTAGCGACAAGGAAGCACGTCAAATCACACCTCACTTCAAAGGTAATTTTGCATTTTGAAATTTTGGCTACTTTTTTAAAAATTCTCTTTGTTTTTACAATAGAGATTTAGCGCAACCAAATTTTAGATAGAACTTTAGCCAGATTTATTACCGCTGATGGGGACGGATGAGGATGAGTGGGGATGGATGGGGATGAATGATGATGAATACGGATGAAAGGGAATGAAAAGGGATGAATGATGATGAATACGGATGAAAGGGAATGACAAGGGATGAATGGTTATGAATTTGGATGCATAGGGATGAATGGTTATGAATTCAGATGAATAGAGATGAATGGTTATGAATGTGGATGAATATGGATGAATATTGATGAATACGGATGAGTCAGGACAAATACGGATGAATGGGGATGTATGGTTATGAATCTAGATGAATATGGATGGATGGTTATGAATATGGATGTATAGGGATGAATAGAGATGAATAGGGATGAATAAGGACAAATAAGGACGAATAAGGATGATTAACCCTTAAAAGACAGGCCTACAACCATGAATTTTTTGTGGTATTGCAATCATCTTCTAGGAGTTATTTTTGTAATGTAATCAACACCAAGATTCAATACTACAATTTTAGTAGTAGAAGGTATGTGCATACTACATATATAAACAATGTTCATAAATTTTGGTGAAAATTTGAAATTATTGTAATTTTTTGAAGCAAATGCTAAAGAAATTCATATTAATTACAAAATGTATTCAATTATGCCAACTTTTATATCATGTGGATCACAATGAAGATCATCATGATGGAATTTTTCTTCCCATGTTGCTAAAATTAGAAAAAGTAACTATTCCATGGTAATAGGTTCTCAACTTGTGACAGTGATGAAAATTTCAAAACTTAATTTTTTTCACAATATTAAAATACAAGAAGAAACTACATTTGGTAAATTTTCAAATGCTAATTATGCTCCAACTAAAAACACATCATTTTAATAACTCATATTGAGTTTTGGTAAAAAGATCTTCAAAATTCAAAATACACTATACGGTGGTGCATCTTTACTACTCAATTGGCAAGTGGGACCCCTATTGTGAACATCATGCATGCAAAAGCTATCTATCTACATGCTCTAGGTTGTATTACTTATATCACAACAAAATCTAGGATAAAAAATAGTATTATTCCAGTGTCAAAGTACTTTTCAGTAATCCAAAAGCCACAAAATGGCTTCTGCGACGTTTATGGGTCGAGGATCATTAAGGATGAATAAGGATGAACAAGGATGAACAAGGATGAATATGGATGAATGGTTATGGTTTCATCCATACGCTCCAAACCCTATTCACACCCACAGACCAGATGAATAAATTAGGGCAGAGCCAGAAACGAGGACGCGAGTGCAGCGAGTGCATCTGCGATGCGATTCAAGTCTGTCGCGATTGAAGGTCCATCACGAGGAATTCAAACCCTTCTTCTGAAGTTTTTGTGTAGCTTTCTCGTCCGCGATCATTTTCTTCTGAATTAGCCACACTCTCCTTCAGCGATGGCGTGTCACAATTGCGCATGCGGCAATGTCACGGAACCGATGGAAGACTGCGTGGGAGAAGACGAGGAGTCGACTCGATTGAAGGCTATCAAGGCAGCCGGGGCGCAATTGATCCGAGGCCCTCAGCAAGGAGTGCAAGGGATCCGCGTCGCCGGGTGGTCCATTCAGACTCGCAAAACTGCCATTCTCAAAATGGGACCACGGGAAAAGTAAGCCTCGTATCAATTCAATTCCCCGACCTGTGCTAGGGTTTGTAGACTTTGAGTGAAGTTCTGGCGATTCTGGTCAATTTTTTTGCATGTTTCTTGTAAGGACGATTTCAATGCATCGAAGTTTTATTTGGACTTTGTACGAGAAGCATTTTTATTGAGACATGTTTTTGAAAATGCTTTTGTTAATAAATTGATTGAGGGAATATACACCAGCTCTGATTAAGTAGCGCATTCAAGTCTTTGCCAGTTTTGGCGATTCTGGTTAAGTTTTTGCGTAATTTTTTATAAGGAGGATTCTAATACACCGAAGCAAGATTTATTTGGACTTGAGCATCTTTTATTGAGACATTTTTTGAAATGAGAATACACAGGAGCTCTGATTAAGTCACACATTCAAGTCTTTGCCAGTTTTGGCGATTCTGGTCAAGTTTTTGCATGTTTCTTGTAGGGACGATTCCAATGCACCGAAGCAAGATTTATTTGGACTTAAGCATTTTATATTGAGACGTGTTTTGAAAAGGGAATATACAGCAGCTCTGATTAAGTAACGCATTCAAGTCTTTGCCAGTTTTGGCGATTCTGGTCAAGTTTTTGCATATTTTCTTGTAAGGAGGATTCTAATGCACCGAAGCAAGATTTATTTGGACTTAAGCATTTTTTTATTGTGACATTTTTTGAAAAGGGAATACACAGCAGCTCTGATCAAGTAACGCATTCAAATCTTTGCCTACCTTAACCCTAATTTTGATTTTTGTTTAAATGCTCGTGTTAAATGGAGTGCAGGTTGGAGAAAGTACTGAGAACGATTCATTTGCCGGAGATGGTGTTTGGTGACAATTCTCTGGAACTGGTCCACGAAGCCTCTGGAGTGAAGATTCATTTCAATGCTTTGGATGCACTGCGAGGGTGGCGTCAGGAGAGCCTGCCTCCTGTTGAGGTTCCTGCAGCAGCCAAATGGAAATTCCGCACGTAACGCTCTTCATTCATTAACACATTCAAAAAATAATAATATTAAACCCTAATCCTGCTTAGAGTGCCATTTTTACACTTTAAACCTGTGTCTATCGTTATTGACATCGATTCTCTACTTTGCAGGAAGCCAAACGAACAAGTGATAATAATGTTAAACCTTAAACCTGCTTAGAGTGCCCTTTTCACAATTTGAACCTGTGTCTATCGTTATTTATATTTGTTGGTTACTGTGCAGGAAGCCAAACGAACAAGTGATATTAGACTATGACTATACATTCACAACACCATATGCTGGAAGCCAGTGCATTGAAAACAAAGAGGTTCGTCATTTCCAAGTCAAAAGTTATTGAAAAGTTGGATTCAAATTCGTATAAGAATTAGGATTTTTTTTTATTAAACCCTAAATGAGACGGGTTGGATAGCCTAAAGCTATTTCGGCCTTATCACAAACCCTATATCCTCCTCGTTTTTGCTTGCTTTCTAGGGTTTGTGATGTACGAGCGTCTTTAAGGAGCACCCTGAAGCCAGGATTCTTCATCTGGAGAGTTTCATTTTTAGCGGCTTCAAAGCATTGGATCTGGAGGAAGAAACCTCTGTTGGATTTCCTCTCCAGATCCTCCAAACCAGCCGAGAAATCTGCCTAAATCTTTTAATTGTTCTCACAGCAATACTTTCTCATTTTTTTGTAATTTTTCTTTTCTTTTCATGATCTAGTGATGGCTTTGTGTTCTAGTGATGACTTTGTATTCAGCAATTTTTACCAGTGAGTGGTGACATTATGTTGTGTATCTTGTTGGCTTTAGGTGACTAGGTTCGGCCATGTGGATCACCTCGTATGTGCACAGTTCTTGCATTTTACCTGAAGGATAAACCCTTAATATGCAAAGTTTGCATCTGCTTGAAGTTGTGCTGTTCTTAGAGCTTTGTTTTCTCTTGGCTGGTTGGAAAGAGCAGGGCATAGTGACTGAAGCAGTGGAGTGGGTGGAAAGCGAAGCACGGATTGACATGGCCGCGCTGCAAGCAAGGGATCCAATACTCTTCTTCGATGAGGTAAAGAATCTACCATTGTTTGGGCATCAAATTGCGAACTGTCGATGTTCTAATACCGTATTCTATTCAAAATCTAAAATATTATTTGATTACGAATAAAAACATCTAATTTTATACAGGAGCTTTTCCTCTTCATGAGCTTTTCATGTTTTGTCATCTAGCGCCAGTTTTCACACACGGTCCTTGCTTGAGACGGCGTCTTCAGATGGGACACGCTTTCATTAATATTGGTGCGTTTGTGCTTAATCATGGCAAATGTATATTTCCAACGAAACTTAGTCGTACTGTAAATGTCGAAATATGCTAATTTTCTGAACCCTTTTTGTAAACTTTTGTGTATTTATCCTTGTTTTGAATGGTTTATACAGGTGGTGCTGTATGAGGACGAGTTGGCAGATAATGGCGTATCACTTTTAACTGTTAAAGTGGTATGCAGTCAATGCCGTTCTCAAATTTTTGATTGCAAGCTCTAGATGAAATTCCTTGTAGCTATTTAATATTTGCCTTCTCACTGGATTTTTGGGTTTTATGTTACAGAGGGTGATGCCTACATGCTGGTTTCTCCTGCTACGCTTCTGGGTAAGGCTTAACCTATGTTGTATCCGAGCATCTTATCAGTTCTGTTCAATATGGTATCATTACAAATAGATTGTTACATTTGATATTTGCATGGTAAGCCCCCCTCCAACTTTTGTAACGTTCTTTGAAATGCACATTAAAGAGGACGATAGTCGATTTAGTTGTGAATATTGATTTCATTTTAGGCTCTGTTTTCTGCTATTGGACGATACTTATATATGGAAATAATTGCCAACAGATGCGGGTGGACGGAGCCCTCATGAGACTGAGAGACACGCGCATGTTTTGTCAAATGCAACATGGTTCTACTGCATTTCCAGTGGTATTAAGAGAGCGCAACGACAAAGAGGATACCTTTGATGCTTTAGCTTTGGTATGTGTATGCTGGGCTTAACACCCATTAGTGAGATCTTTTTGGTTGATTTCCTTGTTTGGTCTGTTTGCCGTTCACGTCCTTTCTTTCTTTTTTGGTGGTTTTTGTACATGAAATCAGCATTGTCGGTTGTTACGTGCTCTGGTGCAGAAGATGTAAATGAGGAAATCTCTGAGTTTATTGAATATAGGGAAAATGTCATTGATACCCCTGAAGTTTGCGATATTTTCATAGATACCCCTGCTTTTTCAGAAATATCACAAATACTCTTGGACCAAAAAATTTAGGCGTTCGTGTTGTTGTGCATGCCACTTTCCTTCTCCCTTTGTGCGCACACTATTTCATTCTTGTTATGTGTGCGCACAAATGAAGAAGGGAAGTGGCATGCACAACAAAACGAATGCCTAAATTTTTTGGTCCAAGGGTATTTGTGATATTTCTGAAAAAGCAGGGGTATCTATGAAAATATTGTAAACTTCAGGGGTATCCATGAAATTTTCCCTTGAATATATTGTGCCATCTTATGGTCTTATCTCCGTCGTGAGTGCAGTTCTCTTAAACTAATGTGGATTTGTGGTAATGCTTGCAGAAAGGTTATCCACGTGATTCAGCAATGTACAATGACCCAACTGTAGCAGGCGAGAGGCTCACACAAAAAAGCCACTTCTGTGAGATATTGAAGTCCATTGCCAAATAGCCTACCTTGTTGGCTTCCCTAAATTTCCAATTGTTGATATTGTAAGTGATCTTTGTCCTGCACAATCAAATCTTAAGCTCAAGTTTTAGGCGAAACTATTAGTGCTTGACAGATCATATGGCTCCTTTTCATGGGCTTAATTTGATTGAGACAGGAATATCATGCTTATTCTGCTACAATGTGTCTAGTTTGCTCATGATAAATTTTGGATAGATACAGAAATACCGGCAAGAATTTGTGCAGTACTGTATAGGAAAAACAGTGTTTGAAATCAAACCTGGCCATTTTAAAGCCTTGAATGAGAGACCATTATGGATGTTCAGAACCTTGGTGGGCAGGCTGATTGTTGTTTTGGAGTTTTGCTGGATATGTTGAGAATGCTGTAAAAATGCTCTTGACTTTGTGAAAAGAGAGATTTTGTTTTATTTTTATATTTTATAGTGAGCTGGATAATGATAAGGGGTTGAGAAATTCTGTATAAGCATATAAAAAACAATGGCACATAATTTTTCTTTACAATTTCAAAATACTCTAATTGTTATGATGATTCCATGGATAAACCTTCAAAAAAGTAAGAGTTACTCTCTGAGTGTCTCCTATTTGCTTAAACATTTTTCAGTTCCTTTTTTATTTGATTGTTGTTGTTAAGCTTGCAAGATTTACTATCTCGAAAAATTGGCAATAAAAATCCCCTTGGCCTTTACATGCTATTAGAAGTCGAGGTAAGGTACCAATACCAACGAGACCCACAACTCTCTCTTAGACACAAGTTCTTTTTATTTACTTTTAGTAAAATTTGAATGCACTGGTTTTCCTCAATGGTGGTTGGTTTCACCCTCATGCCTACTATATTTTTAGGATTATTTTTTTTGAAAATCATTTTTACCAACTCTTTAAATAAAACTTTGTACCAGTTTAAATATTCTCATATCATAAAATTGCTAATTTATGAGCATAAGGTACTCAATTTCATTGCGTCCTTAGCACGAAAAAATGATCCTAATATAGCCCTTCACTAAAGGAAGGCCTGAATTTCTCCCAACTCATCCAATGGTGAGTTGATTTTGATAAGGAAAGGTTTGTACAAAATTTAATACACAAAGTGAGTTTAATCCTCAACCCTTGAGCGCCTAGACTATTTTTACCAAAATCAAGATTCTAGGAGACCTACAACTTTGATGCATCTTATCTCACTCAATTGGATGATCCACAAAAAATGATTATTGGAAATAGTGGAA
Source organism: Ulota crispa (assembly GCA_963920765.1). Lineage (NCBI taxonomy): Eukaryota > Viridiplantae > Streptophyta > Bryopsida > Orthotrichales > Orthotrichaceae > Ulota > Ulota crispa. The sequence goes on from OY987245.1 coordinate 9,187,166, forward strand.
CACTCATTTAAAAAATAGCTTGTAAATTTTGGGAACAATTGACCATGGGAGATGGGAGATTATAACATTTGATTAAACAATATATGATGACAAAATCTCATTTTTGACAAGTAGTTGCTTTCTAATGATTTTTACAAAATTATGTAAGTTCCTAATCCATCTCAAAAAAAATTGAGTAGCAAGATTAGATATGAATGCACCCACTTGCAAATTATTGAAGATTTTACTTCTTTATATGTTAAGTTTTAGTGCTTCAATCTGCTATTACGCGAAAAATGATGATTGGCACAATTGGTGAGGGTTGCCCTAACAAAGGTTTAGAACATGCTTAAATCCTTGCTCATGAATTTCCCACTACCAAAAAGCCCATGCAAGGAAGCTTGCAATGAGTATTGATCAATCGTAGCATGTAAAACATTGCCTGCCACGACACCCCGTATGGTGTTTCAACCAATTAAGACTCTCAAGGCACTTGTATAACATTTGGCTTGCCTTGCTATTACTCCACTTGCATGGACCACTTGAATACCTTGATAATTGTAGTTTATAGCAAGGTCCAAAATTTAGATCCAATACCTCAAACATGCATGTGAAATCATGTGAAGACCATTTTGGTCCCCTAGAGCGTTCAAGGATTAAACAACCATAGGGCATAGTATATATGCTGCCTTATAATTGGCGTTGCTACCAACAAGAAATTTAAAATTGGGATCTTGAATAGCTCACTAGAAACGCATTGATCTATATTTGAACTTTTTTATTGATCTCAAATTTAGTAATGGTGTGAACCTATTCCAAATACAAGAAAAATACCTTGTATTATACTAGTCACAAGAGTACGCTTAGACGTTTAAGGGTTAAAGATCGATACTTGTTTTGTTTTTTTTTTGTTTTTGTTATTTAAGTAAATTGCAATAGTGCTACTCTTTTAGCCTTGTACCATTGGCTCAACCCATAATCCCATACTTGCTCCAAAACTTAGGTGAGCTCTAGATATTTACGACAACGATTTCAACGATTTTAATGTAGCTTGAAATTCTCCAATTAAATGGAATGAGAACAAATATAAATCTGTCATACTTGGGCTTATGAATTCCACATATGTTTTTTCTTTTTACTCTCACCAATTAAACTATCAATTAACTCTTTGTGCTTCCAATCTTTTGACCAATTTTAAATCCTTTTCTTTTGAAATCCTATTGGTTATGTGGCTATTTTCACTAGTTCACTTTCTATTAGATGGCTAAGTTTTTTAATCCGATTATCAATTGTTCCCATGAAGCACAAATTAAATGCTTGTGCTTTTCTTGGTCATTTGTTAACCACATAAGGACCACTGCAAATCTTCAAATTGTGGACAAGTTTTGAAGAAACCTACCCTAGGAAAACAAGAAACACAACCTTTGACTTGAGCAAAGACAACATTATTTTGTGAGCATAAAATGGTGAGCCATGAGCGGTGAGGCAAGATTTCTGTGAGCGTGAATTAATTCTAAGCTCAAAATCAATGAAAAAGCTAAAAAAATCACAATTTTTTTGAAAGCTGAAAGTTTAAAATCTACAAACTATTAGGCCATATGTACACGGTTATAGATGAAATTTAATATTTTGACAAAAAAACTAGGCTCATGGCTCACGGATCCCCGCGCACAAGATAGCATTCCCCACCTGCGCAAAGCAGTCAAATCTATCAATTTGTTCATGAAATATATTCATGAAATACGAGGCTAGAATTTCGAGTGGTAGATCATTTAAATGGGGAGCCCATTCTGCAAGGAATGAGGCTTCTAATTTAATCCTAGCTACTTCCAGACCTCAGAATCTCATGCATCTCACGCCAAATTAAGAGATCCCCATGCAATGTTGTTGTCCACGCGCTAATTAGCGCATTTTCCCCTTATGGGATGAACATATTTTATAAAGAGCAATTTTGCAGTTGATCACTTTCAAACCACCAAGAATGTTTAGATTATGATCCATAGATTGAATTTGAACAATTGGGTCTACCATTGCAGTCACCGATCTTTGTTAATGATATTTTTGAAACCAAAATTGAGTATCCTTTCTCAAATTGACAATGGATTGAAAACTAGGGAAAATTTCATGCACGTTCCTGAAGTTTGAAAACTAGGGAAAATTTCATGCACGTTCCTGAAGTTTGCAATATTTGCAGTTTTGCATAGATACCCCTGCGTTTTCAGAAATTGCACAAATACCCTAGGATCAAAATTTTCAAGTGTTTGTATTGTTGTGCATGCCACTTCCGCCTTCTTCCTTTCTGCGCACTCTACAATTTCTTGTTGCATTACATTCCCTTCTTCAACATTGGTCATGAAGGAAGTATGAGCACAACAAATAAATGTCTAAAAATTTTGGTCCACGGGTATTTGTGCAATTTCTGAAAAAGCAGGGGTATTTATGCAAATATCGCAAACTTCAAGGGTAACCATGAAATTTTCCCTAAAAACTTATACTATAACTAAGAGTTAATTATAATTATAATTTTTTTAAATAAAAAAGCTAGCTTTGTGAAGTCATTTTTGGATAAATGATTTTTGAACTGAAAAAGCAAGTTGCTGTGGTAAAATCTGCTTGTCTGTTATTGGAGAGAAAGGTTTTGGTCATCTGTACCTTTTATGTTTAGAAAACTAACTTCTGCGTCTAATCACAGTCGGATGGGCAGAACAAAAAGGTGTTAGTGTGTCATGAACATGAGACATGTTAGCATTCATTCATTGTTCACGCTTGGTTCTGGACCCTAAAGGAACATGAAATTGCAAAAGCAAACTATTGTATTCATTAAAATGGAGTCTGTTGTTTAGAATTGTGAAGTCCTTTTCTTTTTTGATACCACGGTTTCCCCTTCACTAGAGAAGGATTAATGCGACATTCACAAAACATGAACTCCGTTTTCTTAAAAAAAAATTCCAAACTCCTATCTTCATGGACAGTTCGATTTTGCATATCCGAAGTTAAGCCGAGCTGGTTCTGAATCTAGTTAAGCAGCAGCTTAAAAAACAAAATAAGCGAGGGACTTACTGAGTTACTAATTTCAGGCACAGGTACCAGAATGAGGGAAGTGTTCCTCTTCCGTTGTCCCTCACCAATCCTGGAAGTCCTTCAGCTCTCTTCAAACAAAACCAAACAAAGCATCAAGTTTTGAACTTTGCTGAAGATGAGTTTTCCAGCTTTGAACTTTTGCTGATAACGATGGAAGATGAACCATCAGCATGGCCTACCTCCATATGATTTGCAATGAAAACCTGTACAATGAACCCCAAAGCTAGTACTACAAATGTTGCAAAACCGAGTCCAGCAACTATCATTTACACTTGTAAGCCCAGTATTTGTAATGTCCGTTTTGAGTCAACCGTATCTCTCCAAATACCCAAGGACTCAGATGAATGATCAAGAATGATAGTGACAAGAATGATGCCCTTGCGATGTTCTGAGCTTTTTGTACCTGGCACCGTCAACACGAGGTGTTGTTTTTGACACTCGTTGCAACACTAAAGTATTGAAAAACGAGGTTTCGTGTGCCGATAGGTCGAAACTCTTGCTAAAAGAATGTCAAAACCACAAACAACCCCTCGTTTTGGTAGTGCGGAGTCTACTCTTCCTCTTCGACTGCCTTCTTCTTCATTGGGGGAGGCTCCCACCAAGGTATGGGTGATGCACGAGGAGAGTGCGGTTTCTTCTTTATAATCTGCAGCATCAACCGATTAGAATATTACTGTAAAGTTATGAATCAGTGAAAAAGATCAATGCAATTACATTTCTAGGTCTGTTCCAGCTTTACTAAGTCAGTAAACGCCAGGCGATTTTGATGCTAGTTGTAATCAGAGTTTGTTTTTCACTGGTAGACAAAAAGAAATCGTAGGTTTTTCAATAGAGAAAATTGTGTTCTATGAAGGATCTTGTTGTTTCTGTAATTTTTCAGTCAACTTGAAAGCGTACTATAGATGCACCTTTCAGTCATCTTCAGGAAGACTCAAAACGATCCGTTAAAGGCTATATTACATGACTGAGAATGGGGTGGGGTTTGCAAACAAAATTGGGCAATTTTATCTTATATTGAAGCCTGGACAATAAACTTATGGCAAGGAAAAATTGAACTAACCATCAAGATGTTGTATTTTCTCTTCAGTCGTTCAGGGATGGTCTGGCTGTCGATAAACTTTTGCAAAGCAGTGGCAAGCTTGGTATTCTCATCACTCAGCTTGTTCCTTTCCATCTGAACGGCAAGTTTATCCAGCATGACCTGTTGTGTTGTTGCATCATTGCTACTCAGTAAGTCGTCAGATAATTATTTGGCAAGTCTAGAACCAGATCACCTAAAACCTCCTTCAGGGTTTATACAAACGTATAACCAAATGACGTGTAGATATTTGTGGATGATATATTACTCTAGCTAGCCTTAAAATAAAAAATAAAAAATAAAAAATAAAAAATGAATAATTTACAAACAAATTGATGTACAAGAGAGGTAAAATTAACCTTGTTGAAGCGTTTATAAAAGTTGGACATGTAGTCGATCTCTTCCACCTCATTGCCAGCGTCATTGATGGCATAAGTTGCCCAATGGTAATGACCCTTGCCACTTTCTAATGGCGCGTTGTTTGGTTCAGCTGGAAATTGAGATGGCACCACTGGGAGGACCACTCCCAACTCATTCTCATCCCTAAATTTCTTAGCAGCTGCAACAGCAAGGTCATTCTTTGAGTTGCAAATATCATCTCATTCAGACGACGTTTAGTAGCAACTGATAAGGTGCAACCATTCTAACCTTCCTGGAATCAAAGGAACGGAAAAGGTGGATGGGAATGCAGGACCTTACAATCGTCTTCGGCCAGCTCTTTCTCCAGCAGTATTCCGGGCAGGGTTGGGACGGCAGAACAGTACAGAGGATCAAATGGAAAGACCTTCTCGTGCTCCGTCTCAAGCTGGTCGAAGAAGCAAATCCCACTGTTTTAAGCTCGTTAGAAGTACGCAACAAATAAGCATTTGGAAGCAGGAGCGGTTGGAGACAAGATCAAAAGCTTGAAGAAATGAGAGAGTTTACTACAACCGCTAGGGCCCTTAATCCGCGTCCTATACTAGCCCTCTGATGCCAACATGAACTCATCTATTCACACCCGGTTGGCCTTCAATTATCAAATGGTGTAAGCATGACTTGGCTCAATTGCCAAGATTTCTGCTTTTTCAATGGAAATAAAGATATCTCCTGCTTCTTCGAACGTGAACTACAACCTTTCACTTTGAAACTTCATAAGAGTCTCAAAACACAGTGACAACAAGTTGACCAAAACAGTGAATTCTCGTGTACCCAAATATATATCTCTCCACAGCTTTATGCATCTTGCAATATTCATACACATAAATGTGGTAAAATGCTTAAAAGTCACGCAAGTAGTATCATTCACTTTATGTGGAGAAAAATATGTACGGAGATTTACTTTGCCGACGCGTCTGGCCAAGAGTAGTACTCGTTGCGCAGCCACATACTTGTCCATCAGAGTATTCTTGGCGTTTAAAACATTTTTAGAAACCTCCTGCAGTATGCCGTTTACACAATCACCAAACCTGCCTTCATTTGAATGCAATGAATCTCAACTATAGTGCTCTTTCTTTGGCTTTGCTAACCTGCTAATTGCATGAGGACATCTGTCACGACAAAACTCTCTCACGAAGGGCCTTGATGAAGGAGAATACCTTAAGATGGTCATGCTCGTGGTGGTGTGTTCTATCCAACAGGCGCTTCAAATAGATGTAGTGGCCCAGCAACTTCTCCCTTTCGTCCCTCACCTTCTTATTGACGATGTCAAAGTTCTTACTGTCCATACACACCATGAAACGTTGTCACTTACAATAACCAGAAGTGGGAATATTATCAGCATTCTAATTGTCATTGAGGATATCTATAGATATATATGTGCTATGACATCATACAAATACCATGCATAATATACAACACCTAAGCATGAAATGTAGACCGAGTTACAGATTTCTAAGAAGCGCATGTACCCATTAGTTACGATGCGGATGCGCCAATATGCTAGCGTTTCATGCAATTTGATGAGCTTGCGCATCCGTTGCTCAATGACGCGTGCGGTAACGACATCTTTGGCAACCAAATTCTTGAAGGATATTGTCTTCGCTTCCGTACTCGCCAGGTATGTCTGTTTCCATTGGAAATTGAAAAATTTGACTATAGACCCCGAAAAGACAGGACTTCAAAAATGACCAACTAAATTGATAACAAACGAATAACAAGTAATTTAGATTGGGATCAAGTTTTACATTTTCAGAATCAGTGAAGAACATTGGATATGTTGGTCAAAGAATAAATAAAACTGGAAAAAAAGAAAATCCTTATATGACCTACTAAATTGCCAAAAAAGAACACGCAGTCCAATTTGCGCTTCTGAGTCCTACAGGGTTTAGACTCTTGTAAATCTGTAAGTAAACTATCCAATCGAGTCACAGGATCATACTACTAAGCAAACAATCAAAAAATAGAAATTAGACTGATCAAGCATCATCATCGTTGTTATTACTATTACTGTTATTATCACTGCTAGTTTTATTATTAGTTATATTATTATGATGTGATTGAATAGGTCCGGATTAAAACCTGATGTGTGTGCTCAATCCGCCGCTCAAGTTCCTCAATTCTACCTTCAAGTGAGATTCTCAGCATATTGTACTCTTCAATGTTTTTGTTCTAATTCACAAAAGGTTGAACGTTTTTCATCATCACTCAAATATCCTTACTTCTCATCTTGTGTTTTGTCTTTGACCTCCTAGATGTAAGCCTATTTGACAATTGAATGGGGTACACTGTACCCTTCTAGACTAAATTGTATCCCTCCATGCTCAATCTCAAAATCAAGATATGCCTCGGTAATATATAATAAAGGAACACAAAGTTTAGAAAATGAGTTCATCTTGCTTTTATCATAGTTTGAGAAACAAAGCGGAATTCATCTATTTAGATTGAGAGCAAACTCATATGTGCATTCAACTATATAACCGCTTCGGGGTTACAGAAGGCTTTGTCTAGTTCATTCTGTAACCCAAAAGAGGTACAGTGAATGTTGCATTTAGGTTGCCTTAATTAGGTTGCCTTACCCTGGAATATTACCTCATGACTCATCACTTGGCCACTTAAAGTGGCATGCAACTCTCTAAAAACTTGGAATTCACATGGTTTACTACTTGGAAGCCCCTAGTTTGTTGTTCGAGAGCTTTGTTGTTGTTGCAAGACCTTTTAAAAGTTGTTTGTTGCAGTAATTATTGATGTAGATGACTGTAGCAGCGATAAATATTTAAATAGTGTAAAATGTCAAGAAATTAGTGTGGCGCAACCTAAACGCAATATTCAGTGTAGACAGAGTACAGTAGAGGATGAAACTGAAAATTCTAACCTAATGAGCCAAATTTGAGTTTCACGATAGAAGTTGCACATTACGATCAGTAACTCACTTTTAGCTCTTCTCGGGTTGCTTCAAAGACTTGTCTTCTTTCACTGATGGATTCTTCAGCTTCAGCTTTCATCGCTACCAGCATGTCTTTCAATTCCTGCATGGATTCACTTTGTGACAGCAAATTTAATTCTTCAACAGAAAAGTTGACAGCTTTTTGTTGCGGTGTGCTTATAACTATAAAAGAATGAACTAGAGGAGAAATTGCTTGTACCTTTTTTTGCGTATCATGATTCTTTGTCATGAGATTCCTCTCCGTCATGAACGAATCATGAAGAGAATCCAATTGCTCTTGGAAATCCACCTCCATTTTCTACAGTGAACATGAGAACATTCAAATTACTCCCATTCATGCGTCCACGCTTTCAGCAAGACAAACCTAGTTCAAATCCATAACAACAATGATGCACGACCCAGAATTTAGGGTTTTGAGAATTTTGTGTTTTACCGTAGTTCGCAAGTAATGAAGATCAAGTAAGGCATCCAGCATTGATAAGTGCTTAATCTGGGCACTGCGGTGTTGGGCTTCCGACTCATTCATCTGCTTCTGGTATAATGATATGACATAGTCTTTCAATTCGACCTGCAAAAATTAAATCCCAAAAACGAGCCATTTAAAAAAAAGTGATACTCGATTGAAGCTTGTCAGTAGACACCAACTCACTTCTGTACTTTTCATCGACCTCGCTCAAAAAGGTATTTAACAGAACTTCACTACAACGTCAGAAAGAACGTCTTTTCTGCATGCTTCATAAAATGGTCTCCCTGTGATCATTCAAACCATATAATACCTACTTTCACTGAGTACTATGTTTTTTCACTTGGAAGTTGGAAAGAGAAAGAAATCGTCCGTAGATTTTCCTGCAGCTACCAAAAGTACAAAAGTCAAATGATTGCGTAAAAAAGTAGGGCCTGCAGCACTGCAGCCTAACCTGATGCACATGCTTTTTTGACAACCAATCAATATCCTTTCGCTGCTCCTCAATCTTGGCTCGGCGCATTATGTTCCTCCATTCTTTATGAATTTGCAGCATGCTGGTTGTACTGCGCTTTTCCTCCTCAATCTGAAAAGTGGACGCCATGAGTCAGTGCTGAGAGATTTTCAAAAAGCTTACAGCCACAGCATGAAAATTTCATACATTTTCTCATGGAGACATTCGCTTCCCTGACTGTACTATCGAATTCATGACGGAGTTATTCAACATTTGTGAAAAAAACTTAAAAGCCAATATCACAACAGGGAACTCACCATAGCTTGCTTGAACGCTGATCTACGATCCCGAATGGCCTTCTTCGCCATTTCTACAGCCTGTTACAAAAATTGAGCGTAATATGTGAGTAAAGTTCTTTATGCCTAACTGCATTACATAAAAATTGCAGAGCCATTGCAACGACCTGGAAGATGAGAAACTTCAAAAAGAGATCATTACCAAAATTGACATGTCGGCATGATAAATACGTTCACAAGAAAATGCACTAAATCCAGTCACGAAATTGGAAGCAGACATTACCTTCAGAGCCTCGAATTCGGCTTTCGCCTTCTTCTCCTCCTCCGTGAGAGGCTTCTGCAACAAGAAACATAATCCTCAAACAGATATTCAGAATTATAAGCGAGCAAACCTCAACAACCTGACGAAAGAAAACTCAAAATCCAGGCCTTAATTTCTTTCATCAAGAAAAAAGGTCATTTTCCAAGACCGTAAGGTTGTTGCTGTAAAATGATTGCAGGAACTTGCGAAAGATCAGATCCTCCATAAACAAAAACAATTGCTTCAAATTTTTATACACTATTAAATTGACATCTTTCCACGCGGATAACGTCTTATACATATCCATGAAGTGCAAGAGAGAGAGTTTCTTACCTTCTTCCCTTTCTTCGGTGCAGGCTTCGGCGCCATCGTGGCTCTTCAACAAATAAATTAACAGTATTTGTCCACAAACTCACACAGTAAACATACACGATCTGACGCACAGTAAGCTTAGACTGGATCCACGATTATATAAAATATTCATGTTATTCACAGCCGAGCTCTGCTTGAACTTGCAATTGAAACACAAAGATCTTCATGAAACAATCAATGAATGCTCTTTACGCCGCAATGCCGTATCCCTCGTTCTTCGCCTCTCATCGTCTCCACGTTGCTTATAGTTAAGATATCCATCACATCTGTTTCTATACAATGTTGCACTCTTTGAAATTTTGCATTTATTAACCTAATTTTCAATTATTTTCTTCAGATTTTAATGTGCCGATCATCCCGGCGTAGATAATTCAAAAATAAAAATAACAAAATCAAACGAGCAGCTACGGTACAAGAGACTATATACTAAGTTTACTAAGCTTTATTCCATCACTTCTGTTTCTAAGTTATACAATGTTGCACTCTCTGAAATTTTGCATCCATTAACCTAATTTTTGATTGTTTCTTCAGATTTTTTATGTCATCCCGGCGTAGATCTCGCAGCAAGTGTTTGTGATGCTGATGCGAAAAAGTATGAGAAACTTCAACTGCAACATATGCAAGCATGGCAGAGAAAATTTGAAGATTCAAAAATAAAGTTAACAAAATTAAACAAGCAGCTACGGTACAAGAGACTATATAAGTTACTACTGGCTCTGTTTTTGTGCAAAGTACATACTCAAACTTATTGAAGGGAGCTTCTCTATATGCAAGGCATTCTTTGTTGCAATCTAAAGTCAAAAGATCATTAGAGAAGAAGATCCCCTACAAGGGAACATTATCAATTTGGTCATTTTTTGTCAATTAGGACATATTTTTGTCAATTAGGACATTCTTTTGTCAATTTGGACACATTTAGTTAATTAGGACATGTCAATTTGGGCACCATTTCCTTTTGTGACGCACACGTGTCCATGTTCTTAGGGAATGCTATATTGTGAGCATGGATTTGTGAGTTATGAACTATGATCCTAATTTTTTTATTAGACCACTAAATTTCACCTATAACCATGTACTATATCATGGCCTCCAAGCTAGTTTTGTTCACCCTATTTTACCCTTCAAAAAATTTGGTATTTTATAAAATAATATTAGCATTTTAGAATCTTGTACCATTATTTTTTATTTCTTACTCAATCCCAATCAAGCATACCAAATTTCGAGTTTCAAAAAACCAAAATCCTATTTTTGGTGAATTGTTTTACATAATATTCATGGTTTTACATGATAAATGATTTTAAAAAATTGGTAATGAATTTTTGAGATTTGATTGCATGGACGCATAGGAAACATCCACACACACATCTTTTCTTCTAACAAGCATCTCCAAAACAATTATAATTCCTTCTATGTAGATTTTATTGATGAAGTGATTACAACCAAATCTTGTAGATTAGATACTTCTTCATGGTAATCATATTTTTTTGTTTGACTTATACAATATAATTAGGTTCGAATCTTTGAGCATATTAATGATATGGTTATTTTGCCAAAAGCTAGTTAAAAATACATAAATCTCTATTTTACAAACTTTGATCATGATCACTCCAACGTTAAAATCTACATAGAAGGAATTATAATTTTTTTAGAGATACTTGTTAGAAGAAAAGATGTGTGTGTGGATGTTTCCTATGCATCCATGCAATCAAATCTCAAAAATTCATTACCAATTTTTTAAAATCATTTATCATGTAAAACCATGAATATTATGTAAAACAATTCACCAAAAATAGGATTTTGATTTTTTGAAACTCAAAATTTGGTATGCTTGATTGGGATTGAGTAAGAAATAAAAAATAATGATACAAGATTCTAAAATGCTAACATTCTTTTATAAAATACCAAAAATTTTGAAGGGTAAAACAAGGTGAACAAAACTAGCTTGGAGGCCACATAGGACCTTATAATTGTGTAGTTTAAACTTTCATCTTTTGAAAAAAAATTTGTTTTTTTTTTTTTTTCATTGATTTTGAGTTTAGAATTGGCTCTTGCTCACAAAAGCTTGAGTCACTTCTTATGGCAGTAATTTATGCTCATAAAATAGCATCTTCCCCATGTTTCTTCACTTTAGAGACTTGTTTTACTTGTATGAGGTAGGGTTACACTTTCATAATAATTGTAAAAGAAACTAACTTTTGATGACAACTTTAGAGTGATTGTAGGACATTTTACCTCCAGTGAATGTTATGGTTAAAGTGATTTTGTATTCATTTAGTTCTCAATACTAACTAGACTAATATTACTTCTTTGTATTCTTTATTGCACAATGCTACAAACAAAATTGGCTTGGGGCAATGACAAATTTTAGAGAATTACTACATTTAACTAATTATGAAATATTTCATGTAATTAAGAACTTTCTATATTCCTAACATTGGAAGTTTATTAGTATTTTGAATATACTTTTCCCCAAATTTTGCATGCTTTTTGATTTGGACATGTCCCTAATGTTTTGTAAATACCTCTAATATTTTGCAAATACCTTTCAATGTTTTGCAAAGTAAAGAAATTTCGAGGTTGTTACTTGTGGGCTTTGGATAGCCTATATACTTCGTTGAACGTGATATCAAATATGTGATAGCGATTTTTTTGTAATTTGATAAGTAAAACTTGATGACATTCTTGAACAAACTTACCAAAGCGTAGTTTCATTTTGGTTAGTTCAAAATTTGTAGTTATTTTGAGATGCTATGACATATGGTAGCATAGTAATCACCAATATATAAGAGTATACACTATACAATGTCAAACAAACATCTCAAACAAAAATGACTTGCGAGTGAATGGACAAATCAAATGTAGGGTCTACGTGGGTTGCTAGAAAGAGGGTCAAGATAGAAACTAAACATATATTTCCAAAAATCATCTGCCCAAAAATCACATGTGGTACCTTACGTAAGGAATTTTCCTCTAGAATGAAAAGAACAAAAAAAAATCATCATATTTTCTTGTTGCACATTGTTCAAATTGTTTCAATTGACTACCATGATTTCGCATAAGATAAAATGTTGTTTTTGTAAGGGAAAAAAGTCTCTATGAAACCCTCTGTTGAATGCAACTCAGGGACCCAAACGTACAAAGCTCGTCTTCCTCCTTGAGAGAAGAACAGTTGCAGCACTTTTTGGCCAATATACACCAGAAATTGGGGATATAAAAGTTTTGAATCATTTTTATCTAGAACTTTAGTTTGTAAGACATCCAAAACGGCCTCAAGCGCTCATTATAATAAGAGTGTAATATGAGTTTTTCTCCTTGTGAATTCACGCATTTAGGCTAGGATGTTGGACCATAATTAACAAACATTGAAAACATTTAAAGAGTAGGAACAAAGGAGACCAGGCTTAAACCTTGAGGTTTTGAATCCATTTTACGGTCTTGTTTATACAATCATTACTTATTTATTTAGTAATCCTGATTTGATGAAATGCACCAATAGCTCCGGCACAACAAATTGGCCTCCATTCTTGATGAATCTAAGGCCCCCTTTACACTAAGCTGAGAAGCCATGGAGAGCAAAGTTTTAGCAAATGAAAACTACAGAAATTGAGAACCAAGCAATGTCCCTTTATGTTGGAATTTTTTTTCCAAAAAACAAGAAAAAAAAAAAATGACGTGGACAAAACTTTTATCTTCCATGACAATGAAAGAGCACAATTTTTGAGTCCCCTAAAATTTGCATTAAGTCCTAAAAAAGAGGTGGTTCTAACAAAAAATTTGGGGACCGTTTGACCGTAGTCCTCCCAACCAATCAATTTATTTATTTTTAGTAATTTTTTACAACTAAAATTCAACTTTGTGACCTTCTCTCATTTTACATTACAACCACCAAAGGTCCATTCCCTTCAAAAGCTGGCCTTTGGAGGACAAGCCATGGGCCCATTGCTCATAAGAGGTTCTCTTCACGGCTTCTCGCTTCCAGTGTAAAAGGAAACAAATTCTTGGATTCAAGAGAAGGTCAAATACAATCTTTTGACTTTGGGTTCTACTCCAATCTGTAAAAGGCTTGGGATTGTTTTTAAAAAGAGTCACCTACTAAGGGTGAACTTCCTTGATATTCCCGGAATCAGATAATGCATGAAAAGAGAAAAAAAAATTCCGGTTCCTAGTCAGCATGGAAGCTCATCCTACATGGGGACAGGAGGAGGTAAAGCGACTTTTAACTTCAATGAAATTATACTTTACCAAGGCTGTGAGAGAGGAGCTGCTTCCAATGCCAACCTACCAGAGGAATGTTGCCCTTGAGTTAGGATTTCTGAAACCTTCAATTGATGAACTCTCGTGAGGCAGCTCATTCTTTAGTTTACTTTCTGGCAAGTTCTTGTCAATGCCGTACGTCATTTTGACACGAGCTACCCTTAATATTGAAAAGAATTGGGCAAAAATATGGATGAAATTGTGAACAAGGAAATATTTTCTCAAGGAAATATTTAGTAGGGTAGGAACACCCATAAGCGTCAGTGTACCCATAACCGTCATCTTTGAGATCTTGAAAAACATGTGGAAATGAATAGATGTAATGACAAGGATATTCAACATGTGAACATGAATTCTTAAAAGTGATTATGAATGTAATGACAATTTGCTTTTTAAAAATTCACAACTTATTCTCACAATATCCAAATAATACATTCGAAGGTGCAAACTCATTATTTTCTGTTCCTAATAAGATCCTATAATTTACTAATTGTTTATTAATAATCGTCATGTTCACAACCCTCCAATGTTTGAATGAAAGACGTTATGAACAGCTGACTTGACAAGAGAAATTTGCACACGTGGATGATTATATCTATTTTTCCTTACCTGCATGCAAAATAAGGTGGGTGTCGCTCTACCAAACGGAAAGAACAAAAGCAAAATAGGAAAGAAAAAAAACCTACCTACCTGCCGTAAGATCTTTGCTGAGGGCATTTAAGTTATGCATGAACTCCCATTGGAATAAGGTCGAGTGGTCGACTAATGGGAGAGTTGTTACGAGGGTTCCTTTCAAATACTGATGACGTGGCAGTGAGGTTGAAGCTGAGCGCCACCTGGATTTCTGGAGCCACCGTTTGTCATACCCTCAGAAATTCAGAATAGCAAGGCCGGGTGGCCACCACCGACGCAACAACTCGTCATGCTGGGTTTCCACCAGCGATCGACACGTGGTGTCCCCACCCTCGCCACGGCGGCGCGGACTTGTTTCGACGACGCTTCAACGACCTGGTCCAGTGGTCCCTGCCTGGACGCTTGGTTTCGCTCTTAGTTTGGGTTTCTCGGGATTTTGAGTCCTCTTCAATGCTAACGCTAAATTGTGAGCAGGGATTCATGAGCGGTGAGTCGTGAGTGTAATTTTTTTGGCAAAATATTAAATTTCATCTAAAAATGTGTATATAGGACTTTATAATTGCACATTATAAACATTCTTCTCTTGAAAAATTGTCGTTTTTTAAGTTTTTTCATTAAGCTCAAAATTGATTCCCACTCACAAAATCTTAGCTCATTGCTCATAGGCTCACCGTTCTACACTCGCAAAATAGCTTACCTCGGCCCTAAAGCATCATCCATGCAAGATAGTGAATGGAACTCTTATGACACTTTTGCTGTTGAGGTCAATTTTTGGAGAGTTGGAGGTACCACAGCACTAAAGTTTCAATGGTACCACGGCAATGTGAAACCAAGATGAGGCCTTGTCAAAACAATGTTCTTGCATCACAAATCTGCTTGTTTCTCAATGTCTTCAAACTCCACATGTAGCATAATTGTCGGGAGAATTTAAATGCCACAATGGCTTCCACAAACCAAGTTCCTATGAGAGAGAAAAGTCCTTCAAAGGAGAGTGTGTACCCGTGTTAAGATTGGGTGAAACCAACTTGCAATTAACACTTGAAGTTAGTTAAACTCGGATTTTTTTTTTGCAAAAATGACATGTGTGATGGCATTGATACAATGTATAGGTTGATGATGCCCAAGGGAGGAGGTTGTCATTTGCATCAAGCACTAGAGTGGGGGACAATGCTATTTTTGAACTTAAAATGGTGAGCCAGGAGAAGTGAGTCAAGATTTTTGTGAGCAAGCATTGATTTTGAGCTCAAAACCAATGGAAAGATTAAAAAAATGGTAAACTTTCAAGAGATAAAAGCTTAAAAGTTATAGGTTAGATTTAGCTTCTTTGACAAAGTACCTAGGTTCACGACTCACAAATCCTTGCTCATGGTATAGCATTTCCCCTGTAGGGCCTTGTGCAATGTGAGGACCCCAACCTTCAACTTTAGGCGCATGCCTTGCCTTTAGGCCAAGGCTTTTACATTGTGGGAGGGCCTTGGAAAGAGGCCTTCCACTACACAATGGCCTAATGAATAGAAAGAATTGTCGTCTAATAGAAAGTGAATAAATGAAAACAAGTGGATTAACTTATGGAATGAAAGTGAAAGACTCAAATTTGGTGATATTCTAATTACTAAAATTTCAATTATTTCTTTGTTTTTCATCAATAAAGCTAGATATGTTTGGGTCACCTCAATTATTGTGGCAAAGAACCAGAAAGTTATATGAGGTTTGGGGTAGATAT
Source organism: Ulota crispa (assembly GCA_963920765.1). Lineage (NCBI taxonomy): Eukaryota > Viridiplantae > Streptophyta > Bryopsida > Orthotrichales > Orthotrichaceae > Ulota > Ulota crispa. The sequence continues at coordinate 9,203,161 of OY987245.1, forward strand.
AGAATCAGGGGTTAACTCAAGGTAATAACATGGGATTAAGCCATTGGTAGAGGACTTATATGGAAAAAAAATGAACCTAAATTGGGATTTTTCTTTTCATTTTATTTTGCATAAATCTTTCTTGATCAAACTCAAATTAAATCTTGGGTGAGTTGGATCCTAAGCTTTGATATAGTGAAAATTTATGTTAAGTGCTTTTCTTTTGTGAATGTAAAAAAAATGAGTACTACTAGTTTCTTCTCAATAAGGAGTTTTGTAATATTAGAGAATCCAAACCAAAGTAAATCTTTAACTTGAAAGTAATGTCCTAGTACAAGAATAAACTTGGACAAAAAATATGTGACTTAGGACCAGAGAGGAGAAACTGGTGCACTTGTTTGATAGAAGCATTGTTTGGGAGCTGAAAAACTCCCTTCAATGCTAGCATGGCCACACCTAAATTGTAAACAACACCACAACACTTTTGGTTTTTTGACCTCAATCAAAAGAGGTGGAATATTTTATTTCTACCAGTTGCCATCTAAAGACCAACTAGCTTCAATTTGATCTTAGATAGGTTTATGTAAGATATTAGAATGCCACCATATTCAACTATGAGACAAAACATTTATTGGTGCATGTGTTGAATGTTTTTTTTTGTGATGGAAGTAAATTGAATAACCAAATATTGGTTTTGGTCATTGTAACAAAGTAAAAATTGACTAATGAACTTACCATCCAAGGGGTCAATAAAATGAGACATGAACACAATAAGAGAATTCACAAGTTTTCCAATCAAATAATTATAAGAACTAAAAAATGGACTACTTCCACAAGAATCTAATGTAACTCAATTAGAACATATAGAGCAAAGAAATTATCAAAATGCTAAGGCTTTACTTCACTAACATGTTTTTGTAATGTAAAATACGGCTCTTCAAGGGCATGCTTTCTTTAGTAATTGTTCACCTTTGATTTTAAATGATTTGACCTTAAAAAATTTAGTTATTCAATTGTGGTCCAAATAAATTACCACATTTAAGAATGTTTGCAAATATAACCTTTGATTGATATTGATAACAACTTAAACCCTTGTTGGTACAAATCCCTAAATCTACAAAACAAAGGTATAGAAGGTATAGAAGTAACCTATAAACAAACACTTAACATGGCTGATGAGAATGACCGTGTTTTTGTCACCAATGCATTCCACTATCTTCACTCCTCTTTTTCCTCTTCTCTCCAACTATTAGAGTTTCCAATTTTGTACAACAGGAGCTATTTTTAACCTTAAAATAATACGTTAGAGCGTGGTTTAACACCGGAGGGGTCTCACAAATCCTCAATTTGGACTAGTAGCCAATTCATGGATGGATTCCTCAAATAAGGAAGATAATGGTATGGTATTTTTACAACTTTTGTGTTGTAAATGTAACTGACTCATTCAAAACTCAACCAATTTAGAATACAAAATCATGAAGCTTGAATTCCTTCATTTAAAACAACTGGGGTGCTACTATTTTTCTCATTTTGTGTGCCTGAATATTCTCCAAATTTAGGCACAAGGGTTAGCAAATACATGCACTTTAGATATCACATAGATTATCATGCTCAAAAATATTAAAAACAAATTTAAAGCAATTTTTATATTAAAAAAACTTTTGAAATACCAAATGATTGAATACATTATATTTAAGAAACTAATAATTTGACAGTTATAACATATTTAACTAACTTGGATGGTTTAAAGTCCAAAAATAAAAGTCCATGTTGGATAATTAGGAGTAATTGGAAGTTTATTCAATCTATGGCCTTTTGAATTGCATAGAGAGGTTCCTTGACAAAAAAAACCAATTCATGCTCAAAGACATTGGTTATAGAAATTGTACACCAATGTGTATGACATTTAAATATTAGCCAATCACCATGGCACTAAACAATCCAACTTTGTATCTATAATCCCAAGTCAATTATATGCAACATTGCTTCCAAATCTAATTTGTATAGAAAATCATATATTTAACATGTTTACATGAAGATCATTAACAATGATAGTAAAAAATTAATTACAAGTGTCAAGCTAAGGAAGTAAGAAATATAATGAAGAGATCTTGATCCAACTTCTTAACCCTTGAAGGACCACACACATTTTCACATAATCCATTGTAAACAAGGGTAGTAAATTTAGATGCACAATTGAATCAAATGTGAACCCAATTTGAATAATCCAATTGTACAAATGGGAAGAGCACCTTGTTTATTGTAAAGTGTGAAGATTCCAACCAAATCTAATGTTGGAGATGAAATACACAATGATTGAGTAAGTTGCATGTGGAAAATTTAAAGTTTTTCATGCTTGTGTGGTTTTAAATGTTAATGCTTCATGCAAGCTTTGCTTGAAAAGAGCCTCATATTTCTAGAAAGTAGGGTTTCTCATATTTCCAATAAGATTATTTTTACACAAATGGATAAAAATAACAATCATAACTCACAAGGTGTGGCTAAGTGGACAAAAAGGATCAAATTCCCACTTTACTTGCTACCCTAAAATGGTTCTTCAAGAAATTTAATGAATGCCATGGAAAATCCAATTGGTGAAAACAATCAAGAATTAGCCTTCAATGTAGGATGACAAATTTTAAAGATAGAATGATAGCACCATTTCAATAGACTTTCAAATACTACAATTATACTTCCTCCTTATAGTAGAATAGTGAGTGCATATTTCTTGAGCAACTTGAGTTTTTTTGGGACTGCACAATTGAAAAGTGACATTCTTCTTAGATATTTGATGTATCGTGTTGTTGCTTTGATCCATCTTTGACAACATAAATGGATATGTATTTTGAGACCATGCTATGAAAACACCATTTTTTGTAAACTCATATATCCAATTTCATTGTTGTTTTTTTTAGTTGGATGCAAAACTCTTGTGATCACATGCGTTCTTCAAGATCAAATCCCAAGTTGTTGAGTAATTTTACTCTATAGGCCAAAAACTGCCCTATGCAACCAAAGTATGGTTGCGTGGTACTTAAAGGGTTAATCAAGCATGCACACAATTTTAGAATTTTAATGATTCTACAATCTTTAAATGATTGCACAAAACAAAGTTATGATATGTTCACACTTGGTGTTAGGAGTATTAGCAGCATGAATGCAGTCTAAAGGTGTGTCCAATTACATAATTTACATCTAATTTTCCTTTGCTACTAGCACTCTTAACACCAAGTGTGAACATACACTAAGAGAGAAACTTTAGCTTTACGTGCTAAAATTTGACGTTTTCTATTTTCAACCAGTTTTTCAAAGGCATGGACCGGTTATGTCACATAAAATTCTCATATTTAATTGTAACATACTACAATTAATTTTTCTCAAAAATTTGGAATTTTTTTACCTTGTTGTTTCAAGTTCAACCTTTTTATTTGCAATTTCAACTAGTTGACAATTACATTAAAAGCCAGTATTCCCCTGACCATGGCATAAAGTGTCACAATCAAGGCAACACCCCCGATCTGCTATGTTTGCCTTAAAGAGATCCTTCCTCTTGTCCTCACAACCTCAAATGCTACAAAAATTCCAAATACTACTACTTGTAATTTAGGTGTTTAGAGCATCTCCACTGATTACTATGAAGTACATTATTTTCAACATTTTACAAATTTTCCTTTTTTATGTGCTTCACTCAAAATACATTAACAGTAAAGTTTGTAAAATGGCACAACAAAGCCTGAAATTTGTGGAAGGTGCAACAAATGAGCAAGATATGTTGAACAAACCGTATGCAACAACCAAGTGTCAATTGATCCTCATTGGATCACATATGGAACCACTTAAAAAAAATAGAAAGCTTCAGATCAACCAACCATTCTTGTAGGCAACCCTTGACGTTCACATTAAAAGAAAATAGAGTTAACCCGTAAAGGACCAGACCCTCTTCAGAAACATAGCAATTTTGGGCAGGTACCTGTGATTGGAGTTTTTTATATTTCAGGCTGAAATTTTAATAGAATGTGGGAACAAGGTTTATTTTTCATAAGCACCAATTTTTTCATAAGCACTAATTTTATGACATTTAGAGTTATGAGTAAAAAGTTAAGACCTAATATGTAGTTTTTTATGTTTGTCAAGTAGCTTGGGCAGATTTTTAAAAATCATTTTTTTCAAAAACAAAAAAATTAAATTGGTTTAGGAGATTTACATGAATGTAGGAAGCTTTGAATCATTTTTTTTATCAATGAGATGAAAGTTAAGAGGATTTTTTGTTTGTGGGAAGTTATAGATTCTCTACTCTAAAGTAAACTTTGAAGTCCTTTATATTACTCAATTTTCATTATTTTGAAAAAAAAAAAAACAAAAAGAAAGGATGTGGATTGTTTATTACAACATTACAACCATTGGGATTGGCATTTTTCATTTCCTTAATTAAATTCTTAACAATTTAGTGGTTTGAATCATTCTCAACTTTTTCTAATTTACTAATTTTTTTCCATATATTATATAGTTCCAAATGATTTGAAACTATTTTGACATGTACTTTACTTAAGTGGAATAAGGAATTTAGATAAGCACCATCCACATGGCCTTTTTTCCTTAGGAATTTCACCTTCTGAAGGGTAGCTGCTCGGTTCTTCACAAGATGTTTTTGAATATTCAAACCATTCTAACTTCCAATCCACGAGATGGAAAACTTTAAATTTTTTTCCACATCTTCAAAAACTATTCTTCTACAAGATCCTATGGTCACATATGCATAAAAATGTTTTTTTTTTCAAATTTGGTTGATGCTCTTAAAATGGCAGTTTTGGAGAGTTTTTGGTGAAAACTTTGCTTGAGCCTTTAGGGGTTAATGAAGTTCTTGTTGGCAACCATTACATTTGCAAGACTAGCTTAATATGAAACCCTAAGTTGTCATTAAACCTACATCAAATATTGCATTTTGGTTGCCTTAACAATTAGGTTACCTTACCCTAGAAAGTTACTTTATGATTTGTTGCTTGACCACTTGGAAATGCAAGCAACTCTCTAGATATTAGGATTTCACATGGTTTACGGCCTAAATTTATTATTATACAACTTTTTTTTTTGTTACCAACCCCTTCAAAAATGATTATTGTAGTAATTATTAATGAAAACTAATGTGGTAACAACAAGTACTTGTATGGTGTAAAATGTCCAAAAATTAGAGTGAGGCAACCTAAACACAATATTCAGTGTACCATTTAACCGCCTCAATGTGGAGATGCCCTTAGAGCATCTCCACTGGTGGCTCAAACCGCTCAGTGAGCGAGGCCAGGGGTCATTGTTCTTGTTTCAATTCTCCACTGGTGACTTGCCCCGCTCAAATTCCAAAGCAAACTTGTCAAACAAGTGCTTGAGGACGGTGTCCTCTCATTTGCAGGACACTCTCCCAAGATTTTGTCTTGATCTCACAAAAAGTGCCGTAAGGCCAACCTAGCCTGGGGACCTTGGTGCCTTGTGGCCCTATTGATAGGGCTTGCAAATAAGCGACACTATGAATCTTGCAATGGAGCAGTAGCACGTTTGCTCTTGTTTTTCACCGGTGGAGATTGTCTCCAGTGCCCTCTAGTGCCCGCGCAAAAGAGCACTTTAGGGCTCACTCAAAATGCTTCACCAAGTCTAGATTTGACTAGACTGGTGGAGATGCCCAATTAGGCTGAGGTGTGACAATAGGGGGGTTCAAACATGAAATTTGGCCTACGAGTTTCTCACCTCACAAGATCCCCGCTCACTGGTGAATTATTTTGTTCACTCCTATGCCAAAAATCTGACACACCTGTGAATTTGCAGTCAAGATTTTGAGCGCAAGTAGGGGGTTTGAGCGTTTGAGACAGACGAGAGGATGGGGCGCACAAAAGTGAGTTTCTGAAGTGCACTCCTCAAGTGAATCACGTTAGGAGTGAATTCTAGAGGTGAAACACCTTGTTGTTCACTAGTGAATTCACATAAGTGGATCGCAACACGACGTGAGTCACTTGAAAAAGTTGAAGTTTGAAACCCTCTAATGAAACTCAGGTACCTACGTATTGCTGCCAAAGTTTTTTTTTGCACTGTAGCTACATAGTGAATACATGTGCCGTCTCACCTGCGGTAGATTTCTCCAGGGACAACAATTCATTCGTGGAAAAAGTTTCTTACTGTTGCGAATCTGGCGATAAATCGCCAGAACAAAAACCCTGATATTTGCCGCATGGTTCACTTCGTGGTTACGTCCCTGGTTACCCGCTAGATTGGGAGGGTGGGACAATCTGATGAGTAACGTCATTCCCCTCACACTGGCCTTGGACATCTTGTTGTGGGAGTCTTCTCTTTCTCCCGCATCCCATTCCATTATGTAAATAATACTTAGCCTGGCTTGTATCCGGAGCCGTATTTCCTGAGGTGGAGAGATCAGTGCAAGCGAGAGTAAACTTAAGTACAGTCCTTTAGGCTGTTGCTTTCAGGGTTTGTTGTTCTGATGGTGATGTGAAGGACAGGACAGTTGCAAGGGTGAGCATCCAAATTTGGCTTCACTTTCCATAATTCTCTGTTTACGTTCTTGTAGTTTTCGTCTCTGGAGTTCGAGGTTGCGCAAGCCATGTTCGGAATGAAATCATATCTGTATATGTTTTGTTATTGTGTAACAACTTGACGGAAACATCTGCCATTGAGTTGGACTTGAAGTCGCGGTGAGGAAACCAAAACTGTTTGGAACTAAGAAATCCATTGTCAAAATTCTTAAGATGTCCGGAGATGTCCTGAATGAAGTCATATCCGTGTATGTTTTGTTGTTTTGCAACAACTTGACGGAAACGTCTGCCATTGATTGAGTTGGACTCGAAGTCGCAGTGAGGAATCCAAAACTGTTTGGAACTAAGAAATCCATTTGTTAAAATTCTTAAGGTGTTCGGAGATGTCCAGAATGAAGTCATTCTCGTGTATGTTTTGTTGCTCTGTAACAACTTGACGGAAACGTCTGCCATTGATTGAGTTGGACTCGAAGTCGCGGTGAGGAAACCAAAACTGTTTGGACCGTAGAAATCCATTGTGAAAACTCTTAAGATGTCCGGAGATGTCCTGAGGTGTTCTTGGGACCGGACTTGCTGTCGTTAGTGCAACCGTTGAGAATTCAGGAGTCTTTCTCGTTTTGAAAAGAAATGGCCGAAAACAGAAAGCAAATTAGAACGCAGTGTGTCTGATGAATTGTGTATTGTTAGTGCTGTTTCTGCCATGGTCTTAGCCACATTTGTAGTATCTTGGCCTGTAGATGTTGCATTAGGTCTTGTCCATCTTCAGTGAACACTGTCTTTCTTTCTCTCTTCCAGATGATCAATTTTTGGTGTTGAAAATTTTGTAGATTCGACCTGGTTGCAATTTTGTTATTGTTCCGTGCTGATGACTTCGAACTCGCAATCTTTTTCACAACGCGTGAATTGTCCGCTGTTTAAAGTATTTGTGGATGTCAGTGTTGTTGAACTGTTCAACGGTTTCTTTAGAAAAGGTTCTGATGCTACTGGTCACTTTTCGCTTAGTACCGGCAAACGTAGGACTTACTCGATGGAAGAGGTGGTTGTGTTTGGTGATTGAAAAGGGTGACGTATTTTCCACATTTTTAGGACACACTCAAGTTATTTACCAGACGGTTCTCCCAAGCAAACATACCTGCATTCATATGTAGTCTTGCAACGTCACCTTGATGTTGTCTTGCTGGACGCTTCAAAAGGAAGAGGATCTTGGAAGATAGCTTGACATGTGCTACTTTTCACTCTTTTGTGTCTCAGATTATGAGAAGGATCTTAGTTGTTTGGGAAGGGAGTGTTGTGCGCGGGGGCAGTTCTTTGTACAAGGAATGTGCGTTAATTGTGATTTTTATGTGCACTTCCAGGATCTTGTAGCAGAAGCAAGTCATGGGGAACAAAATCACTCGACGGTGCTCAACTGTTGATGAGCGCTACACTCGACCTCAAGGCTTGTATCCTCAGCGTGATGTCGACCAGAAGAAGCTGCGCCGCCTCATTCTGGATTCGAAATTGGCTCCTTGTTTCCCTGGCGAGGACGAGCTGAACTCTGATTTTGAAGAGTGTCCTATCTGCTTCCTGGTATGCTGAAAAACTAAAGCATGTTTCTATTGAACCATGTCGGTGGAGGTCAAATGAATAATCTTCTTTTGTCCAATTTTAATTGATTCTCTATCTGCGCATGCTATTCTCTTCGTTGATTTAGACGATACGAAATTTGACGGCGTCTGAATTGTTCTGATCAATTGAATTGGTCATTTTATAACCTCGAATTATTGGTTTAGTCCTCAGTATTCTGTTTAATCTGAGTCTTGGGATTTGGATAAGCTAACCTGGTGCAGTCTTGTGATATTGCAGTGTTACCCAAGCCTGAATCGATCAAAGTGCTGCTCTAAAGGCGTTTGTACAGGTGTGAATCTTATAGTCGTCTAATTTCTTTTTACGATCTCCGTTACGAAATTTTGATTGTGACGGACTATGTTATCATAGGTTTGGTTTAAATGACAAGTTTTTTCTTCCAGTTTGGCTCTAATTAAGCATGACCCTTTGCTTTGCAGAATGTTATCTGCAAATGAAGTCTCCACGCTCGTCTCGGGCAACACAGTAAGCATTTATTCTCTTTTAAGCAATTTCATATTACGCCTGGTGTTCAGTTGGTCATAAAGACGCAGTAGTTGATAGAGTTCGATTGTTTAACATGTATTGGATTGTATCTTTAGGTAGACACTTCTGTTCAGGGCTGTGCATACATCTATGAGTACAATAGCCAAATCTGTGGAGACCAGCCTTTTGCCACTGTAGATGAATTTCTTATGCAGTTGTTCTAAGTGGGACGTTAAAGAGCACTACAGCTAACAGTGGGCAACCCCATTTTCGTTTCAAAGATCAGTGGCCATAGACATTTAGCGGAGTTCAGCTTACTAGCAATATGCCGATTGTAGGTCAACCAAGTTTGTTTGAAGAGATGAGTTTCTGTTGGTATCTGGATCCAGAGACTTAGTCAGGTTCTATCGGTTTGATAATTGTTAACCTTAACATGTTTTTCTTGTGGTTGTTGCAGGTGCCCTTTTTGCAAATCTCACAATTATACTGTGGAGTTCCGTGGAGTTAAATCTCAAGAGGAAAAGACCATCGAAGCTGCAGTGAGTGCTCCTACTTTTTTGGCCCTTGCGAGTATTAACATTTACAACCATTTTACCCATTGGTAGAGGGTTTGACTTGTGTCTAAATGAGGATGTTTAGCCCTGCTTTCTAATAACGCAGTGTATATTCGGTTTTGTAGGAAGAGCAGAAGGTTTTAGAGGCTAAAATAAGGATGCGAAAACAAGAGCTCTTGGATGACGAAGAGCGAGAGCAGCGCCAGAAGGAAAATCGTCGCCAGGAGGATGGCCCTGACAACACGCCAGGGACTCCCATTGTTGAACTTGAAGACTCTAGCCCTTTGGTTGACCCTCCCGAATCCTGCAACAGCCACACCGAACTCACTGAAACGCCACAGCAGGTGAATTAGCCTACAACTGACATTGAAAACAGTGAAAACAAGTTTATGCGATTCCGTTCTGTTAAGAAGAATTCAAAATCTGTGGCCCCTTTCGTGAAAGCGAGTACTTACTCGCTTCTCACAAGTGAAGAGTTTATGGAATGTTGGACGTGATCATATGGTGTTAATTAGAACTGTTTAAGACTGCATGATTTACGTACGCGCAAAGAAGATGTTGGTGTTTTAAAAAAGGGACAACATTTTTTAATTGTAGTGTGGATTGGACAGGAATCTGTGATATCAGGCTTGTCCAACAGTTCAAATGACGCTCTGGATTCAACACGGGTTCGTGAAGAATCCGACAGCGAAGGAAGTTCGGTTTCTATTATTTCCGCCCCTCAACAACCAGTACTAACGCTTTCTCCGCCTAGTTATCACCTCATGGAATCTGTTACGTCTCAGCACCAACCTAGATCAGCCTTATCTGGCTATGCACGGCACAGGTATGGGTGAAAGACTACGTTACGAAAGAGTGGAATTGTCTTTTTTTCGGATCTGGACACTGTGAGAATCAAAGGACAAACTTTTGCATCATCACTGCTTGCGTTGTGTATTTTTCTTTGTGGAACTGGCGGTTGACAATTTTTTGTGCTTATTTCCAGAGAGGATGAATTTGACTTTGATCTGGAAGACATAATGGTGATGGAGGCAATTTGGCAATCAATTCAGGTATGCACTTAGTCACTGTTTCGTATCTATTGATTCAAATGACAAGGACTTCAGCTTACGTAACAGTAGAGTTGCCTTTAAAGCCATCCCTTGTTTTGTCCTCTTTGTTTTTCACTTTTGCATCCTAAAAGTGGTCAAACTTTAAGCTTTCGTGGGATATTTTAACACTAGTATAGAGTGAGATACTTCTACTCTTGTTGACCATCTAATTTGAGTTTTGGACTGCTTTCATCTTTAAACCTTCGTATCTCTAGTTCCTTAACCTTCCATGCCTGATTTGATTGAAGACTGGAGTTTGTAGAGAGGATAGAAATATTTCATTGTATTTTCAGATGGCATACTTTTAGAACATGGAAGTGAAAATAAAAGGTGGAAAAAGAAATTGTGACTTTTATGGATAACACTAATGACTAGAATTAGTCACGATTAGATGTGAACACGATTTTTAGTAAAATTAAATTGTTTCAAGAATCTGGCATTCATGGGGAGGTCTTCCGAAAGAGAGACCCGTGAATCATAGATAACATTTCTCATTATGATGTCCAATAATCTGTATTTGTGATTATCATGCCAACTCTATCTAGATCAAAGATGACGTCTTCTACCGAACTTTTATGGTCTTCATTGTGAATACTACACTAATGGCTTCCGAGCCTTGCACTGGCAGGCCCTGACACACTCCAAGCACGGATGATAAATGCCCAGGGCCCCTCAAAATTCTCTCATGGCACTCCATTCTACCGTGATATAGCAATGACCCTTCAAAATACTTTACATCCCAACTTTAGTGAGCTTTATCCTATATTCCCTTTGATGTATGGTCAAATGACTATTTATGGGGCATGCTTGGAGTGCAAGGGCCTTGTTTGAAGTGCATGGCTGGAGAGCAAGCATTTTGAGGGCCCTTGTAATCTCTTGAAGTGTCTAGTTTGAAGTGCAAGGCTGGAGATGCTCAAAGCTTGTTTTACTTATGACTAATACCCAACTGAAATTCTGCAAATGCAGGAGCAAGGAACATCGCCAGGATTCACTGGTTCCACACTAGTGCAAACGGCGTCAAATGTAGTAGTGCCAGAGTTTGGTGTGCGTGCTGACACAGCATCCATATCCCAAGCTCAGTCTCTACCATCTGGATCAGAATATCAATATCCTCGCATGCCAGGGGGTTTAGCAGCGGCCATTGCCGCTTTAGCGGAGCGACACGCCATTAAAGCGGACCTTGTGTTTGAGTCTCTACAGAGAGCATCTACCGCACAAGCCGAGGTTGCTACAAGTAGCTGTGCAGCTGCAATGAACACCCCAGTCATGGGAAGAGCAATTAAACCTGCCACTGACGTCCCTAGCATGCTACCCCAAACATTTGAAGAGCAGATGATGCTGGCCATGGCGCTCTCCATCACGGATGCACAATCGAGAGCTCGTCTGGAGGAGAGCCATCCGCGTCCCTTGCCCAATGTATCGTAGAACGGAGACTGCAATCATCTCTCTCTCTCTTTGGTCCTCAAAGAGCTCCTCTTATTAGAACAGAGCAATGACGGAGGACAGTGACAATTTAGAAGCGCGGGCAAGGCCGACATAACCTCAAGTTTTGCCTACTCAGGTAACGAGTAGATTGCAGTTTGCTGGCCTGTGGTTTTTTTTTTCAATTAACAGATAGCAATTGGTTGGAAAAGTAGTTGTAAATACTCTAACATTGATGACCTGGATAGTCTGCCATCTTGTACTTCACAAGTTTGCGCAGATGGTGTGTTCTGTAGAGTGTGCATATCAAGTAGAGTGAGAGAGATTCATTAGAGAGGAGGAGAAGCGGTTGTGAGTCATGGTATGTGCCGGATTATCACCTGTACAGTAACTTAGTGGATATTATGCATGGACTTGTACGTGCATACAGAGAGATACTTGGCTATATACTGTCTATTGTATATTTTTCTACGTACGGCATCTCTTGGTGGGAGAATGTTGCATGGAAAGGTATGGTTCTACAATATTTAGACCATCGATTCCAAGTACCTTCTACCCTTTTTCCCAGTACATTGATCTATTGCATTACATTGATCTTACGTGAGCTACACTATTTTTGAGAGTAGTGCTGTTTGAAGTATTGCTATGGGTTGACGTATTTACCGTTTTGTACTAATTTTCACAAAATTAAAATCTTGGTAGTGTTACTGTTTATTATTTGTTCTGGATAAAAAAGTGTAAAGCTGTCTCGCTGTCGTGTATTTTGGATGTTTCAATATTATAGAGAGTAGATTGTGAGATGTCTTGTAAGATTTTTTCAATAAAATACTCTCGTACTTATGGTTTAACTTCCTTTTGTCTCGAGGTAACATCTTAAGGGTCTTCTTACAATGCAATGAAGGAAATTGAGGACTTCGCCGATGATTAAATTATAGGCCGAAGTCGATCAAAATTCTTGAGTGAGTTGTTCGAATGGGTGCATGAATTTGTGAATCCATGATTCCTTGTTATGTACTGTCAAAAAAATCTGAAAGACAACGAGAGAGACCGTGTTTTCCTTGTTCAGGCCAAAGTTGTCTAAGAGCATCATTCTGCACCTTTACGCTCAAAAGTATTTGACACATGTAACACATGTAATTCTTAGATGATAAATGTTTTGGGCCCCTCAAAATATTTTTTAACCCCTAAATAACTAAGGCACCAAATTTGGGTGTTCAAGAAACTTTGAGACCTTGTTGAAAGCAAAGATTTGAATTTAATTAATTATTTATTTGGAGAAGCTACACTTTGAAGTTAGCTTCAATGTTCAATTTGAATGTCCTCCATACTACGTTTTGAATATTTTTGGTGGAAGCTAAATTGCAAGCATGCTTGTTGTGCACCAAAAAGTGTGATGAATAGTGTCACTAAAGAGCTTGTAAAAAGTTGCCACATTAGAAAGATAGGTGGCAAGTTGAAAATAAAGTGAAAATCTCCCTTGGGCAAGGAGGGCCCTTCTATTGAAAATTTATCATTTAATGAAATCCAAGTGTGTTTTTGGGCTAATTTCACTTGGAATGTCTTTGTTATACAAATTTTAATTCATCTATTGATGAGTTCTCTTTGTTTATAATGAATTTTGGTTAACAATTAGAGCTAAAAAGTATCTTTGTCATAGGTGATATCTCTTTGACAGTTGCATTGCAGGTTCATTTGTGAAATTGCTATAATGGATTTAGAAGGGGAGTCATTAGTTTTGAAGTAATGATAATAAATACTCAATCATCATAAATGGTTGTTTCCTAATCTTCTACGCAAAAGTTGCCACTTTTGCATAGCAAGTTTTGGGCGGTTCCAACTGAAAATTTCATACTCATCCACATTCAATTACAAATTTCTTAACATCCGTATGGCTTTTTGGGAAATTTTTTTAGCAGCACCATTAGAAGCCTTGAAGTTCAAGATCCTCTCATTACAATTCTTACAACAACAATTCAAAAACTTCCAAAATGCCTTCTTGAACCAAGAAAGGTACTCTCAAGCATTTAGGGGTTAAGGGTAGATAGTACTAAAGAAATGCATGAATATTTTATGCAAAAATATTGGTGGGACTTGGGCTAAAAGTTGGGTCTAGCAAAATGGTCAATCCAAACTTGGAGTGAAGTTTCATTTTTTTTGGTGCCAAAACTTCCAAAAAGTGTTGCTATAAGCAACCAAGATGTGGAACTTGGGATGTAGTGCAAAGTGCCAAGCCTTAGCAAAAATTTGAACCCTCCACCTAAGAGGCCCTTAAGAAGTCTCAAAAAGGATCCCATGACATGTACTTATTGCAACAAACAAATCACTATTCCCTTGTTTCTGCCCACCCTTTGAGTTCAATGCAATCATGAAAACTATATTGTAGTGCCATCTCAATAGGGCAAAGATGTGGGTACAATATGTAGAATCAGAAATTCTATTTTATTCTATTTTTATATATGAGTGAAGTACTTGGATAGTGACTAGTGAGTTCATCTACACTTTTTATCAAACAATGCCTTTTGTATTATTTTAGATTGTGCATGTGGATAAGGTCCTTCATACAAGCCTTACAACTTACAAGGACTAGATTACCATTTTATATACATAATTTTTGTGATGTACAATACCCTAAAGAGAGTACATAAGTCCCTTTTATGGGATTCAAAAAAGTTTGTAGAATAAATAATATAATGGGCATTTTGTTCTCACATTTTTTATATATAATCCTCAAGCAATCCAAATCAAGTCCACCAAATTTCAGTTACTAAAAATCAAAATCCTATTTTTGGTAAATTATTTTGTGTCAAAATCATGGTTTTACAAGAAAATTGATTACAAAACATTGGTGATGAATTTTTGAGATTTGATTGTATGGATATGTAGGAGACATCCATACGCACATCTTTCTTTCAAAAAACATATTTTCAAAAAGTTTCAAAATTCCTTCTATAGATATTTTAATGTTAGGATGATCATGACCAAATTTAATAAAATATATATTTCTTTGTAGAAATCAGTTTTTGTTATTTGACTCATACATTGTGAAAAAGATTATACCTGTAGACATGCTGATATGTTTATTTTGCCAAAAAATAATTTATTTATAGGATAGTTGCAAGAAACACTTCACAATTTTGTCTCAAACACCCTTAAAACCGGTAGTACTAGGTAGTACTATGAGCTTTTGAAATATTATATATATATATATATATATATATATATATATATATATATATGGAAAATTTGTAGAGCACTTAAAATAGCATACTTGTGAAAGTTCAGACCTAGAAAATCTTTATTCTAAAAGTTATGCATAAAAATAGAGGGCGAGAAATTACCAACAAAAAGACAATCTCTTTTTTGCTTTTTAGAAAATAGTAAAAAAGTTCAAAAAAATAAAACAAAAAATGGCCATTTTTGATTTCTTTGAGTAGCTTCACTTGATACAAGTGGTTTTTGTAAGAAGTTTTTTTTATTTCACCAATCATTCGAGAAAGGATGCCCACTTTGATGGTGTGTGCACGGCATGAAATTTAGAATTTTATGAAATTCTTCTATACATCCATGCAATGCTCTATGATGAACAACTTCCCTAATTTGTGGCATGAGATTCAGTTTTTTGGACCCAAAATAGTACTAAAAACTCCCAAAATGGCCAAGGTAGACACCTGTTTGGAGGTTGTTCAAAAATAGTAAAATAAAAAATAAAAATAAAATTATGGAAGGTCTGTAACTATGACATGTACCTTCCTCTGAAATTTCAACCCAAAAGAACTTGCTGTGTAAAAGTTACAAGCCAAAAAGCACTTGCATGAGGTGAAGGGGACAAAAAATAGTACAAGTGTTTCTCGCAATCACCCTATAGTACAAACTTCTTTGAATCCCATAAGAGGCTCAATAAGAGGCTCGATAAGAGGGACTTATGTACTCTTTCATTAGGGTATTGTACAGAGGCCTCCAACAAAGATTGTCGGGACAGCTAATTCCATTGAGAGGTCATACCATGTTTTGACATGAAAATGAGGTTGATTGGCCTTTTTTTTTCTTGTATATTTTGCATTTCATGCGTACCCCAATCCCAACCAAACATACCAAATTTTAGCCCCAAAAAACCAAAATCCAAATTTTGATAAATTGTTTTGTGTCACAAATCAGGGATTTACATGGTTTTACAAGAAAATTGATTGATAAACATTGATGATGAATTTTGGAGATTTGATTGCATGAGTATATAGGTAGCATCCATACGCACATCCATATGCAAATCTTCCACGCTAAAAAGAAACCCCTTAAGTAAAACAAAATTGATCTTTGAAGTGTTTGGTGTGACCCGAGATAAGTCCAAATTTTGTAAAATAGATATTTTCTTATGATAATCAAGTTTTGCTATTTGACTCATACATTGTGACTAAGTTTGTACCTTTGAACATGTTATTGTGTTTCTTTGGTGAAAAGATAACTAAAATTTAAAAGTATCTAATTTACAAAATGAAAAACTAACTAAAAATTAAAAATATCTATTTTGCAAGATTTGGACATATCACATGTCACACTAAACCTTATGAAGATCAATTTCTGTTTACTTAAGGGGTTTTTTTTTAGCATGAAAAATGTGCATATGGATGTGCGTATGGATGTTACCTATACACCCACGCAATCAAATCTCCAAAACATCAATATTTTTCAATCAATTTTCTTGTAAAACTGTGTAAAATCTTGATTTTTGACACAAAGCAATTTGTCAAAATTTGGATTTTAATTTTTTGAGGTTGAATTTTGGTATGCTTGGTTGGCATTGAAGGCAAGAATGTGATATAAAAAATGCAAGATTAAAAAAGCTGAATTTGACCTCAATTTCAAAACATAACGTGACATTGCTTATAAGTGAAAAAACTGAGGGCGACAAACTTTATTTAAGGCCATTGTACATGCCACTTTCCTTTCCCCTTTGTGTGCAAGCTACTGCTTTACGTCTGCAAACTGACATCCGCACCACCTGAGGTCTAAGCTGCAATTCTAGCACAGAGCATGGATAAGCATGTTGTCAAATAAAAAATCATGTCAAGCACTGAAGGTAATACACAATAATTTGTTTCTTAATTTTTTAGGTTGGAAACCCCAAAACACATAATTGGACGAATACCTCTGCATTGTTGTCCACTTGCCCGCCTATCCAGTCCTTCGGCCAAATCTGGCCCCAAGTAACATCCATGGATATGAGGGGTTTCACATGGCCAAATTTGCCCAAAGTAACCTCTATGGACACTAGGGGTTTCACATGGTTTACTTGCTTGGATGCTGCTATTTTTTTTTGCATTATTATTGTTATTGCTAGGCCATAATTATTGATGAAAATTACTATAGCATCATTAAGTGCTTACATAATGTAAAATGTCAAGAAATTAGTGTGGAAGTGCATTGTTTAGTGTAGTTGAATTATTGATATTTTTTCATTCTTGTGGGGTAGAGTCAAAACCCTTTGCGCTGATTTTTGAACCAATGAAAAGAGAGGATTGGGACATTGTGCTCCTAAATTCCTAATTAACTGCCTAAATGTCTTGACTCCTACAAATCAATGAAGATATTTTGGATGAAGTGGCCTTAAGGTAGTGTGTTCTAATTGCGTTCATGTTCTAATTGCGTTCATGCTCTAATTGCGTTCATGCTCTAATTGCGTTCGGCTCTAGCTATAAAGCTAGTCCCACCTAACTCATCAATGACAGTCATAGATATTTAATCTATAATGTCTCTTGTTCCTAGAGCCAAATGCAATTAGAGCATGAACGCAATTAGAACACACTACCTTAGCTTTTTTTCAAACCAAAAAATGGTTAAGTAGCAAGGATGGCCACATTTTTTTTTATAGAAATAAAATTGTATGCTTTGAACTTTTCATCAAGACTAAATCTCATGATGGTTTTGTGAAACATTAAAATATCACATTAGTAGGGTGACACAACATCAAGTGGAACCTTGAAGACCGTGCTCCTACTCCCAAATCCATGTATAAAAGTTGGCTAAATATTTTAAATATTTAAAAAAAACACAGTAGAACAATTAGCCACACCAATTTTGATGTGGCAAAAAAGTGATAATTAGCACAAAATCATTTCACTGCTTTTGATTGTCTTTGCACCGTTTTAGCCACGCATTTCACCTTCTATTCCAAACAATTTCTAATTTGTTCATAGCTTTGGCAAACTGGTACTTCAGTAAAGTAACTAAAGGTTTTAGATCTTAACCCCTGAGCGCCCCACAGGCCAAATTCTGGCCTCCCAAGATCATACTTTGCAGGAAATGGAGTCCAAATCATGGGTGTACTGTCCTAGAATTGTACTTGGGTTTAGGGTATGGTACTACTCTCATGCTACATAGTGGGCGATAAGGGTTTCACCACTTAAACAAGCATGGAATGTGCAAGTCAAGTATTACAATAGTATGCTAGAACTTCATTTCATGCGGTTTAGGGTTTAGGTGCAAGGATAGAGACCACTGGCTATGGTTGGTTCCATACCATTACAAGAGTTTTGGCACACATGGCTAAGATTGGAGAAGGGTTTTGTAGTTGTACCACTAAGAGCCGTGCCCTTGTGGAGGTCAAAGCCTTACTCTTACCCTGTCTATTGTCCACTATGCTGTGTGAGCCTTGCAACTTTGGGCCTCTAAAAAAGCACCTTGCGGATGTCAAAACACCACCAAATTTGGCAGCAAGCAAGATACTTGTAAATTGCACCCCTTGCCTAAATTTCATCAAAAGAAGCCTCCTCTAAGACATCAATTTTTGCATCCATAGCCACGGACTCCCCAAAATTGACCGGTTGCCACATAGTCAACTATACTTTGACTATTATAATTTCCAAAATGGTGTGATCAAAATTTCTACAATTATCTAATTGGGTGCATCAAGCACCCTTTTTACTATTTTAACAGTGAATCCTCCTCAATCCAAGTTCCTAGCTTGGGGCTTACAATGTTTTCTAGCATGGTCCCCTTGGCCTCATTTTCTTGATTTCAGTGTGGGCGCTCAGGGGTTAATAAGAAGGTTACAGTAGGTAAGTTAGTTCTAATTTCAAGAGAGATTCCATGTCATTTCATCATTGCAAACGACAATAACAAGGTACTAGCCTTACACAACTGATCATACTGATTACTGACTCGACCATCACAACAGAGTTCTCTGATACTCACACTCGAGTGCTCACTGCTCACAGACAAACAATCTAAAAAATATTCGAAACTCAATCATGCTCTGCTGTAAATATTCTTTTCTGAAATATGCATCCACCTACAGTACTTCCATTAAATTCTCGCAGTACAAATATTCCTGACTCTTTTTGTTTGCTTTTTGAATTCTTGCATAAAAATGACCGTGAAATGTTTCAATATTTCACTGCAAATGTACTCGTCCAAAAGGAGGGAGTGGAGAGACTAATATTCGAAGACCTGTCTCGATTCGATGTAGGTTGTTTCGACTTGATATGGTAAGGTAGCCTTACACAATTGATTATACTGACTCGACATCTTAATATTGTTCTTCGATACTAACACTCGAGCATAGACACAAATTTGAAAAGTATAGGAAAACTCATGCTGCTGTATTCTTTTCTGAAATTTTTATATCTATCTACTTTCACAGTTAAGATTCGAGCGGGGATTCGAGCAGTAGCAAATCTTTCCGAATGTTTTTGTTTGCTTCTCTTGCAATGTTTCAATATTTCACTGCAAATGTACTCTTCTGAAGGGAGCAAGTGAAGAGACTAACATTTGAAGGTCTCGATTCGATGTAGGTTGAACATTTCGACTTGATATGATAAGGTAGCCTTACACAATTGATTATACTGACTCGGCATCATAATAACAGAGTTCTATGATACTAACACTCGAGAACAGACACAAATTTAAAAAGTATAGGAAAACTTATGCTGCTGTATTCTTTAATTTCTGAAATATATATCTATCTACTTTCATAAGATTCGAGCAGTGCAAGCATTCCGACTATTTTTGTTTGCTTTTCTTGCAATGTTTCAATATTTCACTGCAAATGTACTTTTGAGGATGCATTCTGCAAGGAGCGAGTGAAGAGACTAACATTTGAAGGTCTCGATTCGATGTAGGTTGTTCCGACTTGATATGGTAAGGTAGCCTTACACAACTGAAATCTTATACTAACTCGACATCATAACAGAGTTTTTTGATACTAACACTCGAGTATAGGCACAAGTTTAATATGTATAGGAAAACTCATGCTGCTGTATTCTTTTCTGAAATATATATCTATCTACTTTTACAAGATTCAAATATTTCCGACTATTTTTGTTTTCTTTGCTTGCAATGTTTCAATATTTCACTGCAAATGTACTCTTCGACGATGCATTCTGCAAGGAGCGAGTGGAGAGACTAACATTTGAAGGTCGCAGGTTGTTTCGACGTCATATGGTAAAGGTAGCTTTACACAATTGATTATACTGACTCGGCATCATTTAATAGAGATTTTAAATACTAACACTCGAACACAAACACAAATTTCAAAAGTATAGGAAAACTCATGCTGCTGTATTCTTTTCTGAGAAATATATATATCTATCTACTTTCATAAGATTCGAGCAGTAGCAAATATTTCCAACTATTTTTGTTTGCTTTTCTCGCAATGTTTCAATATTTCACTGCAAATGCACTCTTCGACGACGCAGCGAGTGAAGACACTAATATTTGAAAGTTTCAGGTTGTTTCGACATCGCATGGTAACGGGCAGCTTCAGTTTCAAGATTAAGATTAGCCACGGGTGATCGCATCTCGTTCTTTGTAGCATGCGATGGATCAAAGCTACGGTGATCGAAATTGCGTTCAGGAGGTGTGGCTACTTGCGATATATCCAGAGGAAAAGAATTTCTTCCGATCTTGGAGTCCTGACCAGTTAGGGTTTTTCAAGAAAAGATTCAGCTGGAACAAGCTTCTAAGGACATCGTATACAGGCAAGCCGAATTTCTGAGGATTCTGAAAATTTCTATGATGAAATTAAGTGTAAGTTGTTTAATTAGCTGAGATTATAAGCAATTTTTAAAAAATGAATAAGGTAAAAAACTGTACATATTTCGAGAACTCTGTTTCTAGGCCATTTTGATTCTCTGTTGATGAACAACTGAAGTCCTGCGTGAATGATTGACTGATAAATAAATGTAAAAGGCTTTTATTATTCTGTTCATATAGTTGACTGGATTGATGGATTTTTAGTGAAATAGTGACTCGATCGTGTATTCGAGAAGAGGAATTAAACAACGTGTTGTTTAATAGTCTGAGTCATCCGTACCTGAATTTTTAATGTTTTCTGTTGCAAGAGTTGAAAGGGTCACGACCGACGTTTAAGTTTTTTCTACAGTTTTCTTGAAGATGAATGATCGAGTGCAGGTTTCTGTGGTCCATTATTCAGCAGTTATGAGCGTTGCACGAGCAGAAAAACGAGCGTTACGTACGCCTTAGCTTGTATATGCCACCTCACAGTTGCTTCTGATAGCACGTTAGTTTCTGACGAGCTCTGTTTCATCTCTTTCTTTTGTTGCTTTTTGAATTCAACGACAGCCGTGATGATAACAGAATGACTTAAAACGTATTATGATTTCCTCACGTCGTAGTTTTGCTGGAAGAGAATCGATTGTGAAAGGATTCAGGCCTTCATTTGAATCATAATTGATCAAAAGGAGAAAAGATTCCATTGAAGAGGACGCAGCATCCAAAACTTCTTTTGGTGATTTCCTCACGTCGTAGTTTTGCTGGAAGAGAATCGATTGTGAAGAGTTTTAGTCTTTTGAATCATGGTTGATTAAAAGGAGAAAAGATTCCATTGGAGAGGACGCAGCATCCACATCCTTTTGGTGTTAACATGTGAGGGAACTTCTGCTTCTCTTGTGTCTTATTGTAATGAGATAGATAGGCCATTCTTGGACATCGCTACAGTGGTTGATTAGCTCGGAGATGGCGCCGCCTCCTGAGGAATTAAGGTACAATTCAGTCGGCTAATGTTGCGTTTCGTTCACAAGGTCGTCGTGCTGCGTTAGAGGAGAGATTTCCGACCCTACAAAGACGAGATTTGCTACAGAATCTTTTGCACCACTCGATTATATGGTAGAATGGCGGCGTGGTTGTTGTTCCGGCGTGACTTGCGGTTTATTTCGACGAGGTGAATTCTTGGAGCTTCTTGTGTAGCACTCTAAAATGAGATACATTGCAATTACGGCGGATTTAGGACTGTAGGTTTCTATTTTAAAAAGAACTGAAAGTCGCGCACGTGGAATAAAAATGTGAAATAAGCTTACTTGAATTTAGAACTGAATCTGATTCGCCTGTTTGCCCGACGGTTTCGTCGACGTAATCACGGGTCGTTTTCTATTTTTGTCCCTTATTTCTAGGAATCAATATGAATAAATCCAGTTTGTCACACAGAATTACGGAATTCCGGATCGCTGCAGGGAAGCTTCTTTGAGTTAAGGTTGGAATGATACTGGAAGAAATTAATATATGGTAAGCTTACCGCCTTTTTGATCAAGTAATTCCAGAAACAGATTGAGAAGTTCGAAACTCTTTTAATTAATTCTTAGTTTCACCCGTCTCTCTTCAGATTTCAGCAATGAAGATTTCGGTATTAAAGGTTTAACTTTCTCTGAGAGTCATACTTCTCGTCTCTGTGATTTGAACATGATTCATTCTCTGCAACCGATATTTATCTTCTTGTGCAGGTTGTAATCTAGAAGGACTGTCGAATTCATTCACTAATCGAGAAATGTTGCTATTTTGTTATCGAAAGGTGTCAGGATCTTGATCACTTGGATTCAGAATTGTTCTTCAGGATCGGAGCGAGGGCGACAGATAGGAAAACAGTCATTATCAGTGGCTATGCACCATAAGTTTGTGTCCAATCTTTTTTTTGATCGGTGCACAACATGCACACACGGCGGACACGGTGCGAGGACGCTCCTTTTGAACATTCAGGGAGAAGAATGCTTGGTAAGAGTACTGAGTTTATGTGCGGCTGGTCAGGAAAATCATCCGTGGCGAAGCTTGCGTTGATGACCTTTTTTGGAGTGTCAGTCCTCCTGGTTCCTTTCTCCTTGACGTTCACGTCAGCTCTTCGTCAGCACCTGATCGAGTCCCCATTTGTTGCCGCCCGAGGTACGTCTCCTGTACCGGTACTAGCTGCCCTCCTTTTGCTACAAGAATTCTACTCTCAATTTTGAAATGTTGTCATCAATTGGCATGTTAAATTGGCAGACAATTACCATCATTGACAATCTGTTCGTTATCTCTTGGAACCACTGAATGATACTCTTAGTTTAACTTGGCAGAAACTTTGAGAACTACGAGACGTAGTATTGAATAGAGACTTGGTTTTTTAGTTCGAAATAACTCCCGACCGGCTACGGACTTGTAAATACGAGAACACGATATTCGTTAATTTGGGAAAAAATCTTTCCCATAACAGATTTTTGGAATGCTGAATTTTGCAATTGTGAGACTATTTTGGTGATTTCAAGTGAGGCTTTTTTTGATAATTCCTTCCAGATAGATATTCGTCGGTCTTGAAAAAGTCAACCTAAAATTTACTCTAAATCATCATAAATCTCTTAAAAACATGAAAAATCCAAAAGCCCCAAAATTGAGTTTTTTTCCCATATTAACGAATACTGTGCTCGACGGAGTAATTGCTTAACAGATGTCTTCAAAAATTTCCTTGATAAGTCTCATCATTTTACTCTTGACTTATGGAGTTACATTGTCTCTATATGCGTTAATTTGGGGAACGGATTCGGGAATATTGAATTTTGCGTTTGTAAGAGTAATTTGATGATTTAAAGTAAGGTTTTTGATGTTTCCATCAAGAGATCTCATCACTGATGTAGGGTTTTGAAGGAATTTCATGAAATTCATTTTAAATCACCCAATAATCTCTTAAAACCATAAAACCCAAACGTCTGAAGATGTATCTTTTTCCCTGATTAACGAATATCACGTATTTGAGATAAACCCCTGAGACAGTGGTAGTTACTTCCATGATTGAGCTTACAGGAAATATCACAGATGCGGTGAGGAGCAAGTCATCAGACGAGACTTTGGGAGGTTTATTACTCCCACCTGAGGATTTTAAAGACAAGTGTACAAGCAGATCACAAGAATACTCCCTTCGAAGACCGTCTGCGTACAAGCCCTCACCACATCTAATTTCAAAGCTTCGTGAGTACGAGCATCGCCACCGCAATTGTGCTCAAGAGGTCAAAAACTTCAACCCTGCTAATAATGCTACGGAGCAGGATTTTGGAGGCTGCCAGTTCATCATATGGATTGCTTCAAGCGGTCTGGGGAACCGAATCATGACCCTCACATCAGCATTCGTGTATGCGCTCTTGACGAACAGAGTGCTCCTCATTGACAGAAGCATCAACTCTGAAGAACTTTTCTGCGAACCCTTTCCTAATACATCATGGTTGCTTCCAGAAGCTTTTCCGAATGAGTGGATGACAAGATTAAGCGAGAAATCCTCAGATAGATTCGGGTCCTTGACACGAAATGGTACCTTCACTTCTTCTCACAATGGTTATGCATATCTCAACCTCATGCATGACTATGACGGTGATGATAGGAGGTTCTTTTGTGCACGATACCAAGCTTATTTAAGCAGTGAATTCCCTTTGCTCTTTCTGAGATCCAACCAGTATTTTGTCCCGGGATTTCATTTTGTGTCTGAATTCCACTCGGAGCTCGACAGGCTATTTCCGGAGCGAGAGACATTGTTCCATCATACCATCCGCTACCTGCTTCACCCGTCAGACTCGGTATGGAAAATGATATCAGGCTTTTTTAATACGAAATTGGCCAGCGCTCAACGTAAAGTTGGACTTCAAATTCGTGTCACGAGCAGCGATATCAAGTTGTCTACTATTGTAGATTTGGTAAGCGCTACTAACTTGCTGGACTATATATTTTTTACAGATCTATATCGTTCCTGACTTACACCTCGACCTGCACACTCTGCTCTTACTTTTTGATCCCTACTATTTTGCATGCACTAACCTGAACTTCTGTTCCTTTGTTGGGAACTGGTTCTATGTTAATAACACCATATTTGAGAAATTGGGAAAAACGATACATTTTGGAACTTTTGAATTTTGCATTTGTGAGAGTATTTTGGCAATTTCAAGTGAGTTTTATGATAAAATTTCCAAGATCCTACATCATTCATCATTGATGTAAGATCTTGAAAGAAATCATCATAAAGTTCACTCTAAATCACCAAAATGCTTTCCAGAAATCCAAATTTCAAAAGTCCCAAAATTTATCCTTTTTCCCGATTTATCGAATATGGTGTTTAATGTTCTGATCGTTTAGTTCAGCCCTGCATGCTAACCATTTGATTTCTTCACTAAAAATTTGACAAATTATAGGTGTCCCTACTGTCGAGCAGGTCCTTTCGTGTGTACTTAAAAACAAGTTGCTGCCCAACGTGACACTGAACCAAGACCAAGTTGACGTGGCTCCCAAAACCAATTCCATCTCCGTCCTAGTTGCATCTCTGCATGGAATCTTTTACCAAGGAATACAAAGGTTCTACCAGACTCATCCGACTACAGACGGTCACCACGTGGCCGTCTATACAGCCAGCCATGAGGAGGTGCAAGCCCTAAATTCGTCAGACCATGACAAGAAGGCTTTGGCTGACATGTACCTTCTATCATTCAGTGACACCCTCGTCACAAGTGCGTGGTCCACGTTTGGATATGTTGCCCAGGGGATCTCGGGAGTAACCCCTTGGATCCTCACCAAAGTTGACACCACGGCGACTGCTGAGGAGGTAATCTCAAAACAAGGCCATTGTACATATAGTGTATCAATAGAGCCTTGTTTCCATTCTGCGCCAGTGTTAGATTGTGATAACAAGGGTTGGGGTTATGATTCTGGCAAAATACTTCCCTTCATTCAGCACTGTGAGGACGTTAGTTGGGGAATCAAAATCATGGACAATGCCACCACATCTAACTCATCTTCGTAAGATACCAGATATCTAGCCATATATATATATATATATATATATAGGCTTCCGTAGATCTCCTGCATGGGAGAGAGTTGCTCAATAACCCTCCCAACATTGAGAAAAGGAGAGTTGGTGCGTTCGATCTATGTACAAATTATGCACTGCCATAGCATGAGTCTAGAATAGTATTATCTCGAATTTTTTATATGGGGAGAAAAAATGTAAGTTGAACCGTGCATGTCTTATGGAAATCAGTTCGATATGCCTGTGTGTGCCCTATTAGTACCAAGTGAGCTCTAGATCTGGAATAGGCTATAACGAAGAATTGAATTTTCAAATCTACTTTAGGCTCAAAAGTGGTACAGTCAATGGCCTTGCACATTATTTGGAAAACAACCTGTGGCAGAAGCGGGAAGTTATATGTGTGTTCTCTGTTTGCTCATATGTGGTAAGCATCTGCTCCGTTACTCTTCCTTCCGTTCATCATCTTGCTCAATTTTTTTGCTTTTGTCACTTTAGCTCATTCCTACTTGACCTAATTTATTATCATCTCTTTTCTTCATTCTCACATTGAAAATTTCATGGATACCCCTGAAGTTTGCTATAATTTCATAGATACCCCTGCTTTTTCAGAAATTTCACAAATACTCCTGGACCAAAATTTTCAAGTGTTTATTTGGTTGTGTTACCACTTCCCTTCTCCCTTTGTGCGCACACTACTTTCTTGTTATGCATGTGCACAAAGGAAAAAGGTAAGTGGCATGCACTACAAAAAAATACCTGAAAATTTTGGTCTGGGAATATTTGTGAAATTTCTGAAAAAGCAGGGGTATCAATGAAATTATTGCAAACTTCAAGGATATCCATGAAATTTTCCCTCAAAAATTCCCTCGTGCACATAGCATCTTATCTGCTTTTCATTTTCTTACATCTGAAGGTACATACGCACCGAGAGTGATGAGCATGTGATGTATAAGGTAGTGTGTTCTAATTGCGTTCAACTCTAGGAACGAGAGACATTTCAGATTAAATATCTATGATTGTCATTGATGAGTTTGGTGGGACTAGCTATAAAGCTAGTCCCACCTAACTCATCAATGACAATCATAGATATTTAATTTGAAATGTCTCTCATTCCTAGAGCTGAACGCAATTAGAGCATGAATGCAATTAGAACACACTACCTTAAATGAAAAACATGGTGTTTACTTCCTCCAAGATTGAGAGTTGGTTTATTTAACCCTTAAATGCTTGTGCGGACAATTTTTGTCCAATGGATGACAAAAAAAAGACAGTCAAAAAATCAATTTTCATCTGTTTAAAATAATAATAATTATAGAGAGTTAGATGCATGGTTCATTACGGAAGGTAGAAAATTAATCTCATTGAATGCACTCATGTTTTTAAATACCTTAGATTGTGGGAAAAGTTACAAAAACGGTGGTAGGCCCATGCCGCCTTTATTGCAATTTCCATGAGGGTAGCATTGCGTGTTGCATGTTGCTTATGCAACTTTTGAAAATAGTATTCAGTTCTATGAACACTTTACCACACCAACCAAACCAAAGGCCATATTCGTTAATTTGGGATTAACCCTTGATTTTGAGAATGAACCAGGTTTAAGGTAAGCACCTTAAATTGAGTTAAATGGTTAAGGGAACCAAGTTAAATGGTTAAGGTGAAGTCCAACTTGGGAATCTGGTTTTCCCAATTTAATGTATATGACCTTACCACTTGCAAAGTAGTTGGCTCTAAAAGTGTTCGGTCATTTTGAACCGACCATGTAGGGTTAGAAAAATAATGCACAAAGGTTCTTAAATGGGTCACATTTTTTTCATGTTCAGGAATTGTACTTCAAGTGCACGCACAATTTTAGAACCTCACGAGAATGACATGAGCTACCATTAAGTGTGCTTATTGGTTGTGATTGTGTTGAGTTTTGTCTTTCAATAAAATATAGATATATGTCATACTAAAATAAACAAAAACATGTTCTCAATCATAATTTGAGCATTGGAATATGGAATGGGTGCTCGCACTTTTTAAGAGCCTCATTGGAACATTCTTGGCTTTGTAGTGGTTGCTTTTAGAACTCATGTGCTCCATTTACAACCGCATTTGCATCATGAATGCTACCACCTATGATCAAGAATAGATACCTATGCACCTTTTGCTTTGATAAATTGTAGTTAACTTGTATCAACTCAAAAAATTTCAATTTAAATGGCCAAAGAACTATTTTTTCTTTGACTTTCCACCAAAAATATTTCAAGGTTGCTAATCTGGCTTTGTTTTAGTACAGACGTCATCTTTCCCTTAGATGGTCGGTTTACGAGCCAACCGTCATCTGGCTCCGTCATCTTTCCTTAAATGGTTGGTTTACGAGCTGACTACCTTAGTAGGTAGTCACAATGACCAACCTATGTTTAAGGAATAAGCCAAGATCAAAAAAATCTTTGAGTAATCATTTTGTTAAAGGTGTATCTTTGTTTAAGTATGTTAGTAATTAGGATATCATAGATTAATGCATTATTCATTAAATTGGGAAAAAACTTACATATTGGGACTTTTTCATTTTTCATTTTTAAGAGTTTTTAGGTGATTTAGAGTGAATATTATGATGATTTCTTCAAGACCTCACATCAAAGATGAAATAATTAATAAGGATTATCAAAAAACTCACTTCAATTCATCAAAACATTCTCACAAATGCAAACTTTAGCCCAAAATACGTTTTGAGAAAGTGTTTTTCCCAATTTTATGAATTATTCTAACAAAATTACCTCATACAATGTTGTTTTCTTTATCAAATGTCAAAATCAAACTAACAGCTATTGTTGAGCATGGTATACCCAATCAAAATGACAATAGAAATAGAAGTGGTCTTAATTCAGTCACCACATTATATTTGATCATCATGAATGTTGAGGATTTTCAAGAGGTTTTGGGATATGATTCAAAAATAAATCCTCGAGTTTGCTTTGATGGTTCAAATTCTCTGTAATGAAGAAACTCTTTTGTTTTTAAAACTTTAAATCATTGACTAAAGCATGTCTAAGTCAATGTGAACACAATGTAGATCATTTTTTTAAAAAAACATAAACTTTTTTTTTAAAACTCTCATTCCTTCATGTTCTAAAATATTAGCAATAGTTTTGAAGTTTTATCGTATTTTCTATATTATTTCTTTCAAGTTTTCAACTCAAAAAAATTCAAAAACAGACTAACAATAAACCATTACACGTAGGTGAGACACTTTAGAATCAACACTGATGAGTGGCATCCTAAATCCATTTGTTTGTAGTGAAATTATAGATTTTGATCATCATGAGTGAAATTATACATAATTTAGCAAATGATAGAGGGTTATGAAATGTCAAAACTAACAAGACTTCTCTACCTACCAAGTAAATGATAATAGGTACCTACTAACAATGAGAACATCAAATGAATTCTACTACTTGTCTATCAATGAAGAACAAAAGACAAAAATTAGGATTGTTTGTTGCTGCCAAGGCCATATAAGTTAAGCCAAAACTCTTGGTTTGGAATGGGTGAAGAAGCAGAATGTGGTTTTGGAATATTGGCGAACAACCACTTTGCTCGAAGTTCTTAGAACAACCTAAAAAGTGAATGTAAAATTGTGAAGGATCCACGTTCATACTAAGGTAGGAGCACCCATAAGCATCATTATCCCCATAAACGTCACTTCTAAAATCTTGGAAAATTTGTGGAAATGAATAGATGTAATTACAAGGATGTACAACATGTGAACATGAAATCTTGAAAGTGGTT
This sequence comes from Ulota crispa, assembly GCA_963920765.1. NCBI lineage: Eukaryota > Viridiplantae > Streptophyta > Bryopsida > Orthotrichales > Orthotrichaceae > Ulota > Ulota crispa. The sequence goes on from OY987245.1 coordinate 9,232,643, forward strand.
ATGAGTGCAATAGCAGTTTGCTCTCAAAAAATTCACAACTTATTCTCACAATAATCAAATAACCCATTCAAAAGTGCAAACTTATTTTTTTTTGTTCCTAATAGGATCCTATAATTTGCTAATTGTTTATTAATAGTCATCATGTTTGACATTTATGGGTGCTCCTACCTTACTAAAATCATAGTGACCTTTGTAATTAGTCTCTATGATATTATAGAAAACAAGTCCTCCTTCCCATTGTACCAACGGACCTCCACACAAATTGTCCTTCTTTCCCTACCTTGGCCTCTCCTTTCTTTGTTCTTGAATTTCAAAATTTGAGAAACATAGAGACACCCAATAGTATAGAAAACCTCAAATTCATAATGCACCGGCCATGCCCATGCACCCCATCCCCATGCCCTTAATGCCCGTGCCCCCTATCTCTATGCCATCCATCCCCATAATTTGGTTACGGAACCCCGTGCACTCACATCCCCACAATACGGTTACAAAACCCCGTGCACTCACATCCCCACAATAGGGTTACAAAACCCCATGCACTCACATCCCCACAATTTGGTTACAAACCCCCATGCACTCACATCCTCATAATTTGGTTAGAGATTTGTTGTTCTTAATTAAAGAATTGTCAAGGACTACCACCAAGGACACTTTTGAGGTGTATACTATTATATATATAGATGAGGAGATAACCATTGAAGGTGATATTAGAGAGGGTGCTTATAGTGGTATTAAAGAGGTCACGGTTTTAGTTCTTCTCTTTGCTTCACACTTCAATGTTTTTCAAAATTTTGTGATTTTGAGGAGCTTTGGACTTTCATGATTTCACTTTTCTATTGCTATAACTAAATGATTTGAGACATTTGTTACATTGAAGCAATTTTGGATTTGATAGCAATTCTAATGGTGAATGCTTAGCATAGCAAGCGCCAACCATTAATTCACTTACATAAAAAAACAAGTATTAGCCACTTGTCCTTTACGAATTCTTTTTTAAAATGATGTTATGTTGTAGGGGAAGTTCACACTATGTCTCACGACCCACATTTAACTAAAATCTAGGAATTTGATTGGTGCAAAGTCTTGAGCAAAGTCAAAAGTTAGGACTTGGCGCTTCATACTATGTTCTAATTTCCATGTCTTGATTGTTTACATGACAACATTTTTTGAAAATTTTGGAGCGAAAGAACCAATTTTGCTAAACCCAACTTTGAACCTGAGTTTCATCAATATTAACCCATCATTAAATAGTCATTCAATAGATTAAAAAAATTGTCCTTTTCTTTAAGGAACTCCTACACATGGTGCAATATAGTGGATGTGGGGATTTAGCAAAACTATGGGGGATTTAGCAATTCCTGAAAAAAAAGGGAATTGCTAAATCCACAGCTAAATCCACCACACGTTTTGCTAAATCCACCACATGGCACCATGTTTAGGACTTCCATGTAGAAAAAAATAGCAAATTTTGTATGTATTGAATGACCATGTGTTGATGATAGCAGATGTATTTATTTCAAAATTATATACTCAAGGTTATGGAAGCTAAGCCAAATTATAAAAAAGAAACAGAGGGAAGGGTTGACAAAGAAAAAAGAAAAAATGGAAAATAAGTCCTTCTACCATTATCAATGATCATTTAATAAATATGAAATTTGCCCCTTTGTTTTTTTATATGAAACTTCTAAACACGATGCAACACTACAAAGAGATCATGGTCTTTTTGATAAAAAAATGTGACATAATCTACAGTAACTATAGATTATGTCACATTTTTTTGTCAAAAAGACCATGGTAGTGCACTCTTACCTTTTTACAGACCCGTCTCCCTCCTCTAGAAAGACGGACAGCAGTGGAGGTTGCCGCAGAGTTGCAGAGACCGTGTTCCTTGACTTCCGCCATTTCCCCGTCAAAGCTCTGTCACCCCCCACGCCACGCTCACGTCGCCTCTCTCGCACTCATCTCCTCTTCGTGCGCCCATGGCGCCTCGCATCAGCCGGAGACTTGGCGGTATCTACCAATCCTCCATCACTCCATCACTCCATCCATTCCTCACGGAACAGTTGCTCCGCACCTGCTGCAGTGGCCATGCCGCCATGCCCGATTTGGTCGCAGTAGATGCAGGCGCCCGTACTGGTAGGAGTTGACAACGACGACTTCATCCAGCCTCGCCTCGCCTCGCCTTGCTAAGATTGGCCTGCCGCCTCTCATCCTCGCTCGCGTAGCACGGATTTTTCATTCTCAGACCATTCACGCGGAGAGCAATGCGACTGCCTCTTGAGTCTTGATTGCTCTAAGGTACCGACAAATCCAAGCTCTCTACCTGCCTTTTACTTGTGGTCGTTACTTGAAGAGTTTGGCTGAAGAATTTTGGTTGAAGAGTTTTGGCTGAAGCGTTTTGGTTGAAGAGGTTTGGCTCAATATTAGTCCATTGCGACCTCGGGGAGCGTTAAAGCTTGATTGAAGAATCGCATTTTCCGAGCATTTGGCTGAGTTTCAGTCCATTGCGACCGCGGGGAGCGTTGAAGCTTGATTGAAGAATCGCATTTTCCGAGCATTTCGTCTGGTAATAAGATCGGATCTGTGGTTTACGAGTAGTTATCTCTGAAGGAAACATTGGAAATCGTGATTATGAACTGTGTTTTTTGAGGTAGTACTTCGATTGTTGGGGTTAGCAGTTTAGGTCTTTGAAGAGGTGAGTTAAGAGAATCCCTTTGAAACGGTATTCGTGCTGAAATGATATCTGTTTGTCGTTTTGGAGAGAATAGATTAGTTGTCGTCAATTCCGGGCTGCAGCTGTTAGTTACTCTGATGCTAGAGACTGTTGTAGCTTGATTCTTTCTACTCGCGTATTAGAAGGATTTATCCTCGGAAGAGGATGGATTTGTGATTTGTGATTTGTGAGTGGTTGCCTTTGAAAGGAGATATGCAAGATGAATATGGATTGCTCTTCACAATGCGCGCAAGAAAGTTTGAACGTGTGGATCAAAGGAATCTATTGCACTCTTTTGAGTTTTGTAATAATTGAAGTATCAATTGTTTAGTTGATTGGCCTTTATTGTGCTTGCGTAACTTTTGCAGGAGGGGCTGTTAGAAGCTTGGGGTTTAGTGTTGAAACCGAGCCAGAAATTCATGAACGAAATCGTATGGGCGTCGTTTGTCGGGAATGAGCGTAGTTCGGAAATTGTGATGCGGATGGAGGGAAGCTTTGGCTGTGATTTTTGAGTGCTATTTCTACGAAGTCAGGGTGCCTCATTGCTGATTTTTCAAATCCGTCTGCAACTCCGTTCAGGTGTCGTCGGCGACAAATCTTGATTAACAGTGGCAGGTAACAAGAGATTTTTTGTTGCTTTTTCTTGAATGATCACATTACTTTGCTTTTGTTGCGAATTACGTGGTTAAGGTTACGTGACTAGTCGTTGTGTTGAGTTTATTATTGTTCCACTTTGTTTACCTAGGTCATGGAGCCTTCTTCGACAGTTCTGTTTTGATTTGAGTATCTTTTCAAATTTATTACAGAAACTTATACACTTTGAACAAACTGCAATGCCCTACTCCGAGCAGTTCTATTTGTTGAACATAGCATAACGAGAAAATGGTCGTATTAACTCAATAATGATAAAGGGACTTATTTAATCTTATAATGGAAGTGCAGGCGCTGGTAAGGATGCCGGCAGGCACTCTAGATGTTTACCTGGACTGCGCGAAAGGTCTCAAGGACACGGAGATAATTGGTAGGCAGACTTATGTGTAGACGAACACCCTTCCTAAATCTTTTTTTCAGGACAGAGAAGCAGTTTTCTATCTATCGAGGGGCTTTTCTTTTGCCTGATAGTTTCCATCTTTTGACGTGATCTGATGGCCACTGTTCTTGCCGTCAATAGAGCGCTTTTAAGAATTAGTTTTATAATTATTGCCTTAGAATTCGCATATACGACTCTTCATCTTGACCATTTTAGTTCCCTTGGAAAACTTTCACTTCTACGACCTTCAGCTGTCTACAAGCGTTGCGTATGGGCTTTGCATTTTGTACTCTGGTTTTATGACAATGTGTGTACCATTGCTACGTTGTAGAAATTTGCGGTTCAGCAGAACCAATGTTGTAGTACTCAGATCTGCAACCCCCTGATGACCAACTTGATAAACTCTTGAAGCTTGGCTGGGCAGGTAAAGCGGACCCCTATGTAATTGTACAAGCTGGGAAAGCAATCGAGAAAACCGCTACTTGTAAAGGTAGACACTCAGACGTTCTACTTTCGTTAGCATTTGACTTCCTTTAGAAGCAACATCTCTTTTTGCGGCTATGGAGGATTTCCTCTTTTTTGTAGCAACTTCTTGTCTTTTTTGTAAAAATTCGTAAGCCTGATCCATGGTGTCTTTTTTAGATCAAGGCAGCGCACCAGTGTGGGGCGAGAAGTTTAGTCTGCACATTGCAAGTGGCTGCAAACAACTGGTTCTTACGATCTTCAATGCAAACACGTTTTACAAAGATGACATCATGGGGACGACGACGTAAGAGGTCCTTCCACAGTTTGAATACATAATGCTATAATTTCGATCATGGCGGTTGAGCTGTAAAAGTCGTTAGCCAGTAGCTATTAACACCATATTAGTTAAACTGGGAAAAACAGTACATTCTGGGACATTCACTAATTTTGTCATTATGTACAGTTTAGCACATTACAAAAAAACAAGCGTGCATTTTCTTGTACAATAGTGAAGTCTCAGTGATTGCCTTCAAGGATTTCAAATAATTATAACTTTGAGCTTTAGCTATGCCTGCATATATTACATGTAAGATTAAGATGGAGAACAAAATGGTCCCTCTGTTTTTCCCAATTTACCTAATATGGTGTTTTATGTCAAGAACATGGCCATTGCTGTTGGTTTTTTCCTTCGGTCAAGTGAGGAATATTTACATAGCGAAATAACACTCAACGTGTCTGTGGTTGTGCAGAATCACTCTATCAGAAGTTTTCGACGCTGATAACCAGCTCCCTGATGGGACGTTCTTGTGCCCTTCAGCAGATTATCCAGTGAAGCGTCCTGATGGAAAATCCCAAGGGCAAATTAGACTTGCATTAGTTTTTGAAGACGATAGCAACGACCAAATACACATCGAGTCAGTGCTCTTCCTTAATTCGGGCTTGGTCTTGAATAGCGTCGAGTGATTGTCATCTATCTCAAGCTGTTGTAGCTCCGTGCTTTGAACTTACTCGGATGTGGGTGCTGCTTGTGTGCAGGTATTGAAGATGTTGCAATGTCTGTTTAAGATGGGGAAGAGTAAAAGAAATTAATTGAAGAACAGTGTTACCTTTCTGCAAAAGGAAGAGTACAAGTGCCTACGATCCAAAGGAGGGGGTTAGATTACCTAACAGGACGACGTGAGCTTCATTTTCTCCATAATTCATGATTCAATTTCAGCTCTTGTCATTGTGGGTTGAAAGTCTTGTACTGTAGTTTCCTAAATCATTCTGCATAGTAGGAGCTCCTTGACTCATGTTTAACCCTTAAACAACCGAAAGGCTCTTTGCGATCAGTACAACACGGGGTCTTTTTCTTGTATTTGGAATGGATCCACACCTCTACTACATTTGAGACCAACAAAGAAGTTGAAGAATAGATCAAGGCAGTTCTAGTGAGCTACTTGAGATCCCAAATTAAAATTTTCTTATTGGTAGCAAATGACAATTATATGTCAGTGTATATACTATGCCCTATGGTCATTTAAGGGTTAAGCTATAGGAGGGTAGGAACCAGTTTCTTTTCCTTCCTAATTTCTGGTTATAAATCTCATAACCTGATGTGCCTTTATCAATCATTGTCTGTTCTCTCGTTGCTCAAGTTGAAATGACTTCTCTGTCTAATCAGTGTACTAGAACTAAGAATCAAAAGTTTTGCCAGTTTAAAAGATACTCACCATGTTCCAGTGGTCTCGCCTGGAATTGAATTGACTAGTTGTAGCAAAAGAGGCGCTCTAAGTGTAGCACTGCTCGGATGATTATACAATTAATTACCTTATGACGCAGAATCTCTAAAACACCTGCGTGATGTAAAGGAGCCTGCGACAGACTAAACTGCGCAGTGATGCTATTGCATCCAAATTAGTGTACTGACGTAGCATCGATGGCTATTTCAAAGATAATGTCCGTGGCAGGCTACCAAGGGGCCTTCAGTAACGACAGTAAGCTAAACCAGAATTCTCAAGCTGTATTATTGCTGTACCAGTCTATGCATCTACCAGTTATTATAAGTAATTCTCTGTAGCAAGCTTTATCCATAGTAATCCAGAAGAAGCTATCACCTTCTCCTCTTAATGCACCTTAGGCTTGGTGAGGGTTTCAGCCTTTTTCCTATCTAACTTCAGGACCCTGAGGCTTTGTTTCTGGGAGCTTGGGCTCGCCTCTGGAGCAGGAGGCCTCGTCTCTAGGACTTTAAGCTTCATCTATGGGTTCAGGGGTTCCTTCTCTTTGGCCTTGGATTTGAGCTCAGGATATGATTCTTCGTAAGGCATGGGCTTGGTTTCTGCAACCTTGGGGTGGATTGTATTCAGAGGCTCCTTTGGGTGACTTCGTATAGGCTTTGTATTGACAGGCCTGAGAGGCTTCTTTCATTTGGGAGATTTTGAGTGGTCGAGGCTGTGACTGTGATGTGATTTCTCGTAGTCAGATTCTTCGGAACCAGATCCTAGATCTGAGAGGGAAAAAGAGGAAATAAACGAAGAATGTTTTCGGAGATTTGTGCTTATGGTGTTCAGCATGATGGTCTCCAAAGGACAGTTAAATCCCCAGGAGTGTAGTACTGTAATTGTAAAAACGGATATTGGATTTTTGCATGATGAAAAGTTGAAAACTATTCAAAATGGGCCGCTTGGGCGCTGGAGGGTTAAAAGGCCCAACCAACCAATTTCTTTGGATACCATTATGTTGTCATTTGAAGCATGTGCAAGTTTTATCAAGAGAGTAAGAAATTTCAAAGCGCATTGTGCATTGCATTTGATGTGGTGGTCTTGGTCACAATAAGCAAAGCTACCACAAATCAATTTGATTTGGAAATAAACAATCATGCACAATATTTTGGCCACCATAGTATCAACTCGCAAGGCCTATTTTTGATTTTTGGTGAGGTCAACTTTTGATATTTTTTAAATGTCAAGCCTCTTTTCAATATATGACCATTTGTCAAGCCTATTTTTGATATTTTCTTTCCAACTTTGCCAAAGATTGTTCAACATGCACATTGATTCCTTTCAATTCAAGCATGCAAAGTGTCCGTTCTATTACATTGATTGTATTCAAGCTTGTCATATATGTATGTCTATATATATATTCACATATTTAGAGAGCTTGAAGGGCCTCCTTCTATGTGAGGGAGGTGGCTAGTGAAGTTAAATATAATTCACCAATAATTGGTTGGATGGGAGTTCTAGTTTTTTGGAACTCCCATTTGACTAATTATTAATAAGCTAAACTTAACTTTAGTGGCCACCTCCTTCACATGGAAGGAAGCCATAAGTTTAGTCCACAAGCTGGAATAACTTTTGGGCTTGAGTTGTGGGGCTTGAATCGTGTGAAAGTAATGACATCAATTGGCATTTTAACAAAATAAGCATGCCTTGCATTTACTTTACGCTATGTTTTTTTTAAATTTCCTGTCATTTTTTGCCCTCCCTTATTGTGCCTTTTCCTCTCCCCCCTCCTCCCCTCTTTATGAATTTCAAATTTGCCTTTTTGAACTACAAATTTTGAGTGACAAGGCAAACAACCAAACACCCAATGCTTGACATTAAATGCTTGGTACTCCATGTTTACCACCTAATGCTTTATAATAAAGAATTTTGGACTTTTGGTGTGAATGGAAAACTTTAAATATCACGTACAGAAAAAAATTGCAATGACTCTTCACCCTCCCACTAGATATCTTTTTCTCTCCCTTCTCCCTCTCAAATAGAACTTGTGATGTTAATAGAGAATTATGTCATAAGATATACATACCTTTGGGGGTTCAAAATATAAATTGATGTGAATATGTTCAACTATTTTAAACTTAACTTAAACATTTTTGAGTAGTTTGTTGCTGGAATTTGGAAGGACATAAAGTTAATCAAATGGGCAACTTGGTGTTCAACATGCATCTACATTGCCAAGTGGGAGAATTTCTCTTCCATTGAGCCCCTTTTCAAAAACTTTTTAGAACTACGTATTAAGTTATAAGGATAGAAGGTGCCTTCCAAGTATAGAAGGATTCCTTTTCAATAGCTACATACATCCAACTTGCATAAAGTGCATGCATGTGTGCTAATGGAAACTATACTTGTGTCACGCTTGTGTTTTTCTTCTTTCTTGATAATTTTATTTTTCTACAGTTTTCATTTTTGTGTGTTTGAGACAATGTTTTACAACTTCAAAATATCTAGCCCCTTAAGGCCTTAAAAGATGGAGCTTATGACCTTGTGGTCAAACTCCAATATTATTCAATATAGTGATATGGACAAAAAGATCCGTTCCTCATTCAAAATCTTCACATGCAATCAGTTCTTCACCAAATCTTACATCGATTACATATTCTAATGGCCTAGAAAGGGGGAAAACATGCATTAAAGTTTGAAAAGTAAACTATTCCAACTTCATGCCTTTAACCCATGTCAAGTGAAATTTTGCATTGTCAAATATGCTATGTTCATCAATTTCTAGTCTTCCATCAACTTTTTTTTGGCCTTAACCACCTTTTAGAGCTTGAAATTGCCTCAACTCAAGCAAGCCTCTTGTAGATAAAATGAGGGACACAATGCACTAAAATTTTACAACATGAATCAAATTAGGAGAAGTGTTAACAAAAACATTTGAAAAATGCATCAAATTATGATTAAAATGTTTTTAAAATCACAACAAGTCCATCATCAGTTTAAATTCAATACATTCTCAATCTATTCTTAGAGCTTTCAAGAAATGTAAATATTAAGTTTAGATGTAGTGAAGTATTGATTACGTAGGAGGGGTTTGAGTGAAGAATGGATCTTATTGTCTATATCTCTATATGATTCATTTTGTGATTAAATTTGGTTTAGATATTACATTATTATTTTCTAAAGACAAAAAATGCATATCTCCTACGGCTACAAGAAATTTAAAAAATTATACTCTTTGTGAAAATTTGATATAAATACAGTGAATTTTTAAAGAAAAATGAAGGTGATTCATATGAAATACAAAATTAGTTGTAAAATTGTGAAAAATCTCATAACATATTAACATGCATTGTGGAACATTGTGAGATAAACCCAATTTTCCGGTCATACTACAATAGTCAAAATCTCAATAGCCATTGTTTATTGGTCCAAAGTTCAAGTTATTTTTCATATTCAAATTTTGGAAGCTTTCAAATTAGAGTAGAAACTAGGCTTGGTAAAGTTCAATTTATTGGTTGAGCTCAAGTTCAAAAACATCAATTTCATGGATAAAATTCATGGTTGTTACTTTGGGCAAGATTTGGTTATCAAACAACATAAGCATATTTACAAAACAAACAACACTTATAGGCGTGTGCCATGTGTCCGTCCTCTTGTGTTTTTTAGGGTATTTTTAGGGTTTTAACCTAACATAAGAAGAATCAATTATGATTTTTCATTTTTAGTACATGATATACTAATATGGCTTTCAATCCACGTTTTGACTTCATGTTGGCAACAATGAATGTCACCAACACGTACAAAGTAAGGTAGCCACACCCATGGGCGTGACATCCCCATGGGTGTCATTGACAAAGCCAGGGTGGTTATGGATAATTAACCCTTTAAGGACCACGCGACCATATTTTGGTTGCTGGGAGTGGTTTTTGGCCTGTAGGTTGAAATCGCTCAATAATTTGGAATTTGGTCTTGAAGTACGCATGTGATCACAAGAATTTTGCATCCATCTAAAAAAAATAACAATTCAATTGGGTATGTGAGCTGATAAATAGTGGTGTTTATACGACATGGCTTCAAAATACGTATCCAATTTTTGTCAAAGATGGATCAAAGCAACAACACCATACATCAAGTATGCAAGCAAAATGTCAAATTTCAATTGCACAATTCAAAAAAATTTCAAATTGCTTAAGAAATATGCTTGTATTGTTTTCATATACAGTACTAGTATAATTGTAGTATTTGAAGATCTACTGAAATGTTGTTGTCATTTTGGCTTTAAAATTTGTCATGTTACATTTAAGGCCAATTTTTGATTGTTTTCTCCAGTTGGATTTTCCAGAATAATTATCAAATTTCTTGTAGAACCGTTTTAGGGTAGCAAAGAAAGTGGGTTTTTTGACCCTTTTTGTCCACTTAGCTACACCTTGTGATTGCTATTTTTGTCTATTTTGTGTGAAACTAGTCTTGTTGGAAAGGTGGGAAACCCTGCTTTTTAGAAATGTAAGGCTCTTCTCAATCAAAACTTGCATGAAAGGTTAACATTCAAAACTAAACAAGAATGAAACACAAGAGATTTTCCGCATATGACTCACTCAATCATTATAAAATTTCACCTCCAACAGTAGATCTAGCTGAAATTTTGGTGCCTTACAATAAACAAGGTGTACTTCTCATTTGTATACTTGGATTATTGAAAATGGATCCGTATTTGAATCAATTCCAAACCTAAGCTTACAGCCCCTGTTTTTAGTGGATTCTATGAAAATGAGTGTGGTCATTAAAGAGTTAAGTGATAGTTATGGGTGACAAAGTGATGGTTGTGGGTGATTCTATGACAGTTTTGAGTACCCATCTCACTACTTAAGAACCAATAAGCCTTGTTTTTAGCATCTCTTACACATGGTTCCTACAATTTTAGTGATTTTGGACTTTGAAAAATCTTTGTGAACAAATGCTTGTAGTTGGAACCTTGAAATTGATGCCCATATTTTTGGTTTCCACTTCCTATCCTAACTTATAGTAATTTTTTCAAAGTTAGTCAATTGATTTACCTACTCCAAAACCCTTATTTCCACGCTTATGGGTGCGCCTACCTTAAGTTTTTTTTGTTATTTTTTATCATTTTTGAAGTCAACATGAATTGACTACATTGAATGGACCATGATCTCAATTAGACACTTTGGACAAACATGCAAGCAAACAAAGGGGTGGTCCAATGTGACAACCAAGATAAAATTTAGATGGAGATAAATGTTAATAAAAAGTACAATGCTAAAATTGACTACACCAAACTATTCACATAATTTTGGACCAAAGATACATCTACTTTGAGCCTTTGGCCCAATATGAATTCCTATTTGCTATTAACCCTTAAGTGCCCCAGCGACAGGATCCTGTTGTTGGGGCCCACAACTTTATCTCATTTGTTCTCTTAATTTGTATGGTGAAAACAGTCATAACTGGTCCCCATCAGTAGAGAAGGTAATCCTTTTTCAAATCCTGCGGTCACTTTTTCTAAATGTAATTTTCCAAGCTGTGGTGACCATTAAACCCCCATTTTCTCCTAAATCCTAAAATAACTTTAGACGCTCAGGGGTTAAGTCATGTATTTGTTCCGTATTCAAATGGCAGGCTCTGTCAGCAAAAATACAACTCAAAAAATAAAAGCCAAAACAATATGGAAACTAAAAACTAAAAGAATAATGACGTCAAAAATAGAAATCTTCTTGATATTTGTCATTTTAGCGCGTTTTCCAAACTATTTCCCATTTCTACTTTTACGTTAACTTTCGAGTTGTCTGTCGGTAGTTTTTACTTTTTTACTCTTTACTTTTGTTTTAACTTTCTACTTCTTTAGCTTTTTCTAGTTTTCTAATAAATTCGACAGGGGAGGAAACCATAAGGTTTAGTTCCCCATTTCACGAGCATTGGTACAGTGGTGCTTGTTTAGCGTCAACACTTTGGGCTTGTAGAAAGTGTTGACCTTATTCAAGCATTGATCATAGACAAACCCACCATTTGTGCTACTTTTCTTGGTTTTAGAGGTTGCAACTTTGGAGGTGTTTTTGCACCCATGTTTTGGGATACTAACCAAGCGCCTTTCTAACTAAAGAGTCAAAATGGGAATTGATGAAAAGAAAATGTTGACCATATGCAAGCACTTGACCTTAACCAAGCTCATAATACATGCTTCTAAGCAAAAGGGGAGTGGGGCTGTGATCTTATCCAATTGTTGCTCTTACAAAGGTTGACGCTAACCAAGCACCACTGTATAGTGCATGACACTTATAACCAACAACTATTAGTCAGACATGAAATACTAAAGCACAACACATATACTCATTAGTTCAAAAGTAATTCCACCACCAAGCGAGACAAACCCTAAGCTTCATCTTGGTGGACTCAAATATTTGGTATATTTTTTTTGACAAAACCTTATAACCACTTGCATTTGGAGTTATTGGTAGTAAGTGTCATGCACTGTAGCAACATTAGTAATGTAGTACGCTCGAAAACCGTTTGCTCAGTTTGAACCAGCTAGTAGCTTGTTGTGAAATGGTGCACTGGTGGTTCTTACATTAGCCTCTTACAACTCATTGAATACATGGAAGAAAATTTGTTTTTAATTGCAAGAACCAATCATTCTCCTTGCTTCCTCAAATCTCTTCACAACTTACAAGTGAACGGTTCTTGAAAAATCTAAGACTAATAATAGGGACCTATGACACATGCACTTTGAGAATTCATAAATAACTCAAAAATGCTTCAAAAAACATGAAACGACTTATGTTGCATTCAGCATCTATTTCTCTTTGTCTGAAAAATGAACTAAAAATCCTTCCATCCACGGAAGACCATGAAAAAGAGGGATGAGCCCTTAGATGGGCGGTTTTCGAGCGTACTACCTCAAGTTACTGTTGTCCAGAACTGCTGATCTCGAGCTCGCGGGAGCAATTGCTTTTTGTATCGGCCAGCTCCATTGAATTGGTTTCCTTTTCTCGACGCGACGTGACTAACGAGGTGAACGTACGTTGATCTCATGATCAGTCTCCGTTTAAACTTCATCTTTCTAGTTCGATAAACAAATCTTGGATGCAAATGTATGAGACTGAGGCAAGGTTGAGCTCTGAATCATGCTCGAATCAAGATGCAGTAACTTACTTTCTTGGTTTTCTCGATTTCCAAGTTTTGTGAAACCGCGGCATATATTTATGAATATATTACATCATAATCACACACAAACGCACGCGGTTTAGTTGATTAATCATACAATTGTAAGTAATGCCGAACAATTTGAAGTCGAATCCGCACTTAAGCCTGCTTGAGTGTGTAACTTTGCGCTTGATCGATATTAGTCGTTTTTCGTTTGGTCTGGGTTTCAAAGAATAAAAACATGCAGGCCGTGTGGTAAGATATGACGTGAGTGAATGACGACTGCGTTAATATAATTATCCGCTTATTAGTAGAAGAAGAGGAAGGCGTACAATCAAACCTGCGTGAAGGTGCGAATGTATTAACTAAATTTCGAATTATTTACAGCTCCTGCTCAAGATTAATTATTTATTAACACCATTTCTATGCGATCATGAGCGAGTACGTATGGAGTTATTTATAAGAAGAACATGCGGATATGGAGCTCGTCTGTTCATTTGAATTGAAATTTTGCAGTGATCTCGTGCACCATGGGAATACGAGCGACGCCTTGCACGCCGGCCATGGCGACTCTGGTGAAGAAGGCGTGGAAGGCGAAGAAGAGAATCAAGGCCATGAAGGAGAAATCGTCGTTGCCACAGCAAGCGATGAGGTCGAGGAAGAAGGCGCCCAAGGCGAAGCTGACGTACTCTCCACTTTTATCGAGGAGACTCGGGAGGAGAGTGATCATGATCATCGTTGTTCCACCGCGACCGGATTTCCCTCCTCCTCTCGTGTGGGAGCCACTTTTGGATTCTCCTACGCCTCGCCCTCGCAAGTGCAAACGTCCCAATCAAAACAGTGGCCAGCAGCTCCCACACAAAGCCCATTTGAAATGAATGTTCAAGGTTAGTTTTCATGAGAAGCGTCCTTAATTATGAGCTTAATTATGAGCAAGTGGTGCCTGATTTGGAACTGATCAATAGAAAATTCGTCTTGCTACCTGATATTCGCACCTTCTCCTTTGAGCTGAGATTTTTTGAAGATCAGAGTTAGTGAGTGTTTGATGTACAATTTATGCCATTGCAAAGCCTTTGTGAACATGATCACTTGTATGAATGTCTGTCTGAGTGTTTGATGTACAGTTTATGCCAAAGCCTTTGTGAATATGATCACTTGTTTGAATATCTGTTTGAGTGTTTGATGTACAATTAATTTATGCCAAAGCCCTTGTGAATATGATGATCACTTGTTTGAATAATTATCTGTCGAGCATACTAAGTTAGATCACATGGCTTTTGGTGGACTTGTTCTGGAGTGATCTTTGTCACCAGTTTTTCTCATTTACAGCTCGCTGGCTTTGCACTTATTTCCCCGCAGGAGATCGTGCTGCGTTGGCTTGGGAAACTCGACACTTGGCAATAATAAGCACACGGTGTCAGTGGCAAATTTGTATTTGGTAACCGCTAAATCCAATCAATCAAGATGTGGATTATTATGTTATGTCGTCACTCTAAATGTTCATACTTAGTAGAATTATATGTATTTCGAACCAGCGTAGTTAGTACCTTGCCAAGGCTTGCTCATTGGGCTAACTTTCGCAAAGTTTGTATTGCACATTCATCATCCTGGCTTCCTTTATCAGAGAAAACAGGAGCAAGCTGTAGTCAGATGATCCTACCTTTTGAGGCTTAAGGCTCATGGATGTCTGTTAACCCCTAAGCGCCACAGTGACGGGATCCTGTTGATCGAGATCCCAATTTTATCTCACTTTTTCTCTCAATCCGTACTGTGAAAAAAGTCGCCGCTGGTCCCTATCACCAAAGAAGGTAATCCTTTTTCAGATCCTACGGTCACTTTTTCTGAATGTAATTTTTCAAGCTGTGGTGGCCATTAAACCCCATTTTCTCCTAAACCCTAAAACAACTCTGGGCGTCCAGGGTTAAGCCGGCTAACCCTCAGGCAAACAAACTTCCTGAAAGGAAGCCTGAGATAGCAGTCTGTGTGTGCAGGCCACCTGATCCGAAAACAATCATGGTCAGTATACAGAGTACTCTATACAGACAATCGTTGTTGGACAAATGTGCCATATTGTAGCAAACATTTTTTATTTGAGTACTTGTAGTTTTTGTTCAAAGACTATGTAGCAAATTGTATCTTACTGACTTGTAATTTGATGTTACACCTTTTCCATGCATGAGGTTTACAAATATATATATCTATAAAATAGTCCTTGCACGCATAAGCTGTAACTACTACTTAGATATGAGTGACCTTTTGCATTATAACTGTCAGCCTAGCTACATGTAGAGTCGTTATTTGATGGACCATTGTGAGTGTTTTTTTTGTTTCAATATTTGTTCACAGGGCTTGATTTTGAGTATATACATTTTTTTTCTTTCGTCAACCTGTGAATTGGTGTTAAACGTTTTCCATATGTGGGGATCATGCAACAGGTCTTTGCCCTTGTAAGTCTGCCGCAGGCGATTCTGCATCAAAACTGCTAATTCTTTGTCATTTGAAAATTCTCTTGTACTGTACAGCAGTGTTTTTTTTGGGCAATTTAAGGCCTAATTGCCTCAAAAAAAAAAGAAAAAGCTAGCTTAAAGCTTATAGAAAAAAAGGGGGAATTTTTTAATTGCAATAATGAAAATCGCATTGCAGCCTAGGCTTTCATAAAATCCTTATCAAATTGAAAATTGATGCCATCATTTTAAAATTATCTTACCATTTTAATTTTTATTGAGGTGTTGCCTAATCCAATTCAATACAATACTTAAGTAATGGCAATGGTTATTGGATGTTTTCAAAAAATGACAAATGAATATTTTCTATCTACAAAAAAAATCTCATGATACTCCAAAAATCCATGCGTTGGGGCCACCTTTAGCTCCAACCAAAGTAGGAATTGAGCCAGCAAGCTACAAACCATTTAACACCATATTTGTTAAATTGGGAAAAACAGAGGTACCACTTTGTACTCCACCTTAATCTTACAGACAATTAATGTAGGCATAGCTATAGCTCAAAGTTAAAGTTATTTGAAATTCTTGTAGGCAATCATTGAGACTTCAATATTGTACAAAAAATTGCGTGTTTTCTTCTTTTGTAATATGCTGACAGAAATAGTGAAAGTCCTAGAATGTACTCTATTTCCCAATTTAACAAATATGGTGTTATTTTCAAAAAAAATGCCACCCAAGCATTGGTGAGAGAAAAAAAAAAAAAAAAAGCCCTGCTGTACAGTTACGCAAAACGGAAATGTAGACCTATCCTAATTATGAAGGGAGAAAACCTCTTGCATACCTCGCCACTTATTTTTAAGCAGACACGTGGCAATTTGTGAAAACTGTGTTTAGATAGTCGCTTTATATTGTGAACGAGAATCAACATTGCATTCAGACGTGACTTGCTCAAAATGATTAGGAGAAATTGTGTAAGGTAGGAGGCTCATAAACTGACCATCTAAGGGCTCAAACTAAATTTTGAGGAGGTGAAACCTTTTGAAATATTTTTGAGTGAATTTTGATTAAAAAGCCAAGAGGAATTGACATCTAACCCAAGTTGTTTCATATTTTTTGAAGCTTTATGAAATTAGTTATGAAATTTTGAAGTTGAAGTGACATAGGGCTCTAAAAAAATCCACCTCCTCAATGGTATTTTACTTGTACATTGTTGAAAATTATGAAAAAAAACATGTACAAACATAATACATTTGAGAAGGTGGACGGTTTTAGAGCCTGAGCGCAATATGAGCTTCCTACCTTATCATTTGATCTCCAAGGCTCTTATTTATATGACATTATTCAATATCATACAATTATTGGAGGACTTTTGTTTTGCACAGACAAATTGTCAAGTCACTTGTTAGCACAAGCATTGAATCTTGGTCAAAGGAATTATGATCAACTCTTTCTTAAGTAGTAAAATACAAGGGCCAAATTTGAAAGCTTTTTTTTTAATCAGAAAGTAAACATCATATTCATAAAAACATTGCAGATCCTACAAATACGTCATAAGTCATGATTTTGTAAGTTGAAGATTAGGGTAGAGACAATTTGTGATAACTAAAAAGTGCATTACAATTAAACTAAAAAGCAGGGTAATATTCATATTATTGATATTACATAATGACATAAAAGGATGAGAAATTCTACACATTAACAACTAAATCATCACTACAGCCAAATTTGAACAATTTGAATAAAATGTCACAATTAAATATGACATTTTTATGAACATGTAGTTCAAAATTACTTGAATGTTTAAAATTGGATTTTCAAACACTTTTTACTCTCATATAACTTACAGCCTTCTTTTGTTACGTATCCAATAGGAGGTTTCAAAGTAGTTGACTCTTTTTTAGGTAATTTGGTGTTTGCAAGGCAATTTTATCAATTCCATTTAGTATGAGAAAACTCTAAAATTTTCAAGGTAATTTCATGTAAAAGGACTTGAGACAAGGCCTCGTAATGATACTCCATTTGCTTAAATGCTGTCAAAGGTGACCTTGAGAAGCTTTGTAGTTGTGATGGACCAAATGTACATACCAATCCTCCATTCTTGTGTTTGCATTTGCAATTTCTAGAGTTTCTCATCATTTTAGCAACTCTAGTGCAATTTTGCGCACTTTTTATTTTTTTATTTTTCTATGAAAAGACTTCATTTTGCACTAGAAGACTCATAAGTTTTTGTGCAAAAACATCATGTGAAATTACATTATTTCCAAAGCTTGAAACTTTTTAAGGTATTAGTCCAACAAACAAAGTATACATAAACAATTGATGACATGGTTGTGATGAATTTGTATTTCTAAATCAAAACTAGGGAGAGAATCAAACATCATTGGTGTATAAGGATATTACAAGATAATATTCATTACATATGGAAGTGCCATATCTATGCCAAGATAAGTAAAGTGTGCATTAAATCATATATTATGTGTGCCTTTTTAGGTGCCTTAAATATTGCATAAGGTGATGACAATTCAAAAGTTTGGATTGATTAGATTTGAATGTGTACAAACCATATGAAACTTACATACTAAGATACAAAATGCACTATATGTGAAGCCTAAATATTTTATGATTGTTGTGAAGTTGTAAATTACTTATAGATTTGAAGTTGTTAAAGAGATATTTTGTATGGTCAAGGCTTTGTACATAAGAACTTATTAAAATGTTGGGTTGTTTGCACCTATATCCGGGGAGAACCAACCTTTAGTTACAAGCTAGTTGACCTTTTTTGAGGATTGCTAAAAACAAAATGAAAGTTGGCTGATTTGCTTCCAACCATAAAAATATGATTTTAGGAATTCAACCAAGTTAAGCTTTCACTTTCAAGAAATTTAGCTAAACTTGCACTTGTAAATGAGGAAATGGGCCAAATGAAGTTTGAAATTGTGGAAAATCAACCTATAAACTTTTCCATGATAAGGAAGTTTTCCAACCTTCTAAATAAAAATCAAATATTTTTTGAACATGTGAAAAGAACATTCTCACTTCCCAAATATCAAATTGAGGGTAGCTAGCTTCTATCAAAATCTTGTCAAATCCAAAATATACCTCACTATCACAAGCAATTACAAGGTGCTAAAATTCAAAAATTTTAAAAAGCAAGAAATAAGGGTGAGGTGGCTAGGTGGGTGAGTGGGTGAGAGGGTGATTAAATGAGAGAGTGATTGGGTGAATGGGTGATGGTTGATGGAACAAGTGGTGCACTTGGTGCACAAATTTTTGGAGGGCACGTGGCGTCAAGTGTAAACACTAACTCTTGAAGCTAAGTCTTGAGTCTTAACTTCCAATTCATGTCACAACTCATGTACTAACTAGACTCCAAAAAATGTGTGAATTTCCAATTCATAGTCCAAACATTTTTTGGAAAGTGAATCTTTGGTCTCAAGATGGTGGAACTTAACTTTGTTCAAACTAGCCAAGGATATTTAAGCAACAAAAATTAACAATAAATCCATTTAAAGTGTAAAGAAATTTGCATTAGTTGGAGCCTTGGGGATAACTTGATTGTTTGGTTGTTATTGCCTTGATCTTTGCCTTGTTTTGCTATGCCATGCACATGGTAAACAAAAGGTGGATCTTTTTGTAGCATTTGTAACAAGAAAGAAATCTGCTATAATACACTGAAATTTAATTTTCAACTAAATTAATTTTCTAAACTTAGGAAATCAACCGAGTGAAAAAAAATCAGAGGTTATTATTTGATCAAAAAATACATGTAGGCTATGACCAATTAAAATGAAAAACCAAATGGACCAAAAAAGAGAAGGAAATGTTCATTGTTTTTTAAAAAGCCTTCTTAAGCAGTGGTTTGCACAAGATGTTATCAACACAATATTGAAGTCATTTAAGGTAGGAGGCTTGTAAACCAACCATCTAAGGAAAAGATGACATCTATAGTCTATACTAAAAACAAAGCCAAATTAGCGACCTAGAAATATTTTTGGTGGAAAGTCAAAGAAGAAACAATTCTAGGGCCATTTAAATTGAATTCTTTTGAGTTGGTATGAATTAACTACAATTCAAAGCAAAAGGTGCATATATATCTATTCTTGATCACAGGTTGTAGCATTCATGATTCAAAGTAGGCTTGTAAATGGGGCACATGAGTCCTAAAAGCAATCACTACAAAGTCAAGAATGCTCCAATAAGGCTCTTAAAGCGTGCAAGCACCCATTCCATATTCTAATACTCAAATTATGACTAAAAACACGTTTTTATTTAATTTAATATGACATGTATTTATATTTTAGTGAAAGACAAATCTCAACACAATTATGACCAATAAGCACACTCAACAGTGGCTCATGTCACTCTCTTGAGGTTCTAAAATTGTGCATGCCCAAGTACAATTTCTGAATAAAGAAAGTGTCATCCATTTAGAAGGCTTGGTGCACCATTTTAGTGACCCCTACCTAGACGGTTCAAAAATGCCCAAATGCAATTAGAGCCTCCTACCTTAGTAGATTATTGTCTATTTAATTGAATCAACCACACATTGGACCTCCATTAAGTTATGCCACATGCAACATAACTATTAAGTGACATTATCTAAAGCATAGATGTGTTTCAAAGGATGAAGATTGAATTAAAGCAAATGTAGATACAAGATTTGAGGTTTATGTGTTTAAATATACATGCAAAGCCTAACCTTGATATATTGTTTAATACAACAATCAATGTTTAATGCTAACATAGTGCTATGCTAAAATATAGTATTTGAGATGACAATTCATATTCAAGAGCATTGCTAAGTGCTATCCACTAAAAACTATGCATCATAAATAAAGGCTACACCATTGTTGTAAAGGTGTCATGGACGTGACATGCTCACATCCCATTTTCAATTTGCAACTAGTTATCAATAAAAAACAAAGCACCATAGTATTGTCTAGTTTTTTTTTAGGAAATTTAAAAAAAGCAATGGCAATGTTTTGATTCACGAGGTATTGTTTTTAGATTACTTAGATTGTAAGCAAAAGTATGGCATTTGTTTCAAGCTCAAATTGAAATTCTTCTTGTTTGAGATGTTTCCTCAATTTTGATCTTGGTTTTTTCAGAAATTGCATTTGTAATGGAAAGTAATATTATGACATTTGTTTTTGTTGCAAATATTTAGTTACCTTTATCCTTCTAAAGCAAAGAAAACTTAAATCAAACACAAATGTTGTATTCCATATATGCCGTGTGAGTAACATAATAAGCTCCGTAGTCCCTGAGACTAACACTTCTACAATTCACTATGTTCATAGTCAACAGCTTGCATGCCTGCACCTCGCTAATTGAAGTTTGAGAAGTCGTTGTCATTGCGCGCAAGTCTTAGCCAGGCGCATCTTGCTATGCTTTCTATTCTGTTCTTGAAACGCCCATACGTAACTTAAACGCAAGTGGTTTTGCGCTTGCATGGGAAGGGATGTTAATGTAGGAAGTAACCAGCAGTTATAGCAAAGAACTGGTTGACATTGGTATTTGAGAGTTTGTATATATACTGAATTGTATAGGTGTGATTGACGTAGAATGAATGAATAATGTGCACTAGATGTAAAGTCTAGAGTGAGGATGAAAGTGGAAGTTACGCTACAGAGAGTAGGAAGCTATGCTACAGAGAGTTGAGCAAGCAGATTTTCCAACACCCTCCCTTGCTTGTGACCACTTCTTGTTTGCATGATCTTGATTGAAGAAAAAGTTGATAAACGATGGTACGGTGCAGGTTGCCTAGTGAGGTGTTGGAGAGAATTCGCAATGACATTGAATCCTTTTGTGTGGTAAGTATGGTTGCTAGAACTTCTGGTTGCTTACAAAATAGAAAGGTATTAGTGATGTTGATGCCTTTGAGGTTGGTCGTGTAGGTCAAGATAACCTTGCTTGTGTTGTGGTTGTGTTTGCTGGCAATGCGCCGAGGAAGTGATTGGGCATTGGATCGAGTGTCCCATTGCTTAACTTCATCAAAATAGTGTCGATGCAAGCATCTTGAAGAGAAGTTTGCAGACGTGGTGGAGGAAGCTGGTAATCCCAGGGATGAGTGCTATTGTGATTTGGAGGATTACTTCGCTAACCCTGGGATGTGATGGGACAAGAGAGGAACAAAAACAAGTAAGAAAGCTCTTGATTTCAAGCATCGGCTAACAAGGAGAGTTTTATGGATAAATGGGTGGAATAATCCAACTTGGGTCAAGACTAGGTTTCCTGATAGTGAGTGAAATCGATATGTCTAGACTTGTTGATGTAGCAGCTGAACTCCTATACACTGCCTGTTAGTGGCAAAGGCAGAGTAGGTGACAGGTTTAGTTAGAAAATCTGCCTCCTGTTGTAAAGTTGGAACAAAATGAATACTGATGTCTTTGTTATGAATCTTCTCTCTGATGAAATGGTCTTGAATGCTGATGTGTTTTGTCCAAGCATGGAGCACTGGGTTGTAGGCTATGCGGATGCATGATTGGTTGTTGCTTGAGATAGGGGTGGGTTTAGCTTGTGTTTCTCTGACTTCAGACATGATTTGCTACAAATACACAATATCTTTGGTTGCTTTGTTGAGAACTTGATACTCAGCTTTTGTGGAAGAAAGGGAAACTATTGGTTACAGCTTGGACGTCCATAATATGCTATTGTTTCTCAATTTGTGGATAATCCCAGAGATGGATCATCTAAAGTCTTGATCACAACCCTCATCTGAGTCAAGAAATGTGTGTAGAATAGAGGAGGTTTCAGATGTAAAAGAAATGCCATAGTTTATTGTTTGTTGAAGATATCTTAGAATTCATTTTGCGGCTTGCTTACGTTCTAGCTCAAGATTCTCCATGTACCTGCTCATGCAGCTTACAACGTAGCATATATTTGGTTTGGTGTTTGTTGCATATATGAGGCTGCCTACAATGGATCTGAACAATTGAGGATCAACTTGGCTTGTGCCCGTGTGCTTAGATAGCTGGGTTTTTGGGTCCATAGGGAACTTTGCTGAATTACAGTTTTGCATGTGGGATTTTTCTAGAATTCGACTAATATAGGATTTTTGGTGAACAAAAATCCCAAAATTTGTATACATGATTTCTGCTCCTAGGTAGTTCGTTGCTATATCCAAATCTGTCGTTTCAAAATGGCTTTTTTATGCACTTTTAAGGGCATCTATGATTATAATATTGCTTCCTGTTATGAGGAGGTCATCGACGTAGACTAAAACCATACAAATTTGGTTGTTTTTGTAGCTATAATAGAGGTTTGAGTTTGCTAGGCTTTGGTTTAGACCTTGAGAGGAAAGCCACAAATCTATAATCTCATATCATGCTCTGGGCAATTGACGCAAACCATATAACGCATTTTTAACTCTACATACTTTTGTCAAATCTCCGGCATATGGGAATCCCTCCAGGATTTCCATGATCATAGGATTATCAAGTGTACCATTAAAAAAACTGTAATCATGTCTAAGTGATGTAAGGTTCATCTGTTTTTGGCTGCTAGCAAAAAATAGTACAAATTGTGGACTAGCAAGCAAAAATTTCATTGTAATCTATATCATCTTGTTGTTGGAAGCCTTGGGCTATGAGGCGTGCTTTTTGTTTGTCTATTGTGCTCATGGGTCCCTGTTTGGTTTTAATAATCCATTTTGCAATAATTGCTCTATTTGTAGGATCTCTGTCTATAATATCCTATGTGTGGTTTTTACTTATTGAGCTAATTTCAATGTTGATGGCAGCCTTCCAATCAGGGTCTGTGATAGCTTGAGAGTAGGTAAGAGGGTCGTTTAGAATTTTGCTAAAGTAAAGCCAAAAGTTTTGAAGGTTCTGTGGTAGATTTTGCGTGCAAGCAAGATTTTTGCGTGGTTGAGTAAAGAATAAAGATTCCGGTAGAGATGTGGATGCACTAGTGTGACTGATGAGTTGGGACGTGGATATATCATGGAAAGCAATGGATGTGCTATTTGGGATAATTTCTATTTCTGGAACGTTTTTTTGCTGTGGTGAAGGGTCAAGACTTTGATGGTTGGGCTTTGTGAATCGGCTAGTAGGTGGAGGATGGAACGATAAATACTGGTTCTTGTTTAGAATCTCAAGATTTTTGGTGGAGGGGCTATCTATTTCGAAAGGATCCGAGTCATATGATGTATCTGGTTGCAGGTGGTAGAAGCCTACTAGGTCCTCATTAAAGACTACATCTTGGCTTAAGATAATTTTGCAACTATGCTTGTCATATAGCCTATATACCTTGCTTCTTGGCTCACAGCCCAAAAATATACATGGTTTGCTTTTGGACTCTAGTTTGTGTCTATAATTTTTGAACATGGTAGTATGCAATACAACCAAATACACAAAAGTAATTGACGTTAGGTTTCTTATCAAAATACATTTCTCTTAGTGTTACGCATTTGTTTGCGCGAGTTGAACTTTGATTGACAAAATGGTTCACAGTCAAAACAGCTTCAGTCCATAAGAAATTTGGCAAGTTGCACTCGACAGCCATACTCCTTGTACATTCAATAATTGTTCTATTCTTTCTTTTTGCAATATTATTTTGCTATGGTGTCAAAGCTTGAGTTAACTATTTCAAAATTTTATGATGAACACAAAAAATTTTGAACTTGATTGACGTAAATTCTCCTCCACGGTCTATTTGCAGGGTGGTGACTCTATTGCCTGTCTCGTTTTCAATCAGGGTTTTAAATATTTTGAAGTACTAAAAACTTTGGTCTTTGCTACGTGAAAAATATATCCAACTTTTGCAAAAAAAGTCATCAGTAAACACAAGTATATATTGTAAACCACCAAGAGAAGGAGACGGCATGGGTCTAATTAGATCAGAATGAATTTTTTGCCCAGGCACAGTTGATCTCGTTTTAGACTTCTGAAGGAATTTGTTGCGGTGTTGGCAACTTTATAAACAATGCTGACATATTTGTATTGTAGAAGAAAAACTTAGTAAGCCAATTATACGAGCGCTACGAGAGAGGTGAATAAGGGATGGATAGCTTAGATGTCTATATCGCTTATGCCAAAGCTTTGGTTGGTCAAAAAAACAAATTAAGTTTGTATTACGGACATAAAGATAGAAAGATGATCAATTAGAATTAGAAATGAACTTAGATTCAAAGATAAAGAAACAAATATAAAAGGAGGTGAGCAATGGCTCTAAGAGATGTGTTGTTGAGTCTGAATAACAATTTAGCCTTGACCTCTATATACACTTTGATCTAAAGTGAAAGAAATCTAAAGTAATAGATATGCTAAAGTCAAAAATAAAATAAAACGAAACGTTCCGAATTAGCATTTCTAATATTATCATTTTTTCAAATAACCAGTCCCAAGAAGAGTCTTAGGCTTATCCAAATAAAGTTGATGAAATTTTTATACCATTTCCGGTGTATTTACGAGATTTTTGGCTAGTTTCCACGTTCGCTCGTTGATATCGTAACCGCTCCAATGTACCAAATACTCTATTTTGCCTTATTTTCATTATGAGTCTAATACTTATTTTATCTCATATTCATTGTGGTTCTCAATTTCAACGCTTAGCGGTGGCGGTTGTATTCTCCTTGGAAAATGTGACTGCCCATAAAGTTCTAAAAAAATACATAAAAAATTGGATGTATTTTCATAAAAGCTAGTAGCTCAAAACGGTATGGTACTGGATTGATCTGCTTTAAAATGACAAATGGTCCCAATTTCTGGTAGTCTAATTTGTCACATGATTGTTTGGTCTTAATATTCTGTCGAATAAGCCATATTTTATCTCTAATTTGAAAATTAGGTGCTTAATTGCGATATTTGTCCGCAGTTGTCTTATAAGATTCTTGGACGGATTATAGTTGAAGCTTCAAAATATATCCTAAATTTGCAATAATTATCTTGCAAAATTGTCAGCTATTGGATTATTATTTGCTGATGAACTTAATAAATCAAGCTTCGGATGATAGTCATAATTGGAATAAAATAGTGTTTGTTGAATTGAAGCATGAAGAGTATTGTTGTATGCAAACTCTGCTAACAGTAAGTATATTGTCCAGTTGTCTTGCTAATAATTAATACTATATCGTAAATATTGCTCAAGGACTTGATTAACCCATTCTGTTTGTTCGTCAGTTTGAAAATAAAAAGCTAAAGAGAGATTGATCTCTATCTTCAATATTTCAAAAAGATGTCTCTAAAACTTCAATACAAATTAGGATTCTTGATCTGATACAATATTGCCTTGTAAACCGTAATATTGATATACATTATCAAAAAATAGTTTTGTTATATCTTCACTTGATGAAGTCTTCTTGCAAAAGACAAAGTGTACCATTTTTGTAAACCGATTTTATGATAACAAAGGTGCTGTCAAATAAATCTGATGGCGGTATATCCGTGATAAAATCCATAGAAACTGAAGATCACGGCCGACGTGGAATAGACAATGGTTGCAAAAGTCTATAACGGCAATGCTGAGGATTCTTTGATTTTGAACAAATGCCACAAGAGATAACAAAATCTTTTACATCCTTCTACATTTGAGGCCATTAAAAATCTTTAGAAACGAGTTCCAATGTCTTATTATATCCAAAATAACTCGCGATTGGGAAGTCATAACGAGATTAAAAAACGCAAAGTTGTGTTGAACCTTCTGAGATGAACAAACGTTTTTCAAAATATAACAAATCTCCGTTCACCTTAAAATTGTCTTCTTCCTCAATGCGATGCTTGATGTCAAGAAATATACAATTTCCAATAGTTGCAATGCGCACTTGGTTGAGAAAATCTCCATCTATAGATGATAGTATAACCGTAGCGCAAAAGCGATATAGTTTTGGTTTCAACAAAATTCTACGCTATTGATCAAATGTTGTTTCTTCAACCTTTGGTGCAAGATGTGATCTTTTTTATAAAGCATTAGATAGTCTTTATTACTTCTCCAATTGATATATAATAATAAAGTCAAATCGAATTAAAGGCATATTCCATCGAGCTTGACGCCGATTTAGAACATTAGATGACATGAAATACTCCAAATTCTTGTGATCTGTATAAACAGTCATTGGGTGCGTAGCTCCTTCAAAAATGGTGCCATTCTTGAAAGAAATACATAATAGCAAAAAATTCCTTATCGTGAATCTCATAATTGAACTCGGCAACAGAAAATTTTTGAGAGTAGAAGGCAATAGGATGAAGCTTTTTGTCTTCTTCCAGTTGTAAAAGTACAGCTCCTAAAGCAAAATCTAAGGCATTGGTTTCCAAATAGAATGCATTTAAAAAATTTGGATGTACTAAAATTGGAGCCGTAGTGAATGCGGTTTTTAATTTATGAAAAACTTTCGCCATTAAAAGTACCACTCGAGTTTGTCTTTGCTTGTCAACTGAGTGAGCGGAGCAGCAACTTGAAAATATCTCTTAATGAAGATTCAATAAAAATTAGAAAAACCAAGAAAACATTGTATGTCTTTAATGGTTTTCGGAATTTTTCAAAACAAGATAGTTTCCAGTTTCTTAGGATCCATCTTCAAATCCTCCGTAGTTGCAATGAACTCTAAAAATCGCGTCTCAGTTTGGTGAAATAAATACTTCTCTGATTTGACATAAAGTCTTCGTTTACGTAATTTTTCAAAGAACAAACAAATGTATTTTGCATGATCTTTTTCATTTTTAAAAAATATTAAAATGCCACTTAAGTAAATAACAACAAAGTTGTCAAGATGTTCTTGAAAGATGTTATTATTTATATGTTGAAAAATTGCTGAGCATTTGTAAAACCAAAAAGCATGACATTATATTCAAAATGATCATATCTTGTACGAAATGCCGTCTTCCATTCGTCTCATTCTTTTATTTGTATGAAATTGTAAGCTCCGCATAGGTCGATTTTGATAAAAATATTTTCACTTCCGAGTTGATCTAAAAATCTAAAAATCAAAGATAATGGATAGCGATTCTTCTTTGTTACTTTAATAAGACCTCGATAATCCACACACATACGTAAGGAGCCATCTTTTTTTTTTACAAATAGAATAGGCACTCTAACAGGCAATTTGGAGTGATAAATGAAGTTCTTGGCCAAATTTTTGTCAATGTACTTCTGTAGTCCTGCCAACTCCGTCTGTGATAGGTTATTAATTGAACCAAAAAGAGATTATGTTCCTTCTTCTAAGTCTATAGTACAATCACATGGTTGATGCTCCGGTAGTATGTCAGTATTCCTCTTCAAAAAGACATTTTCAAAGTCTTTATACTGCTCCGGAGTACTAGCTCTCGTAATCTTTTTTTTATTAGTTGGAGCCGCATAGATAACAAATGATATATTTTGTTTGGTCATTTTTATAAATGTATTTGCTCCAATGAACATGAGTTTCTTCACATACAATTTGCTATTTTATTTTTTAATAGATTTTTCAATAAATTTTTTAATAAATTGTGTAACAAATTTATTGGCTGGATGACTTTTGAAGAAATTCATCTTTCGTAGCTTCCAGTCTATTGACAAATTGTACTTTACTAACTATGAAAGACCAAAAATAACAGAATTTGACAGGATTTTAATGACATTGAAGATAATTTGACTATTATGGCTCATAAATGTCACTTCTAAAGGCATTGTTTTGTGTGTGACACTGCCAGAAGACAAAAATTATCCATTTATCACTTCTATATTGATGGGCTGAGATTTCTGAACTAAAAGAAATTTGTGACTTTTTACAGATTATTCATCCAAAAAACAAATAGATGCTCCTGAATCTAATAGAGCAGTGGTTTCAAGTTTTTGAAGACCACCAGATAAAAGACTAATAAAACAAGAAGCAGGTTGAGCGGAAAAGGGGAAACCTAAATATTATTGTGAAATTGCATTATCTAGTCGCATGGTTCATATTGTAGCTGGGTGTCTTTGTATTTCTAAATGATGGTAGTACTGATTTTAACAATACGTTGACTTAGCTTTTATGGGCAATTGGGAATTCTATGGCCTCTCTCGCCACAATACAAGCATAGTCTTCCCTTTATGCAACGCTTTTTTTTTTCAAAATACGATATTTAACACGTATTGTGCCAATTTACATGTCTGTAGTCACTGAATGCAAAATTGGACTACTTGCCGCTATAAATGAGGTAAGATAAGTAGTTTTTTCCTTTGATAGAATTTGGTCTTGATGTCATTAAAAAAGTTGGTTATCGCATTTAACTGCTTGGCTAATTGTCTCATTCAATGTTTGCGGATCAGAAAGTGACAAAAATAAATCTTTCACAGAATCTTTCAATTTCCAATAGAATTGGTTTATGAGGGCTACTTCATCCCAATTGATGTTGTACGCAGGTTGTCGAAAGTCCAAAGCGTAAGCCGATGCAGACTATGTCTTTTGTTTTAAAAATCAAATTTTTGTAATTGCCCAACAAATTTTATTATATTGACCAAACACTTCCACAAAGGCTTCAAAAAAAGTATCAAAGTTGCTCAATATAAGTGAGTTTTTTTTCAAACAAATGAGTAAATTATGATAAAACTTGTCCTGTAAGTAATGTTCCAACCAATCCAACTCGTAATTTCTGTATTGGATAGCATCTTGATTTTAAGGCAATTATCAATCAAATCTGATCGACAAACCCTCGAAACTTGGAGCGCGTGCCATCAAATTTTTTAGAAAGACTAACACAATGTTTCTTTTGTTGTAGTGGTGGTGGTATATTTTGTCAAACTACAAGTAGAGCTCCTCTCTCCAAATTGGCGGAAGATTGGCCTTGTAAAAGACCACCAATAATTCCTTCAATCATCGTGGCTTGATTTAACAACATGGTGATAGCATTGAGAATGGCTTCTAAATTAGACTCTACAGCTTTGCGCATGACAAAATCCTAAGGTTCAGCTATACTAGGAGACGGAAAATAATATGGTTTATAAAATAAAATAAAATATTGGTTTAGAAAGAGTAAACCGCAATTTCTAAACTTTCAAACCTTCAAGGAGAGAGGATGTCCGCAACTCTTACATCTCTTGAAGCCATCGCTCACCTCTTTTTATATTTGTTTCCTTATCTTTGAATCCAAGTTTATTCCTAATTTTTATTGATTATCTTTCTATTTCTATATCCGTGACAATTTGTTGAGTCTGAATGACACTTCAGCATCAACTTCTATATATTCTCTGATCTAAAGTGAAAGAAATATAAAGTAAAAGATATTCTAGAGTCGAAAGTAAAAGAAAACGGAATGTTTCAAAGTAACGTCCCTACTAGGTTGCTTCAGTATGATTATTGAATGAATATAAGCCATTAGAATGGTCTCGATGGCCAACAGCAACAATCTTATTGAACTTTTCTGATATCCAACAATATAAGTCTGAAAAAATGATAAAGTTTTCATCATCAGCTAATGTACCAATTGAAATCAAATTTTTGCGCATACTCGAGACATACTTAACATCAGATAAGTTTATTGAGCCAACGCTTGTCTGGATAGTTGAGGTGCTAGACCCTCTTACAATATGAGGTTTGCTACCTCTTGTGCAAACCTCCTAAACATTGGTAACATATGAGCTAGATTCCAAGGTATCTAGATTCTGTCGGTTAGATGTGATATGTCCCGACGCACCGCTATCTACGTACCATGGATGATAACCACCCTAGTACTTAGTCAATGTAGCATTATAAAACTCCGCAGAATTTGTCGATATTGGTTGTCCTTGAGAGAGAGATGGATATGCAAGTCTAGAACGACAGTTCCTTGCAAAATGATTAATTTTCTTGCAATTATTATTGATTAGCGGGGGGAGTGCTCCAGAAATGAAACCACGTCCTGCAAATTACCGAGTGCAAACTGATTGCCTTGTACATAGCCGCCTCGCTAGAAGCCGTATCTCCCGCAACCCCTCCCTCTCGTGCGCCCTGGTTGCTGGCTTCCTCTAGTCAAGGCCTTCTGGTTGAACGTTGTTGCCACGGCCTCTTCATCCTTGATTTGCAATGCACAATGATCTTTGCGGTGAAACTCCATGAGTAGACTTGATGCAACTTGATCAAATGTCATTGCAACGTTGAGATGCATCAAAATTTGTATTGTGCTCTCGTAACTCCGAGGAAGCCCATTGAGAACAAGCTGGATGACCGTCTTGTCAGGAATTGTCTCTCCCATGCTAACAAGCCGATTTTTTAACTCACAATCTTTCTTCAAGTAGTCCTCGACAAAACCTCCTTTCTGAAGCTTGATAGACTGCAGCTGGCTTGTTAGTGCTAAAACCTGCAACTAGTCACCGGATTGGTAAGAGTTTCTTAGCGCAGTCCACGCCATAGTTGGGTCAGTGTAAGTAGCTATGATGTCCACGAGATCATTGTTGACAGATAATATGAGTGCTGATATGGCACTGCCCTTTATCGCTTCAAGCTGGGCCGCATGGACGTTCTTTCCGCCTATTGTAGTTGGAAAGACATTAGGAGCAAATCTTTCCTCCGTGAATGACCACCAACCTTCTCTCCTCAATACAGCTTGCATCTTCAAGCTCCAGACATAGTAGTTGGCCATGCCAACAAGCTTGTTTGTCTCCCCCACATATATGTTCCTTGTCTCGCTCATCTTGTCAAAGCGGTTCAACTATTGGTAGGGAATTCTGCGCCAACAATACGTACTGACTAGTCTAGTTTTGGTGTTGCCCTCTCATACCCTTGTTCTCGCTCTGATACCATGTAGGAAGTAACCGGCAATTACAACAAAGAACTGGTTGACATTGGTATTTGAGAGTTTGTATATATACAAAATTGTACAGGTGCAAATGACGCAAAATAAATGAATAATGTGAACCAAATGTAAAGTCTAGATTGAGGATGAAAGTGGAGGCTATGCTACAAAGAGTAGGAAGATATGCTACAAAGAGTTACGCAAGCAAGTTTTCCAACAGTTAGAATTGTTTGTGACTGAAGCAACTAGCATCAAAGAAGAGGAGGGCATTGAATGCCAGATTCTATATCTATAGGTTAGAGCTATTACTAAATCTTGGTCATTGAATGTTGTACATATAAATATTTGACTTGATGGAATTTTTTGTATGACGTGCAACAACATATTTTGCAAGAGACATCATTGTTTTTGGCTTCCCTTAACATGTAATTGCTTTTGTGCAAGTTCAAGTGAAGAAAGCCGTCAAACAAAAAGTTGGAGACATGATTATAAACAAGAACAAAAATAGCAGCCCTCAAACAACAAAGGGACTTTGAGCCTCAACAATTCGTAGAAGTAAACTTTTGATAGTCAATCCACCAAGAAGCGTCATCAACACGTGTCAACGACCCCTCCTCAGCTATAAGTTGCCTCGGAGAATTTCATGCCTTGTTAAATAGTGAATGATTTTTTTTTTTAATTGAGTAGTAGTGTGCATTCTATACATCAATGTGTTCTAACCTTCTAGTGGGGGATGAGACAAGGTCAATGTGTAAGGATTGCAACTAGTGATAAAGTCTTGAACTCAAAGTTCTTGTTCTCTAACCATGCACTTCAAACATGGCCCTTACACTTCAAGCATGCCCTATAAATAATTATTTGATCATTTGCCAAAGAGAATATAGAATAGAACTCACTACTCATAGGATTAAAAGTGTTTTGAAAAACCATTGTTTTGACACTCTAGAATGGAGTGCCATGAAAGAATTTGAGGGACTTGGAGCACTTATCATTAGTGCCTAAAAGTGTGCAAAATTTAAAAACTTGATTTGTTAATAGTCTCAAACTTTAATTTCAAAATATTTAAGAAAATAAGCATAAAAAAGGTCCCAAAATTACAAAATAATCACAAATAAAGGCATGGTTGGAACTAAATTACAAATATGGACGTGCTTGGACATAATTAAAAATAGGAACACAACGTAATAGCCCTTAAAAAATAAGAGTAAATTTTTTGTTATTGTATTATTCATCAAGTTGACTTGTCCTAGGTGGTTTGTTTTTATAATGTAGTCACCAAGGAATTGCACTAAATAATTACATAGAAAAGAGTGATTAGTAAGATCACAAGACTTGGGATTGTGAGCAGTGTTGTCAATGAAGGATTATTGGGAGTATAGAGAATGAGGCTATAAGTAGCCATTACATAGTGGTTGATTATACATGGCAATATGGTAGGTTTAAGGTGTGCCCTTAGTTGTAATTACTGCTGAACACTACAAGGAAAAGATGGTCAAATTTACAAAAGGTTGACAAAGATTGTGACCTAATTTACAATATATTGTAGATTAGGTCACAATCTTTGTCAACCTTTTGTAGATTTGACCATTGTTTCCTAGTAGTGGAACTACATAATTATTTTGTAATTTCATGGGTTTAAATGTAGGTTCCTTAGGTATTTGTCTCTTTAATTGTACAATTGCATTTGATGAATTGCATGTATGAGGTGTCTACCTAATTAGTAAAAGTTCAAATAGCACACTTTCATCAATGCGTGGTGTGTTCTATTGTAATACTTGGTCATAAAAAAATCTAAAATATAAACAAAAAGAGACTTGCAAGTCATGCTTGTTTTGATATTCAAATTACTCTAAGATTTCATGTTTTCCCAGGGAGGTAATTTACCACATTTTAGAAACAACGTGTGGTAGAATACAGATAGCCTTTTATTCTTTTTGTGTAAAACTTATAAAAACAATAAAAATAAGATAGAGGCCATTAAATACCAAAAACAATTTATAAGTAATTTAGGTAGCCTTCAAATGTGGGTCATTAGTATTTTGTACATATAATTTAGTCTGTCATGTATTGAATCCTCTAGACTAAATTTACTATAGCATGTGTATACAATTAGGTGCACAGTTTGGTCAAATGTTTGTTTTTTTATATTGGCAATTAAATGCCCAATTTCTTTCAAATTAAAATGGGTAGCTTCAAGACTTTAGAAGAAAAAAGGGGTTGTGTACTTCTTTGTCTAATTTTTCTCCTTTCAACTTGTTTTTCAATTCTAGGTTTTTCTTTATAAAGAACATAGTCTAGAATAAACTGCATTGAAAAAAAATTATAACTAATGATAAAGTTTTGTCAAATAAGCCATTTCTCCAATTATAAGTAATTATAAGGATCTTTTAATTCTTGCCTATGAGATAAATAGCCCCATAAAAAAACCCCTCGTCGCACGGGGTACTCAAAATATACATAGAGTAACCTCTCCAAGCATGTTTTCTTAATACACAATGAAATTGCAATGGAAGAGAGTGTTGATATCTTTACTCTTTTTTTTCTTTTCTATTATTACTCAAAAGTTGAAATTTAAATGAATAAAAAATATTCCATATAATATATGCTACAAGCCCTAAAGGACCATGGCCTTTATTTTGTCAAAAAACATTCAAAACTACCACTTCTATAGCAAAAGGTTAAAAAGTTTGAAGATTAGTCTTTTTGCATATCTAACTATAGGATCTTGTACGAGACTTGTATAGGAATGTTTCATTCAAAACTTAATAACTTTGACCGCATAAATTGCAAGATATTTGCGTTTAAAGTGTAAAAAACAAGCTTTTTTGCACCTTGCACGACTCAATTATTTGACTTTGAACCTTTTTAACTTAAAATTTTTGCACCATGGAGTTTTGAAGTTTATTTTTTTGTGTTGGGGAATTGAGTTGAGAATCTTTGGAAAAAAACCGAAACAAAAAATACTTAATTTTTATTCTTAAAACAAAAATTAAATAGAAGAAGGTTTGAGATTGAACAAAATCTTACATTGTTAATAACCTTGCATTTCCAATAGTTTTTTTTTCACAATGTTAAATTTGCATTCAAAAATGAGGTTTACAAGTTATTTTTTCAGAGTGAAACCACACCTATCCGCAAACAAAAACTCCTCATAACTTTCATCTCATTTATCAAAATTGAATGATTCAAAGCTCTCCACGTCTATATAAGTCTAAAGAACCTATTTCAGATTTTTATTTGAAAAAAATGAAAATTTTAAAAAAGTTTTTGGCTGCCCAGGGAGCAACATTTTCTAGATTTTCATGCATAACTTCTTCAATAAATGTTGAAATGAAGAAAAAATTACATTCCCATGTAGATTTTTGAATTCCTCACCTTCAATAAAAGTTTTAGAAAATCACACAAAGTAGTT
Organism: Ulota crispa; assembly: GCA_963920765.1. Taxonomy (NCBI): domain Eukaryota; kingdom Viridiplantae; phylum Streptophyta; class Bryopsida; order Orthotrichales; family Orthotrichaceae; genus Ulota; species Ulota crispa. Next base: position 9,267,230 of record OY987245.1, read on the forward strand.
TAGCCATAGGTACATGCCTGAAATCCCATTTGTCCCCCAAAGGGACAATGGTCCTTTAAAGGTTCATTAGAGAAAATATGAGCTCTCTGCAAGGCTCCTAAGAACCTCTTTCAAGGGGTCTCCTTAATTGTTGTAATTTGTACTTTGGGACAAAATAAATTCCTTACACCCTACTATGCCTTTGAGTACAATCATGGCTCACTTTAGCATGTCTGATTTTCATTGGGCGTCACAATTACATGTACATATTACCATGGTCCTTTTTTTCCATATTAAAACCTTTAATCTAGTACTTGTGAGGGTAACATTAGTTATGATTGTATACAATAGTAGGAGAATAATTAAGAAATTGTGACATAGTACTAGATTGCCATTTTCTATTCATAGTTTTAGTGATGTACGTCATATAAGGTAGAGACAGTTCACACACGCTTTTAATGTACCCACTCTAGGCCCAATAAATGTTAGAGAGACCATTTTTAAGGCCTTGTGGAGGGTTTATATTTTCTCTAATGAAAAAGTCATGTACCATAAAATTGATTTTGAAAAAATTCCCGTGTCTTAAAATTTGATGTAATGAATGATTTTTAAGAGCAATTTTAATTTTCTTTGTTTTATTTATTAAAATATCAAATGATTATGGAAGATCTATATTAAAAAGCGTGGTGTATCTCATGTTATAAGTGTTTCATCAGATATAATGACGTGTCATGCCATAAATTTCTTATTAACACCACAAGTTCTAATAAAGAGGGGAGAAAAGAGAGGAAAGGGCACTCAAAGCATGAAATGTCACAAAGGGAGAGGAAACGGCACCCAAAGTGAGGGTGAAAAGTCATTTGGAATTGTGAAGAGTCATTAAAATTCTAAACTTTTATATTTTGAAGCAAAATCTCTATAGCATTGGATGTCTCTACATTCTTCAAACTTTTAAATTCAAGGAAGGGGGAGGGAGAGGAGGAGGTAGCAAAAAGGTGGGTAAAAAGTCACATAAAAAGTTATACGCAGCAAAGTGCGTGGAGCATACTAGTGTTATGTAAAACCTATTGATACTTTATCTAAACCTCTTTGCATATTATAGTTGATACAAGTGTTGACATTGTTGGCCTATATCTTTCTAGAGTTTTGAGGTCATGACATATAATTATTGTTGAGACTCTCAGCATTGCTATTGCAACAATTTTAGACTTCTACCAACTTTTACTGCTTGTATTCAAAAAATGGTACAGTTTGTAGAATTTATCTAATTACTTAATTAATGTAAATCCAAATTCTTTACTACAAGAATCAATGAAACTAATTGCATGAGTTTGTCAAAATTATGATTTTAAACTGGATACAAGAAAGATCCCATACAAACTCCTTAACCCTTAAACGTTGAGGAGGACAAAAACTGTCCTCCGGCTCTGAAAAAAGATTATGTGATTCGGAAAAAAGTTGTTTTTCATCTGATTTTTTCAGAAGTGACCGTAAACACGTGGTCCATCATGGAAGACAAAAAATTACCTCTTGAGATGCATTTTTTTTGTAACCCAAATTGTGATAAGATTTAGAAACATGGTGTTAGCTCCCAAGCTTTCCTTCTTGCAATTTTCATGAGGGCACCATGCATTGTTGACTTTTCCAACTTTTTGAAGCAGTACTACTGGTGCTCCATGGTATTTATGAGTATCTCAGAATTTGCTTGAAAGTGAACAAAATGTTGGCTTTTTGATCAATCTTATCAATTTTCTTTGAAGCACAACCATACAAATTCCAAGTAGACATGTTATAGATCACATAGGAAAAGAAATCACAACAATATCACTTGTGAATTGAAAGATTATAACGTTTGATCATGAGTGTGTTAAAACTGCGAAAGTGATCTAAAGTTTTCCAATCCTCTTTTTGCGTCTCAAACTTGAAATTGAGGGTACCAAAAAAATGTAGGTAAAGTATAACATGCATAACCCCAATCAATTTACAGCTTCTCAATATCTATTCTACAATTTTTTTAATTGAATTTTTAATGTGAATTTTTCTCCAAGTTCTAGTGTGCTTGAGGCTCATTTCCAAGAGCCTTCAACACTAAAAAGTGAAGATTTACAATGGACATCCTTGCACAAAATCTTGAATAGACAAATCACTTTAATTCATTTTCAAAATCAGACTCTTGATGCTGAAACTAGACTTCAATAAGAGTTTAAAAATAATAATAATCACTAAAAAAAATCTTGAAAAAGGGTTGCACATCTCTGAATAAAATTCAGAGGAGCCCATTTGAGCCCCTTGTGCAGCGAGAGGTTAAGAGTTAATCCCTAAATACATGAAACTTTTTTTGAACTTTTGAAATTTGCTCTAAATTGAACAAAAAGCCAACATTTTAATAAGCTATACCTCCTCCTTGCTGCCTCCCTCATTCCTTGTGCCTCGTGCGTTGCTCTCTCTTCCTCCCTTGCTTACTTGCACAGCGTCTTCTTCGCTTAAGGTGGATTGTGTCTCCTCTTGGAACTCTTCTTCTTCAATCAAAACTATCCTCATCTTCGGACTCCACTCCTCAAACAAGCTAGCTAACTAGCCTGGTCGATGCTCTGCTCTGCTGCCATAACTAGGGTTTCGAGAAAGGAGAGAAGAAAGAGAGTGTGACAAAGTGGTCGATGCTCTGCTGCCATAACGAGGGTTTTTTCCTTGCCAAATTTGTTGCAAATTTTTGAAAAGCCCTATCGAAACGAGAGCTCGAGCTCGAACTCGAACTCTTAAATAGAGCGTTCGGGAATCTTGTTTCGAGTTTGTGCACTTAGGTAGAGCTGATTTGGTTCGGCACCACTGGAGGATGGTTGATTTGAGCTCGGAATAGCGCATTTTGAAACACAATTGTAAGTATCTAATAGCGATCACTGGAAAGGGCTTTTAAAATGGCGGATCGTAAGCAGCTGCGTATTGCGCTATGCCACCCCGATCTTGGCATTGGTAAGCAGCTATAATCGTTTTATATTGTGGCTTCGTACAAATTCTTTGATGATTTGCAGGTTATTTTGTTTACTGATGCAGTGCTTTAGGTTTCCTTTTTTTGATATTTCGAACATTCAGACTTGCGCTTTTAAGTAACAAAGTAGCTTTTTCGCATTGCATTGCATTTGCTCAGGTGGTGCAGAAAGGCTGGTCGTGGACGCTGCTGTGGAATTAACTGCGTTAGGACATCATGTGCACATTTTCACGGCACATCATGATAAGAAGCGATGCTTTGAGGAGACGATCGATGGTATGTATATATTGCCATTTCTGTTATTTTTGATAGCTGCTAAAATCATCTGAAAATCCGAGACTTGCAAGTGCCGCGGAGCGTAGTAAAGAGATAAAGGTAGGAGCACCCATAAGGGTCTTGAACATGATGACTATTAATACACAACTACTCCCTCTGTCCCAAAATGATCTTCCTGTTGACCTTTATTTAGTGTACCAAAATGATCTTCTTGTTGTAGGAGGAAGGGAGCTAGTGACACTTGCACATAGTCCAAAAGCATGGGCATGCTAACCAATCCCATGCCATCAAGTGAGTGGTCACCAGTGCTCCTCAAAAATGCCTCAAAAATTCAAATTTCAAGCACTTTGAAACCACACTTTGAAAACTAATTTGAAACTCAAATTTCAGAACAATAGGAGGACATCAAACTCTATTCATATGTCAACAAAATTTGAAAACTGGTTCTTTTCAAGCTTAATCTATAGCATTTTGTGTAACAGGAAGATCATTTTGGGACGGAGGGAGTAGCAAATTATAGGATCCTATGAGGAACCCAAAAAAAATGAATTTGCACTTTCAAATGTATTATTTGGATACTGTGAGAATAAGTTGTGAATTTTTCAAGAGCAAACTGCCATTGCAGCCATAACCACTTTTAAGATTTCATGTTCACATGTTGTACATCCTTGTCATTACATGTATTCACTTCCACAGATTTTCCAAATTTCAGAGGTGACGGTTATGGGGGCACTGACGCTTACGGGTGTTCCTACCTTAGAGTGGAAGAAAAACAGGTGTTGATCTTAATTGTTGCCATGTCTGCTGCAGGGAGCTTTCCTGTAACAGTGTACGGTGACTTTCTACCTCGGCACATTTTCAATCGATTACATGCTATCTGCGCGTATATTCGTTGCGTTTATGTGGCAACCTGCATGGTTCTCTTGTGGCCGAAGTTTGATGTTGTTTTCACTGACCAAGTTTCAGCAGTTGTACCCGTTCTGAAGTTGAAGAGTGGATGCAAGGTGACTTCTCTACAGAGCCTCACGTGTAAAAATTCTAGTACAGGGCTTTATAATGTTCTCAGCACATGCACTTTTTTGAACTGCTGCTTCACATGACATCCTAATAACTGAGATCTATTAGACGGTGGATCTCAATTCACTTGTCCTGAGTTCTGCGTCAGTTGATGGCTCCATGACATTCTTGCTCTTAATGGCACACCTACAATGAATATGCTTTTTTAGCATAGCACTTAGTTGCAGTTTTTCTTCTGTCTATTGTGGCGAAAGGAACTAGTTTTCGAATTTGTATATGCCATGTTCCTCCACTTTTTATAGTGTTTATATCACACACTAGTATTACATTGAATTCTCTGAAGTTACAAGGTTCTGTGCTTTTTTCGGTACAGCTCGGCACTTTGGACGGTGCATTCCTCAAAATATGTGCTGGAGTATTTTCTCTAAATGTTTTTGTGTATTTTTTCTGGTTATTGTTAGGTGTTATTCTACTGCCATTTTCCAGACATGCTACTTGCTCAACACACAACTCGACTCCGCAGACTTTATAGAGCGCCTCTGAATTGGATAGAGGAAACCACCACTGGTATGTAACCTTTCAAATATTTAAGGAGCTTTCAAGGTTTCAGATCCTTAGGATTAATAATGGACTTCTGGCTAATTCTTTTGTTCTCACGTTCTGCATTGCAAAAAACTTATATAATAGAGTCAACGGCGTGATTGAACTTATTTCACTCTTTGACTAGATCAATTGGTCACTGAAATGCTGAAAGCAACCTTTGATTTTTTTCTTAGAATATCTTCGAGACCAGATCAGATTATTGCTGTGGCCATGGCAGAGGTGGAATTTCTCATCTTGGCAGGTGGTTGCCTCAAATTACTGGTAAGGGGTGCTCATGGGCCTCCGACGCTAACGCAGGTATGGCGGACTGCGTGTTGGTGAACAGTGAATTCACGGCATCCACATTTGACTCCACGTTTACACGCCTTCAGGCGCGAGGCTTGCATCCAGCAGTACTTTATCCTACTGTTGATGTCCATCAATTTGATACATGTCTAGACAATCCTCCTGATATATCATGCATACCTGGACTTTCGGTTGATGGGTGAGTATTACTCTGTATGGTCTGTAATGAATTCAAAATTGGAATGTTTGTTATACTGCTTTGCTTAGGTCTGCACCAGTCTTTTCGTTATTTTGTACTGACCGGCCTTTATTTGTTCAGAACAAAAATTTGGAGTGTGTACTATCACATTTGTGTATCACGTTGTCTTGAACTTTGCTGGTTGTAGTGATTATCCATCCCACATTCACCGGGGTTTATTGGATGAAAGAATGTGACAGTTGTGTTAACAAACGCTAATGATAAATTTAAGAAAAATAGACTGAGTTTGGACCAGTTACCTGGTGAATTTAGGTTAAGTTTGACTTGGCCTTTTATAACTCATTTGTGATCTTGTTTTCTTTAGGAACTGGTATTAAGCTTGTGTGTTGTGTTCCTTTTTGTTATTTCAGGCATACATTCCTGTCTGTTAATAGGTTTGAGAAGAAGAAGAACATAGCTCTTGCAATATCAGCATTTGCGACGTTTGTGAGGCAACAAGAGAAATCGCAATCAAGTGTGTCGAGACAACTTGTTCGCTTAGTTGTTGCAGGTAGGGGCTGCCTGCTGCATTCTTCTAATGAATTTTTAAACTGTCATGGATTTCATTCATAGAACTCACCAAGATACTCCAGTGAAGTGCATTTTCTTGAAATAGATTGTGCTATCATTGAGTTTGTGATGTTCCCAATTATAACTCTAGGAGTCGATAGGTGGCTATGATAAGCGACTGGCAGAGAATCGGGAATATTTGCAAGAGCTTAAAATGTTGGCTACGGAGGTTGGAGTGGTCGAGCAAGTGATCTTTGTACCATCCTGCTCAACTTTGCAGAGAAACGCTTTGCTTGCGGCTTGCGTCTGCGTTCTTTACACTCCCATGGTATTCTTAAACCCTAAACCCTCGTCACTAAGCATTTTTGGTTGTAAGGCTTGTTCGTCATACAGAAATCAATCATACGGAATCTGTACCCGTTGCACTTGCTGCTAAATTTGAAATCACCTAAGAAAACTTAAGAGCCAAAAAGTACCAGAAACAGAGCAGTATGTAAGGTAGGAGGCTCATAAATGGACCATCTAAGGGCTGAAACTGAATTTTGAAGTCGAGAAACCTTTTTGAAATATTTTTCAGTAAATTTTCCTTGAAAGACAAGAGAAATTAACATGTAACCCAAGCTGTTTCATATTTTTAAGAGCTTTGTGGAATTAGTTATGAAATTTTGAAGGCAAAAGGTCATAGGGCTCTAAAATGGACCACCTCCTCTAATGTATTTGACCTGTACATTGTTGAAGGGCTATGAAAAACAACATGTACAAGTAAAGTACATTTGAGGAGGTGGTCCATTTTAGAACCTGGTCCGAATTAGAGCCTCCTACCTTATCGCTCTATGTTTTTGTGCTGATACTAACAGGTATCGCATTTTCCATGCAGAATGAGCACTTCGGCATTGTTCCCCTTGAAGCTATGGCTGCTCAAAGGCCAGTTTTGGCTTGTAACAGTGGAGGGCCCAAGGAAAGCATACAACATGCTAAAACAGGTTACTTATGTGAACCAACCCCAGAGAGCTTCGCTTCTGCGATGGCCCTGGTCCTTCAAGATTCTTCCAGGGCAGAAATCATGGGCAAGAACGCTAGAAAACATGTGGAAGAAAACTTTTCAAGGCAAGTGTTTGGTGAACGACTATACTCTATAATTTACAACCTTTTGAAGGACAGTTTGTAGCCGTTGGAGTAGCATCTTACATAGATTGAATAGCCTATTATACTTATGTAGGTATTACACTCAAGGACTTTGCTCCAGGTGGTATTAGATTTGAGAGACGATTGCATATAAGATTGCCAAGACTAGCGCTCGCAACCTTTTTTGTGATCGTGAGTCAATATTTCCAAATATAAAGGCTTGCATTTGCAATCGTTGAGAATAGAAGTAGGCAACATCGAACTCAGTTGGACAAGAATGGTCTTTGTTGAATATCAAAAACAATTTGAACTTTGGACCTAAGGTGGGGTACACCCATAAGCGTGAGTTTAAGGCTTTTGAACATGATGACTATTAACAAATATCTAGCAAATTATAGGATCCTATTAGGAATAGAACAAGTTGTGAATTTTTAAAGAGCACATTGCCATTGCACCCATAACTAACATTAAGGTTTCATGTTCACATGTTGTACATTCTTGTCATTACATCTATTTATTTCCATAGATTTTCCAAGATTTCAAATGTGACGGTTATGGGGACACTAACGCTTATGGGTGTACCCACCTTATAAGCAATGCCTATTGAGATTTTGATTATTGTATGACAAGGAAATTTGGTTTACCTCACAACGTTCCACAATGCACTATGGACATGATAATATGTTATGAGGTTTTTCACAATTTCACAACTAATTTTGTGTTTTATATGAATCTTCAATTTTCTTTAACCCTTAAAGGATTGACCCTGAACTTGTGGCTTAGACCCAAGAGAGTGTGCACTATTCATGGACAGCGAACAGCCTGTGGCATGTGTCCAAGAGAGATAATATTCTCCTCAAAAGAAGGAAAAGTCAATAGTGTATCCTACCCTCACAAAAAGGGTAGCAGGGACCTTGTCCATCTCTTTACAAATTGGTATTTTAAAAAATATGGAGGCATTGAAAGCAATTACTTTTGGCATTCAGTGATGTGGCACATCTCTCTGACCACTTTCAAGAAAAAAAATTTGAAAAAGAAATATTTTTCCACCCTTGGGGTGTGTTTTCGGCACTGAAAGGACAATTTTCATCCTCTTGGACGGTTAGGGGTTAAAAATTGACTGTAATATCAAGTTTTCACAAAGAGTATATAATTGTTTACTTCTTGTAGCCATAAGAAGAATGCACTTTCACCTTTGGAAAATAAAAATGTAATATCTAAACCAAAGTTTGACCACAAAAATGAACCATATATATACTGAATGATTTCGAAGTCTGACCACAAGGTCATAAACTCCATATTTTACAGGTTCAGGTTTTTTAAAGCTGTAAAACATTGTCTCTTAACAACAAGTTGAAACAATAAATAAATAAATAACTATAGAAAAATAAATTTATTGAAAAATAAATAAAAGCACAAGCACAATTGTCATTAGCATACATGCATGCACTTTGCGCTAGTTGGATGTACGTAGCTATTGAAAAGGGATGCTTTTGAAAGGGATGCTTTTATACAAGGAAGGTGCTCTCTTTCCTTACAACTTATTACCAAGTTTTAAAAACTTTCGGAAAAAAAAAAAAACTCGGATGAAGAAAAAATCTCCCACTTGATTGCCTAGATATTGAATACCAAGTTGCATGATGGATTAACCTTTGTGCCCTTCCAAGTTCCAACAACAAACTACTCAAACATAGTTTAGTAAAGTTCAAAATAGTCAAATATATTCAACATCAATTGATTTTCTAAAACAAAATGTATATATGTATGTCTCATGATATTATCCTTTATTAACATCACAAGTTCTATTTGGAAGGGAGAAAAGAGAGAAAAGGGTATCCAAAGGGAGGGTAAAGAGTCATTACAATTTTTTTCTCTATGTGAAATTTAAAATTTTCTATTAACACCAAAAGTTCAAAATTCTCTTTTATAAAGCATTATGTGTTAACCCCAGAGCACCCAGCCAATGGGATCCTGTCACTGCAAATTGGAGAAAGAGTGCTAGTTGCTTGATTGTACCTAGTGTACTGTAAGTGGGTTTAAATTGTACTAATATGGTAGGGAGTGGGGTTTAAGGTGTTTCTTAAAAGGGACCATTCCCACATGAGGTGGCAACACCATGAGAATACCACAAGGTTTGTAAAGCCGGGAGGTTTGCACTAAGTGGATTCTGAGCTAGGTGCTTAGGGGTTAAGCATGCAATGTCAAGTATTAATCCTCAAGTACATACGGTTGACTGTGTGTAGCACTTTTCCTTCTAAACTCTACTTTTGAGTTTGAAGAGCTTAAATAAGTCTTGAATGAAACAACTAAAGGTAGGAACACCCATAAGCATTAGTCTAAGGGTTTTGAACATGATGACTATTAATAAACATCTAGCAAATTATAAGATCTTGTTAGCAACAGAAAAATAATGAGTTTGCATTTTTAAATATATCATTTGGATACTGTGAGAATAAGTTGTGAATTTTTAAAGAGCAAACTGCCATTGTACCCATAACCAACACAAAGATTTCATGTTCAACATGTTGTACATCCTTGTCATTACATCTACTTACTTCCACATATTTTTCAAGATTTTAGAGATGACGGTTATGGGGACACTAATGCTTATGGGTGTTTCTAACTTACTGTTTACGTTTATGTTGACCTAATCACATTCATTGTTTTTAATTAATTAGAGACAAGCAAGAATCCTCACTATATTTTTAGGGTTTGGGAATTCCAGGGTTTTCAATTGTCATCCACAGGATTCACTAATAGTACGCTTGGAAGCTTTGAATGCTAGTGGAGGCAAATGGAGCTATCATGCTATAAAAGGATTGATAGTTGAGAGACAATCTAAGACTTTGACTACTAGTACTAAGGTGGAAGCACCCATAGCTGATAACGCCCCATTCCCAACTAGTAGGTGGTATTATTTCCACCATGAGCAAGGATAGGTGCTTTGGAATGTGTTTTTTTGACTTTTTCAAGGTTGGGGCCACTTAAGTCATGCCACATGTCCCAAAATGAGGGAGGAAGTAATGAGTCAAAAGTAGCTTTTGAAATTACATACATTTAGACTTTGGCAATGGATGTGAAACACTTTTTGACTCCCAAAATTCATAGTAATTTCAGTTTTGCAAATAAAATTATAAAAAAACTTGCAATTCCAATATTTCTTATTTTTCTAAAGTAGAAGGTTTTAAAATGGAGCTAGTCCCACCTAGCTCATCAATGACAGTAGTAAATATGTGAAAAGAACATATCAGCCATTCCTAGAAGTGCACCATTTTAGAGCCCACTCCATTTTAGAGCCCTCCACCTTACATGAGAAAAATATTCTTTTTTGCCTCAAACTCTTTGTAGTTTTCTGGAAAATGGCTTAAGTTATCGGTTATGGGTGCTTCCACCTTATGTTCGTCTGTTATCAGGACCATCCATCCCTATGCTTGCGAAAGAGTTTGACCGAGTGAGAGCTGGACAAGCTCCGGCATCGTTGGACCTTTCACGTACGGGTTGGAGCCTCCACCACCGAATAACTTAAACCTCGCAATGACGTAAAGTAGGAGCCTGGAAGAGCGCTGTTCAAAATGCGAAAGCACAACTGCAACACCAAAATTTGAGGTTTGCTTCTTCAATCTCTAAAGAAACTCTGCTTTTACAAAAAAAAGTCAGGATTGTTGGTTGGCAGGAATATGAGATGTGGTTTCATGTGGATGGAGCGTATGCAGGAAACGCTTGCATTTTATTTGTCCAGAATACCGGCCGCACTTGAACGGTTAGGAGAAAGCTGACTCATTCACCATGAATCCGCATAAGTGGCTTCGTACCAATTTTGATTGGTCGACACTTTGGGTGAAGGTGCGGTTTATGCCTCAATCACATCGGGAGGTAGTAATACGGAACCCTTTGTTATCGCTTTTCACACGCTCGCACTTGCTGTTGTGTTTGATTGATACATGTTTTTAGCGTTTGGCTTACACTCTTATCTCCTTGGTGGTCGCAATCTGTATTGTTAGGGTTTAGGGTTTAGAGTTTAGGGTTTGTTTTGAAACAATTGGCAATTTCGTGTGGAGATTCATTGGCTCTCGGGGACTGGTTTTCTTTGGAGACTCAAGGTTTAGGGTTTAGGTTTAGGGTTTAGAGTTTTGGGTTGGTTTTGAAACAATTGGCAATTTCGTGTGGAGATTCATTTGGCTGTCGGGGTCAGGTTTACTTTGGAGACTCAAGGTTTAGGGTTTTAGGTGAAGGCACAATGTCGATGGGAGAGCCAGCAGGTAATAGTCCCCACATGAATTCATGGTGTATTGGTCATTTCGTTAATGTAGTGTTGCGAGATTGCATTGTTTGAGTGTATCATAATCGCGTCTGCTATGGCGATTTTCTTTGCAGAAGAAAACTGCGCTGCGATATGCATGTTGCAAAGGTCGAGGGTTTATCGAGTGTCGGCTGTGCAAAGGGAAATTGATAATCAACTGGTCACCGCTGTATGACCGTGTGATCAGCAGGCTGTGCAGATAGCTTCACACAACAGAAGGTATATTCTTAAATATGTCCTTAACAGCTAGATAATTAGAGTTCATGATGCTCGATTGGCGCCTGTACCAGATCGTTTATTAGCGATAAGGAATGGGTGGATGTTGAGAACAAGCAGAGCGTGGTGCTGATGTATTTTTGAATTGTTGAGGAGACAGTCTATCAATCTGACTGTCGCGCTTTTTACTTGCTGGTGGTGACGACGCCAAGCCAGGGAAAGATGGAAATGTTGTAGCCAATCAAACGCTGTTTGCTCAGGTTCTTCTCACGCTTATTGGTAATGCTGAATCCAAAGTTTTGGGTGACTAAATTGCAAATCTGTTTGGTGGCAGCATCACACGTCTTTTCTGGACGTTTTGGTTGAGTTTTGATCGGAAGGAGACATCTTGCATAAACGACTACTGGTTATTGTTATTGGCTTAAAATTTTTAGTTTGATATTGGCTGATTCTTATGTGTATTGTCTCTAGAACAAACTTCTGGATATCCTCCTTGCACTCTCCGTGGAAGGATGAGTGGGACCCGTGGCCATCCGTTGTGCGGTACGCCAAATGCTCAAAATTGATTAGTGTTTATATCTGGAATATATTACACTAGTCTCCTCTTTTAAAGATCGAGGTGTTTGCTTTTGTACAACATGGGTCGTCAGGTCAAACATGAAGTATAAAGACATTACGGCAAAATCTAAGCTTTTTCTCTTTTCCGGTCTTGATGCCTAAAGCTAATCTTGGTTGTTGTTGTTACAGGCCCTAAGATGCATTGGTGATTTGGTAGTGTTGATCATCCTGCCAATCGGGACCTCCTTGGCAGCAAAGTCATAGGAGAGGAGCCTGACACTGAACCAGCACTAAATCGTGTTTTGGGAGCTTTATTGCAAGCCACGAATTTGAGTGAGTGTATTGCAGCCGAATACGTGACTAAGTGCTTTTGTCAGGTGCTGCTTCTGATTCCAATAAATCTCTTGGCAGTGAGTTTTATTTTCAATTATACCTGCTTTGACTTCACATGAGCGGGATTGTTGAGCATCTTGTCATGTGCTCATTGGCCCAATTATCATAGCTACTTATCCTCAGCATTCTAGGAATGCTAGTATTAACTCCAAGTTTGCGATTTCAGTGTGTTTTAAGATCATCACATCAAGTCCAAAAATTCCAGAGATGTAGCGTTTGAATATGGGTTTTTTTGGTTGCAGGGAAACCCAGAAGGGCAGACCTTGCTTGCGTCTACCATAACTCCAATCCCACAATCTATCGCTCAAAAGGATGATCAGTCGCTGGAAGATAAAAGTCGTCTCTCCTTTGGGAGGTTATTTCTATGAACTTTGGCTGGATTTTATTCTCAGGTTTCTATCCGTATTGCTTCGGTTGCCTCCTAGCATTTTTTGATGCTCCTTTTTACGTCCTGCAGCATGCTCGTGGGGGCTCTTATCTCGAGTGATGGACGGAATGATTTGGAGGTCAGTATTTAAGCAACTTATTCAAGTATTCAATTTCAACAAAGCGTTATTTTGATAGGAGCGTGCATGTGAGATCTCTAATTCAGATTTCCTACAATGCTTCAGTGGCTACCTCGTTTCCTTCTAGTATTCTGTTGATACCATTTGTTTCGTAGAATTTCTGTGCTAGTATGGTATAATCCTCCTACTCTCAATGTGTGGCGACAGCATCAGACTTCTACTTTTGGTATATTTTTTGCTGAACTGTAGTGCAAATTTTGCTTCCATGACGATCGCTGTTACAGGCAATCTGTAGGGCAGCAAGCGTACTGTCGCATATTTTGAAGGACAACGTTCAGTGTAAAGAGCGAGTATGCACTGCTTTCACTCCCCTCTGTAAATATTTTGCCTTTTACTTGCAGTTCAGTGTCTGGTGAAGGATGGAGACAAATTTGTGTTGAAGAATATGGCTTTTTATTTCATTTTCTCATTCTTATTAGAACGCCACTTTTTACAACCAACAAAATCACGTACTTGAGCACTCGGCTAGTTTGTACAGCAGAGGAAGGAGGAGGAACCCAGAACACTGGCTGGCGAGCCATGCAGGCCATTCTCCATAGGGTCTAGCCATTCTGCATATGGTCTAGTAATACTTAAAAAGAGGGCGAGCAGGTGGTCGCTTCAAAGGCCGAGCATGTGGCTGAGCCTGAGCCTAAGGAGGCAGAACTACCTTCCACACCAGAGGTGGTGGAAACTTGGCTCGGGCTGGGACCACGACGGTCATGATGACCTTCCTGCCAAGCCTCCTGGAAAGCAACGGTGAGAGCTTCTCCACCTTGCGCTTAACCACAACCCTCGCCTTCTTGGCTGCTGTCCCCGTCTTCATGGCTTTCGCCACCCAAGCTTTCTTCACGAGGGTGGCCATGCGAGGCGTGCGAGGCGTCGAGCGACGGATCCCCATGGTAGGTCCACACCGCCGGTACTCAACAGAGCTAGATTTGCTCTTGCCCCGCGGAGGACAACAACAGCACGAGGTGTGTGAAATGAAGAACCTGAAGTTACTCAACTGGTATATATAGGAAAACTAGGAATAGCAAAAGACTAGAAAAAGTAAAAGAAAAGAAGTTAAAAAAGTAAAAGTAGAAAAGAAAAGTAGGTTGGAGAACACGCTAGAATTTAGAAGTATCTCGAAGTTTCTTTTACTTTCCACGTAATACTTCCTGTGTTTAGAGTTTCCAGAATGTTTTGGCTTTTATTTTTTGAGTTGTAGTTCGGCTGAACCGGCCATTTGGATATGGGAAAACACGTCACTAAATGCTTAGTAGCAAATGAGTTTGTAAACCCATGTAGCAAGCAAAATGAAGTGTAATATGCAGTGTCTCTATGCTCCCATACCATGTCATCTCTTCCATACCCATGCCCCCCATGGCCCCATGTGCCCATGCCCCATCCCATGCCCCCATGTGCCGATGGCCCCCATGTACCCCCCCCCCCCCCCCCCCATGTGTCCATGGCCCCATCGCAGTGCCGGTAACACCAGTCGATATTGACCGAACGGACAGGTCGTAGTGTCAGTTTCTTTATAAGTGTAGATAGGATTTCATATTGGGGCAAAAGCAGATGTATCTCAAGTCCAAAATAACGTGAATAGTTAGGTGTAGTTAATTATAGTATTGTGCTTTTTGTTAACTTTGATCTCCATCTGAATTTTGACTACCTGGTTACTCGTTCCCCTTTCTGAGAGCACCAGACACGTTTGTGTCTTTTGGCCATCTTGTGACGTCGCTTGTGGTGATGAAAGGGTGCAGCTGGGTTCCACCCTTGCCGTAATCAGCCCTTTTTTTTACCTTTTTGAGACTGATAACTGGTGAGTATCATTTGCACTTCTATGGTCGGTGATTGTGTTACTGTCACTCACGGTCGCGAAGAATATGTTGGCAGTGGAGTCAGTTCCCTTGTTGCTCTGTGACGCATGTAAGTTGCGTGGGAGAAGATGGTTCTGCAGCAGACGGCATGCATAACATGAATGGAGCCACTTGGTGCGAAGAAGAAGGCAAGTTTATAATAAGGCCTTAATGTTGTCGATTGTCGGTGAAGGATCCCTGAATGACTCGATTTTGTTTTTGTAGTTCACCGTTCACCATTGTTAAAGAAGCAGAGTCACTGGAAGCTGACCTGACAGCATTCACCGACCGTAAATGTCCGTAAATGGCTACTATTCAGAAGTTTGAATGTAGGAAAAGATGTTCTGAGATCCTCAAATTTTAGTGTTCGTGACAATTTATATAGAGATGGTGTCCTCATGCTGTTTTGGATCGTGCAGAATTAAGCTGTGGAAGTGAGCGTCAACCTGAAATTCAGAAAAGCTGGTGCGCTTTGAAACATGGCGTCAACTTCAGTACGAAAGCTTCGTCTCTTGTGTCTGCATGGTTTCCGAACTAGCGGAAAGATCATGCAGATGCAAGCGGAAAAAGCAAAGTGGATTGAAGCAATTGGCGATCTTGTTGAGTTCGTAAGTTATCTGCCATTATTCTTGTATGAGTGCTCTCTACCACTCTCCACCAGCTGCTGGAGACGTCTTGCTTATTTTTAGAATGTCTGTAGAATCAACATTTGTGTATTCACTTCGATGAAATATAGATTTCTATTTCGAGACTTTCAGGTGGTCGTTGTCAAGTGTTATGATTTTGTCCCTGGTTTTCGTCCATCAAAAACCTCAGCGCTCCTCAATCGAAAGACACAGCGGATCTCATTATTTACATTTATATGGATACTTATCGCATGTGGTTTAATAATTAATGGTGGGTGATGATGGTGGCAGATCTTTATTGACGCAGTTTGGTTCGCTACAGGACCGTCAAATGTGGAAAAAGTATTTGAACCTCCATACTTCGAGTGGTACCAAGCTAATAAGGTGCTCTAAAGTTGCTACTCAGTTTTCCTCGTGCTATATGAAGTTTCCCTTCTCTCGAGAATTTGACTTGTGCTAGATATGTGATCGTGTGTGTGGTCCTTTTCAACCATCTTCATCAGCCAGATAATTCATCGTGTGGCCTTTTTGGTGTTTAAAATAGCATTTTGCCGTATATTGAGCTACTCGAGAAGTTTGCATACTCATACACCAAACTGAAGGTTATGACAAGCGGATCCCCATTGATAATAAGATGTTTTATGACATGTGCTGGGACTGAACTCCTCACTTAACAGATTCTGTGCAGGACTTTTCAGAAGTGCAAGGAGTGGATGAAGCAGTGGAACACATAGAGAAGGCTATCGACGAACACGATCCTATAGACGGGTTTGTAGCATTCTCTCAGGTATTCAGAAAGTGCTCTGTACATCACAAGTGTACTCAGGGAATTGCTTGGTTAAACTAGCTTGATTGACCCCATTTTTCTTTGAGAGGTCTTCTAAACGTCCATGCTGGAGGTCTTCTTTCATATTGAGGCTAAAGTTGATCATCTAGACTCCAGAAGCAGGGTGGGGTTCATGCCATTTAACAGGAAGTTTGTACTTTTGAAATCTGGAGCTTCTATCTGACATATTAATGTTAAAATGCAGGGAGCAATTTTAGGTTGCGCACTGATAGGGCTTCAAGAAAAGGTAGTATACTCCAATTTACCTGCAATGGTTGTTTATGCAATGTCCGTCATGTTGAATCACCCCATTTATTTGGATTTTTACATAGTTCACAATTGTACACGGGTTGATTAGACAAGCAGTTGAGTATATCATGTTCATAGCACATGTAATAGGACTAGGCTCCGTTTCCTTTATGGTGCTCAGCTGCAGTTGGGGTCACAGCAATGGATGTTGTCTCTTGCCTTCATTGCATTATTCTTATCCTTAGGTCTTTGTCTGATGTATCTTCACTATTAAACAGGACTTGCGCTTATTTGACTCCCCAAGGATACGCATGGTTGTGGTGTTGGGCGGAGCATGCAGCCAAATCTTGAGATTGAAACCAGCGTATTACGATCTCATAGAATGCCCGTCTTTTCACATCATAGGTAGTGTACACACTTTCAGGGTCCAGTTCTACGTGCACCTTGCGTATGTTGAATCTGCTCTTGATCAAAGTGTACGAGCGGTTGACCTAATTCGTTGAGTAAGAAACAGTTGTTTACCAGACAACTTTGGGATTCAAGAATGGAAAATTAGAAATACTAGGTCATGTCGAGTTTCACATTTAAAATCCTACGCTGACGATGGAACATACCTGACTTATAACCGAATGCTAGCGTGCATTGTGGTCGAATTGAATTGATGCATCAATTTTAGAAATTCAAGGTTCTTATCCTGTTTACACCTCCGGTATTGTCTCTGGCTACCAACAGGCGAAGCAGATAAAACTAAAAAGAAAGCTGAAACATTGGCAAGGCAGTTCAAGGAACCAATTCTTATCAGGCATGCTGGGGGTCGAATTGTTCCAGTTTTAGGTATGAATAAATCTGAATGAAAACTTGTGCTGTCGATTCTGTATCATGATCTCTTCCAGTTTCTGCACCTTTTTTCACAAAGACTGGAGAAAATAGTTCATGAATAATCAATTTTCCAGCTGTAAATGACGCTTCCTAACCAGCTGTAACCCTCCCTCCTTGAGTTTTCTTCCGGTCAGCTTAGTGATTCCTGAATAGCAGGGTAGAATTTGGAGGTTAACGTCTAAAGGGCACTCAAGGCTTTCCATTTTTTGTATCTGATCTAAACCAAGAAAATGAGGCTTGATAAGTTTTGTTTCTACTGCTCTTTCTGTAAGTGAAGAATTCAAAAAAATCAATGAATAATTGCCTTAACAAGCTCTGACGATATTGCATGTTCATCACATTTTATAGTTTTTAAAGATTTTCAGTTCAAATTCTGAAAATGCTATATTTCTCACGTCTCAGATCATTTGAAATCAACACTATAATTGATATTTTTTTCTTTATACATTATACCCCAAAAACTTACAGTTCTCTCGTTTAACCAAATTTTCTGAAAATTTCAGTACGTACAGTAGTGAAAACATATTTTTAGAATCAGAATTTTCAAATTTTTATCAACCAGCTCTATAAAGCTTAAATGTTAAGCTTGATAGTGGTAATTTGACTTGAAGGTCATAGAGTAACTAGGGTGCAAACAGTAAAATCACTGCTTGAATATTTTCGTCACCAATATTCATTGCTATCTAGAAAACTCAAATTCATTGGAATTCTTTTATGTTTTTGTTTACTGGATTATATTCATTTTGTGCTATGGAAATTGTAACAAGCACATGTTCTCATAGTGCCAATTGAAAATTTCTACATTGTTAGACAACATGAAATTTCATTTAGTAAATTATATAAAACTGAAACTTACGTGAGACCTTAAACTTCAATGACCATAGGGCATAGTATATACTTGACCATATAATTGGCATTTGCTACCTATAAGAATTTTTAATATGGGATTTCTAGTAACTCACTGGAACCACTTTGATCTTTTCTTCAATTTCTTTGTTGGTCTTAAATGTAGTAAGGTGTGAATCTATTTCAAATACAAGGAAAAAACCTTGTATTGTACTGGTCGCAACGGCACGCTCAGATGTTTAGGGGTTAAATGAAGGGAAAGTAGAAGAATATTGGTGCAACCATGAACCTAACCGTGTGGGTTTTGAAATGCAGATCCTGTTGCAGTGCAGAGTTTGAGAAGCTTTTTGAGTACACAGTTGGACAAGCGCGGTGTGAGACAATAAAATAATCTTGTCTTCTACGGGTTACCTGTAATACGTCTGAGGTACTAAGGAATTATCGAGTATTTTGACAACTTAGAGTAAACAGCTACTATTTACTGAGCTTCCTTAAATCTAGCCATTTCTCTGTTATTGAGAATGAAGTAACCATTCTCAACTTTCTCAGGTTTAAGACCCAGCACTGCAGCTGTGCAACCTCCACCTCTTCTCCATCTCTACAAAATTCCCAATGAAGACATGCCAAAACCATTAAAAATTCTCACAAATTTCTGAACCTCATACCTCAGCGTTGAAACTCAATATTCCTTGTAACACTTTTCTTGGTAGAAGAGTAATACAGCGGTGGAGTCACTAGAAGAGAAACAGAAATATATTAGTGGTCCACAACTACTGCATGTGTTCAAAACAGTTGTAATTGAGTCATTTCCAAGTCACTATATAGTTGTTAAGGACATTTGTGGTCATTGTGGACCAGTTGTTTAGGACACATCTTTCTTTTAGAGAGTTGTTTATTGTGTTTACATTTATAGAGAGTGATCATGCCATGGCAATTAAGTGTTCTCTAGTGTTGTGAAAACTGTAGGGAAGATCCTCCCTTGATCATAACATCCTTATTAACCCCTAAGTGGTTTGCATGCTCCTTTATTGTATAACGTGTCAATGTAATAGAATTTATTATTCTTGTAAACATTGTTGTATGAGTAAGAAAAATGTCTTTTTGCATGAAATAACCAAAATGTAAGAAAATGGTGTACAAAGTGACTTTGTCAACAATAAGTTGTTAACCTTGTTGATGGCACAATACAATGAGGGGGGGTTACATGTTCAACCAACATTTAAAAAAAAAAATTGGTCACTACTTCTAAGTACAAATGTAGTCCACTATAGTGGAGGGCTTTGTTTAGTACAATGTTTCTTTCTTTGTTATATGAAAGGCAATGATGCACATGCCACAAATTCTTCATATGAACTTGAGTTGTGTTTTTCTAAAAGATCCAAAAGTCCAAATTATAAATATACTAGCAATTATGTGTTTCACCTCAAGTTCCAACATGTATGCAAACATAAAGTCTTTTAGCTCTTAGAGAATTTTTGGATTGAACACATTTGAAGAACAAATTAAAGAGTAAATAAAAGAATGTTGACTTGAGTAACATGTTGCACATTGTGTTAGATGTTTGATCTTAACCTTAAGTAGATAGAAGCCAAATTTATTTATTTGGGCTATTCCAAAAACACATAAACTTACCATTAGATAAGATAAATTTGGAGGTTAGTGTTCATCTTTGGCCCGTATAAATTGCATCTAGAGATCCCTTGATAGGAGGTCAATTCATACTTAGAGATTTTAGTTTTAGAGAATGTATGACATTTGATTCCCTTGATCATTATTCCAAATTTGCCTTTTGTAGTTTATAATTATAGATTCATTTAAATACGGCATACAAAATCTCATGATGAAGAATGAATGAAATAAGATGTATTTGTGTGTTCCATCACCCTCTCACAATGCCATGTAAAAGCTATTGCTTGTAAAGTTATGAAAGCTGAATTTCTTAAAGGAGTTGTAACTAAAGGAGCTATGACAGGTGCATCATTACTTAGATGCATGCAAAATTTTAAAAAAACCAAATAATGCAAATTTTAAATCTAATAATCAAACTCTCCAAAACATGAAGAGGGGTGTGGTGTACATCAAGAGATGTGTGCAAAACATTGGGCTATGTGTGCAAAACATTGGGTCACGTATGCAAAACACTAAGAGTTTTGTATCCCTTAACATAGGCAAATCTCCCCATGTTTGCAAACAAAGTCCAAAATTTCATGAGTAGTCTAGATTTAGTTAAATGTGCAATATGTATTGTTATTAATCAGCTTTATTTCAAAAACTGATAACATATTGATTTCATTCAATAATAGTTTAGAAGTTCTAGTGATGTAGCAATTTGTAATCTATTACTCTTAAGGAAGAATTACGAAGTGCCATCAATGTTGTTTGTTTATTTATACAATATTTGAAATTGCACATGGAGACTTGTAGGTTCTGACTTTGAGCCAAGGATGATTGTATTGAACACCTACAAGTCTAACAATTGATTGTTAAAGAATCATAGTTAGTCCTTAAAATTGTTTGAATCTACAAACTAGTTGTGCCAAAGTCAAACATAATGGAGATATTAAAAGGATTCATTTTCTTTCTTTGGTTTTGGCTATTATAACAAAAATTCTATTAGGTTGAATTTTGTTATAATCCTTTTTATAGAAAACAAAAAATCTAGTAAATCTTGCAATTGTAAGTTCCATGATTCACAAATTAAACAAAATTAATCTTTATTCTTTCGTGCTTTTAAGTTTCTTTTATTCATTTTTGTATATTAAATCAAAGTTTTTTTCAAAAAATATTCATGTTGAGTTGCTCTTCATCCTAACTTTACAATTGGATTACTATATTACAACATTTTATTGAATATTGTACATGTTACAATCATTTCTATAGAAATTAGAATTTAGTTACTTTCTTCACTAAACATTCTAATATAGTTAGCATTTATTAGATGTTATTAAATCCATCATTAGTAAACATATTGTGTTTTCCATTGATTTCAATAAGTTTTTGCTTAACCCCTAAAGGACCAAGCCCATTTTTTCTGTGAAAGTCTCTCAAAACTGCCACTTTTGGGGGAATTGGTAGAAAGGTAGGAAAAAACGTTTTTTGGGAAATCCAACTATAGGATCTTGCTCTAGACTATGGAAGGAACTTGTTGGAAAAAAATCAGCTTATTCTAAATGTAGAGGAGTGAGATATTGACATTTGAAGTGCAATTTTTTTTTTCCCTATTGCCCAAAAATTTCAGAAGCCTTCAATTGCTTCAATATCAAAAAAATTGCTTTACACAAAGTTGAGGTTTATTTTTTATATGTAGAAGACCCAAGTTAGGTAAGTGCGGGAAAATTTTCAAATGAATTTGAGGTGTGAATCATACTTTGTAAAATCTTGCAATGCCAAAAGGCCATAAAATTTGCATATACACTAGGTGAAATTGGAGGATTTATGTAAAATTCAGAAATTTGAATTATTGTGATCCAAATGGTGAAGACCAAGGAACCTTAGTCTACTACAACTTGGAATAAAAAAGTTCAAAAAAGATATTAAAGCACCAAACTTTACAAAGGGCAAAAGGAATGGAGATTTGGGAGTCCCATACCTACCTGCAAACTAAAACTTCTCACTCATTAATCAAAATTGAATGATTCAAAGCTTCCCACATATATAAAAATCTAAAGAATTAATTTCAGATTTTTAATTTTTTTAATGCAATTTTTAAAGAAGTTTTTTGGGCTGCTCAAATTGCTCGTTGTCCCCCATTTTTTGGAAATTCATGCATAACTTCTTCAATAAATGTCAGAATGAAGAAAAATTAGATGCCCACTTAGATCTTTGAATTCCCCATCACCCATAAAAGATTCAAAAAATCACACAAAGTAGATTAGCCATAGGTACATGCTTGAGGCCCATTTGTCCCCCAAGGAAACAGTTGATCCTTTAGGGGTAAATATATAGTAGAAGATAGTTCACTCTCAATGAAAATCTACAACTTAGTTCTTATATTTGAAACAAAATATAGAGTTTTGAAGTTGATAATGAATTTATCTAATGCATTTTTGGAACTAAGTGAATAATATGTGTCCTATTAAGATTGTACAAGTTACTCCAACTATTGCAAGCTGCATTAACAACTCCAATTTGCTCTAAATCAAGAAGTAACTGAATTTGTAAAGTACACTAATAATAAGACCGTTCAAAAGAATTTTGGCAAATTCAATAACCATTTTACAAAACTATTCAAATACAATGTATAATATTGTGAGTTGAATGGCTACAATCTTGAAGATATTTTGTGAACACACATCTCAACTTGAGAGTGTATGAAGGATGTCACATTATTTGAGACACTTCACCCCCATGTTGCTAGGTTACTTCATGAGACAACAAAATGTTGTGACCCAAATCCCTAATAGGAGAATTAAGGGTAAAAAATCTACCACCGTTTCACACTAGTTAAACAAAATTTACCTAAATTAGTGTAAAAGAGCCTCACAGTCTAGCACTAATTGAAATAATTTACAGAATTTGTACAACAGACTCCCAAAAAATACTTTGGCATTCTGATGCTTTTGGCGTTTTATTCTTATAACACTTGGTCTCAGCATTCAAAACTGTTCTTTTCTCTTTTGCTAGAAATTAAAAAGATGATGATCACAAAACCTAATTTGTACAACACCTAAAACTTTTTGAGAACTTCTCCAACAACAACAATTTTACTGCAATTTTGGATTCAGAGCCTTCAATCCTATTTCTAAAGACAAATTGACATGGAAGTTGATTTAACATCGTGCTGTTCTACAATATAACATGCACCTATGATAAAAAAATTCAACCTATATTTGATATGCTTTCACTTTCATAACAAATACACGGTGATTTTCAATCTTCACTAAGGTAGGAACACCCATAAACGTCAATGTCCCCATAATCGTCACCTCTGAAATCTAGGAAAATCTGTGGAAGTGAATACATGTACTAACAAGGATGTACAACATGTGAACATGAATTCTTAAAAGTGGTTATGGGTGCAATGGCAGTTTGCTCTTTAAAAATTCACAACTTATTCTCATAGTATCTAAATAATACATTTGAAAGTGCAAACTCATTTCTTTTCTGTTCCTAATAGGATCCTATAATTTGCAAGTTGTTTATTAATAGTCATCATGTTCAAAACCCTTCGTTTGACGTTTATGGGTGCTACCTTACAGTCTGACAACAACATGACATCCCCACACTTCCAGTGTGCCACTGGCAGTTTCTTGGGGCTGCAATAACATGGCATAGGTTGTCAATTGAGTTTACAAAGATTGAGTACCACATTTTTATGTGTATGCTACAAGAGCTGTACTCGTCAACCTTGTCGACACTCTGCAGATCTACAAAGAGCAGGTATCGAGAGAAGTAAACCCGCTGTGCTTCACTACATACCTGCCGATTTACATTCAAAGAAAACAAATGTACGATAATTTTGAATCTCAGCAACAATCTAGGTATGTTTCAGCGTAGAGAGGAGATGCGATAAAATCACTGAGATATAGAGAAAAACAATTCACACGAACAGATACGAAGTAAAGGATACTAAAGTTAGTGCTCCGTCCTTAACTCACTCGAATGAACTATACAGTAATAAAAAAAAACCTTGGATATATTACCAGCCAATATGTTATTCGAAAATCGACCATTCTGAACTCGCCGGCTCTTGACATCTCAAGCTCTGCATCTGCTTGAGCACTATACAAAACACTATTAACCTGCCTACCACGCGAAAGAAATACTACGAGCTGGATACTGCAGTCTCTAATGACTGCATTTCAATCCATAAACATCCATACAATCTCTTCAACCGAACCCGTGTCTTTCTATTGTACAGTTTACATAGAGATTGAATTGACAAAATTCTGTGGTTAATTCATTTGACTAAAGTTCAACGCTTACCAGTACTTGCCCACACGGGTACCTGATATGGTACGCCCAGCTGAACCAACTGCTAATCCTAGATGTTTACACACATCGTTGCACTTGTGAGTGTCGAAAAAGAGCTTGAAGCCTTCTGCTCCTAAGTTGGTACGCGTAAAACGCATGACATCTGTGCAATGGATGGCAGGGTCGCAAAGGCGGAACACACTCTCTCCGTGCTCGTTCTTCTGGCGAACTCCTTGGAGGTCGTTCACCATCAAGAGACCTCGGGATCGCTCGTGAGTCCAATGAGTGAAGGCTTGCAAAACAGCGGCGTAGTCCATTGTGTTGACGTAGCCTCCGTTGTTGGAGTACCGGATCCAGTTGCCTTCCAGAACCTCCTCCATGTTGTAGAACTTTCGGGTTGGTCCAGAGCCCACTTCCAACGTAGTGACTTGTGTGAACTCCACCTTCTTTACATTCTTGAAGTTCGATGTCCTGTGGAAAAAAAAATCCACGAAATCAGGTCATGATCTTGGCGTCTGTATTACGAGAATCTCTGGTCAACAAAAAAAAACCTCCTGAACTTGTGGTAATTACAGAGTAACAAGCAGGGTCCGTGAAAAATGGTACTTTGTACCGAAGTTAGAGTGGGAGCATTGCATGTTAGTGTTGAAAAGGAAACCTTTGTTGTTGTATGTGAATGTTGTAATTTACCTATTGTTGAATTCTTCGGCCATTTGGGCGCTCACTGACTGGACCTCCATCTGTGCTAAAT
Organism: Ulota crispa; assembly: GCA_963920765.1. NCBI lineage: Eukaryota > Viridiplantae > Streptophyta > Bryopsida > Orthotrichales > Orthotrichaceae > Ulota > Ulota crispa. Next base: position 9,292,195 of record OY987245.1, read on the forward strand.
AACGGTCTCTCTTATGCACTTCTCGAACATCTTTATTGAGTGCGGTCTTGAATCTCTTGACAACCATGAACCTGTCAATGCAAAAATCCCACTCAAAATACATGAGCATGAATTGGTTGTTAATAGATAATTTCGACCCATAATACAATCTTCTAAGTAAAAACAATGCGGCATAATTCGAGATCAAACAGGGAATCTTCTACTCACCGCGGAGCTTCACTAGGACGAGTGATCTTTGCATAGTAAGGCCATCTCACTGCTCCTTCTGAGCTAAAAGGATGTTTTGCAATCTGGACTTGTACGTGGTCCACTATTTCCTCATCAATTGCCATGTTCCGGTTGATCTTGCTCAATAGATCATCCAATGCGCGATAAAATCTGCATTTGCAAGTAAACCATCATTCAAAGGCCCCCGCACAGAAAATATTACGTTATAGTTCTGTCCACATAGCGAATACCAGGTGTTCACAAAACTTCGTGATTGTTAAATAAACAGATTGTGCACCCCAACTCCAACCAAGTCCCGGAGGAGATGCTTACTTGTGTTTATGATGAGAACCAGTCTGTAAAGGAATGTCAGCCCATGACGGTACGGCTGTCACAACCACTTCATTCACGAACTTCGAATCTCCTGCAGGGTGCGCCACACCAACCACACTTAATGTTTTTTGAATGGTGCCTTGGCACAACGTTATCACCTTCTCTGGAATTTTGGTAACGTTGGAGAACTGCTCCTCCGTGATTGTCATTCCGCCTCCCGAGGCCTTTTTGAACTCCTGGAGCATTTTTCTCGTACTTGTATTCAAGTGGCAAAAGAAATAACTTGACACTTGGCAGCCCTCGTAGAGGAGGTTCAGCTGGGCCTCAATTTTGCGGCCATATTTGTCTCCCGCTGGGTAATGATCACCCACACCGTCATGGAATTGGATACCATGGCATGGAGCATCAGCAATGTGAATTAGCAGTCTGTTTGGGGCATTCCAGTTGAAGCCTGCTACGCGAGCAATGCCAGTGAAGACATCTTCTGCATCATCTCCTCCACCAGAAGCACGCACCCGTGATAAAGCTCTTACAAAAGTACTATCTGCTCCCGTGAAGCTGCTCGTAAAGTCACAGGCCTCATCATCATCCTTCACAGTGTCCTCATAATCTCTATAAGGTGCAAACGCTACGCGCATCTGGCAATCTGGATACTGTGCCTTAATACCAGCGGCCATGTTGGCCACGGTGTCCTTGATCAGATTGATGCACGCCTGCAAAATGAGAGTTCAAGTATCGTGATTAAGCTAGCCGGTGGAACTTACTAAAGCTAGAAGAAGATAGAAGAATTGTACAGAAATGAAGAAAGCACAAACCACAATAGGCAAAGTCTATTCAAGAAACATGAAGTACCTGCATGCTGCCTGTGGCATCCACTAAGAATGCAAGATCCAACTCCTGACCCGTGAGAATCATTTTCTTAATTTCGTCCACGCGAGCCTTCGACGCAATAGCATGATTCTGTTCCAAATAGGCTAAACGCTTTTTCTGTGTTGCCGATACATCCACTTTGCTAGCCATAAGCGCAGCATTCTCTTTCTTCACCTTTTCAAGTTGATCCATGACTTGACGAGTCCGGTCAGACATCCCTGCTGGAACATTTACTTTGCTGGCTTTTAGCAATTCGTTCTCTCTCTTCATCTTCTCCAGCTCCTCCATAACTAGCATTGTTCGACCAGACGCAACGGGTTCAAAAGGAGGCATCGGAGCGGTAGGAACTGATCTGGTCTTGATTTCTACCAATGCAGGATCGTTCCTGATTTGCGCAATAGTGCGTGAAGACATGACCGGTAGAGGTGAAACCGTTTCTGTTGCTTTTGGCTTTTCAGCTTCAGGGCTCTTAATTGTGTCAATTTTGAAGGAAAAGCTCTTCTGGGCTTCTACGTGTGGTGTTGCATCCTCAGCCACAGCCGTTTTCTCCTTTTCGAGAGCCTTTGGACTACTTACACCCTCATCACCTGCCTTGGTGGCTAGTGAGGGTGAAGGTGGCGCGGCCACTTTAGTAGACACTTTACTTGCCGCCAACCTCTCGTTTTCTTCTTTCAGCGCGTTCAGCTCCCCAAGTGCCTGTACTGTCCGAGGAGATACGTGAGAGCTTTGGTCACCGACACCCTGAACGGTTCGAGGGGGAACGACTGTCCCTGCCACTTTACTCGCTACAAGCTTCTCATTTTCTTTCTTGAGCGCATTCATTTCCTCCAAAGCTTGTACAGTCCTCGGAGATACCCGAGAAGTTTGGTCTCCAGCTATTCGAGATGGTGGAGGTGGTCCAGCTAATTTACTGGCAGCGAGTTTCTCATTCTCTTTCTTGAGCACGTTCAATTCCTCCAGAGCTTGCACAGTCCTAGGAGACACCCGAGCAGTTTGGTCTCCAGCTACTAGAGATGGCGGTGGTGGTCCAGCCACATTACTAGCAACAAGCTTTTCATTCTCCAACTTCAGATTATTCAGTTCTTCGAGGGCCTGGACGGTCCGTGGCGACACACGAGACTGTTGACCTTCAGGAGCCTGAACGGTTCGAGCAGGGGGAGCCTGCTGCACACTCTTGGGAGCCAATTTACTCGACGCCAGCCTCTGATTCTCTTGCTTCAATGCATTTAGCTCCTCCATGGCCTGCATAGTGCGAGGAGACATTCCAGCTGGAGGTACATTCGGTGCCACCTTAGAACCCGTCCATGCTGGAGGTTGTGCTTCTGCCACAGCCGATTGGATCGATACAGCGTCAACATGAGGCGGTCCCGCTTTAGGATATCCAACAATGCTTGGATAACTAATTTTTTCATGCTCAGCTGCTTGGACGCTTGGATTCAAATTCTGAAACGTGCGAGACGACATGGGCGGAGCGGACGGTGCGACCCGGCTTGCCATCAGCCTCTCGTTCTCGAGTCTCAGCTGCTCGAGCTGCTCCCGAGCTTGCAAAGTGCGTGGTGACTCATCTGGAATAGGAGCTAAATTGGTCTTCGTTTTTGTCGCCCTCAAGCGTTCGTTTTCCCGCTTCAGCTGCTCCAACTGCGCATGGGCCTCAACTTCGTGAGTCGATAATTTCCGGCTGCTCGTCGACATGCCTTCGTGAGACCCCTCCGCGATCGTGTCCATGTTCATCTTCGTGATCTCAAATCTCTGCTGAAGTACTTATTTTATATCCCCAAAGCCTGCAACATTTCACATAGCATATATTACATTTCTCTATCTAGACGCAAAAAATCTTACGGATTGCACTAAACAGGAACACCATCGCCATTTCCACAGGCAAAAACAAATAAACAATCCAGGCAACCACTAAGATCGTGAGGTCTAAACTGTCGATCAATCTATCTACAATTTAAATCGACATACTTCTGAATCTGCAAACTAGGGTTCAATTCTGCTAAGCAGGAGAGACACACATGATTTACTGAACTCGATGTATGCACCAATCGCCAACTCAACCCTAGTTAAACAGCTACTCTGTAATTCATAAGAAACCTGCCGATTTGCCGGCATTTAGATAGCAAGCACAAACATGTAAACACAAAAACATTTTGAATGAAAACATTCACCATGCCATGAGGAGAAACGAACAAAAAACTCTAACCTTAACAATCCTCTCAATTCCAAATCAGCTTCAGCAGCTTACTAGTCTTCCTCCTCCTTTCTCAGCAACATCCTCTGTTCTTCAAACCTACACACACAATATTCCAAAACCACCTCAATACAAACACACACACAAACACCATTTCACAGCACAAAGACATCACTAAATCTGTTTTCTTTAAAGAAGTTCGCATTTGAGTTTCCAGATTTATGGAAGTAAGTAACTAAGACATCCACTCCCAATCCATTCCATCTTCTCACCAATTCCAGAACCCTCGCAATTTTTGCAAACTCCAACTCAACCCAACTTTCAAGCATGTATTACCACTAGATCAGCAAAAACGCAACACCTCACACTTTCCGTAGCCTCCTAACAGCAAAACTTCTCTCAATTCTAAGTCAGCTTCAGCAGCTTACTACTTCTGCAGTTCCTCCTATTCCTCCTTCTTTCTCACCAATGTTCTCTGTTCCTCAAACCTACACACGCAATATTCCAAAACCACCTCAGAATAATCACCTACACCACTTCACAACGCTAAAACATCACTAAGCTTGTTTTCTTTACAAACGTTCACATTTATAAAGGTAAGTAACTAAGACATCCACCCCCGATCCATTCCATCTCCTCACCAATTCCAGAACCCTCGCAATTTTATCAAACTCCAAATCAATCCAACTTTCACGCATATATCATACCACTAGATTAGCAAAAAACGCAACACCTCAAACTTTCCGTAGCCTCCTAACAACACAACTTCTCTCAATTCCAAACCAGCTTCAATAACTTCCTCTTCACAACACTAAAACATCAACAAGCTTGTTTTCTTTACAAACGTTCACATCTATAAAGGTAAGTACCTAAGACATCCACTCCCGATCCATTCCATCATCTCACCAATTCCAGAACCCTCGCAATTTTATCAAACTTCGATTCAATCCAACTTTCACGCACGTATTATACCACTAGATCAGCAAATACGCAATAAGAAGAAAAACTCCACACGTTCCGTAGCCTTCTAACAACAGATCTCGAAAGTTTTTCTGTCGGTACTTAAATTTAGTCAGAAATATCGACTTACAGCACCAAATCAGAGACGGAAAACTTAGAATCAACCCCTCGGATTGATGTGCACAGCTTCTTATCGACTAAGCTTAGAATCCAGGCGATCGGAGGAGGCTCCGTGCGATATTTGCAAGGTCGAGGACCGTATGTAATCAGACTATCAGAGGCAAAGGGGGAAGGGGAGAAGGTTGAGTAGGCGGAGACAGTCTGTGAGGTCGGAGGCTACCATAATGGCGTGAGCGCGGTGCTCGTGCCAGGTGGCGGCATCCAAGGAGGTTTTGCGGATGAATTGCTGAAGTGGATTTCTGAGGGGTCGGAGCCTGTGGTGGTGGGGTGGAGATTGCGCGTTCCGGTGCCGGGTCGTGACTCTCGTGAGGGTGAGGTACTTGGAAACGGGGGGAGGTGGTCGACGTGGACGGTCGCGGGTGCGACTGGCTGACGGCGGTTGGGAACCTGCTAGGAAGAGGATTTCAGAAAAAAACTATATGGAACCAGTAAATGCACCGCACGAGCTTTGTTTTTGCAGTAAGGTAGAAATACCATAAACGGTTAAACTAAGGCAGGGGAATTTCTTGAGAAATTAAGCTCAATCTGTGGAGAAACAAGGATAAGGAAGAGTGAAAAAAACAAAAACAAAAAAACTCAAGAATGAATATTTTATGTAATATAAATGTGGATTTAGGGTTTGGACTGATTCTGGTTTCATAAGTGCACCTTAAACGGTTACTTTTAGAACCTTGTTCCAAAACAAGTTTGAACCAATCAAATGCAAGGAAAGAGCATCTTTCAAAAATCTTTTTCAAAACCACCTCTTGTTTGTTTAAAAACAGTCTACTCACCCATTATCAGGCAGTAACCATTTATGGTATTTCTATCTTATATTGTTTCATTTTAGATTTTTCAAATATAATTTTAAAGCAAGAGTTTTTCTAAAACAAGGCCAAGTTAATCATTAACCCTTAACCCCTCAACGCCCTGGGTATCAAAGAAAACACGAGGAATGGATCAAAGTTTTTATTGCTGTGGCGTTGAGGCATTAACCCTTAAAGGACAATAGGGCGAAGTATATACGCTGCCATATAATTGGTATTTGCTACTAGTAAGGAGTTTTAGTTTGGGATCTCAAGTAACTCACTAGAACCACCATGATCTATTCTCCAACTTCTTTGTTGATCTCAAATGCAATAAAGGTTTGAATCTATTCCAAATACAAGAAAAACACCTTGTATTCTACTAGTCGCAGTGGCACGCTCCATCCTTTAGGGGTTAAAGCTATGAAAGGCCATTTGCAATCAATACAATACAGATCAATACAATTAGAGTGTATAGTGCCCTCCAACAAGTCCTCATACATCTTGTTTGTCATTCAAAGGACTTTGCTAATAGATATATCTTTATGATAATCAAATTTTGCTATTTGATTCATAAATTGTGACTAAGTTTGTATCTTTCAACATGATGTTGTGTATATTTGATGAAAAGCTAGTTAAAAGTGAAAAATATCTATTTTACAAAATTTGAGCATATCACAAGTTACATTGAAACCTTTGTAGATCATTTTTTTTTACTTAAGGGGATCCTTTTTAGCATAGAACATGTGAGTATGGATGTTTCCTACATACCCATGCAATTAATTCTCAGAGATTCATCACCAATATTTTTTAATCAACTATCATGTAAAACCATGAATTTAATACAAAATAATTCACCAAAAATGAGGTTTTGGTTTTGAAGAATCAAAATTTGGTATGCTTGGTTGAGATTGCATAAGAATCAAATTTCTATACTTCAAAACCAAAAAATTACCAATTACATTTCATATTAGCAAAGTTCTTTAAAGGCAAAGTAGGGTGTATGAGGACTTGTTGGAGGGCATTGTACATGAGATTCCAAATTAATACTTGTTGGTGGTAGTAAATGTCAAATATATATTTATGGCAATGTTTTCACTATCCCCATGAGCAATTTAATCCCTAAATGTCCAAGGCCTTTATGAGTTTCTTGGAATTTCCATGAAACTAAACAATCAACCGACATATTCATAAATTTTGTCAAGTTTTTTTAATTGTAATTGTACAAATTTAAACTAAACATGTTAAAGATTACATGGAAAAAGAAAATACAACAATATCACTTATAGTTTGAAGAATTATAAGTGCTTAAACATGAGGGTGTTAAAATTGCAAAGGTGACTTGAAGTCTTCCAATCCTCATTTCACATGTTAAATTTAAAAAGTTGGTCACCAAAAAAACATGAGGTTTAAGGTCATTACATGTGAAACTTTAATCAATTTACGCTTGCAAACAAAAATTCTTCATAACTTTCATCTAACTTACAAAAATGGAATTTATTTGTAGAATAAGTGATTTTTTCTAACTTGCATGAACTGCCTAGCCAAGGAAGAAAGCAACATGTTAAGCCATAAATTTTTACTCATAATTCTAAGGAAAAATGTCATGGACACCCTGGAAGTTTGCAACATTTTCATAGATTCCCTTGCTTTTTCAGAAATATCACAAATACCCATGGGTCAAAAAATTTAAGTGTTTGTTTTGTTGTGCATGCCACTTCCCTTCTTCCCTTATGCGCACACATAACAAGAAAGAAGCAATGTGCGCACAAAGGAAGAAGGGAAGTGGCATGGACAACAAAAAAAATGCCTTAAATTTTTGGTCCAAGGATATTTGTGATATTTCTGAAAAAGCAAGGGAATCTATGAAAATATTGCAAATTTCAGGGATATCCATGAAATTTTCCCTAATTTTAAATGCCATGAAATTTAGTGCAAATGAAAGGTATTCCTTGTCCCCACCTTCTATTAAAATTTCAGCCTAAAACAAGAAACCTCCAATCAAAAGTACATCCCAAAATCGCTATGTTGCCAAAAAAACACAACTTGGTCCTTTAGAGGTCAAAGAACTTATTTGATTTGCTTTCTGGACTCGTGTGCTCTATTTACAAGCTGCCTTTAGAGTGCTACATACTTATGCGCCATTTGCTTTGATGAATTGTAGCTAACACATACCAACTCAGAAAATTTCAATTCTCTAACTTTCTACCAAAAATATTTCCGATTGCTAGGCTGGCCTGATTATTCCACAAATGTCTTCTTTCCCTTGGATGGTCGATTCATGAGTCTCCTACCTTACAGACATTCCCAAACAATGTTTGCCAAATCATCCAATACATTACCTCAACATAAATAATGCCAATAAGATGGCAATTAGTAGTACAAAAATAGCCCCAATCAGCACAAGGCTGTAGGGCGGTGTGGCTTGCTTGCCAAAATCCTTCAACACCGAGTCCTCACCGTTAGGAATCCTCTTCGTCTTTGGACAGATTATATCTGAGAAGGACATGGCAGGTGGAACAGTTGCTGATACCTCGGGCTGAAGAATTTGTGAAGCATCAAAATCCTCACCAACAGCAAATAGCTCCTCACATCTTTCCCTCACGTCCTGCACAAGCACAAGTTAAATCAAGTGGTGAGTACAAATTTGTTTATTTTAATATGCTTAAAGTGATGCAAATAGTATCCTTTAACTTATTAACTTCATACAAAAAACTAGGTCTTCATACCCAACCGGTTATTCCCTATCAGTCGTGAAAATTGTGCTTTATTGGTCAAACTGATCCTAACCATGGACACCCCCACAACTCCCCTCTTCTGTGCGCAAAACCTGCAAAGATTCTACAGGCAGGGCTTGCGATATGTTTCTTTTATCTGCAAAATAATATCAGAGTGCAAGCATGTGGTTTACCGTTTCCAATGTTTCATCATTGAGCAGGTAGTCACAGAGATAGATCTCATTGTGCCAAGGAACAAAGACTCTTCGTGGTAAGGCTACACTACACTCTGCTTCAACATCGGCACTGCACCAAACAGGAATTTATGAGCACAACGAAGACATGCTGTGTGTTTGAAAACAAAAAATAAACAAAAATACCACGTTCACTTGCCAAAAAGCATAAGACCAGTCTACAGCTTGACAAGTGATTATTAAACTCTACAAAGAAATGTCTATTGATAAAGCATGTCTATCGAATTTCGTAACAGTATGCCTTAGCATCAATGTACTCCCAGGTGTCCAAAGAGAAAATAAAAGGTTCATTTTAAGGCTGATAGTCAATTACAGTAACTTTCTCTTGTACAGGCAGGACGTGATATCTTCAGACTCGTTATGTTAAGGGAGCTTCCTATATAAATAATTTCAAAGCCAGTAGATGTGTGCAGGCAGCCATTCAGGGGTTGATAACTAAATGAACAAGAGGTAGAACCTATTAATTCTCAAATAATACAATTTCAACAACCACGAGGAAGAATCAGCATCGGTAAACAGGCCTACACATGCAGATACCTCTGTCGTGACAATTGTGATAAGAGGCTAGACTTCACAGAATAATCCTCGGATTCCTTGCTGCCAGAACTCTCAGCATCTTCAGCAACTCGTTCTGCCTCATCACAGAGTAGATCAAGTCTTGACCTCAAACTCCAAATAACGTCTTTCTGCAATTCGAGAATTTGAGTCACCGATTGAATTCATTTATGAAGCAGATATACTGTTTCCACTAATAGACAAACCTCAAACATTAATGAACAACTGCTTTCTAGAATCAAATATGTAATGAACTGGACAAGACCGTTAGTGTGAGATACTAGTTTATGAAGTGATATAAACAATGAAACAATCAAGTATTAAAGCACACCTTTAGATCCGTGATAGCTCGTTGCAAGGGCTCCCGTGCAGAAGCATAAGCACGAGCATGTATAATCCCAGTTAAAGTGACTATTGCCTCAACTTTTTGTCTTCCTTGTATATCTGCAAAGAGTAGCATCACGACTGTTACAAAATCGGCCAAAATCTAAGATGAAAATGAAACTCAGGGAAAAATTATTTGAAGCTCAAAACAAATTGGTAGGGACGAATCGGGACTAACCTCCTGTACCGTCGTTACCATCTAAGAGCGTAAGGTAATCAACGACCAATGGGTTACCCAAGGTCTTCACAGGCCCTAAAACTTTATCTTGCGGTGGCTGCACACAAAAGGGAGCATGAAAACCTACAGCTGCTTAGAGTAAGAAGTGCAACTAAGTCTGAATCATCGTCAGTATAGCATACATGCCACAGCTTTATATCACATTAAATTAAAAGGCATAATACTGTAAAAACTCCTGTGACTGCAAAAACCTTGGTATTAAGAAGTAAGAAACTAAGAATCTGAACGATATTACGGTAAGAAAATGCTCATTACCACTGACCCATCCATCACAGCTATTGCAGACTTGAGACGCGCAGACTCAGCTGATACAGCTGCAAAAAGATTGTCCTTCATAGTCCCAACAGAAGCTCCGGTTTCATTAACTAATAATGGTAACCTGCTTGCATAAAACATAATCGTACTGTTAAACCCCAAAAGACCAAGTGTCTCAAAATTGGGCTTCACGTTGTTTTTAGAGCTTTTAAGTAAGATCATCACAAAAGAAAAGCCTCATAAGATTGAAAAAAGTCTTAATATTGTTAACCTTATTGCCATGATGTTGGTGTCCTTAGCACTAACTTGACATTTTATTAGCACCAAATTAGTTAGCACTAAGTCGACATTAAACTGACATGAATTTAACATTCAAGGTGTAGTCAAAAAGATGCGTACCTACTGGAGTTATTTTCCATAAATTAACTACGCTTCACACCTAATAACTTTAATCATTTTCAAAAGCTATGAAAAGGAACAAAATCTAGACTGTTATGAATAAAATTTAACATTCTTCAAATATATGGAAATTGTCACTTTTGAAAAAATTAAAACTACTTCGTATATTTAATCATTTAATGCAAATGTTTGAGTTTTTTTGCAAACTTTGACCAATTTTGTCCTCTCTACTTTATTTATTTTTATAACCAAAAAGCACATCTAAACCTGAGGAGAAGTACAAAATTTGCAAGAAGAATTTGTTTCGTATTAAGCACCTGATCTCTACAGGATGAGCGCAAACAAATGTATGTAAATTTGAGAGTAACTTCCCAAGCTTCCAGTCACAAGGCCGTAACGTCGTTGCTGAAAAGCTTACATGAGGCACACAGCTTTTGCACGAGATCCTACTCAACAACAGTATCATCAGCAAGAAACCCTTCAAACGAGGTACTCATTTCAACAAACGCTAGGGTTGGGGTAAGCTACTGATATTTCTTATGCCCTAAATCTCAAGCGTAGGAGTAGCAAGACAATCTATGAAAGATTTGTTGTCTTTATTTGCTGCAGTAGAAAAAGAACATACAAAACACGAACAGATACTGACCTCCGGGGACTGGACGAGATCTGCAGCACAAGGCGCTCATCATTTTCACAATCTAGAGGAGACGCCAATACCACTGCACGCACTGCCTGCCCCAATTTTTGCACCAAACATGGAATATCTTTCAGTTAAGAATAATGCATAGGTTTGAGGCACCTATAATTTGGCACAACAAATGCATATTGCTACTGAGGATGTGCACCATTGAAACATCAAAACTCGTGTCAGTTTTCGGTCATCTACCAATGAAATTCTAAAACCCTGATGCACATCCAAACACCGCATACTTCGGATCTCCTTGCAATCACTAACCTGAATCGGTAAGAATTTGGCCGGTCCAAAAACTGTACTCGGCACTTAAAGTGTCGCTTCTAGATATGGTTACTTTCCTTTTACAGAAACGGCATCAAGGTCCGAGAAGAACCGATCGCTAGTTCAAAGCTAGCCGGTTGAAATGAGAAAAAACCGTTTGCAATTTATAAACATAAGCTAAAAATCGGTTAAAAATCTTTAAAAATTTACTTATAGCTTGAAATAGAGAAAATGACCGAAGAGTTCATTGATTAACCGGTTCAATACAGAAATTGAAGGAATCAACCGAAAAATCTCACATATTTCCCGGACCCTGAACGGCATCTCTTTTATGCTCTCACAATGTACAGCATGGGACAAACTGACCTGCCACAGCACCGCGGTAGAATTCTTCAGTACACTCTCTGAAGCAAAAACGAAGATGCCAATCACATCCATTCCTCCCACGAGCATCCTCGACACCTGACGTGAATGCTCGGCGATCCAATCGAAGTCGATGATCAGAGCGGAACTGTCTGCTGTTGGCTTAGCTTTGGCATTATTCTTCTTCCCGCCAATCTCTTTCTGACCACCTGTGATCTTCGCAGCTTCGACTCCGTCTTTAGCTGGCGTTGGAACAAGAGCAAACACTGAATCACGAGAGGACGACACCTCCAGTTTCCCAATCAGTAGCCCTACCTGCAGCACAGCAACCAATATATATTCACACTCAGCCTTCTTCAAGACAATAACCTCAAATACAATAGATTCTCGAAAAACAAAGTTCCGAGTTCAAAACTCTCACTCTAAGCTAACGTGAAGTTGCGATAATACGCACTTAAATGCTCGTAGAAATATCAGACCAAACTTGATTGTAGATTCAAGGATTTTTAAGAAGCTCAAAGATCTAAACACTGTTTTTTTCTCGTAAAGAAACCTAAATCGTAAAACCCGAAGGATCGAAGGATGAATAACCAACCTCGAATACAACAGATTCTCGAAAAACAAAGTTCCGAGATCAAAACTCTCACTCTAAGCCAACGTGAAGTTGCATTCAATTTTGATAATACGCACTTAAATGCTCGTACAAATATCACACCAAAACTCGATTGCAAATTCAAGGATTTCTAAGAAGCTCAAAGATCGAAACACTGTTTTTTCTTGTAAAGAAAAACCTAAACCGTAAAACCCGAAGGATCGAAGCTTGAATAACCTCAAACACAACACACTCTAGAAAACCAAAGTTCCGAGATCAAAACTCTCACTCTAAGCCAATAGAAACATCACACCAAAACTTGATTGCAAATTCAAGGATTTTTAAGAAGCTCAAAGATCGAAACACTCTTTCTTTCTCGTAAGGAAAAACCTAAATCGTAAAACCCGAAGGATCGAAGCATGAATAACCTCAAATATAATACATTCTGGAAAAACAAAGTTCCGAGTTCAAAACTCTCACTCTAAGCCAATAGAAATATCACACCAAAACTTGATTGCAAATTCGAGGACATTCAAGAAGCTCAAAGATCGAAACACTGTTTTTTCTTGTAAAGAAACCTAAATCGTAAAACTCGAAGGATCGAAGCATGAGCTGCTCTGACAATGCACCTGCACTTGTAATCGGGAGATGAAGAGGGAGTCGACGTAAGCCTCCAGTTGCGTTTCATCCCCTACCACCGCCCGCACCATCTTGTTCTAATACTGTACTCTCAGCTACGCTAGCTTCACAAAACGAAAAGGTAGAGATGCGTAAAATTTGATCCTGGTTGGAAGCTCATTCGTTTGTCCTTAAATTGCTCGATATCAGGAGCTCTGCTTTTTCGTGCGATCGACGAATCTCTCTGCATCGTCTTGCACAACAGGGAGCCTGGAAACAGAAATCCCAAGCAATCAGCTCAGAAAACACAGCTCCCAAATCGTTTAGGGTTACCGTCACCGGTGGTGTCGGTCACTCCTTGAGCTAGAAACACACACGTGCTTGACATCTTTGTATAAGGTAGGAGCACCTATAAGCGTGAAACTAGTTTTGGGTAGGAAAATCATTTGATGAACTTTGAAAATAATAGTGTTAACCCCTAACCCTTAAACGTCAGGCTCGTCGGGCTCATCTTCGTCGCCAGCTCCCTACACTGACTTTTACAGTGTTTTTCAAATAATGAATTATGATTGGTGTAATAAGTGTCCAATTAGTTGCAAAAGTGGACAGTATAGGCTGATCTCACAAAATTGTAGGAAGGGCAGTATGGATCTTCTCACAATTTGGATTGTCTAAAAATATGAGTGTATTTGATGAAGTTATCTATTGCTTTTCATGATGGAGCATGTGTTTATGATCACTTTTGGGAAAAAATCAGATGAAAATCTGCTTTCTTTTGTCATATAGAATGTTTATTTAGAGACAAAGGACAAAAAATGTCCTTCTAGACGTTTAGGGGCTAAACGTTGAAGAGGACAAAAAACATCCTCCACCTCTGAAAAAAGATTCTATGATTAAAAAAAATATCATTTTTCATCTGATTTTTTTCAGAAGTGACCATATTCGCATGGTTCATTATGGAAGACAAAAAATTACTTCTTGAGATGCATTCATTTTTTTTGTAACCCAAATTGTGATAAGATTCAGAAACATGGTGTTAGCTCTCAAGCTGCCCTTCTTGCAATTTTCATGAGGGCACAATGCACTGTTGACTTTTCCAATTTTTTTGAAGCAATATACTACTAGTGCCCATGTGCAAAACATTGTAAACTGCTACAGGCAAGGCAAGCCACAGTGATCCATCCATCCTTTAAGGGTTAAGCTAAGAAGAGGAAATAAAAAAAATTGGCATCAATTTGAAAGTTCCAATAGCAAGCACTTGTTCACAAAGATTTTTCAAAGTGCTAAATCACTGAAAAATGTATAGTTCTCTGTAGGAGATGTCTCTAGTGTGCTCATATGCTCATGATATCAACTTGAGGAGTTCTTAAATAGTGAGATGGGGCACTCAAAAGCGTCATACTAGTCATCCATAACCATCATTTTGTCACCCATAACCAATTTTTTTAACTGTCAGTTGCTAGCTAACATCATTGATACAAATAGGTATTGGGGATTGGGACATTGATGGTGAGGGGTGCTCCTACCTTACTACCCCAAATAGTGCATTTAGGTAGCCCAACACTAATTTCTCGACATTTCATGCTATTTAAATATTTTCCATGACTACGTCAAAAATTATTGTGATAAACAATGGAGGAAGCAAGTAGAGGTTGGGTGCAAAAACAAGCACCAAGGTCAAGGAGTAGGGAAGTTGGAACATAATCAAGAATTATTGAAGCATAAAGAGAGTTGCATGCCCCTCTAGGTGGCCAAGGGTAAGTCATCAAGTAACTAGCTTTGCCAAGGTAAGGCAATGTGATTATCAATGCAACTTGAATGCACTATTTGATGTACATTAAATAGTGCATTTAGGTTGCCCCATTCTAATTTTTTGACATCACACTATTCACATATTTTTCATGTCTACAGTAGCTTTTATCAATAATTATTATGACAAACAATGAAGGAAGCAAGCAAAGGTTAGGGGGAGCAACAAGCACCAAAACCAAGAAACATGGAAATTGAAACTTTATACAAAACCAAGAATTATTGTACTATAAAGAGAGTTGCATGTCCCTACAAGTGACCAAGGGTGAGTCATGATTTGCCAAGATAAGGCAACCTAAATGCACACTATTTTTAGTGTTGAAATTTTTAATGAAGGTGCCAATTCTTGGGTTTCCCTCCAAACTCAACCTCTTGTAATGTCTTCTATATAGGTGGGAATCTTTAAAGTGCAAATTGCTTGAAAGCTTATAGTAACTGTTGTGAACAACTTTTGCTAAATGATTTTAAGAAACGTATATGGGATTTCTCTTAGTACTTCACTTGCAAACAATATAAACAATTGTGCCACTAAAGCTAAAAATAATACCATCTAGAAAATTATTCTTAAAACTGCTATAAGTTTGCAAGTGGAAGAAAAAGACAACTTTTGACTGCAAAACGCTAAGCTAAAAGCTTTTCCTTGCTTAACCTTTAATTCCTAAAGGATTTGAACGTGCTCCTGTAACTAGTACAATATGGGGTATTTTTCTTGTATTTGGAATGGATCCACACCTCTACTACATTTGAGATCAATAAAGAAATTGGAGAATAGATCAAAGCGGTTCTAGTGAGCTACTTGAGATCCCACATTAAAACTTCTTACTAGTAGCATATACCAATTATATGGCAACGTATATATTATGCCCTTTGGTCCTTTGTGGGTTAAATGACCACAAGACATAGTATGTACGCTGATGTACAATTGGCATTTGATACCAACAATAAGTTTTAACAAGGATCTCAAATAGCTCACTAGGACCATATTGATTTACATTTTGACTTCTTTATTGATTTCAAATGTAGTAACGGTGTGGATCCATTCCAAATATCAGAAAATTCCTTATATTGTATTGATCGCAGTAGCATACTTAGACGTTTAAGGATTAAACATCTAAAAGATCTGTTGTGACCATTGCAATATAAAATGTTTTTCTTGTATTTAGAATAGATTTACACCTTTACTTCACTTGAAATCAATAACAAGTTGGAATATAAATCAGTATGATTATAGTGAGCTATTTGGGATCCCATATTAGCAAATACCAATTGTATGGCAACGTATCTGCTATCCCTACTGGATGTTTAAGAGTTTAAAACACAAAACAATGAGCAATAGACAATTGAAAATTAGACTTGTGAACTGATGAGTCCACATTGGTCAAAACTCATGCACAGTCACCGTTTGGTATACAGTACTCGTGATAAGAAATGTAGTTTTGTATCCTTAGCGCTCACTTTTGAATTCAAGAAAACCTTGGTTATTGCATGGAGCACCTTTGCAAACAAGCGAAAATCAAGATTGGTTGTCATGCCCACGAAACTAATAAAGCCATTGATTTTTTTTGAAATTGTATATGAATTGGCCCTCATTAATGTATTACAACATATTTTTGACAAAGCACTCATGAAAGAAGGTGCGCTCGTCCATCATAGCAAAACTTCTCAGGAGTAGAGGAATCAACATCGCATTGGAAATCAAAAGGGCCTCTCAATTCTGTGGATTTAAATACAATTCAGAACATCATGAGAATTCATGAAGGATGCCATTCAATTTCAAAAGCAAAAGCCAATACCATTAACAAAATGAAATAAGCATTGCAAGAAGAATGAGACTTGATTCTTATAGTGCGTCCTGCAATACAAGTTACAAGCAATAATCAATAGTTCTTAAAACCAAAGGTAAACGTATTCAATAGTAGAACGTTTGTAGCGATTAAACCATTGTCTACATTACCCTCAAATTTTGTTAAAACCTTTTTTTCTAATGTGTTCACGTCTGTTTTGTATGAATTTCAAAGCCATTGAGTAAATTTTAAGAATTCTCTAATATTATTTGTGTGCAAATTTTATCACAAAGTAATGCAAAACTTTTCAAAAGTTTGCATAATTTTTAAAAATTACTCTTTTAACAAGTGAGAATGATTTTTCAAAATACAAACTATCTCAAAATCCTTATGGATGCCACACTTAACTACATATGAACTATTTATGTACTTATAAACGTTTTATGTCCTTGTACATTAAAGATTTCTCCATATTTTGCTTATATTTCTTCTTGCTTTTTGCATATTGTCTATACATATTTGTCTATGTTTGTCTAGTTTGAACATATCTCTCAATCTTTTCTAAGGATTTTTGAATATTTTGCAAATACCTACCAATGTTTTGCAAACCTTCTAAATTGTTATTTGTGGGTTTCCAATAGTTTTTGTGTAGTTAAATCAGCCATTACGGTTGAACTTGGAAATACATGTCATATATATATATGGTTTATAACATTTATTTAGCAAGTTTAGCAATGTTTAGAGCCACCTGAGGTAATTATGAATATCACAATGAAAATCATTGCACAAAATTTGTGTCATCAAATAGTTTGCAGCTCTAGGACCCTGCAAGAGCGTCCAAGGAGATTTTGGGCTTCATTAATAAAAATCCAACACTTCTCTTTGTCAAACAAGTATTTGTGTGCATGCATCAAATGTTGTATAAACATTTATACCATAATTTGACATTTCTTGAAAACCTAGCCAGTTTGTGAATAAACTTAAATTTCAACAAGTTTTTTTTGTCAATGCATTTAGGGTGCTTTGACAATTACATTACCTTATCTTGGTAAGTTACCGCATGACTCATTACTTGACTACTCAGAGGCACATGTAACTCTCTAGATACTTAGATTTTACATGGTTTACAACTCGTATACCATAAGTTTGTTTTTCTACAACTTTGCCATTGTTGTCAAACCCTTTAAAAATTGGTTGTGGTAAATAATTTTTGATGAAAACGATTATAGCAGCAATAAATATTTATAGATGTGTAAAATGTCAAGAAACTAGAGTGGGGCAACTTAAACGCAATATCCAGTGTAGTACAGTAACTTGCATTACATTCGGATCTCCCTGCTCCTTGTCCTGGGGGGATAGAGCAATCAAATAAGCAAAAGCAGGCGGAGTCCTCAAGATGCTCGTTTGACGAAGATGACACCGTCGTCCACCCGGAGGATAGGCAGAGATGGTGACGACGAGCACCCTCGCAGGGCGGATGAGCGTAATGAGAGCATCTGCAGGGTTGCACTCCAAACTTGATATTTTAAGAGATTTCTGCTATCCTCAAAATTCTTGATCTTCATTCTTGCATTTCAAAACTTAGTCAGTTGGTCATTCATCGAGGAGAATGTAAGATAAAGATCAATAAAATTAGGATGAATAGTGTTTGTAGGGTCATTGTTTGAAAGGCTAAGCTAGAGTGCTATGAGAGTATTTTGAGGGGCTCGGAGCACTTAACATCCATGCTAGAAGTATGTCAAATCTTTGGAGGGCAATGCTAGAAATGCTTTGATGAAGGGCAATGCAACTCTAAAAAAACAAGCTCAATTTGTTGCACATACATTAACCCCTGAAAGGTCCTTAGGCTTCTAAGATATAGCTATGTATCTATAGCGGACCGGGATACGCATGGTTTAGGCGATTTTAATAGGCGCTAGGCCACCTAGAGATGAGCCATGCAATTCCGCAATATGGCCATGTGTCTAGTACGACTTGCGTTGTTGTAAAGGCAAGGTGGCCTCGTCGACGTAGAAATCAAATACCGTACCTATACCATATGCAAGTGCGGATACAAACCTCAACTTGCGGAATTCGACAAGGTCTCTTCTCAAAAAAAATGCACTATCACATCTGGCTTAGAATTTCCTACAAGTGGTTAGTGTACACGAAAGTCTGAAAATGCCTCAACATCCCCAAATACCAGCAAAACAACACATTACGGCCGCAAAGGGCTTTTGGGCCCTTCAGGGGTTAATCCCCTAAAGCCCCAAAGTCCCCTTGGGGGACTCTTGGGATTTTGGGTAGGCTTGTGTGACCTCAAATTTTTACATAATTTTTTGAAACTTTTTATGAGAGTGTAGGAATGTGTAAGGTTTGTGGGATGCAAAAAATCATGTGATTATGTCACACGGTTTACAAGTTATGGGATTTCTTTAGCCAAAAGCAATTTGAAGGGCAGCTTGGGCAAGGGAGAAAATATTGACTTTGAAGGTGGGGAGCAAGGAAGGGTTGCCACATGTTGCTCTAGTGGTCCCCATTATTTCCCCTTTCATTTCCAATTAGTAAGTCAGATTGAGCTTTGGGAGCTTCTAAATCTTTGAGTTTTTGAGTTTTTTAACTTTTTTTTTCTAAAATTTGAAGTACATGTTCATCTTCAAACACACCATTTGGATTTCCCATATCTAAAAACATGTGGTGGGAAACTTCACTCAAAAATGTCATAGTGTATTTGCAAAACTTGTCATATAGTGGCATTGCAATATTTTTTTAAATATGTTTTGTATCTTTGATTGCCTTGAAAATTGGTGTACAAAGGTCTAACTAGATTAGCTATAAGAAAAAATTACAACTTCAAGGTCTGTAGTGCAAAAAAAAGCAGCAAATGTCAGTCAAAGCCATCTGAAATTTTTGGGTACAATGGAAGAAAAAAAAACTTTTCCCTTCAAATGCTCATAACTTTCAAACCGTACGGTCAAATGTCACAAATTTTTACCACTTCTTGTTCTACAGGTACATTACAAATTCCTATGGCTAGATTTTGAAGAACAACAATTTGTTGAAATTTCTGATGAACGCAGCAATAGGGGCAATTTTGAGTGATTTGTGGCAGAAAATGGCCTGGTAGTTTAGGGATTAATGTGAGGTTAAGGTGGAAAAGCTTTTACTTTTTACCAGCAAGAAAATATAAGAGCTTAGTAATTTACCATCATGAAGTTGAATTTGTGGATTTTAAATTTGCATATGGATTCCAATACATTGAATGAACTTATAATGGTGGAAAAAGATTAATCCTAAATGTTCCAAGGGCATAATAGACATTTGGCTGTATAATTGATGTTTGTTACCAACAAGATATTTTAATTTGGAATCTCAAAAAGCTTACTAGAATTGCATTGATCAATATTCCATCTTCTATGTGTTGATTTTAACCCCTAAAATGCCCAAGCAGGCACTTTCTGAGCTTCTAGGAATTTGTTCCAAGTTGAAGAAAAATCCAAAATTTTGATAAGTTGTATTAGTTTTTTTAAAATTGTAATTGTACAAAATCAAACTATATATGTTAGAGATCACATAGGAAAAGAAAGCACAACAATATCATTCACGGATTGAAAGATTATAATGTTTGATAAAGAGGGTATTAAAACTGTGAAAATGACTCAAAGTTTTTCAATCCTCTTTTTACATGTCAAATCTAAAAAAAATGGTTACATGAAACATATGCTTGATGTATATAACTCCAATCAATTTACGGCTTTTCAAAATTTCCTCTACAATTTTTTAAATGTATTTTTAGTGTAATTTTTTCTCCAAAGTCTAGTGTATTTGAGGCTCATTTCCAAGAGCTCTCAACACTAAAGAAATCAAGATTGCAATGGACACCTTTGCACCAAATCTTGAATAGAAAAATCATAATCAATCATTTACAAAATCAAGTTTTTGATGCTAAAACTGCACTTTAGAAAGAAAAGTTTAAAAACAAAATCTACTACAAATAGCAACTTAGTGAGGTTTTATAGAAGTTTAAAATTTTGTCAACACCATAATGTGGTGCCTTGGGCATTATGGGGTTAAATATAGTAATGGTGTGGATCCATTCCAAACACACATGAAACTATCTTGTATTCATTAGGAAAAATATGGGGGGTCCATAAGGCGTTTATAAACAAATCTGGCCCTCCATATGTTTTGTTCCCAATGTGAGGAACCAGCCCCTGCAAAAGGCCAAAAAAAATTAATTAAAAAAATCTGAAAAAAAAAAATTAGAAAAAAATAAGAAACTTTTTTAATTTTTGATTTTTGATTTTTTTAATAAAAATATTTGAAAAAGCTGAGGTGGCATCAATAATGCCACCTTAACTTGCGCATGATTTTATTAGGAACCGGGTTCCCATGGCTAGGGGCCCCCCAAACTCAAGGCCTTATTAGGGCCCCATATTTTTCCTAATGGTACTAACAGCAAAGACTCTTTTAAACACCTAAGGGTTAAACCAACCAAAGAGACATATTATTACTTTTGCCCTTATTTGTAAAAAAAGCTGAGATTTTCCACCCTGACACCCACAAACACATCGAGCCGTCCGGACGCGGGGTGAGCAACGGCCAGGATGAGAGCCAATGGCATCCAATTGCATGAAAGCAGGATTGCGGTGCCCACCTCCACTTGGCCCCATTCCAACTCAACAAACGTACGTCTACGTGCGTCACTGCCACATCAGCAAGTCCACATCCCTTATATCCATCTCCCCTTTCCAGATGCTCCTCTCTGCTTGCTGCTTTCAAAGCTTCGCAAATCCTCACAAAGCTTTCATAGCATCTACAGGCTCCAAAGCTCCTTTCATTCTCTTCATTTCCACTTCTTTCCACGGCGACACCACTCCCTAGGAATTTGTCTCGCCTCGCCATCGCTGATTCCGATCCTTCTCCAGAGTGCGTTTCGATTTCTAATTTATCTCCAGAGCTGCGTTGCAGTGCGCAATTGTTCATTATTGTAGAGTTTTCGGAATTGAGCACTGGAATCTGACTTCTTGTTTGTTTGTTTTTGGAACGCGATTGTTTGAAGAAAATCAGCTTCCTCAACCATGGCGTCCGCGGTGGATTCCGTCAAGGGAGCAATCAAGAGCATGACCATCGATGAAACGGCTGACAAGCAGCCTCAGAAGCCTGTTGCGGACGTCATCCAGAACGTTCCACTGTAAGTTAAACACTCTTTCTTTAGGGTTGTAGCTTTCGTTTTCTTTTTTTCTTAATTGGAATCTATGACAGACTTAAATATTCTTGCGAAGCTGCTTTAATGCTGTATGACGGTGTTTATGAAAAGGAATCTTTATTGCTTTTGGAGACGATCTTGCGTTTTTTGTGAATTTTTTTTTGTTCTTGATTGTTTAGAATCTTTTTATCTAGTTCTGTAATGCAAAATGTTAATATTGTCTAGAATGGCAGGGATGCAGTAGATTAGTAGTAACGTGTGTTGTAATCTTGAGACCTGAGTTTTGTCAACTGGTTGCAGAGCGGGTGAGCATAGCATGCTGGCGCCATTCACTGCCGGGTGGCAAATGAAAGCCGGCACGCCTTTGGTTATTGAAAAAGGAGAGGTATGATGTTACTATTGTTTTGTTACTTCATATATATGTTTTATGTTGCCATTATTTACTATTATTATCTCTTTGTTTGTTATGTTTGCATGTTTTTTGTGAATTTTATCCTTGACTTGATGGAGTTTAATGGTGTAGGGCGTGTACGTATGGGACAACAAAGGCAATAAGTACCTTGATGCATTAGCTGGCCTCTGGTGCACAGCTTTAGGTAATGAAACAAACTACCTGGTCCACGATCACTGAAAGCTGTGAGCTTTATTGCTATTTTTGGTTGTTTTTAAATATTCAGAACGTTCTTGAGGAGCCGCTTTACGCCATCCATGAAAACGAATCTACACAAGTGTTTGAATTCTCATATTTCTATGTGGCTGTTCTCTATAAGGATTGAAATGTCTTTTTCTAATTTGAGACTATAGTGGGGGGAGGTGAGTGTGCTTAACTAGACTAGAATATTGTGGCTTTTGGATTTGTGTTTTATGAAATAAGGAGTTTGATGGTTCTGTTTCGCCAGGTTTTAGCGAGAAGCGCCTCGTTGAAGCTGCGACCAAGCAGCTGAATATCTTGCCTTTCTATCACAATTTCTGGAACCGGACATCACAGCCAGCTCTGGTTCGTTCGCTTGAATTTTCTCTCATCTTTACTGTTCTGTTTTCACACATGTCACACCTAGAGCGAAAACCAGAAAGAACTTTGACGCCCCTATTATATGTACACATGCAAATTTGTTCCTTTTTAGTAACAAGAAGAGACAAAGAGAGAGGCTCAGCAAAAGGGATTCTGAAAACTAGGAAGATTCTCAAAACCCAGCCCCTCCTGGTTTTTCAGAATAAATTGAAAAAGGAATTTTCAACGAGGTGGTTGGTTATCCCAAATTTCAGGCCTACTTTTTATCACCCGATATTTTCAATCTTATGGCTTAACTTTCAGTCTTGATGCTTCCCTAATGGTAACAGAGGATGAACTGAATATGGACTATTTTGGAGGTCCATGATTGGAATCCTTGACGTAGTCAGAGGAGACATTATTAGCGAGCCTCCGTAATAGTCCTAAAGTTGGAGTAAAAGAAGTTTTAACTATTTGAAATGAATTCACTAATCGATCTCATTGCGCATTACAAAAATGCCATAATTAACAGGTTGCCATTGTTTATTAAAATCATTCAATTTTTTACATGCATTTTTATCTAGTTGTTCATCTGTAATGCTCGATTTTTATGCTCTAAAATTCGAAGAATTAATTATACAGTACTAAAAATAGGAGAACCGTTAATACTTAATTATCTTGTTTGTAGTGTTTGTGGGAGTAGCAAAAAGACAACTTATATATATGCTTTAAGTAGTAACGTTTACCCATTTTCAAGGCTTGATTGTGCCAGAATTTGAGCAGTGTAGTTATTTCTTAGAGTATCATGTTTTCTAGATTTTTTTTGGGGGATCTTTTGTGATTAAGTTGAGGGTAAATGCAGGACTTAGCAGCAGAGCTGGTTGATCTGTTCACCGCCAATAAAATGAGCAAGGTCTTTTTTTGTAACAGTGGCTCAGAGGCGAATGACACTCAGGTACTTGCTACACAAGTAGATTCTTTAAACCATGAAATACCAAATATAATGCATCTATTTTAATCAATATTTTTGTACCCAACTTTGTACCAAATAGTTCTTGGTTTTCACGTGGATTTTTTTTATGTCTTTTAGGTGAAACTGGTATGGTACTACAACAACGCTCTGGGCAGACCCAATAAGAAGAAGTTTATTGCTCGGAACAAAGCGTATGTCGTTACTCCAACCTACGTTCCCTATTTTTCTTTGCTGTACTGCACCAACTCTGGTAGTGTAGAGGTTTATTGTGCCATGCTATTATTCAATATTATGTTATAGTCTCATACCGTTATTATTTTCGTTTACAAGATTTGAGTGAATTGCACTTCAAATTCCTACGCATACACTAACATTTACACCGCAAAACGAATGTGTGACAGATATCACGGATCAACGTTGATATCCGCAAGTCTGACAGGGTATGTTTTCTTGCTCATGGTAGAGTTCAACGAATACATCTGTGCTTTCTTGATTAATTATTGTTTCACCCCAAGTGTTATAATTAGAAAATTCGATCGGGGAAGCCATTTTCTATTTTAGTCACGTGCAATACATGTTTCTAACTTTAATAAATGCAAGATCTGGTTTCTTCTTTCTATTGGTACATTTTGTTGCGTCTTTTGAAGCTCTCTAAATGATTATTCCAACCTTCATGGATATGAAAATGGACCTTTTAGGCACTTTGGGGTTAACTTGGTGATCTTGATGTGGTTTTGTTTATGTGGTGTGTTGGCTTTTTTTGGCAGGTTGCCAGGACTTCAAAGTGGTTTCGATTTGCCTGTTGCATTTGTTCACCACACTGACTGCCCACACTATTGGCGCTACCATTTGCCCAGTTAGTACTCACAAGCTATATGTGCTGTTGTTTGGTGGTCAGGATATCGAAACTGTTGTGTCATTTCAACGAGGTTGTGGTTTGGATCTGGTTTTATTCTCACTTGTTACTCTTTATTATTAACCGATTTTATCTCCCCAAATCAGATGAATCTGAAGAGGAATTTGCAACACGTCTAGCGGAGAACTTGGAGAAGCTAATTCTGAAGGAAGGTGCTGACACAGTAAGTAGCAATTTTTGCTCTAAGTTGTTGCTCCTAACTTATGTGTACTAAACTTCACTGTGGCCTATCTATTAAGGCAGACAGGTATCAAAATATGCTGTACGTTGGAAAAGGGTAGGCTTCAGAAATAATTCCTTGGGCTAAAGTTTAGGGTTATAAAACCTTCTTTAATGTATTGCACTTTACAGTCATGGTCAAATTGTAAGCTTACAACGTGCATTTTATATAGTTTTGTTATACGCTTCTCTGAACATCTTTGAGATTTTTTAAGTCTCACTTTCCTTGATCCGCTAGATTATAGCATTTCTTTATCTATGGTTGGGATAGTGAAGGAAGTTTCAATGTTGCATTTGAGAGCAGATGAGATTAACATCTGACTTTAGAACATGCATGTTATACACACTTTTACCGACAACACATTTTTTGAAGTTCATGACAAGGAGTCTGTTGCAGTTTCAAGGTTTTGTTAAATATTGACGTTTGTATTTTATTTAACTACCGGGTGACCTTATGCAGATTGCAGCCTTTATTGGTGAACCCGTAATGGGTGCTGGAGGAGTCATGCCGCCTCCTAAAACATACTGGGATAAAGTAAGAAATAACTGTTTTCCTTTTCTCTATGTTTTGGACATGAAAGAAAGAGTTATTTTTAACCAATCATAGGTGTTCTAAATGATCTAGCCTTTGTTACAATTGACAGGATTTATATTATGAACTGCCTTAAATGACATTGTGATTGGCTGGGTTCAACGTGGCTAGTTTTCCTGGTAGGGGGGTTTCTTCTAGTACATGTGACTGTGCTGGAATTGAATTGAGATTCCCATTTAGGATCAAGTGGTACATTGCTCTAGCATCGAGTTGCCAATACGGTCTCGCTAGACTTCTCCTCAAGGAATATTAGATGCCCTTGGATTTGGCTAAAGAAACTATTATTATTTTTTTGTATGTGAAAGTCCTTGGAAGCGCCTCTTCTCATCACCTTAATTTATGCAGGTTCAACCTATTTTGAAGAAGTACGACATTCTCTTGATTGCAGATGAGGTACACAACAAAAAAACTCAGGTTTGGTTTTCAGGATTTACGTTTCTACCGTACTAAGTTGATTTTTGACATTACTGAAAAGACTTCATGATCGTGTGGCTTTAGGTCGTCTGTGCGTTTGGTCGATTGGGCACCATGTTTGGGTGTGATTACTACAACATCAAGCCAGACCTTGTTTCTATTGCCAAGGTATGGTGTCTCTTTGAGTTTCATCGGCTGATACCTATCATTCCCCGTATTCAACATGTTTCTTACGAATTAGTTCCGGATATTCCCTACTATTTATACTATAACTAGTTTCCTTGGAGAGTTTTACCTGTTTATTCCCTTTATTTTCGCAATTTAACCGGTATTTCTCCTTTCCACCGGCTGAGAATACACTAACCGGCGGTGCTTCCCGAACGTTGCCCCCAGCACCATTTGCATCCTGTTTTTGGCAAAATGGGATTTTTTACATTGTGGCTTCTATATTGGAACAGGCATTATCGTCAGCATATCAGCCAATTGGAGCTATCTTCGTCAGCCAGGAAATCTTTGATACGGTTTCTAAATTCAGTGACAAGTTTGGTAAGCTTTATTTGAGGAGGTGTAGCATTTGGTTCCATAATTAGATAGGAAATGAAATCGTTATTTAAGGTAGTGAACCCTTCGTTTCCTGTGGAAGGCCTTTTGCCGTTGACAGGCTATGAACAAACCATAAGTCCTAGGTGTGTAACTGCAAGGACATGTTTTACATTCTGTTGAATGTTTTAATGCACAACAGCTGGAGAGTCAAAGTCTACCAATGGTTTTACTCATGACTTTGAGAATTCATGAATTATTTCTGTATAGTATCCAGATATGTCGTGTTCATGTGCATTGAGCTTCTCAAATATGGGGACAGTACCTACATTAGAATCCATATTCAATAAGAGAACCACTCAAAACAGTTGAAAGCTACAGGAATGGGTTCAACTTAGAAGCTCACAACAATTGATATTTCTTTGTTGTAGGCGCATTTGGACACGGATTCACGTATTCAGGTCATCCAGTGCCTTGTGCTGTGTCATTGGAGGCACTGAAGATCTACAAGTAATGCTCAATCATGTTTTGCTGATGTAGCTTCATTCAATACGCAGCTAATTTCGAAGTGGTTGCTTTTAACTCTTTTTTTTTGCTTATTCCAGAATTGAACTAATGAGATGTGTCTGTGCACTATTCTAGGGAGCGAGATATATGCGCCCAAGTCAGAAAGCTTATACCCGTATTTCAGGATGGCCTAAAGAGCCTCGAAGAGAGCCCTATCGTTGGCGAGGTACCTTATCCATACACTCGGATTTTTAATCTTCTTATGTAAACCTTCAAAAGGCCAAGGATCATGTTGTAAAATAATACAGTTTGGATGGGGCTTCACCTTACTCGAAACTGCTGAATAGATAACTTTAGTTGTCAACTCTTCCAGACCTTCCTATTTTGAACCTTTGGTCTTACACCAACGGAGGAATTATTGATGGATCTTCAGTCAGTTTTTAATTGATTTCACCAACCTGCATTTCTACACAACTGACACTGTTTTATTGACGTCTACTTGTTATGAAGGTGCGAGGAGTAGGATTAGTATTGGCAATTGAATTTGCTGCAAACAAGGTTACTTGTGAGGCGTTTCCAGCCAAATGGGGTAAGGATTGAACTATCATAAAAAAATTGTCAAATTTTTCTCAATGTTTGTTTTGCTATCGAGATTTGGAATTATTGCTAATTATTGCTAATTTTTGTGATGCTTGTTTTCTCGCAGCTGTGGGAACCCACTTTGCTGGTCAGTGTGCATCTCGGGGTATGCTGGTGCGTGTGGCAGGTGACGTCATCATGATGTCTCCTCCACTGATCATCTCCTCTTCTGAAGTCGACTTTGTACGTTCTCAAACTCCCACATTTTCAACTTTTGTGTATTGTAATACCTTGGACAACGATGTAGTGAACATGTAAGCCGGATATTTCAAACTTCTGCCTAAATATTGAGCTTGAAAATCAACTGCATCTACTTGCAACTTTTACTCAAAAGCAACTCCTATTGCTTAAAGTATATGTGGTTTTGAGCCAAGGGTTGATTTTGGATAGACCCTTTAAAAATTCCTAGTTTATGAATACAAATTTCATTAAATGCATGCCTAGATCTGTTGGAGTTCTAGTTTACGTGCAACAATTCCCAACAGAAATAAGGTGTAGGAACCATGCTGAAACTTTTATTCAAACCCGTTTACGAGTACATGCCTTAGCATATTGTGTTGACCGTGATGTGGCATTTTCTTTCACAGATGGTGAAGGTAGCCCACGAGGCCGTGAAGGAGACCGAGAAGTATGTGGCTGAAAAGAATAGCCAAGCATAAATACGATGCGTATTGTAAGCTTGGTATGTTTCACTAATATGGTCCATAATGTAATGAAAAATTCGTGTACACTTGTGCTGCTACACTTGTAAAGTAGGTTCGTGAGCAGAGGAGTGAATACAAGCAAATTTTCAATTACGAGGGAATTAGTTTCTCTGTGAAATCTTTACTTTTTGCCTGCTCGGAAATAATTGCTGCAGGTTTAATAGTAGAAGTCACTTCTTTTGTCAGTAAGTTGCTTATTCACTGATAATCTACAACATGTTGGTTGCTCTTCTCCGTTTGGATTGTCAATATCAGTCATGTTGAATTACAGTTTCCTTTTGATTGCAGATATCGGTTATCCTTCCCTTTCCTTTTGATATATTTTTCTATGTTCTCTTGTTGTATATCGTTTGTGAGATATCAATGCAGAGCGTTTGTTTAGTTCATGCTGCAACTATTCTAGTTAGCCACAATGATTATTGAGCTTGCGTCCGTATTAGAGATTGCAACAAAGAGGTGGATTTTGTCAACTATTCTCAGTCTGTTCTAGAGTCACATACAATATGAATCAATGAGCAGAGTGAATATTTGAGCCAGAAACAAAAAGTCTATTGTGTGCAGCTTTTGTTGATGATACACGTCTTTTCATTGAATTGAGGTTTAATCATAATAGAAAAAAAATGTATTTGAAATAGAGCTTTGTTTTTCAATAAAAGTGCATACTTGTGTACTGTATTTTATATACTGTTGATTTTTTATATTGACGAGCAATTTTGACATTTTGGGTTTTACTAGGTTTTGGCTTTTTGAGCATGACTAGCAACATGAAGATTCCCAAGTCTACTGTTATTGGAAATCGCAGAAAATTCTTAAAAGTGAGTATATTATTCTAGTTTGAATTTTTGTAACGACCCTATAATCGAGTGCTTAAACTTAGATTGATTGGTTTATATTATGATGTTCTAACTCTTTGTGCGCATGTAGACTAAGCTTTAATTTTGATGAATTTGGGAAGAGCTACAACGGTTTGCATTTGCGAAATCCCAAATATACTCTTTTGTAATTAAAGAAGATATGATTAGTTTAACATTTACTTCTTGTTTTTACAGGCTTCTGTTTAGATTCTAAATTATATTGTTTTGCGCTTAAGACGCTGCTAGTCTTCAATTATTGAATGTTGATAGAAAGTTAAAAATCTGCCTTCTTCAAGTATTACTCAACCACCACAAGAACCTAGAAAATATATTGATAGATGAAAATGTAATGTTAAGAGGTGAGGGAGATTACTCATCTTGTTCATAGTTAAAATAAAGGAAAATTTCATGAATACCCCTAATGTTTGTGATATTTGCATACATATCCCTGCTTTTTCAGAAAATTGCACAAATACTCTTGGACCATAATTTATAGGCATTTATTTCTTGTGCTTGTACTTCTTTCATGACCAATGTTGAAGAAGGGAATGCAATGAAACAAAAAAGAAGCACCTTGTGCACAAAGAAGGGAAGTGGCACACACGACAAACAAACGCCTAAAAATTATGGTCCAAGGGTTATTTGTGTAATTTTTTAAAAAGCAAGGATATTCACTAGAAGAAAAACAAGGATAAACGACTCCACAAATCACAACAACTAGGTCACTAGAACTGCCTTGCAATTACACAAACAACTGCACAACAACTGCACGACTAGCTTGTAGTTATGCAAAATGTTGTGGAGTTGTTGTACAATTGTAAGGCTGGTGACTTAGTTGTTTATCCTTGTTTTTCTTCTAGTGATTTATGCAAATATTGCAAACTTTAAAGTTGTCAATGAAATTTTCCCTTGAATCGGGGGATTACAAGGTCTTAGGGCCAACTTTCATGTTGTGTTTGAATTAGTTAATTGCATAAACAACAAAGGAGCTACAAAGTCATGCATAGAAGCAAAGTGTGTTAGATAAAAATATAAATAAAAATTGAAATCGACCTTCCAACATGTTTCTTGCAATCACAAGAATCTTGATCATTTGAGTTTTTCAAAGTTGGAAAACATTGATTTATGTGGCCAATTCTAATACAATGCAGAAGTAAGCTATTGTAGAAACTTCATGGCATTAATTGTCTCCTCATTACAAGGTGAAGGTGAAATTTCCTACCAACCGCCTCTCTTCACTATATTTTGTTTGTAATGTGCATCATTCTTGAAGAAGATCTTAGGGCCTCTAAAAACTTGACAAATCTACATTGTGAGCGTGATGCCAAACTAACTCCAATCTAGATAATATTATTGAAATGAACAAGCTAGGTAATCGAAATAAAAAAGTTTTAAGAATTTAGTATTATATAAGTAGGAAATTCTTAGACACTTAATTTAATAAATTTCAAACTATCAATTTTTAGAAGTTCAAATAAGAGAAGTAAAGCTTAATTATATCGTGAAATGATTTAGAATGCTGTGGTAATATTTAAAAATACACTGTGATCTTTTATGTGCTCCATAAAACTTGTTTAGGTAAATATCAAAAGTATATTGCTAGATTGTCAATAAAAACAAAATTTTAAAATCTTCAAAATTTAGAACAATCATTACAAGAAAAATTAAATAATTGAAAATATCAACAACGATTATATTTGAATCATTCAACATTGAGGACCAATCATCTTGAACTCTTTTTTCTTGTATTGAATATTTGCTTCCACTTAAACGTGTTTAGGTTAGTTAAAAAACAATACTCCCTTTGTCCCAAAATGATCCTATTGACCTTTATTTAATGTCCCAATTAAAATGATCTTCTTGTTGGAAAAGGAAAGGAGCTAGTGACACTTGCACATAGTCCAAAAGCATGGGCATGCTAACCAATCTCATGCCATCAAGTGTGTGGCAACCGATGCTCTTCAAAAATACCTCAAAAATTTAGTTTTCAAGCATTTTGAAATCAAACTTTGAAAATTAATTTGAAACTTAAAATTCAGAACAATGGAAGGACATCAAACCCTATAAAAAATTTGAAAAATGGTTATTGTTGAGCTTAATCTATACATTTTGTGTAACAAGAAGATCATTTTGGGACGGAGGGAGTAACAAGCACGATGCAATACATGAAGAGGCTTCAAATGTACGTCGAGAGAACTTCATCCTTAATTCATATTTAGTCCATCCTCAGTTCATCTGGAGCTCATCGTGACTTCGTGAGTTCATCTGTAGTTCATCTGTAGTTCATCTGTAGTTCATCCAAAGTCCATCTATAGTTCATCCGAAGACCATCTATAGTTCATCCAGAGTTCATCTGCAGTTCATCCAGGACTCATCCAGAGTTCATCCCAGGATTCATCCAGAGTTCATCCAGAGTTCATCTTCTCTTCGTCCGCTTCAAGAGAAAATTTGAACAGGAAGGCAGAAGGCGCACTCCTCTGGCTCTTGTTTCTTGGAATGGGAGACTGGCATTGTCACTGGAGATGTTGTCTCGACTCTCGACAACAACCTCGGATCAAGCCTAAAGCTTATATCTTTGAAATCGCATTATTTCGTCTCGCAGATGATCAGGAGCGCACCGCATGGATGATCAATAGCCTCTTGAAACAGCTCCGATCGAGGCGTGACAATTTTCTCATACACTGGTAACTTACTCGATGCCTACAAATGCAGTAATAAAATTCATGTTTGCTCTTTTTCCCCTGTTTTCCTCACCGTTTCATGTCCACTCGGGCGTCGAATGAATATTAAAGTATCAATCCATTTTTGAAGCGCATTCGTGAGCCTTTTTCTAAAATCTCCAGCGGATAGAAATTTATGTAGCTTCTAAGTGCAGTAATCCTGCGATGTCACATACTGTGGATCGAAATCTTGAGATTGTATCGTCCTTCATTGAGGTTTTTGCTCAAACAATCAATGACTGTACAATTTAGCGATGTTCGTCGGAAGCTGCACGAGTATCCGTGTCTTCAAGACGGTTTGATTACTGGTTTACTCGGCATTATGGATGTTTTGCAAAAAATTAGGGCACAATGCAAGTTTGTATTGATTTTCAACCGAATGAATGTGTTTTTACTTTTAATTGTGAACGCTTGTAGATAGGGTGAAGTGACTCAAACATTCTTCTATTTTGTTTGTTTGCAGTCTCTTTTCCAAATTCCATTCCATGAAATGTCTTCGTTTCGAATGCGGAAAGTCACTACGGGATGACATGACATCAAAGAGAATTCGATTACATGCTGATTTGCATCTATGCCGGGTCAGCTTGGAAACATGAGTTTGAATAGGTCAGGGTCAACAATCAGCACCAACATTGACAAGGTTCCTGACAAAGGATGGAAGAATGTGTTCATCAAGGGGCTGAAGGTAGCGTCATCATGGGGAAGGCCACTGCAGGAAGATTACGATCCGTCTACTTTGCCCGGCCAACTCAGAAGTTTTTCTCTTGATGAAGCGAAAAGCCAATCAAGAACGAGTCCTAAAAAGAATGATACGAAGGTGTTGGAGGCAGGCTCGAGTAAGGTACCGACGAAAAAGGATAATGCCCGGCAAGCAGCTAATGCTCTTGCGACAGGACCAATTGGTACGATTTTGTGGCGCTATTCTTGACTTGTGCGTTCAACGTGTTAATTACGAATAGATTGCATTGAAGAGCTGACAAGGACGATTAGTTTCTAACCAGAACATACAGTCATACTGGTTTGAAAGAATGTCCAGACGGTAGCAACCAAGAACGTGCGTTTTCTTTTTCTCATGTGAAAGGCGGCTCTCGGTATTTTTCGCTGAATTTCTACTCTTATCGCTATTTGTCTACTGAAAAGTATAGGCTGTGAGATCAGATAAGAAGTGCTCTACTCATGGTTTTATATTCCAAATCTTTTTGTTAATTCCCAAATTAAAGGTAAAAGAGGGCTTGAATTTTTTGGAATGTATTTGATATCACTTCCTTGTCATCTAGGTGAATGTGGTTACAGGTCTAAGATCCGCACTTAGAACAACCATATTTCACACATTGAAGTCATCCAACTATTTGTAGGTGGTCCAAAGCCAAACCAAGGAAATGCAGCTGATGGAATTTCTTCCAGAAAAAATAGTCCTATATCGAAGGGCACTATGAGGGTGATGCAGAGCAAGGCTCCTGGCGTGACAAGCACTTTTCTGCAGATAAGGAGTAGTAACGAGTTCATTTCATTCGCGAGACAACGGATTTCAGGTCAGAATGCTTTCCAAACATATTTTGTCTACTTACATACTTTACAAGTAAGTTTGTAGAGATTACCTGGAAATGACTGGTCAGTTTGGAGTTGGTTGTGCAGGAGATTCGCCTCAAGGGATTGGATTTAGTATGGATGGTGTGGATAAACAACCAAGTAATTCAATCCGTGGTCTCAGCAGTCCAATGGAGTCAGAAAGGCAGGTTCCGGGTATTGGCAGGGTGAGAAAAGGAGATGACCAGTCTGCCAAAATGGATGGAGTTGCATCGTCCTTAGGCTGGGACGTTGACACAGGTAAAATCTTGATGTGCGTCCAGATGAGAGAGAAATGAGAGTTCAGCTTGTGCTAGGTGAGTATTGTAATCTCTTCTATACGTAAATGGGGCCCAGGTTCATAGTGAATATTACAGTTCACTGTCTACTTGTCTACTATTTCGATATCTGAGTAGGACTCGGTCTGTAAGCATAAGTTCTTTTGGTAGAAGCTGTCTTTTCTTTTTCCATTTCTTATGCCTTGTCGTTCGCAGATATTGTCTAACTACTACACGCTACAACATGCTTCCTTCAAAAACCTTATTCCACTTTTTAACAGCTTGTGTATGCACTATTTATAAAGAAGAGGTTTAAATGATGGTGAATAGAGTCACTTACCTGGTATATAATCAAACTCCTGAAAATTAGAACAATTACAATCGATACAACGCCATTTTCCAAATGTGATAAGAACCTCAAATTACTGAATTTTATTCCCTAGGGTTGTCTTTCGTATGTCAAAGCAGAATACACATAATCATTTGGTTCTATTCTGTTATTCTGTTGTCTAGTGATTCAGTCATTTCTGCACGATGTCAATTATTCCTGTGTTCCGAAATTCAGGGCTGCCGTACTCAGATACTTGGGACAACTTGCCTGAAGGGTTTGATTCACATCCTTTCACTGAAGGCAAATGGGTACCTCTTCCTCATAAAAGATTTCTAAAGGCGGCAGACTCATTTGATTCGTTAGGAAAAATGGGAATCGCTGGAAGCAGGCTATTCCCGCCTATGGGTTCACCGCTGAGTGGCCGAGCTCTAAGTGAATTCACAAATGATGATGGATGGGAAACTGTATCAAGATCAAAGAAGAAGACGTCTCCAGGAAAAAAAATCTGAACAATCTAAAAGCAGGAAAGATGCGTTTGAATAGAGCATTTTTGCAGGATAGTAGTGGTACTGCAAGAAATACAAGCAGAACAGTCGAGGACTTCGAACTTATGGGAAGAAGACTCGGTGGATATAATAAGATAGCAGGTCCTCAGGAGGAATTTAGGGACGATAGGACAGAACTTCGTATTTCTTCTCTCATTCCTAGAGAATCTCACAGGGATTCTAGCAGAGCCAGAAATATGGACATGCTACATGGAAAAGGATCTTCAAATGTATCTCCTTGTAGGCAACGCCAGTTTCTCAGTTCGAGTGATTCAGTATACAGCATTAAGAGTCGTGAGAGATCTCCTTTGAGGGGCTCCGACGGTGTATCAAGAGTTGGCACTTCAAAGACTGAGACCAAGGCAGACATCATGAATGCATTTTCCCAGGATCTGGTACTACGACAATCGAGAGAAGACGCTGAAAAACAAGATGGTTCTTTTTTAGGTATTTGGTTGCACAGATTCTCAAGGCTGTCTACTAAGAAATTATCTAATCGCCACAGTCAAGCATCTATGCATTATTATGTCCTTTGTTGCATAGCAGTAGGCAAATTCCATGTCAGAAAGTATCATGCTTATTGATATTGGAATTCTGTAGTTCCTTTCATTGTATGAATTGTAGACATCAACCTATGCTATTTGAGTGTGTTTTATGTATCTAAATGGTTCGCTTAAAATCTCTTTTGGAGCAACCCCATTCACATGAATCCACCTGTAACGGAGAAATGATCAAACAGATGAAACAGATGACGTAGACCATGAGTCAGTAAGCACTGGAAACGACAACCAATTCTATATGGACAACGTTGACAATTCCGACGGCTACAACATGGATGACGATGATGATTATGAATCGGATGACTCAAAGAGAAGTTATGGAACCAAGAAGAAAGCAGCTTGGTGTCAATCATTTTTTCAAGATCTCAGCTTCCTTTCTTTTGAGCAAATCCAGGAGTATGACCGCGAGTGGCATTGCCCCGTCTGTCTTGAAGGTGACGGCGCTCATGATTGGTACCAAGGTCTGGGGTCCTTGGTAACACATGCAAAGGCCATAAAAAAAAGGTGAAGTATTCTTTATAATTGCTTCAGGAGGAGGCATTGTAAACAAGTAATATAAAAATCCCTTATTCAAATGCATCTCACTTTCTGATTCTGTGAAGTCGATTGATGAATTGGTTTCTAGAAGTAGGCGCGTGAAGTACCATCTAGCATTTGCGGAGCTTCTGGAGGACGAGATTCATATAAGAGCTGTTCAAGCAAATTCAGGATCTCGCAGCTTTGGACGATGGAAAGGGCTCCAAAAAGAGAATAGAGAAGTCAAACAGCTAGTTTTGTGGCCACCAATAGTTGTTATTCAGAACACAATGCTGGATTTTGATGATAATCTGAAGGTGGCCTTTTTGTTCCTAATTACTTGTTTATTGTGCGCATTCCTGTGCGCTGTGATTCGGTTATTATGTTCTCCCTGTCTTATGAACACCCAGTTGTGAGCTCTGATCGCTTGTAAATGATGATTTGAATTGTAAGGGTGTGGTGAGATAGAGGCCAGTACAATCAGCAGACACTGGGTACTCATTGAAAAAACATCTTGGATTTGTGCTTGCAGTGTATTGGTACGAGAAACAAGGAGCTAATGGATCACTTTAAAACCTACAATCCAAAGAAGGCTCGCCAAGCTTATGGACCTAAAGGTTATCGAGGCATCAGCGTCTTGTTTTTTGAAGCGTCGCCTGCTGGGTATCATAATGCCGTAAGATTAGATAAGCATTTTGCTGACACCAAATGTTCCCGAACGAACTGGGACGACCCAGGGAAACTGATTTTTGAACCAGGTTAGAATGTTCTGAACTTGAAATTGCAGCTCATATCTTCCCATTATGGATATCCCTGCGAAAACCTTGAACGAATGGAAATCAATTTTAAGATATTGAACGAAAGGATCGCGAAATTCTTTTTTTATCGTTCGGCAGCTTAATCACCGCCATTGCAATTATTGAGGCCCGTGATATCTCTGCAATCTACTGTAGGACACAGAAATTTCCCAATCCTTTTCTGGAACGGAAACTTACTTAAAAAAGAGTGTGATGTCACCGAAGTACCTCTTTGCAGGTGGAGGTGGGGCACGTATCCTCTATGGGTACATGGCAACCAATGCCGACCTTGAAGACTTTAATCGTCATAACACAGGTACAGTAACTTCTGTCTTTCTAATTGCGAGTTTTCGTCGCTTTCCGACTGTAAAGGCGTGCTTTATTTTATAATACTACAGAACTTTACAAAAGTCAACATACACAATAAATATTTAACTCGCAACGAGAATTAGGCGTATAGAATCTTAAATGTTTTGTAGTCAATTCATACTGTTTATATGAATCGAGTTTCTCCGTAATATCGCTATTGATTAGTAATGACAAATATTGCCACTTGTGAGAACAGCTCAGTGAAAGTGGCCTCTATACTTTAGCATGAAGGGACCGATTTGTTGGTTGTGTTCATTGCATCACGTGCCAGTATCCTTTGCCGCTATGCAAGTATCGAATTTCTTTTGAGGTGAGATGACGTTGTCATCTCCCGGACAGGAAGGAGTTTTATCAAATACAACTTGAAGCCATTGCAGGAGGTTGTGCTAGATCCCTTGCGGCTCCTGGATGCCCAGAACATGAAATCGATAAACCTGCGGACCAAAGTTCAGAAAGAGCACAATAGTCGCGAGGCATCACGAGAAAATGTGTTTGTGATACCTAGTAATTGTCAAAAGCGAGAGCAAGAGCTTGAAACCTTGCAACATTGCGCTGAGAATCAACTTATCACTAACAAACAGCAGGTTAGTTCTCTAGAAGGCTCTTCTACCTCAAGGGGCTTCATATATCGTCTGGTATATGAGCTGATAATGTTTCCTTAGGATATATTAGGTTTGTGGGGTGACTACGTTTTCCACGAATAAGGCTATATTCGTTAATTTGGGCCAAAGGGTACTTTTCGGGACTTTCAAATTTTGAGGTGAAGGATTTAGGTGATCACCTAAAATTGAGCTCAGCATTTTTTATGCACACGTGTCCTCACCTGAGAGGAGGAATTTGCGAGGGAAAAAGTCTTAGTGGCTCAGACTGAATCTGATACCTTTGAATCTGGTTTAAGGTAAATTTTTGGGTTTAAGGTCACGTACAAAGTGGGACACCCCAGTGGCCCAAATTAACGAATATGACGTTGAATGCTTCAATACCATATTAGTTTTCAGATATTAAATCATACAACACGCAGTATGCTTGTTCATGTTGTGTTTTCTGCTTTGTTTTTTTACATTACCTGTCGACCATCAGTATGTTAACAATCTCAAAAATGAGACGTGATGTTGGCTTTGATGCAGTTAGATGACTTGGAAGAATCTTTTAGAATGGAAAGATTTCATCTGGAGGAGGATACCTTATGCAAGGATAAGAAGATCCGAATCAT
Organism: Ulota crispa; assembly: GCA_963920765.1. NCBI lineage: Eukaryota > Viridiplantae > Streptophyta > Bryopsida > Orthotrichales > Orthotrichaceae > Ulota > Ulota crispa. The sequence continues at coordinate 9,330,076 of OY987245.1, forward strand.
GAGAGAAGCCCATGAAGAGTCTCATCGGAAATCGAGAATAGAGCAATCAGAAATTCAAAATCAAATTGGCCTTTCCAATGAGGAACAGCAGTACGATCACCCTTCCTCTACTTTCTCTAACACGGCAATATCCCATAGCTAGTACTACAACATCCTCGTCTTTAAGAGTTTTCAGCATTTTCTTGGTGAGTTATGCATGGCTTCATATATTTTGATGTAGTTAGCAGAGGGCCGAAAAATATTACTCCAAGTTGAGTCTTAAATAGACAATGGAGCCTGTCACATAAAAAACCGATTATGTAACCCGGAAAGAACCTTCAACACCATATTCAATAAATTGGGAACTTTGTAACATAATGGGTTTAAGTTGACCACTTAAACCGACCATTAGGGTACAACTTGGATATCTGGTTTTCCCAATTTAATGAACATGGTGTTACTTCACTAGAGCTCACAACAAGAATCAGCTCGAGCGCCTGGTTAAATCCTCTTCGCCACTATTATGTAGCGCATAGTGTTTTCAGTATAATTAGAGTGTTAGTAACTTATAGTCAGTATAATTAGAGTGTTAGTAATTTATAGTCAATATCATAAACAGAATCTTTGCCATAATTCATGAAGAGGTCTCCGTATGGTCACCATGATCATGTGAAGGTCTCTATATGAATATTGTGACCATCCTATGAATCGTAGGAAAGATTTCCATTATGATTTCTAATGGTCCTTCATATACTGAAATTCTAATGAAAATTCCTGTAGCTTTTTATTATGAGTTTCACAACAATTACAAATATTAGGTAAAAGTGAATCTAGCTTAAAACTCAACATAGCACAGTAGTTTTTCGCCATTGTGCCATATGTCCTTGCTGAATTGTGAGTATAGATTTGAAAATTGCATCCAGGACGTTAACATACAAGTATACGTGAGCAGAGAGTGGCGGCCAAGTTTGTACAGCTTTTCAAATGAAATCTCAGTATATCCTTGTTTATGTCTGATCTTTAGGATGGAGAGCGCAATCCCGATGGAGTCCGAGGGCGTCGAAGTGAGTTTAGGCAATGCTCAGGCTTATGAAACTGAGCGTCTTAAAATGATGGAGAAACATCATCAGCTGCGCCTCCACTTCCAGCGGCAGCAGCACGAGGCAGCCATTGCTCATGAGAAGCAGCTCAAGGCAGAAGTGGAATTGCTGACAACAACGTACCAGGACAAGTGGCTGTGTTGAGATGTGGGTTAGCATATATCTACCCACTGGATTACAATGGCCTCCCCAAGGAGCGTATCCAGGTGAGGATGATTAGCACCTCAGTAATTCTTTTCTTTCTTATGTGAAATCTTTTGGTAACTTTGTGACTGAAGGTGACTGTTGTTTGTTCCTAAGATTCTGTCCATAGAAACCGTCTACTAATGGAAGGGATGCAGGTAAAACATCTCCATAACGTTCTCTACCCTAGACGTTAGGGGTCCCCTTCCAGCCCAGCCCAGGTAAGGCAGGAGGTTCATAAACCAACCATTTTAAGCCTATTTAACTCATCAATGACAGTAATAGATATCTGCAGGAACTCATCAATGATAATAATTGATATCTAAAGGAATATATATCTAAACAAATATATAGATATTTGAAGGAACATGTCACTTGTTCCAAACATGCCACTCATTTCAAGATAGGGAATGCATTTAAAACATGGTCGCTTATGAAGTCTCCTACCTTATATAGGCCCAGGATATCACCAAGAAAATGTAGTGAAACTATTAGTTCCTGGCCATTCCCTGTCATTAAAACTTGCATTAAAAAATCCTAAGAGGACTGGAACAGACCTTGCAATAAGCCTGAGCTAAAGCAGAACAGGCCGTTTCCAAGTCTGTGCATGTCCTGCTTCATTCTCATAGTGCCCTTCATCCTTATGCTAATTGGTTAAGTCTCCTTTCTATTCCTTTCATATTACTTGTCAACCATGCAACTAAGTCTCAAGACAAGGTTCCATACTGAACGGGTCCTATTATCTTGCTTTCACCACTCAAGTGAGACTATGTGCATCTATACTTGCATCACACTCTTTATTTTCATCTTTAACACTGCTCTCACACCATCTTCAAGTATGGGAGAATGGGCATCAAGAACATCCAACATTCAAGCCATCGTGGCCAACTCCAAGATATCGCAAGGCCTCTCTGAAGAATATTACAAAACCTGGAAGACTTCCGAAGCTTATCAACCGTTTTTTGAGAAATTCTGTGAATATCCCACTTATATAAACCGTGCAGTGCCCTCCAGCAAGTTCTCAAGTTCTTTTGAAACTCAGGTAGACAGCAACCACTGATGAAGAACAGCAATTGAACACTTCAAAACCACGAGGCCATATGCTAACAATCTCAAGCCACATATCGACAAATCATACTGATGAAAAAAAATGACAGCTCAGCTATAGGACTTATTATTCAATCTCAAGTTATATCTACAAGTCATACTAATGGAAAAAATACTAGTGGGGTTATGGGACTTGTCAATAATTTGACGAAGTTAATAATGGCTAGCTGAGATTCAAAGAATTCAAGAACTTGTTGGAGGGCACTGTATATCCTGAGGTGAAACGGGCTTCAGCTGTTGCTCTTTCGAAAACATTTGTTTGTGAGCACAGGTCTCACTACCATTCAGGAGCAAAAGCTTCCCCAGTTCTCTGCATTTCTAACAGTTCTCAATTGGCAACTTGAAGTGGAGAGAACAAACTCAATTGAAACAAGCCAAACAACATACAATATAATACTCATATCATAAGCAGCGAGCGAAGTCCTGTAATGAAAAGAAATATGAATGCCCTCACAATTTTAAACTTAAGCCCTAAACATCTGAATTCACTAAGGCTGTAACACTGGAGTTTATTGAAGCTGGTTGGCCGCCATTCACGAACTAGTCTTCGACTGGTAAGTGAGGCTTGAACGCAAAAAAATTCACGAGCTCAACAAGTGAGCTCTTGGTTTCTTCCTACTCTTTCTGTAGAAAGCTCCTAACGTCCTAAACAATCAATCCCTTAATGCTAGATGAACTCAGAGAGAGAAAAAGCTTGTAGAAAAACAATTATGAGAATTAATGTGGATAACAATAAATACCTCATAAGTGCATCTAAACAGAGTATCCATTGATACTGACCTTGGTCACTTGGAGTTGCAATCCTGAAGCTCCACGGCATGATGCTTGATTGACGAATTCTTCAGTGTCAACGACTAATGCGACCTCAAATCTGTATTTCTTTTCCAGATTCGGATTCTGGCGCCACCGTTGAAATATACATCGTCGAAGGCGGGGTTCAGTTGAAGCAAAGCTGGTTAAGTAAAGAATGGTAATATACATTCGGCAATCTCAGCCGAATACATCATATTTATTTGGCTGAGAGTGCAGAATGATATTTATATTCGGCTGAGATTACCGGCTCCTCGACGAATACAATGTTGTCGTGACAGAATTGCCAGCATATAAATGTACAAATTAATTAAATAAGAAAGGGAGTTAGGGCAAAGAGCGTCACGCATGGGCCTCGTTCTCATCCGGTTCCTCCTCTTCCCAATCAAGCTTGATATCCTCTTCATCAGCCAGAATCATTGTATCTTGCACCATAGATTGCGCAAACTCCGAATCCATAACCACACTATTCACAATATGGATAATAAGTCTTCCTCTCCTCAGATCCGTCTCCGCACAAGTGATGTTGTTCACCAGAAGCCCTTTCCCTTGCACGCGAGTCAACGAGATCAAGAACCCCGACATCGCCTCATACACGACCTCCTTTCCAACCGGAATGTGCTTCGACAGAATCGACTTCGGCACCGCACTGAAGCTCAGTAAATGTGACATGACCGCATACGCAGCCGAATCCGCGTCCGAAAGGTCCAAGTCGTCTCCTCTCCGAAACATGCCGGATGCGTTCCGAAAGGCGTCATGCGAGGGAACGAACACCGTGAACGGCTCCTCCGTGGAGCCTAGCATCGCCAGCATCGCATCGCCAAACACACCTACACTCTGGTACTTGGATTTCAAATTTGAGAGGGAAGGAAAGAATAATCCGGACGGGGAGGGAGCTCGAACGTAGAAAAGGAGTGTCAGGACAAAGTAGGAAACCGCAATCAGAGCTCGTAACGTGAAGACGAAATGCGAGGTGGACGGTCGTAATGTCGGCAAGGCCATCTGCGACAAACCAGAATGGCTTATGCTTCTTAAAAACAACAACAACATCAAGAGTGGCCAATACTTAATAGAAAACACGAAGGATTAGTTCTAAAGGAAGAGAAAGCAGAGCTTGTTCTGATGCTAAGCATTTTAACGAGCCCTGGAGAGAGACAGAGTTGCGCATTTCCTCGAAGAGCATGCTTCTTAAAACAACAACAACAACAACAAGAGTGGCCTATGCTTGATAAAAAACACGAATGTTTAGTTCTAAGGGAAGAGGAAAAAGAGCTTGTTCTGATGCTAAGCATTTTGACGAGCACTGGAGAGAGACAGAGTTGCGCATTAAGCTTACCTCGAAGAGCTTCGACGTGAGAGCTCTTGTGCAACTTTCTGAAGCGGCGGTCACGAGTGAAGTGGACGTGACCGAGCGGGGGAGGAGACGACGTGCGGCTTCAGGACCCCCCCCTCCCCCCCCCGCTTTGTTTGAACTTGGGACTTGTATTACCGTGGTTGCAGATAAAGTAAGACCTCCTGTTTATCACACTTTCTAATATCACATTCATCTGCGAACATGTCGTGGTTGAGTACATATGTGCTTGCACGTGATATGTGTGGCAAAGAGTTCTCGTGACTGTACACTAAATAGTGCATTTAGGTTGACTTGACTAAATAATTAGGTTGCTTTTGGAAAGATATCTCATGACTCATGGTTTAGCCACTTAGAGGTGTATGTAACTTTTTAGATGTTAGGATTTCACATGGTTTACTACTTTGAAGTAGCTAGTTTGATTTTTTTGCAACTTAGATGTTGTTGTTAAGTTTTTTGAAAATACATTATTACAATGATTATTGTAGTATCAATAGATATTTATATAGTGTAGAATGTCAAGAAATTAATGTGGGGCAACTTAAATGCACTAATTAGTGTACCATATAATGTAATTCTTAGTGCACACTTGTATATGGGGCAGTTCACACTATGTCCCATGTCCCACTGAAGTTTGAGAATCTGATTGGCATATAGCCAAAAGTTGGGACTTAATGCTTCACACTATGCCCCATGTTGTGGTTGCTTACATGTGAGCACATTTTGGAATTTTGGTGCTAAAGAAGGTGGGATTTCACTCAAAGTTTGGGTTTACCATTTTTCTAAATCCAACTTTTAGCCCAAGTCCCACTAGTTTATTTGCATAAAAGATCCATGGCTATTTTTAATATTCTTTTTTTGCCCTTAATAACCATCTAAGTTGGGATCGGGCAATCAAATGGGACTTGCAAAGATGGGACATGGGACATAGAGTACCTAAGGACCTTGTAGTTGATTTTGAAATCCCTAAGTGTCTAAGCAAAAATTATGAATTTCACTTTGGAGGCTTATAATTTAAATAAGGGTTTTGATATGTGCACACCAAGGTTGATATATGCACACCGGGGTTCATATATGCACACTGGGGTTCATATATGCACACCGGGGTTCATATATGCACACCCTAGGTAAATTGTAGATTTCTACCACAAAAAAGCTGAATTTGAGAATTTTGAATTCAGATCTAGACTTAAAGACTATGATTTAGTCTAGAACCATTAAAAAAAGTTGCAATTGAACAACACCCAATGAAAAAGCTTATCTTTTTGTACAAAAAAAAGTAAAAGTAACACTTTTCCCCCTAGCTAAGCTTTTTCATTGGATGTTATTCAATTGCAACATTTTTAAGGTTCTAGACTAAATCGTGGTCTTTGAGTCCAAAATTGAATTCAAATTTCTCAAATTCACCTTTTTCAAGGTAGAAATCTAAAATTTACCCAAGGAGTGCATATATCAACCCTAGTGTGCACATACCAATTCCCTTAAATAAACAACTTCTAGAACACGGGGTTTTGTTATTCAAAGTTGTTGAGCATAATTCCTTCTTTTGATTGACGTTCTCTTTGTTTGTTCTTTGAGGCCTTTTACATGGTTTGTTTTTAGTTCTCTAACTTCTGAATTGAATGTTTTTGCTCGGGGAGATCACTTAGTGTATCTACAACTAACCACGTGAGTTAATTTATTTTTTGTTCCCATGTTTATTTTTAAATGAACTATGATTTCAACCTACAATTTTGAACATTGTTTTATCAAGACTATAAGATTCTATTGCCAAAATCTTCAATCTAAATAATATATTAAATGATTTCTAGAGAAGGTTGAAAAATGAACTAAAATGGCACATTTTCAACTCAAATATTTATAGAGAACACATTTAAACAACCATTGCATCAATATTCAAGAAATATAAACTTTCAATAGAGCCTCATTTTTGAGGATTTTTTGTGTATTTTTTAAAATGTTTTTTCTTATATAAGATAGGGGTGTGAAAGTTATTTTCAGCTCTGCAGTGTATTGTTTTACTTCAAAAACTTGTAACTAATTATGACTAACAAATAAAATTATCGATAATTCAAAACATAAACTTTCAAAGTAGGAGAATCTACTCATATTTTTTCCTTTTCCTTTTATTTAAGTTTTAGAACATAAGATAGGGGGTCCAAAATCTTAACGCATGTGGTTTGTAATAAACCCTCTGAGTGATCTCCCCGAGATGTTTTTGGCCATCTTGACACTTTAGTGTGAGCAATATTGGATTACTTTTTACTTTTTCCCTTTCTCTTGGCTCTTTAGATTGCTCCACATTCCTTTGTCAAAGTCATTGTGTTAATTACACTAGAAAAAATCTTACATTAAACGACTTTTTCACAACAACTAAAAATGTCATGAACGACTCAATTTTTTTGTAATTTAGTTGTTGTTTAGTTTTTTAGGACATTTGCATCATTGTGAACCAGTTGTTTAGGACATGGTTTTCTTCACATAATTATGTGATCTCTTGCAATTATAAATAAACCGTACATTTTTTCTTTGTATTCATATGCTTGGGTTTATATGGCAATATTAAAAACTAGAATACAAAAATTTAGAATTTTATCATATACTTATTTATCAGATGAAGAGTTAAATGATGCTAAAGAGTGTTAGCTATAGCTATATGATAGACCAAAAAAATCTTACTGCATGGTATTTGTTATCTGCCAAACACTAGAAGAAAATCGCGTTGGAACCCACTACCAGTGGTCTATGTTGAGTTTCATGTTTCCAACGCAAAATTTTGCTAAACACAGCAAAATTTTGCGCTGTACAGCAAAATTTTGCATTAGAAACATGGAACTCAACATAAACCACTGGACATTTTTAGTGGGTTCCAATGCGGTTTTCTACTAGTGAAAACAATAAAATTGACTAGACATATTGTTTTTGTAATAGGGTTATAAATTTCAATTTATTTTTTGATTGAAAATTGATGCTTGAGATTTATTAAATATAATTCATTAAGGGTAAAGAAGGAAATTGTAACAAAAAAGCAAGGTTACAGAACACAATCCTATTTTGTTCATCAATTGCATTGTACGGAGTAGTTACTTTTTGTTGAAACTATGATTGTACAGCATTTAGGTTATAAATAATATGAAATATATTAGTTTATCTTTTCTAAAACATTTGTTTAGTTCTCATGTTATTGAAGAGATGTTAGTTTCAGCTAAAAAAGACCCTTCTTGTACTTTGTTTTTTTAAGCAACCCCATATTTTTGTAGATTATGATATTAGATGTTATATTATGCATTTAGAATAGGTTTTGATACCATCTATAAACAAAACAAAAGTATGTAGAGCAATGGAAAAATTAGTCATACAAAAACAAGATAACATGTTAACAAATAATCAAGTTTTCAACGATGTGTATAAACGCATATTTAGATAAGCATTAATTTATCAACTTAACTATTTCACAAACCAATAAAATTCACTACAAATAAAATCATCTTACAAAAGTACCAAACTTTGGTGATTTGAGATACTATTACACAATGATAATCACATAATGTGCTTTGTACATATGTACTGTTTGTAGATTTTGCTCTAAAACTACTCTACAATTTCAAACTGAAATAAATGAATATAACTCTACAACATTGTAAGCGGTTTGGATGATTACATGAAACCATTCAATCATGATTTTTTTCATTTGTTGATTGAGGAGGAAAACAGTTTATGTGAGGAGGTCCATCAGTTGATTGACCAGATCATAAATTTGGTTGAGCTGAATAACCATATGGTTGAAGATGTATAGATGACAAATGATAAAGACCATGGTTTGATGGTTCATAAGGAGATGAAGGATATCCTTGAATATGTTTGTTATTTGATTGAGGCAACACAAAGGGCCTTTGAACATGCTCATTATACATTTGAGGAAATAAAGTGTACCTTTGAGCGTATTCATCATATGGTTGAGGATGTAGATCATGCCTTTGAATATTATGATAATATGGTCCATGTGGCAAATTATACATTTGAGGATGTCCATCATATGTTTGATGCTGTGGCATATTCCTTTGAGGATGTTCATTCAAAGTTTGAACATCCTTTTGAGCACCTTCATTGGATTGTTGAGGTGGAATAGAGTGGTGAATATACTCATGTTGTGGTTGCAAAGAAAACTTTTGAATTCGATGGTAGGGAGCTCTTTTGATCCTCTTTCTCTTCAATATTTTAGCCTTTGGAAAGTGCAAATCATATGGTGCAGAACTTGTAATCTTGCTATACAAAGATGTTGGAGATGTTGCTACTTGTTGTTGTCTTTGTAAGATTGTTTTGGGCATTATAGATGATGATGGTGTATGCTCTTGGAATGTTGATCTTTGACTTGCTTCAACCCTTGAATTTGCACTTTGGTTGTTGTTCGAAGGTACAACTCTTTTATCTGGAACTAAAAAAAATTCAAAGAGACTAAATTCAGGTTGAATAAATTGGTATCCTTGCATTTGATATTGATTGTCAGCTGTTGAAATTGTTGTACTAAATTCATATGGAAACTTGGTTGGTTTGGCCCATTCGGGACACGATATTCCAATTTGATTATTCATTCTGCAAAATACGTAATTTCTATGAATACATTGATTTGAGTTTGCACTACAAGATTTGTATTTTTACCTATGCACTCCATTACTATCCAAATAGACACTGTACAAACTTTGAGATACTAATAAGGAAAAATTCACAATTGTTTTGTACCACACAAAATGTATTCTAAGGTTTTGTTGGTTTTTCTGTTGCAAAAAAGAGTGTGGATATTATATTTCACAATAGTATATACATATTGATGTTGAAAGATGATATTTTTGCTATGTTTTATTTTTATAAAGTAAAATCTAGCTAAAAATATGTAAAAACATTTAAATTTGAATTGCTAAAAACAAACAAAATCTCACTTCTTACAAGAATGTCAGCAGTGATAAGCAATATTTATTTATTTTTAAATATCTATTTTGAGAAGTCCAAGTTTTATTTTTAATTGACATACTTTTGCACCATCATGTTGAAATTTTTGTATTTATATCCGATGATTATAATTCTTGAATTGCCAAATAGAACTTAAATGAAAATACATGGACTTACCGGATTCTACAAGATTTGAAGATGGTGTTTTTAATATATTATATTTTGAAATGTAATCACTATTAGAACAAAGAAATAGTAAAAGAAATTCAAATTTTAATGTAAACTAGGAGGTGCCATGTTTAATTAAATTTGACTAACTTAAGTTTATAAACATCAATCTAGAAATTGCTTTGGTTTGCAAAACATCAGGGGATACTTGCAAAACATTGAGATACATATCCAAATAAAAAAACTAGCAAAACTTAGAAAAAAAAAAAAAAGCCACATATTGGAAAACTTTTAATGTTGAGGGTTATAGAAGGTCCATAATTACATGAACAATCCATGAGTAGTAAAATAAACCTTTGTGATTATAAATGCGGCAATTAATATAAAAAAAACCACCCTTGCTAAATGATTCCTTCAATTGGTTTCAAAACAATTTAGTTGCACATAAGTTCATTTTATCTTACATGCAATGTATCAAAATTAATTAAAAAATATTACTTAACATTTAGGTTTTTCCTAAGGAAAAAATAACACCATTGTATTTTGTTTTATTAAATGCATCTTTATGTTTTTTAATCTTTAAAATGTTTAGAAGTTTACTATATTATGCCAAAAATACCTCAAGAAATGTCATACAACCCCAAAATAACCCCCTGAAGGCCAAAGGGTTTTTTCATAAAATTTTGATTTGTTCTTTAACAAAATTATTACAAATCATTTCAGGGTTTCATTAAAACAAAAAAGATTTTAAATTTTATGTTTAGAAAGCATCTCCAAACTCAAATTTCAAGAAAATGATTACAAATCCATTTAAATTGATAACCATGCCTTTGTCTTAAAGGCCCTTTGCAACCAATAGAATACAAGGTATTTTTCTTGTATTTGGAAGATGTCCATACGTTTACTACAATTGAGATTAACAAAAAGGTTGGAAAATAAGGTAGCAACACCCATAAGTTTGAAACTAAGGATTTTGGAGTAGGAAAATCAAGTGATGAACTTTGAAAAAAATATTGTTAAGTAAGGAAGAGGAATTAAAAAATATTGGCATCAATTTAAAAGTTCCAATTGCAACCATTAGTTCACAAAGAATTTTCAAAGCTCAAAATCACTAAAATTGTATAGTTATGAGTATTAGATGCTAAAAGTCATGTAGTCATGCTTGTAGGTTCATGTAATATTGACTTTTGCAACTTTTGGAAATAGTAGTATAATGGGTAGGCATGCATAAGTTGAGGGGCAATCATAATGACTAGCTCGACATTTAGGGGTTAACTCCAAAGTGCTTGAAGCGCCAAAATTGGGTGTTGATCAAGAAACTTTGAGACTTTGTTGTTGAAGGTAGAGATTTGGATTTTTTATTTAATTTGTTTATTGGAGAAACAGCGAGCTAAAGTTAAGTTCAATGTCCACTTTGAATTTCTTCCATACCACATTCTAATTGTTTTTGGTGGAAGCTAAATTGCAAGCATATCTCTTGTGCACCAAAAAGTGTGATGAATAGTGTCATTAAAGAGCTTATGATGAGCTACCACATTGGAAGAAATGTAGCAAGTTGAGAATAGCGTGAAGATTTCTCTTGGGCATTCCCTTGACTCCACCAAGCCCTAAAAGGCATTTAACACTCCCTTGGACAATGAGGACCCTTTTACTAAAATTTCATCATCTGATAAAATCTGAATGTGTTTTTGCACCAATTTCACTCAGAATGATTTTTTATATAAATTTGAATTCATTCGCAGTTGAAAATTCTTTCATTCAATATGATTTTTGGTCAATAATTGAAGCTAAACATTTTCTTTGTATTAGGTGGTAGCTTTTTGATAGTTGCATTGCAAGCTCGTGTGTGAAATTGTGATCATGGATTTAGAAGGGGAGTTGTTAGTTTTGAAGTAACAACATTGACAAGTACTAAATCATCATAAGTGGAGGTTTCCCAATTTTGTACTCAAAAGTTGCCAATTTGCATAACAAGTTTCAAACGGCTCCAAAAAAACAAAAAAAATTGTACATATCCACATTCAATCACAAATATCTTAACATCCACGTGGCTTTATTAGATTTTTTTTGATAACACCATCTGAAAGCTTTGAAGTTTAGAATCCTAATGTTACAATTTTTTAATCAATGTTTAATAATAAGGGAAAATTTCATAGATACCCCTGAAATTTGCAATATTTTCATAGATAACCCCGCTTTTTCAGAAATATCACAAATACCCTTAGACCAAAAATTTTGGGCATTTGTTTTGTTATGCATGTCACTTCCTTCTCCCTTTGTACACATGCATAACAAAAAGGAAGCACAGTTTGCGGACTTTGTGCACAAAGGGAGAAGGAAGAGTGACATGCACAACAAAACAATTGCTTGATAATTTTGGTCCAAGAGTATTTGTGAAATTTCTGAAAAAGTGGGGTATCTATGGAAATATTGCAAACTTCAAGTGTATCCATGAAATTTTTCTGTAATAATAATCTCACAACTGCAATTCCAAAACTTCTAAAATGCCTTCATGAATTGAGAAAAGTACCCTTAGGCATTTAGGGGTTAAGGGGGATCATTATTCACAATAGGGGAAATTACAAATAGGGGCATGAAAATGTAAAATATTATAGATAGGGGTGCAATTTCAAAATAAATACAAATAGGGGCACAACTTCAAAAAAATTGTAATTTTTTGTAACTTTTTTTTGGTTTGGACATTGGTTGATTACATTAAATGTTAGCTAACTTCCAAAAAACCCAAAAATTCCAAATTTTCCATCCCCTTTACTAAACTTACTTTATTTAGGCTTGATTTGGAGAGTCATTTAAGTTCTTAGAAATTAGCTACACCAAATAGTGCATTTAGGTTGCCCCATACTAATTTCTTGACATTCCAAACTATTTAAATACTTATTGTTGCTACAGTAAATTTCAGCAATAATTATTGTACTAAATCATTTTTAAAGGACTTGATAAATACTACAAAGTTGTAGAAAGACAAATAAGCAACATTCAAGTTGTAAACCAAGTGAAATTTAAGTATGTAAAGAGTTATATGCACTTCCAAGTGGGCAAGTGGTGAGTCATGAGATAACTTTCCAAGATAAGGTAACCTAATTGCAACCTAAATGCACTATTTGGTGTAACACTCAATGTGATGTGTCCAAATCAACCTATATCCAAACTAACAAAATTACAAAAAACTATATTTAAAAAAAAATTGTGCCCCTATTTGTAATATTTTACGTTTTCATGCCCCTGTTTGTAGTTTCCCCTCCACATTATGTGGCCATGGCCGCGCCTCCCCCTGCACAAGCTCGCCACGATCGCGGTCATAGCCATCGCCACAATCTCGGCCATAGCCATTCCTAGGCACTCTTGCTCCACGCGCTGGCCATGGCTCATGCTCGCGTGCAACCGTTCTCGCCGCGCTCGCCTCTGCAGCAGCTGCAACGTCGCAATGCCATGCTCTTCAACCCTCACACATTAATCATCTCCAGCCTCGCTTTGATCGCGCTTCTTTTCATCACATTACGACTAGGACCTGCGAGTAATCTTTCTGCACTCTCGAGCTCCCGCGCTGATGACCGACGCCTTTTTCCTGTGTATTCCAAGCTCTTAAATCCTCGCCGGGAGCTTATAAATGGAACGGAGCTTGTGTATCAGGTCAGCAACTTTTTTTATTATGCTTTTCAATTTTTTTGTATTTTCATTCAGATCGCTTCAAGAATTATGGTTAATTTGAAGGTCTACCGACATCGGAAAATTTGCATATAGATATAAGCTTTTAAATGGAACGGAGCTTTTGTGTATTAGGTCAGCAAATTTTGTTTGTTTTCAATTTTTTCAATTTTTTTTTGTATTTTCATTCAGATCGCTTGCAAGAATTATGGTTAATTTGAAGTTCTACCGACATCGGAAAACTTGCATAATATTTTAGTAGATATAAGCTCTTAAATGGAACGGAGCTGGTGTACGTATCAGGTTCAGGTCATCAAGTTTTTATTGTTTCTGTTTTTTCAATTCTTTTTGTATATTCATTCAGATCGCTTTCAAGAGTTATGGTTGATTTGAGGCTCTACCGACATCGGAAAATTTGTAGTTTGTAGATGTAATACAATTTCTGGATATCGACAATAAGATTTCAACAAACTTTGTCTAAAATCTAGTTAAGTAGTTGCATTTCCCTCCTTAAATTTCTTGTAAGTTTGTCAGGGGTCGAGATTTGGTGATGTTTAGACTAAAAAGGTTTCACTGTTTGATCAGGTTCCTTCCAATCCGAGAGCCGTTCTGTTTCTAGCGCATGGATGTTACTGCAAGGCGACCTTCTTCTGGGACAAGCATCCGGAGTGTGAGTCCTGCTCGGGGGCGCCAGAGGAGCGAGCGTTCGTGATCAAGGCGTTGCGGGCTTCGTTTGCTGTGATCGCGATTTCTAGCAAAGAGGATTGCTGGCGAAGGGACGATTCACAGCGAGTGAAGTTCGTTTTGGAGAGCTGGATTGATCGGTTAGGTCTCGTGGAGCTTCCGTTGTTAGGGTTAGGTGCTTCTTCTGGAGGTTATTTTATACCCAGGCTTGCGAAAGTGATGAAGTTTGACGCTATAGTTGTTATGATTGCTGAAGGGAGTTTTCCAACTATGCAAAAAAATTCCAATCCGCCGGTTCTGTTTGTGCACATGGTAAAGGATGGGACCAGAGCGGAGAGGATTCATGAGATTATTCCAGTGTTGAGAAAAGCCGGAGTTCAAGCTGATGAAATCCAGTGTAAGGAGGCGAATATTACGGATAATTTCTTCGCGAAGCGGATTCCTTACGTAGATCTTGAATTGTCAGTGAAATTGGAAGAGATATTGGAGCGGGGTAGATATCTGGATGGAAGGCGGTACCTGAAGATCGATCCTAGGTCATTAAAGCTGAAACAGGATATGAGGAAATCGAAAGATGGTCAGGAGCTTATGGATTCGCTTTCCTGGAGAAGTGAGCATTGGGAGCATCATATTCGGGAGGAGCTAAATGTTGCGTTTGCGTTTCATGAGTTCACTAGCCTTCCGACCAGGAAAATCATAGCGTGGTTTGAATCTCATGTCAAGATGCTTCCCAAGATTGCTGCTGCTGACAGTCTGAGTTCCTGATAAGCATCAATTATTCTAGCCGATATTCCAAAGTCAAGTCATGAAGGATGGTTGCGAGCCTATCCACGTGCATTCGTAAGTTTAAGCTTTCAACAACATTAGAAGGAACCCCTGTTTTTCTTGACAGATTTTTTTGGACGTCCACCTCTTTTTATATTACAATTTATGTTAAAATTAACATCTCAATGTTGTGTTTGATGTCAAAACTAACATCTTACTGTTATATTTGATGTCACAACAAAAAGTGGATGTCCAAAAAAATCTGTCAAGAAAAACATGGGTTTCTTCTAGCAAGCATGAATGCGATAGAAGAGGTAGATTCTAGCTAGCATGGATGTGGTAGAAGAGGATAAAGAAGCTTTTGCGGGAGGTTTTGAGGCTCGTTAGACTTCATAGAGCAAGTACCATTGCAAATACCGCTCGACTAATTCCAGCCATCTCCAGGTTAGTTGTTCGGGCTGGACTAAGTAGCCCGTGTTTTCAGTTCCTCGTGAACTGGAAAAGGCTATATTCATCAAAAGATCAGTTCGGAGAGAGCATAGATTATCTTGTTAGAAATTGAGTCAACCCTGTAGTAACGCTCATCACCTCCTTGTAAGAACTACTCTCCATCTTTTATTCTAGCTCCTTGTAGCGCATCATTAAACTGGTGTGTTAGTACACTACATTGAATCAAAGCGAAAGCTTGCGTTCAAAAGCAAGATCTAATTGTATCTTGCTGCATTGCTTTTCCAACCCTTGTGCCAATATGGCTTTGTTAACTTCGTCCGTTACACAATTAGGGGCTGCCAAACAGATGTTAAAAGTTTTCCACTATATAGAAAGGGTTTTCAAAAACCTTAGGTTATGATTTCTATCGTCTAGATCTCTTCATAGTAGCACCTTGAACTAATCTATAGAACACTACTGGATCTAATCTCTTTCTACTTCTGTTTGCACTGATGCAAGTTGGACTTCCAAAACTCGAGCTGCAGGCTGTGGATATTCGAATTGACAAATCTGTACAAAAGATTCAGGGCTAGTGCTACTGACTGGAGACGTATTGTACACTTACTGGAAGCAATGCCGTTTTGGTTCTTCACGAAGGCAAGGCTGGAGTTTAATTTAGTGTTGGGGCTCTCGGGCATCAATAATTGATGGATAACTTGTTCGGTCTTGGAAAACAAGCCCATAATGGTTATTCGCTTGGGGACTCTTCAGATTACTGCCGAGGACCCATATTTTGTGCACTTTCTCCCCGAACGTCCGCATTACCTGATCGAAGTACATACTCGTGACGTTGAGCTTGTTCATGTCAACGAGAAAGCTCCGTGTCTTCCCTTTGGTCAATCCAAAGGCATGTGTGCATGCTCCTGCGCACTGCCTGGCTTCAACAAGTGATGTCAAGACTACTTTCTTCTTGCAATCCTTTGGTCCGCAGATGCCTAGATATAAGATACCGTCCATTGCTGCTACTTCAAGTCCTTTAGCCAAGACCTCTTGAGCGAGAGACTCGGTCAAGGAAGGATGAAGTGCAATGTCATCCTCGAAGAAGAACCGCCATGAGTCGAGTGCAGCGTGAGGGTCATCCACAAATTGTTGAAACAGGTACGTGAATGCCATCCTATTGGAGAATACTTTCTTAAACCTGTCACTGCGTTGCTTCCGGTTGCCTGCCCGGTACTCTTCCATGGCTTTTCCTATGGCATCTGATTTGTAAGACAATGGCACGTATTGATGTGGTGCAATCCCCAGTTTCTCAAGCACTCCCTTGGAATGATTGTACCGCTGCTCTTTGTTGCTGACGATGTATCCATGCAATTTTTTATAGTCGAATCCAGTGGTAGTGTTGATGATGTTCGCCATTGGCGTTGAATTTGATTTAACTTGTACTCCTGATGGGCTCTGCAGCTGCGCTAGGTTGGCATTGAGTTCGACCACGTTGGATTGAACCACCAATTTTGTGATGAATACCGTGGAAGCAATAATGCCAAAGCAGACGAGGAACTGGACCAGCATGGTCACTTTCACGGGAATGATGGTCATGGCTGGCGCTGCTTGAGGATTCATGGTATTTACGCACACCCCTCACATCTGATAATAGACCTTTCTGCACAATAGTAAGCAATTATACCTGCGTCAGTTGCTTTTGCTAAGTGTATCATAGAATTTGACAAAGAAATCAACCAAGCGTAGCATTCTCTGAAATGCGTGTAAGGTGATATTGCATTATGATTTGGCGCCATCTCCTACACTCATCCTTGTTACCAACAGCAACTCAATCCATTCTGTTGTGCTTGGCTAACTGGCCATGGCGAGTTTCAACTGCACAAGAAGTTTATACAGGTTGGTGATTTTAATGAGAAAGAAATTCATACATATCCACATAAATTAAATCAAAGGAAGTTTGCGGTCTAATACCCAAGAATCTCTTCATATTGCTCTTCTGCATACATGTTGAAATGATGTCCTCAACAATAAATGTAAAATCCATGCTAGAAGAAAAATAAAAATGTTGGGATTTGGCTCCAAAGTTGGGATTTTGTTCTTGCTAGATCCAATTCTTTGAGAAAAGTTTCAAATTTTTGATGCCAAACTTTCCAAAAAGTGTTGGCATGTAGTTATTTCCAAGTGTACTATAACTTGGGTTTGGAACTTTGCTATCTGCTATAAGTCTTGATTTTTAATCTCTCAGCCAACGCAATGTTTATAAAGGCCAAGACCTCTCATGCACACGCAATCTCAGGTTTGCGTCACTAGTTACTTGGTGCCCTTGTTCCCAGTGGCCTAAATGTGACTCAGTGCCCTTGCGAGAGACCCTTACCCTACATATTTTCCCTAATGGACCTTACACATCTTCTCCCTATAGGGTTCAATACAAATTATAGTGGTGCTTGGTTAGTGTCAACACTTTGGGCTTGTAAAAAGTGTTGACTTTATGCAAGCATTGATCATAATCAAATACTCTATTTGTATTACTTCTCTAGTTCTAGGGGTTGCAACTTTGAAAGTGCTTTCCCATCCATGTTTTTGGTACACTAACCAAACGCCTTTCTAATTGATGAGTCAAAATAGGCATTGATGAAAAGAAAACGTTAACCATATGCAAGCACTTGACCTTAACCAAGCTCATAATACATGCTTTTGAGCAAAAAGGGAGTGGGGTTGTGATGCTATCCATTTGTTGCTCTTACAAAGGTTGACACTAACCAAGCACCACTGTAGTAGTATAATGCACTTCAATTTGTTTTCAGTGTAAAAGTATGTATCCCTCATAAACAATTGATATTGAGTAATCCAAAAAATAAAAATACTAGTCAATCAAGTGTTTTCTAACAAATTATTCTAGCTAAGTTAGAACCAAATCTACAAATGGTAGAATCCTACAACAAGGAGCAATTTTAGGTGCAACCACATCCTACAACATGGCCACATTGCAATGCATAATCACCCTCCACTTGTGTTCATGTATGTGGCTAAGGGTATGTTCACACTTGATGGTAGGAAGGATATTAGCAATATGAATGCAATCTAAAGGTGTGTCCAAATGCATCTAATTTTCTTTTGCTACTACCCCTCTTAAAACCAAGTGTGAACATACTCTAAGTTTGCAAAACCTTCTACCACATGCTTTTTTTTCCTTACTACCAAAATGTGAATATCACAATGTTGGATTTGAAATTCTAGCACACTCAGCAGCTTGAACTAATTATGAAAATCTCATTAAAAAGCACCGCCCTGCAGTGTACTCTACTGTGGCTGTTGCTAAAGCAGCTAAACCAAAACCTATACAAATTTTGTTTTTATCTATGAAGACACTCTACTAAGCATGACCTTGACTCAAACTACCTCAAGCTGAGCACACCTTCAAGACAATCTTAGTAAATGAAACTCAGATCAACATAATAGTGTGGATGGACACTTGGACCTCTTAATTTGGACATTTTTACCATATTTGTATTAATTAGGACATATTATGCTGGTTAGGATAGCTTGGTCATCACAATATTTTCTATAACGTCACAACCTTGGCAGAAGGAAATAAAAACAGTACGCTAATTAAACGAAAGGAAAATTTTATGGATAGCAGTAACGTTTGCCATATTTGTATAGATACCCTTTGATTTTCAGAAATTGCACAAATATTTTTGGACCATAATTTAGACATTTGTTTTGTTATGCATGCTACTTCCTTCATGACTAATGTGAAAGTGAAGAGTGAAATAGAATAGAAAAGAAGGAAAGTGCGCACAAGAGAGAAAGAAATTACATGCACAATAGAACAAAGGCCCTAAAAATTATGGTTCAAGTATATTTGTGCACTTTCTGAAAATTCAAGGGTATCTATACATGGCAAACTTCACTGGTATCCATCAAATTTTAGGAAATTTTTCTTAGATACCCCGGAGGTTAGCAATATTTACATAGATACATTTGCTTTTTCAGAATTGCACAAATACCCTTGGACCATAATTTTAGGCATTTATTTGTTGTGCTCATACTTCCTTCATGACTAATGTTGAAGAAGGGAATGCAATGAAACAAAAAAAAGAAGAAACGTGTGTACAAAGGAAGAAGGGAAAGTAGCATGCACAACAAAATAAACACCTAAAAATTAAGGTCCAAGGACAACAAACTCTTGTCAATCCTCTTGTAAGGATCTGCAATCGAATTCCATGTGTACTAACAGGGAAATGTGACAGAGGGATGAATAGCAGAACAAATAGTCTGAAATATTGAACCGCTCACAAGGAAAATATAAAGAATTCCTGCCTCTGACAGAGGGAAATGAACAAAAATTTGCTGTGAAGGATATTTGTGCATTTTCTGAAAATTCAGGGGTATCTATACAAATACAGCAAACTTCAGGAATCTCCGTACAATTTTCCCGACTAGAAAGCAACTTAACATTAATAATGAAGGAAGTAGCATGCGTAACAAAATAAACGCCTCAAAATTATGGTCCAAGGGTATTTGTGCAATTTCTGAAAAATCAGGGATATCTAATATGGGCAAACTTCACTGTTATCCATAAAATTTTCCCTTGAACAAATCTCTCAGTAAAAAGAAGCTAAATTTAGCACTAGAAATCTCAGACGGTTGGTACAAGAGAAAGAGAGAGGCGATCGTAAGAATCTATCCAGATGAGTTTTAATTAACTAGAAAGCTAGCGATCGATCGAACTGAACGCACCTGCAACGACGGCAACTTGGCGACGTGGAACCAAAGAATTCTTCTTCAGCGACAGAACAAATTCCAAGCGCTGGTGCTGCTGCTGATGGGCTCTGAATTAACTCCAGCGACATCAGATCCCGAGTGGACTTGTTACGCTCTCTCGCACGCACGCACGCACGCACTTCGATGTGTTCTTCCAGCGGCATGAACCTCAGTTCCTGATAGAATATTTTTGTCGCTGCGGAGGTCTACTTTTTCGAGAAGTACTAAATTTAGTTTGGGCTAAAATAGGAGATTCATAAACTGATCATTTAAGTCTATCTAACTCATCAATGACGAAGGATTATGTCACTCGTTCCTAGAATGTGAACAAAATTAAAACTTGAGAGCGGAATTCGAGCCGCCTACCTTGTAGGTTTGGTTGTCGGAGAGGGAGCGAGGGTAGAGAGAAGAGAGGGAAGAGAAAGAGAAAGAGAGAGGAGAGGAGAGGACGTGGCAGGCAGGCAGGCAGGAAGTGGGGCTGGATGGCTGGGAGGACTGGAGGACTGGAGGAGACGGCGTGCGTAGCAGGAATTCTACGAGAATCCTTGGGAGTCCAGCCTGTGATTCTGCATGGGAAACGTGTTGGTGATTTGGTGGAGGCCGTGACCGAGAGGCAGTGGCCCACGCACACACTCCAGTCCCCAGTCAGGGCATTTCTTTCCGGCGAAAGGAAGCCAAACTGGTGACAAATCTGACATCATGTTGGGCAGGTCCCTCCATTTATTGTTCAATGAGGCTGCTGGACATGTGTGATCTAGCAAAAAGTGTCAAGTTGGGAAAAATGCCTTGGACTCTCCACCCTCTCGAAATGCACAGCTCTGTGGCTCATTCTCTACTATAGGCAAGAAGTCCTGAGAGCATCTCAACCAGTGACTCCAACACCCTCAAAGTGGATGAATAGTGTTGAGGCCCCTTTCAAGACACTTTGTCTTATTGTGTCTAGCAAGGGTCCATCAAGTCACTATCCATCATTATTGATCCCCAATTTAGTGAGCTTTATCCTTTATTTTTCTTGATAAGCAGCCAACTCAGATTATTTATGGGGGTGTTAACTCCTAAAGGACCAAGGGTGTTTTTTGAGAAAAAATCTCAAAAATTGCCAACTTTTAGTGCATTGTCCAAAATTGAAAATATAAACCTTTTTTTTCAATTCCAATTGTACAAAAGTGTGTCAAAAAGATAAGTTAATATGTGCAAAAAAATTCAGCCCATTTGGCCACGAGGATTGTAAGATTATAACGTTTGAAGTGAGAAAAATAGCTTTTTTTCATTCTTGCAAAACAAGGTCAGCAGACTTTGAGCCTTCCTAGAGTAAAATTTTTGCTCTACACAACTTTGAGCTTTTAGACCATTCACAAGTATGTGATGTTAGGTTCACTCGTGAAAATTTTCAAATGCAAAGATAGAATCTAGCTTATTCTAAATCACCCTGCAGTGCAAGGAGGTTTAGTGAATTGACAATACATTAATCATTTTTTCATGATTTCTTGTGCAATGAGAAAATCTTTTATTTGAAATATGAACTATGAAAAGTTAGAGACAATTATTTGGAATATGTGCAAAAAAGTTTCAAGAGTTTTGGATTTATAAATTGAAAGGTAATAGGGTCTCAAGTTAGAGGATTTTTTTTTTTTTTGAAACTACCCAAACATAATTAACAAAGTTTGACTTCCTTCTAAATGTGATGTGAGAGTTCTTTTTTTTTTTTTTTTTTTTTTTTTTTTGACAATTGTATACTATGTTTTTTTAGTTACATACTTGCCAGATTTCAAAAGTTGATGAGACTTTTAGCATAAGATTCTCCAAAAATTCCCAAGCTGCCCGAGCTACCCAAATTCTTTTGGGTAACATAACTTTTGAACCAGACATTTGATTGGGGAAAAATTTACATCTCCACTTACGAGATAAATATTTGCACCTTGTGTAACAACTTTGAGAACATCTAATAAAAAATAACTTCATATCACCCTACTTGAGTTCTCAAGTGGCTGTTGAATAGCCACTTGGTCCCATAGGGATTAAGTTAACTACAAGAAAAATTGTCTGTAGTGACACGTTCAAATTGACTAAAATGTCCAAATTGACAAAAATATGTCTAGGTTGACATAAAAGTGTCCAAATTAGCATGACCTAATTGACAAAAAATGTCAAAATTGACACTGCTCCCTTGTAGTGTTGGACTGCAAGACCACCTTTTTGAAGAGCATGGGTGGAGATCAAGGGGCTTACGGGCTAACCAAAATAGATGGAAAATTTTGAAAGAGCCTAGACTAGTGGAGATGCTTTGAACTATTATACACAAAATATTGCATTTAGAGCCTCTCCACCCGTATTGCAAAACACCCGGGGAGAGAGAGTTTTGATTGAGAAGGAAACAATTAATGCATGGATTTGTCAAAATATTTTCCTTTGTATGTCAAAAGTTGTATTTACATTTTTGTTATTGCACGGTAACTCCTTCAAACACTACTTTTCTTAGATTCTCCATCATTGGCTTATTCAACTTATTAATTATTCAATCTACTTTTGTAAACAAGGAGGCTTGTTACTAAACCCTAAAGGCCCAAGTGGCCCCTTGAGGGCTTGACCATGTAGTCATGTACCTAACTACCTATAGCTAAACTAGTTTGCACAATTTTTTGGAACTTTTATCGAAGATGGGGAATTCAAAAGCCTAAGTGAGCATCTAATTTATTTTTCATTTCAATATTCAATGAAAAAGTTATGCAACAATTTATCTAGGGGAGGAGGAGCAATTTAGGCAAGGCATGTCCTTTGTAAGTGGGTGTTGACTCCAAAAAGGGTTAGCTCTTACAGGCATAAGGTGTAGACACTTGTGCAGAGGGGAGTGGAGTGGAAGGAGCCCATCTTGGGGGACTCCCAACCCTCCATTCATTTTGCCCCTTGTAGAATTTGGTATTTTAATGTTTTGAGTGGTTTTTATATTTGTTTTTTAGTTTTCTTTTCCCAAATTGTAGTGAGTTAAGATTCCTTGATTTTTATTGTTTGGATTAGTGTAGTTCAAATTTCTAAATTTTATATAAATCCTCCAATTTTGCCTAGTGTATTTGCAAATTTTTAGGACCATCCACCATTCAAATATTTTTTGGAGTATGTTGTACACCTCCAATTCATATGAAAATCCTCCCACACATACCTAAGTTGAGGTTTATTTTCCTTATGTAAAAGACCAACTTTGTGTAGAGCAATTTTTTTATTATAAGAGTGGTCAAGGGCTTTTGAAATTTTTAGGCAAGAAGGTTTTTTATTTTTATTTTTTCACTTTATATGTCATTGTCTCACTCCCCTCCATCTGAAATGAGCTAATTTTTTTTCCACAAGTACCTCCCATAATTTACGGTAAGATTCTACAGTTAAATTTCAAAAAAAAAAGGAATTCCTACCTTTCTACTCATTCCCCTAAAAGTGGCAGTTTTCAATGATTTTTACAAATAAATGAGCTTGGGCCTTTAGAGGTTAATTGAATGCTAGCTACTTTATCTAGTTGGACATGTGGGGAATCATTGTTCAACAATGGAAACTAGAAACATTGTGTTTCCCAATGATGAAACTCTAGAAGTTGGCTAGAGATGCTCTTAGGGCCTTAACAATAAGGTTGCTTTATTTTAAAAAGTCGCTTCATGACTCAAAGCTTGGCCACTTGGAGGCACATGCAAACATCTAGATACTAGGATTTCACATGGTTTACAACCTTGATGTTGCTAGTTTGTTTTTTCTGTAGCTTTGTTGTTTTTTTTAACCCTTAAAATTTTCAACAACCCAAAATGGATTGATAGTTTTTTAAGATAGCCATTCATGAACTTAGGAATGTAAAGAGTCACTTGAACTTTGGCTCATTTGAAAGAGAAAGAAGTTAAATATGTAGTGGTATTTTCAAATTTAAAAGAAGAGTCACTAGTGAATTTACAGAAATTTTCAAACCATGGGTGGTTTCGGAGTTGTAGTGTTAAATTTTGGCCCTAGATTTGTGAAAATCTTCTATTTTACTCACAATTTTTGAAATTTAAAAGGTGGAGTGGTCACTATTGCAAGACCATTTTGTCACTCATTTTTTACCCTAAAAATACAAGACTTGTTTCTATGCATGTGGAACTTGGTTACCTTGAGAATGAGCATAGGATGCCAACTTTTTAAAATGTTATGTGTCCAAAAGAGCCAATCAAAGCACAATTTTAACTACTCCAAAATATTGGTTTTCTTGTAGTACTCTTTACATTTTTGTTATAATCTTCCAATCTAACCCTTGGATTGAAACCAAACTTTGTAGAGATGATAAAGATTTGGCTTTCTGCAAGATCTTACAATTATCTTGGCCTAAAAATCATTACAAGGGATTTGAACCCAAGAAAGGGCTGTGGGTTTGGATGTCCCCAATGCTAGGAACCAGCCACTGCTAGTCATCAAAAATATTATTAAAAAAAAAAAATATATATATATATATATATATATATATATATATATATATATATATAAATAAAAAAAAATAAAAAAAAAGTTCTTTTTTGTTTTTTTGTTTTTTGTTTTTTGTTTTTGTTTGTTTTTGTTTTTTTCCAAAATATTAGTTAATTAATGACATCTAACGTGGTCACCCTAATATCATGTCATACTGCTGCAGATTGCCTATGTGGAAGTATTTTGTAAGTGTTCCCAAAGTTTCCATTGTTTTGGGGGAAGAGGCCCATTCTTGGGTCCAAATCCCTTATAATGGACTCATTGTACTTCAAGCTTCACCCTTTCATAACTTACAAAATTGAGATCCAAAACATTTTCAAAATGGCTGAAAAATTTAAGGGTTAAGACCCTTTAATTTTTTTTATTGCAATGATTATTGATGAAAATTACTGTAATGTCAGTAAGTATTTACCTAGTGTAGAATATCAAGAAATTAGTGTGGGTCAACCTAAATGCAACATGTAGTGTAGATCAAATCATGTTTGCCCATTACATGAGCTTGTGGAGGCAATATGTTTTCATATGTTTGTCCTTTTGGGTGAAAATCTGTACCCCTTTGGAAATTGCAAAAGTTTACCCTAGAATCACTAGAAGAAAAACATGTCCTAAACAACTAGTTCACAGCAACTACAAATGTCCTAAACAACTATACAATGACTCAATTACAGTCATTTAAGACATTTGCAATTGTTGTGAACCAATTGTTTAGGACATGTTTTTCTTCTATTGAATTACATAATATGCCTTGTAGTTTGCTCTAAAATGTTCATTCCAAAATTTTCAAAAGTTATACAAATAAAAATGTAAAAAGCTGGAAATAAAAAAGTTGCTACTTGCTAGGTTATTGATGTTACACAATTAACAAACTCAATTACCACAACATAGTTAAATTGCAACAAAAAGAGGTGAGCAAAAGTCTCAATAGAATTGAGTGACCAAGGTCTAAAAAAAGCAGAATCACCAAGACTATTTTTTGGTTAATTTTTTAATTGCACCCCTACTCCTTTACGAACAAGGAGGTTGCAAGAATGACCAACAGGAATGCAAGTCTACCAACCCTCCTCCCTCCTCTTGCAATCTACCCTATAATAATGCCCTATAATAATGCAGTGCAAGGAAGGATTCAAAAGGTTAAAAAGGGACGTTTTAGAAAGACCTCATGAACATTTTTCTATCTCAAAGCCATATTGAACTCTAGAATTAGCATACTGTAAAAATAATCTTGTGTTGCTATATACATGTAATTATGGTCAATTAAACAACCATTAATTATCCTAGTATGATTAGAAGAAAAATGTGTCCTAAATAATTTGTTCACAACAATTATAAATATCCACAACAACTATACACTAACTATTAGACAACTCAATTATAGTTATTGTGAACATTTGCAATTATTATGGATCAATTGTTTAGGACACAATTTTCTTCTAGTGTATGTAAGATAAAGTCAATAAAATAATTCCAACTCCAAGACATCACTAACAAATCTTCTTCTGCAAAAACCAATGTAAGAATGAAACATGACATATGTGACTACAGTAGTTATGGACTATTCATTGAAATATGGACTTCTTTGAACGTTGAAGTTTTTTCCATATTTCCAAATATCTTTCCCAAGGTTTGGCATGTTTTTAATTTGAACATATCTCTTGGCATTTTGCAAATACCTTCCAATGCTTTGCAAACCAAAGAAACTTTTGAGTTTTAACTCATGGGCTTCAGATAATTCAAATGCTCAATTCAATGTGGCATAAACCTTACTTTTTCTTTTCTAAAACAAGTCGTTCAATCACTTCATCCATCTTGAGTAAATCACAGAAGATGTAAAGGCAAAGTTCATATCCAGGACGTATAAGGGTTCAAAAGAGCCATTCATTGAACAACTACTTAGCTTGTTATTGAGATTTTTTGGATTCTCATGAAGTTCAACAGTACTTGCAGTTTTAACTCAAACCCAAATTGATGGCTCTCCATTTTACATCACATCTCAATATTTGCGGATTCTTAAGAATCATTCCTGACTTTAACAACACAAAATAAGATACTTATTACACCTTTTAAGTCCTTTGGAACTAGTAGGATAAATTTTGTAAGGTTCTTAAGTGTATGTAAAACAAACAACGAATTTTGGACAAATTCTAGTTCTCTACAAACCAACGTATTGGAAGTCAAAAGTTGTCCATTATTTAGCATCACTTAGCAATACTATCATTGAATTATTGATGAAGATTTATTTAGGGCAGAAAACCAAACGTTTGACGCTAGAGACATGGGAAATTATACTTCCCGTAGTAAAGTAGACTTGTTCCCTGTGAGGACTCACCAACTTGGTGATACAACATACTCGAAGATGTTCTTTTTCTTTCTTAGCTACCTCACTTATTGATAGAGTATGCATTCCCTACATACTAGCAAATTATTTTAATTGTATTTGGTTGATCAAGAAGCTTACCATGGAGAAGTTCCATATTCCTTCTTAGGTCATGATTTCTTACGTCACAAGGGACCGCCGGGTTGGGAGCGTTCCAAGGACCCCTTCCATCTCATAAAAGGATGTCAAACACATTAAATACTTCAAATTCTTGGTCAAACTAAGCTATAGATCCAAGAATGTTATGCAGACTTCACTAATCAAACACCAACATAACACCACACTTCCTGTACAGTACTGGAGTCGGAAAGAGTGCAACCTTATCAAAACACCAAATTGAAAATGGTAGACGGTGCGTAAGGTAATAGAAAAGGTGCAAAAACAATTCAACCTAAAACCTGTTCTAACTATTTAGGAATGCTGGAAGTTCAGGGTTTACGCTGCAGATGGTTCACAAACTCTCGCTTCCAAGGTGATGCATAGACTATCTTACACTGCAAAGTTTCATTACCAACATGAGAATGTACAATTTTCATTCCTACTGGGAGGCAGTCTGAATATGAAATAATCGGTAAGAAATCAAGAATAGCATCACTGGAATCCTAACTATTTGATGCCGCATAACTCCACACTAATTTCAATATCATGTACTCGTCCTTACTTTTCTGAGAACATTAAAAATCTGCTCCTGGAACTTCGACGATGCTGACCTCAGGGGTTTCCGCTACAAAACCAAAGATTTCGTAAGAGTTTACAAGATTTCAAGATGCCTGTGGTTCGGGACGCTTGAACCACCTTGAAAAGCGGTTAGCCAGTTGCTGTTTCCTTCGTCGCCAGAACCATATAGCTGCACTGTATTCCTCATTCCGCAATTGCCGCGTGCTCGCTCGCCAATCAAATTTCTCGACCTCTTCCCGACCTGCATGGCAGTTTCAATCTAAGTCAATCCAATCTTTTTACCTTGAAGAATCCACATACCACCGTAAGATTCCTTTGTTGCAATCTGATCATCTTCGCCTGTTCGTTGATACCACAACAATTGGCACGTAACCTGCCAAATCTACCAAACCAAAGCCTACCAGTTCTACCGGGACACTAATTGGTTGACTATAATCATCATACTATAGCTTCAACTGGCTTTTGACAGGTTAGTTGGCGCACTCTCTCACACCTGTTTGACTAGTAAATCTAAATACTTGATTACTCACTACAACAGTATATGCTACAGGTATTGATTGACTTGGTTCAGAAAAGCGAAACCAGCTTTGAATGACACAATAAATCGGAATTCGTAGTTTCCACTAGGACAGAAGATGTCTAAATTATATTCCTAAATTTCTGACTTATATTCATCATGCAAACCTAAAATATGTAATCGTACATCTAATAAGTAACAGATATCATTCATGATCTTATCTACAAAAAGGTTGCTTCGAAATTTTCACCTGCACGGCCAACTCTATCTCGCAAATCTTCAGAATTTAGAAAAGCTTTCAGCTTCTCAACGCAGTCGTCCACGTCACCGGGTGTATATAAAAAGCCAGTCACTCCATCCTGATTCACAATGTCCGGAATTCCACCTGCTCTAGCACAAACCACTGGGATGCCAGACGCCATAGCCTCCAAAACGACGAATCCTAGAGTTTCAGTCTCGGATGGTGTGATAAAAACATCACCGCTAGCGTAAGCCTGAGAGAGCGCTTCGCCTGTCAGCATGCCTGTAAAGTGGACGTTTTTGCCCTCGAAGGTTTGCTCCAACATCGGCCTAATATAGTTAAGATTTCATTTCAAAATCAGACTCGTTAGGAAGTCAACACCTGTGTCATTGTAACAATATGAGAGGGATGCCATAATCGGCTTACTGAATGTACACTGCCATATGCACACTAACAAACAAATTGTACAACATGTAAAGCAATTAGCTGCCATAAAATTGGAGCATGATAACACCAGAGCCGATATACCTGTGAGGTCCATCACCCACGAAGACTAGTCTTGCCTCCGGAATTCTCTCCATGACTCTGTTACAAACAAGAAAATACTCAGTAGGCTATCTGTTGAAAAATAGCATACAGTACTACATCATCCTGTATTGCATCATTAAATATGGATCTCGGAAGTCATACAACATCGACGCCTAAGCCATTGTGGATACCAAATGTTGACATGAAATAACTCACTCTACAAGGAATTCGAGATTCTTCTCCACCCCAAGTCGACCCACATGTACGATTGTAGGGGTGTCTGGCTTCCCATCACTGCACCAACATATCGTAATTTAAAGAACTAGAGATATATTACGAAAGGGGATTTACTCTATTCCAAATACTTCGTTGAAGCTGAAGGTTTCTGTGCAGATAGAATATAGACAAACTTGGACAGCCCCGAGCACTAGCGATGCACAACTGGCCGCCATCATGTTGTCGAAGTGCAAGTGTTAGCCTCGTCTATACAAAAGGATTTCACCAATAAAAAAACGTGGTCAGTATCATATTCAAGTGCTCCCTGTTCCCTACGAAAATATGTACTTACGTCATCTTTCGACGCATCTCTGCATTCCTAAATCGAGGATGGAAACTGTCCGAGTCCACACCCCTCCGCCATATACGGATCCTGTCCGCTGCATCCACATTTATAAATCGTTGGTCGAGCTGTTTTACGCACAAAAAACATCTTTTAAATACATTACCCCAAAAAACTTTAATTAGGATCCCCAGCTGACAATCTAAATGGCCACTATCATACTCCAAATTCTCAACAAATTAAACTTGAGTTTCTTCATGACCAAATTAGGCTCCAGATTTCCGTAAATTCAGTAGCGGGTCATTAGGGCAAGAAACTGAAAGGCTTACCGGTGGACGCTCCAGCGGCTCGTAACTCCTTTCCAAGTGCAACAGACATAACTAGTGTTAAGTCTGCTGCTCTGTGCAGAATTTCTGTCATGAAAATGAGCTTTTCAATGACACATCTTCCCTGGTATAGCCTTTAATTTCAAATCCCACAATACCAGATACATGACAAAATCGAAGGTATGCTAGTGTGCCAGCCAAACTTCAAGTCATCGAAGAAGCACAGCTCGACCTAATAAACCTCAGTGTCATCTTCAAGCACTGTATGGCACGGTAGAAAGATAATACTTACTGATAAGTAGCCACATTGGCTTGACGAGCCAACTAAAGGTGTACTTTGGAATATACCTGCAGCATGACAGTGGGCATGAGTTACAATATCAAAGAAGCCAGGACTAGGTAAGTAGATCGCAAAATTCTAGATATTACCGTAATTACATTTCGACAGAAAATTGCAAGCTGTATATGAATCCAACGAAAGAAAAGTGCAAGAGAAAAAATCTCACATAGGAACGTGTGTGTGATACGCCATAACAACTGGAACCCCGACGAGCTTAGATATGATGAGGGCTCCAATCACCTGCAAGATGTGTACAATCCACAACCGCAAGTACCAGGCTGAATAAAGAAAACGCTGGAATCAAACCAGTTTTTGGTAGTATAATGCCAACGAAAGACAGGCACTCAAGAGCAGAGTAGTTCTACTCTAAAAACGAGAAAGCACTCTCACAGCATTGACTTCTGACATACTCCATATCCGTAGAACGATAAAGCAAATGAATATGTAAGCAGACGCGAGGTCAAACAGCCCGCATTCTTCAGAGGTTACGGAACGAACAAGGCATACCATGACTCCAGGAGACGACGCATGGATGATATCTGGCTTGAAATTCTTCACCTCCTTATATATGCGTGGGCTCAGAGCAAGCGACAATGGAACGGCCTGGTACCAAGGGAGGGGAAAACTGCCAATAAGCAACACCAAAACTGCTCGTCATTAATGCGTGATACATCTGAGCTTTTCAAAAACTGCTCAAACGTATCCAGACATGACACCATCGTGGCAAACACTATCTAAGTAGAAATTTTGAGAATTCGCTTAACGTTCAATTAAAATCACAAGTCAATTGAAAAAGAAAATGTTTACCTCCACGAACCAATCACTTTCGCACCATAAAATTCGTCAGGCACACCGTGATGCGTAGTGACAACTAGGACCTGCCAAGGAAAAGAAAGGCGAGAATCATGACGGCCATCGTGTTTAAGAATCGAAATGGAGTGAAGAGTACCATTGGATCAAATGATCTAACAAAATTTAGTAGTGATCCTCAAAATAGACACAAGAGGTTTCATTAATCGGGTAAGGTTCTTATAATGCAATCTCTCTCTTTAGTAGCTACTCGATAAAATCACCTGCTCAAAGATCACATGATAAATGTACGTTCTATCGTAATAAACTCAAGCCGACAATTGAAAGCTTCAGATATTCATTTCTCTCATCCAGCAGCGCCATGATGGAATGAACAAAATAAATTTTGGACTAACAAGACATTCACAGTGCGAGCAGGTACCTCGTCTCCAAGTTCACGCAAGTAGCGGATAAAATTTTGGTATCGATTCTTATAGCCTGAGATATACCTGTATCGTAAACTAGCAATCAGGACGGAAACTCCAAGACGCTTCAGAACAGAAAAATGAACATCAAGGCTTAACCTTCTAGGCTTCATTTCATAACGCTTAAACTTTTCCCAGATTATACCATGCATTTCAACAACTGCGAGATGCACTAATTGTTTTAGACCAGTATCATATTTGTCTCCTAGAATAAATTTCCAATGACTTATAGAAACAAAGAGGACATTTCTATCTCCTCTCAGTATTCATTTAAACAGGAATAAATTCTAGTAAAAAAATACAAAACAAGACAATCAATGCGTCCAACAATAAACGAAATAAACCGGTGTACACAGAAACATTTTGAATTTATCTCAGTAAATTTGTTATAAAAAAAACACTGCATGATTTCACCTCACTAACTCCAGCAATCAATTGACAAGGTGCAACCTCTCCAGCTAGCGAAAGTTTGGCAGAAGAAAAAAGAAAGGCAACACGCACGAAAACGGAGAAGGCTCAACGAAAAGAACGACGCGTCGCGGCTTGTGCGCCCACTCCTTGGCAAACGCCTCCTGCTCCACCGACTTAATAGGCGCATTAACAAAAGCTTCACCATTCGAAGCAGCAGCAGACGTCACCAGAAAATTCTGCTCATTCGCAGCAACGATATTATTCTCTTTGGAACTAATGATACCGCAACGGCGGCCAGACGATTTCAATCCGAAATTCAATGGCAACGAGGCGTTAATGTGCGATCGCCTCCGTCTGTTGGTGTGTCCCGAAGTGCGAATTGGAGGTACTGGAAAATGCGAGGGGGAGGTTGAGGAGGCAGTGCAGGAAGTGGAAGTGGACGTAGCGGCATTGCGAGCGAGCGCAGGGGGGAGGCCGCACGGGGATGGCAGGAGCGCCATGGCGGGAGAGCG
Organism: Ulota crispa; assembly: GCA_963920765.1. Lineage (NCBI taxonomy): Eukaryota > Viridiplantae > Streptophyta > Bryopsida > Orthotrichales > Orthotrichaceae > Ulota > Ulota crispa. Next base: position 9,362,265 of record OY987245.1, read on the forward strand.
GAGGCGAGGGCGGTCACGGGGGAAGGTGGAGAAGGATATGAGCAGCGCCTGGACGCGCAGTTTATCTCCGCTGTCGGACAAGCACACGCGCCAGGGCATATGCTGTGAGCACCACTGTGGCTGACGGCGAGGGACGTACACGGTATATCCAGTACGATCTACGTTAGTGCATCTCCAGCGTTGCCCTGCGAGGGTCTCACACACTTCAAGCATGAATGGATGGATGATAAGTGCTCTGGGCCTCTTAAAATTTTCTCATGCTAAGAGTATCTCCATCGGTTGGACAGTGGAATGACGCCATATGGTTCAGCCGAGTTCCTTCATGGAGAATCAGCTCATTATAATTCTTATGTCCACCAGATTGAGTTTAAGAGGACACGTTACAAGGTTTGGAATTAAAAACTATGCCAAACATAGCTGCAATTTATGAATGCTCTAGGCATCTTTGTCATTGCAGCATGGGATGCTTTAGGCATATTTGCCACAACAGCATGGGCAAGTCAGTAGTTTAGACTTTAGAGAATTTTAGGCAAATAAATTGGGGCCTCACCAACCATCAAGGCAATAAATAAAAGTGCCAGAGCCACAATTCAAGTGTGCTACAAATGAAAACTACCATGGTAGCTAAGAGTGCCCAAAGCATTTTTTGACACGGCTGGGCAAATATTTGCCATCACTGTATCAACACTAGACACTCTAAAATCAGAAACAATCCTAAGGCCATGATAAATGATAGGTCGGAGCCAACCAATGGAGATGCTCTAAGAGCATCTTGCTTTGCAAGACGTGGAAAAATGAGATTTCATGGAGAGGATGACGCAAATCTAGAAGGCAAGGCTTGAAGTTCTTCTGCAGTCCTGAAGATTTTAGGGCCTATACATGCATTACAACAAATCACACAAGTACACCTAGCCATGGAGTGGGGTTGTGTGTACATGAACAATGATTGGGAGGGATGGTGAAGGGGCATGCAGAAAGCTCGAATTTGAACAGAAGGAGCTCTCACCGTGAAGACCCTGCGCTTGTACAAGGACACTTGTAGTGTTGTTGGGACTTAAAATGCAAAAGTCGTTACGGCTGGGGATGTGCTGCACAAGATGCTCTAAGAGCATCTTGTGCAGCACTTTAAAACATCCTTTCACATTCAACCCATAACGGCTTCTGCAATTCAAGTCTCCAATAGCATTGTGCTCTTCAATGTGCAAGAGAGGGACCTTTCAGGCTTAGCCACTTTCACGTCAAATTTGAGCTTTCTCTAGGCCCCCTTCACGGTCCCTGCTAAGCACTAATTACGCATTGTTCACGCTGCAATGCCAGGCGTACCCTTGCAATTTGTTGTAACGCATGTGCGGGGCCTCAAACCTTTCAGACTGCAGGGGAAATTCACACCTTGTTGTGCTACTTGATGCTCCCATCCCCTCCAAACCTAGTTTCCAGGGGCTTCTTTAACCCCTGAGCGCCCCAATTCCCCATATATTGCCTCCCATGATTTCAAAGCCTTGTTTTAAGGGATTGGATCTAACTTTTTCATCTTGTTATAAACTACAATTACAAAGGCATTCAAGTTATCCATGCCAATGAAGTAATGGTGAGGAAACCCAAATGTTGTACAAGTATTGTAAGAGATTTGATTGGATGAAACACCATACGGCGCGTGGTGGCAAGCATACAGCACGTGGTGGCAAGCATACAGTGCGTGGTGGCAAGCAGCGTTTTACAATCTGCAACCGGTCAATATCCCTTGCAAGCTTCCTCATGTAAGCTCTATAATAGCGGGAAAGTTGTTGGCAAGGGTTCAAGCATGTTCTAGACCTTTATTATGGCAATCGTCACCAATTGTGCCGATCATTGTTTTTTGTGCAATAGCAATTGGAAGCCTAAAACTTAACATAAAAAGAAGTGCAATCTTCAATAATGTACAAGCGTGTACATTCACATCTAATCTTGCTGCTCACAAAATTTGAGATGAATCCAGGGCTTATGGAATTTTGTGAAAATCATCAAATAACAACTACCTACCAAAACATGAAATTTTGTCATCACATGTTGTTTGATCAAATGTTATAATCTCCCATCTCTTGCAATGAGTTATTCCCAAAATTTGCAAGCCATTTTCTAAGTAGATGTTCCAGTATTTTCAGTGGTCGCTTTTTGTGGATCATCAGATTGACCAAGATACAATGCATCAAAATTTTTGGTCTCCAAAAACCCTAATTTTGGTGAAAACGGCTTGGGCGCTCAGGGGTTTAACATGGTGCAAGAGATGCTCTAAGGTAGCAGCACCCATAACCGTCAAATTGAGGATTTTGAACATAATGATTATTAATAAACATCTAGCAAATTATAGGATCCTATTAGCAAGAGAAAAAAGATGAGTAGCACTTTTGAATGTATTATTTGGATACTGCAAGAACAAGTCGTGAATTTTTGAAGAGTCAACTCTAATTGCACCTAATACCAACACTAAGGCTTCATGTTCACATGTTGTTGTACATCCTTGTAATTACATCTAATCACTTTCACAGATTTTCCAAGATTTTAGAGGTGATGGTTATGGATACAATCATAGTTATGGGTGTTGCTACCTTAAGGTGGTGTGCTCTAATTGCTACCCTCTCATGTAAAGCATCTCATTGGTAGTTCAAGAATGGATACAAAGTGGTCCTTGCATGAACCTCTTTAAGTTATAGAAGAAAAGGTGTATTTTAGTACAAGAGCCAATCATATTCCTTGGTTTCTCCTCATCTTTTTACAAGTTGCAAGGGGAACACTTTATGGGAGATTTGGAGTCACAAGTAGGTGCTTACTACAATAAAGATTGAAAATTCATCAATAATTCAATAATGTTTCAAAAAATATGAAAAAAAATGTGTTACATTTGGCATCCATTTCTCTTTGACTAAAAATTAGATAGAAAATCTTCATGTCTTGGAAAGCCCATGAAAAGGCAGACTAGCCCTTGAAATGACAATTTTAGAGCATACTATCTTATTCCATTCTAGTATGGCAAGCAATGGCCCTTCAAAACACTAGGGGTAGTCACACCTTCTTTGTCTCATTCTCAATCTTCAAACAATGAGGATGTGGTACTCTCTCTTTGATTTGCAAAGGCTTTATTTTCTTAGGATTATTTTTTTTTTTCATCACCTCTAGAAGAGAATAATGTGTGTGAAGGAGTTTTAGCATGTGAAGTTTTTACCAATTTGTGTCTATTTTCATCTTGCTCTTCTTGTATCCAACCTCTTTATAGTAGATCATGTTCACTCATTTGATCTTCTCCTTGCTTATTTTTGTTTTCCCAAGGTTCATGACCAATTTATAGTAAGTCTAGGGGCCACAATAGGTGTATATACAACCTTGTCTTCAAAAATTCATATTTTATTCATAAACTACAAAATAGTATGAGGGCAATTTTCTGCTAATTTGTGCCCATTTGCTAAACAAAATTTGATTTCAATATCTTAGTGCACCTTCCTACTGAATTGATTTCACAAAAGTGTCCATATAAGGTGCTTCTAACTCAGGGTTGCTCCACCAGCTCCCTTTTTTATTTTATTTATTATTTGTTATTTTTAAATTCTTCTTCTGCAATTTTTCTAAATTCTTTTTTATGCTAACTTTGGTGCCTCTAGTGGCACCCATTTTACAACCCCTTCCCATTTATCTTGGCAAGGTTGCCCACTTTGCTTGCCCCTCTCAAAAGTCAAAGAAATTTGGCATGCCCAAGATGCCCCTTCAACTAAAATTCACACTTAAACTACTGTAATTTTTAAACCGTAAATCAAAATTCAATAAAAATTATTCTCCCATGTAGCCCTTGCAAAACTCTATCTATAGAGAAAATTTATAAAGTTTGATGAAAACCTGTAATAATTTGACCCTACCCAAAATCCCATTTATCCCTCGTATTGACAATGGTCCTTTATTGGTTAAGACAATACAGCAAGGCAACAATTCTGAAAAGACAATACAGAAGTGTAAAAAATCATTCTCTTCCTATACTGAATTACAAAACACAAAGCAAATTCCCCATTGCTTAACCCTTTAGGGCCATTTGCTCTCCAAGTTGGTCATTCTTTTGAAAAACCAAATTGTTTTGGGATTTTTAGCAATCAAGTTAGATGCAAAAAGCACAATCCAACCATACCAATGTAAATTGTGATCTTGGAAGATAAGCATGTAAAAAATTTGGACCAATTTGCTTATGATATGTGCTGCATTGGTGAAGTGAGAGTTGTTGCATTAGATTAAGTTTGGAGAGTACAAGTTGTATGAACGGCTCCTACAAGCAACCACCGTAGAATTAGGCTTTGAAATTGTGGACTTTTCTTACATGTGATATGTTGAAGGGCTTGAACTTATAATTTTGGGAAAAAGTCGTACCATCTATCTTATTTAATGAAAGAAAGGTATGGGTGGTTAGGGTGCAGAAATTGTGGAAAAGATCATGAAATTTTGATCATTTTTAGAAAAATGGGATTTGCATGGTTAGGAAAGCCAACCGGACAAGTTATTTGAGTAGTATTGACCTATGACTATGTATCTTTTCAAAAGAAGTGTGACAATATATAAGTGATTTTGATCGTGCAATGTTGAAAAGAGTGAAGAGCTCGGGGAGGGGATACAAAGCCAAAGCATAATTGGGTTGGTTGTTGTTGTAGCACTATTTACCAGGTCTCAAAAGATGTCAAGTGACATCATCCAACCTCTTACTGGTGTTTTGATAAGTGATTTGTATTGAACACTCAGGTTTCTGGATACCCCTTTCAATGAATCACTCTCTCTACAACAAGTTGTAGTTCCAAACTTTGATCAAACAAGTGTGCATGAATATAGACTTCATCCCCTACATGTTAGTAATTGGTCAATCCATGATCCGAATTGATAACACACCTAAGTTTGGTTTCAAAACCTGGGAAGGCAGTTTTTGCCTTGTCCGGCCCTAAGGGGTTAAAGGAGACACCTAACCTTCTTATGAGCACCAACACACCGCCCATGAAATCATCTTCTGCAGTAGACTCATGCAAAGAAATTGCAAAATAACAAAAACAAATACGGAAGTCAACAACTACCTATGAAACAGCACATACGGAGTCCTAATTTACAAGAGAACACGAGAATTTCATGCACACCAACCTTGTACAGTTATATGTTCAATGAGCTGAAATGTAGGATCATCAAATTCAAGGATCACTGCGAATTTCCAATCTCTCCTTGTAAACCCTAAGGCTCCCAGAAAAAGAATAAACAAGTTTCCTTTTCTGCAAAAAATACATGCGAGGAATTGAGAGAAAAAAAAAGGGAAAAAAGTCAACAAATACGAAGGAAACAAGACACGCAGAGTTCAAATTTACAAAAGAGCCAAAAAACGACGTAACTTTCACATACACCACCGCTATACAATTATATGTTCACCGGAATGAGACGTAGCAATTCCAACTGAAGGATTGCTTGCGACTGTTCGTCCTTTCCGTCGCCCATTCTAAACCCTAAGCATAAACACCTTGCGTATCAAATCCTAAGTATCAAACCCTAGGTATCGTAGTCGGAGAAAAGCTTAGAATACTCAAAGCGGCCGTTCTCCGGAGAGCAAAACAGAGGATAGAAGTCAATAAATACGAAAGAAACAAGACTCGCAGTATTCAAGTTTGCAAAAGAGAAAAAAGACGATCTTTTCACATACACCACCACTATACAATTATGTGTTCACCGGAATGAGACGTTGCAATTCCAAATCAAGGATTGCCTGCGACTGTTCATCCTTTTTCCATCTCTCTTTTCAAACCCTAAGCATCAAAAACCCTCCGTATCAAACCCTAAGCGTCAAAACCCTGCGTATCAAACCCTAAGCGTCAAAACCCTGCGTATCAAACCCTAAGCGTCAAAACCCTGCGTATCAAACCCTAAGCGTCAAAACCCTGCGTATCAAACCCTAAATATCAAACGTCCCATATCGTAGTCGGAGAAAGCTTAGAATACTGAAGCGGCCGTTTTCCGGAGCGTGCTGCTTCATCGTAATAGAGCATCAAAACCCTAAATACCAAACCCCTAAGTATCAAACCCTAGGAATCCATCGTCTAGTATCGTAGTCGGAGAAAGCTTAGGATACAAAAACAAACAACCTTCTTTACTTGCAAAAAGTATATGCGAGGACGTGAGAGCAAAACAAGGATAGAAGTCAATAAACACGAAGGAAACAGAACACGCAGTGTTCAAATTAACACAAAGAGCAAAAAAAAAAGACGGAAATTTCACATACACCACCACTATACAATTACATGTTCACCGCAAAGAGACGTAGCAATTCCAAATCACGGATTGCCTGTGACTGTTCATCCTGTCCATCTCTCTTTCCAAACCCTAAGCATCAAAACCCTGCGTACCAAACCCTAAGTACCAAACACACAGTATCAAACCCTGGGTATCAAACGTTACGTATCAAAGTCGGGGAGAGCTTAAGATACAAAAATAAACAATTTTCTTCATCTGCAAAAAGCGCAGAAGAAGACGTGAGAGCAAAACAGGGATATCAGTCATGAACACAAAGGGAACAGGACTCGCAGTATTCAAAGTCACAAAAGAGAAAAAATGGCGATATTTTCACATACACCACCACTATACAATTATATGTTCACCGGAATGAGACGTAGCAATTCCAACTCAAGGCTTGCCTGCGACTGTTCATCCTTTCCATCTCTCTTTCCAAACCCTAAGCATCAAAACCCTGCGTACCAAACCCTAAGTATCAAACACTAAGTATCAAACCCTAGGGTATCAAACGCCCCATATCGTAGTCGGAGAAAGCTTAGAATACTGAAGCGGCCGTTCTCCGGAGCGTGCTGCTTAATTGTATTAGAGCATCAAAACCCTAAGTATCAAACCCTAAGCATCAAACTCTGCGTATCAAACCCTAAGTACCAAGCCCTAGGCATCAAACGTTTTGTACCGTAGTCGGAGAAAGGAGCTTAGAATACTGAAGCGGCCATTCTCCAGAGAGCGTGCTGCTTCGCAGTAAAGCTTAATTGTAGTAGAGCTCCAGGCCCATGCCGTCGTGAATCTCGTAGTCGCCGAGAGTGATGTGGTCCTTGTAAATGGTGTACCATTTCTGGATGCGGATCTTCTCAGGGCGCGTGCCCGTCTGCGCGGCCACGAGCTTCTTCAGATCTCCGATGGTGTCATCCTCGTTGCACTTGACGCGCACCTTCTTGCCCAACCTGTCGTTGAGCACCACCTCGATCATGGTTCCTGACTTCCTGCCCCCCTTGCTCCTCACTAACCCTGACGCTACTGCCGAGCCCTTGAATATATGCGAGTGAGGATAACTTGAATAGTGTCAGTGATGCATACAGATTTCATCCATATAGTCAGTATTTGAAACTTTTACTTTCCGCTTTAAGTAGTCATTATATAACTTTTACTCTTTAGGGAAAATATCAAAAAGGGAATTGATATGCGTACCACGCCTTCTTGATTATCCCACCACACTCCGGGGTAAATTTTAGATTTCTGCCATCAAAAAGCTGACTTTGAAAATTTGGAATTCAGATTTGGACTTAGAGACTTGAATTTTGTCTAGAACCATAAAAATGTTGTAATTGAACAATACCCAATGAATAAGCTTAGCTCATGGGAAAAGTATAATTTTATTTTTGTTTATAAAAAAGATAAGCTTTTTCATTGTGTTGTTTAATTAGAACTTTTTTGTAATTATAGACAAAATCACAGTCTCTGAGTTCAAATCTAAATTCCAAATTCTCAAATTCAACTTATTGATGGTAGAAATCTAAAATTTACCCTAGAGTGTGGTGGGATAGTTAAGAAGGTGAGGTACGCATATCAATTCCCTATCAAAAATGCCCCTCAATTCTTTCAAAATATCAAACATACCCCTGTATTATGTGAAATATCAAAAATACCCGTGACTTTGTGTAAGAATACCAATTATACCTTGGTTATCTTTGAGAACATCTAATATTCTTGGTTTTCTTGTACTTCTTTAGTACAAACTTTTGTATATATTGGGATGACAATGAAAATTACAAAAACTTGATGCAAGATGAATGTAAGTCAAATCTTGGAGGCAAGCTCTTCAAGATTTATGTATGGTTTCTGCATTTAAGTTTATTGTGGTCAAAGCCATGACATTGATTGAACAACATGCTTTTCTTTGCAAATGTCTTTGGTGCAAATGCAACTTCCAAAAATTTCAACAAAGAAGCACAAGAAAACTAAGGGTATTAGATGTTTTCAAAGATATCTGGGGGTATAATTGATATTTTTACACAAAACCAGGGGTATTTTTGATATTTCAAATAGTATAGGGGTATATTTGATACTTTGAAAGAATTTAGGGGCATTTTTGATATTTTCCCTACTTTTTATTCATGAATAGTTAATATAATCCAACTTTCACTTTTCATCCAAAGAGTCAAATTTTGTAGCTTTTACTTTCATCCATAGATATAGTGGTGCTTATTGGTTAACGCCAACCTTTGTAATAGAAATAGTTGGATAGGATCACAGTCCCACTCCCTTTTTGCCCAAAATGTGTATTATGAGCCCGGTTAAGGTTGATTGCTTGCATATGATCAACACTTGCTTTTTGTAATGCCCATTCTGACTAAAAGATATGTGGTTAGTGAACCAAAAACTATGGGGGAAAGCATCCAAGAGTTACAACCACCAGAACTAGGGAAAGTAATGCAAATGGAGTGCTTGTTTATTAATTATGATCAATATTTGGATATGGTTAACGTTTTTTTCTAGCCCGCACTGTTGACCTTATCCAAGCACCACTATAGTTGAAAGTTGCAACTTTCACTTTTATCCACATAGAGTCAAAGTGCAACAACTCAAAATTATTACCCTTGTTACCAAATCAAATACAACACAATTCTCATATCCTCGTAGTATTTACCCCTCAAAATTTTGGAATGTGAGACCAGATTCCCTTTCTCCTATGAATCAACTCAAAACCTCCTAATACAATCTTCACTCATTCAAAATTCCAAAACCTATTTGACAATCTAACAATATTTTTATTCCTATCGACACATGCCATAAGTCACAACGCCACATAGAGTAAATCACTAAACAATACCAAACAAAAGAACCTATAACTTTGAAATGATGATCCCAATATCCTACAATATCTTTGAACATACATCTCATTCTTAGCAAACACCAGAAAAGCTTTTGAACTACTCTTAATCCTGCCTTCCTTCGGATGGAAAGAACAAAACCAATAACACGTTTGGCATCATCACAGTAAAATTGACATGTGTCAACAATTTCACTACTGGAATGTTGTTGTGCTAGATTGCGGCACATAAATATCAGAAAAAATGTAATACATGTTCTGTACAGGAGCCCTGTGACGTACGTCAAGAGGTTCTTACTCGTGTCTCTTGTTCAAAGAATGTGTCGAAAAAAAAATAGAGTTGGCCAAAAATGGTTTCCCCTCCCAAAGGACATGAACTATAATACAATTGACTACATCATTACCTTAACGACATTCTTCTACCTCCTGTTGGAAAATTGGATTTGTGGTCGATGAACTGAGAGTATTTCCACCAGCTTGAACTGCTTGATCAATCTTAATACGATTTATCCTGACAGTACCCAGCAAATACTCTGGAAGCTCATGTGCGCTTTTAGCCTGCAACATACAAAATCAGAGATGAGCTACTGAACTGGAAACAAGTAAGAGTACTAATCGTAATTGACAGTCAAACGTGACGGTCAGTTGGTAGCCACAAAGTACCACCTTTCGAAGAGTTCCATAAATATTTTTAAACAAGCACGAGAAATCAAAGGGGGTTAAAGCTACAATGCATGGTGGTAAATGTACCTCGATAAGAATCGCCAGGTCTACAACGACGCTCGTTACGTAACCTAGAACCAATCCAACCACACTCCGTGCCACTGATGACGACCCGATGTCTACGTCAACCTGAAAGCAAAACAACACAATGGTTGAGGATGGAAGGTCTTTTGAATCAGGACCAGGAAGAGACTTGGCAACTGGGAGCAAGCAAGTTTGGGGACGAAAGTTGGATTGCAAGTACCTCAAGGAAGTTGTCTTTTCGCAGATAATTGATAGTGACAGCTTTACCCAATAGGCATGCTTTTGTACCAACAGCACGCTTTACCATCCAGTAACCCTGGAAAATTAACGATGCATTAGAACTTTAAATTCAGATTATGCTGCGCAAGAGAAAGATGCACAAGAAAATTACGCTTGTGCCTCAAAAGATAAGAAAATTTGTTATATCAGTGTCTAACTAACATTGTATATTGCAATGTTTGATAAACCAGCAAGGCAGTCGATTCATACCTCCACAATACTGGGAATGAGCTTGAATCTAGAATTCCGAAACGCATCATCTCCGTTAGCAAACTGATCGAGCAATGAGCCAGGCTGGATTGGCTTGTCCGCAACGAAGTACATGACCAGGCTATAATTGGTTCTACTAGGAACCTGCTCATATAACCATAGTGCCGTGGCAATAAGAGATTATCAGTGCAGATCAACAATTTTTCAATGTAAAAGTGGGAGTAGAACTTATAGCTGGTTGGTTTGCAGAGTAATGACGACAGAGTGACACGCTATGAGGTAGTGCATTGACATGAAATCTGTCCAGTGTAAGTTACCTGTAAATTGATGACAAGAATAAAAGGTGCTTTCCTCCCTGCTGCTGACTGATACACAACAAAAGAAAAAAAAGCGTAGATAAGTAACTCCTCTTCAATACTATTTCGAGCCAATCAGATCTCTTTTCATCAAAGCACAGCTTTATTATGCCAAAGGTCTTACCTGCACACAGCAGCTAGGTTGCAAAGCAATATGGTCAATCCTCTGATCTGACTTCAGCCAATCCACAGACAGCAGCTTCAAAAGCGGCTCCCCACCACATGTCTGATACCATCCACATGATTTTTCAATGTTAGTCGAGATTTGTAAACTAGTTGCTAAGCTGGTTGCATCCTCATCATTAAAGACAAGTTGAAAGGAGTCATGCAAACCTTGAGGCTGTCCACGTTGTAACTCCGACTGCGAACCATAAACCCTTTCCCCCCAGGGTCAGACCATCCGTTACAATCTTGGTCACTTATGGTTCTTCTCAGTGATGAATAGAACATGTTAGGATCCAGTTCCAAAGCTGGCGCATTCCAGTCAAGCTCTTGACAGCCTCTAGTTGCTGCATAACGACATGTGACGTTTAACTTCCGGCAGAAGTACACAAGCAGGAGTAAAAAAAATTTAGAGGTCACCGTTTGAAGTGCGAACAACTTCAAGGCACGTACAACACTCTAGATAGTAAAAGACTAAAGACTGATGGAAGATGCGAGAAATTTTGTGCAAACTCCTACTTCCATATGCACCATGATAAATGCAAAATCACCTGGAATCTTTTTGACGGGTCTACCGAGTACAGCATCCCAAGAGAGTCTGCAACTGACACCGGCTGCCTGCAAACACACGCAAAGAGCATGTTGTGAAACTGACAAATCACTCCTTGCTGATATGGAGTGGCGCTGATGACTTGACTGACCAGTTCGATTCAAGCCATTTGGAATCCAAACGAAGGAGAGTGCACTTTGAGCACACAGGTACCGTAATTGATAGTAGACTTTCAAATTTCCACTAATGTGCTGGCTTTGGGTTACTTGTAAGGATGCATAACTATCGGGACTGCTTAGTCAGGTTCATTGCGACAGTGACATTTCCTAACAGAAAGGGAAAACATAGGTTCCTCAAAACAGAAGCCATATCATGTCACGTTGCAGCTCTGGGCATTTCTGTAATATAGGCTTCTGCTGTCATCACAGCATGAAATAGAATGGCCAGTAAGCAAACCTGGTGCTTGTTAGACAATCCATTTTCTTCATCTTCATCTTCGTATTCGTCTTCCTCTTCATCATGGTCATAAGCCATAATGGCATCATAGAACTCTTCACATGACTCACGAACAGATAATTCCTTTATAGATTTCATCATTATTGGTGACTCCAACCCTGGATCAGCAACATCTAGCATCTTTTTCGCTCCTTTCATCAGCTTCATTTTGGCTTGAGCGTCCGAAGTGTTCAGGTCGGGACTTGCTCCAAGAAGTTCCCTCAGACCTGCGACAGCAAGCCCAAAAAGAAAATAATTAACTTAGTTTACACCCAGTCATTCAAGTATTGCAAACCTTGTGCTTCCACAAAGAACCATAACCACTTTTTGTACCCTACCTGCAATGCGACAAAGAAGGATGTAGGGTATCGTCGTCTGAAACTTTGAATAGTGGCATCGCCTCCATCGGCCCCATCCTGTGGATTTCACCTCGACAATTTGTGTGACCAATGACCGAGGTGTTTCGGAACCAAGGCTGGTCGGTAAGGGAGTAATCTCCCAAATACCCGCTGCATGCCAAAACCAGTCATTCTCAGTATAGCCTCACTTGCACAAAGAGACTTCCAAAAACAATCTTAACCTAATGAAAGTCTCAGGAACCACGAAAACAAATTCTAGATCTAGGTCTGCTCCATCAAATTAATACAATCAACACGACGGTGAGCAAAAAATCAACACTTACGACTCAAGTCAATCCGTTGAAATCCAGGTTTGGCTGGTCGATTTTTATGAGTGGTCGAAACCTGTGTGATTGCTGCAGCAGATACAAAATTATTAAAAACCAGAAATATTTTCTTTGAAATACCGTCCTATTCTGATCCTTCAATGTAAAATAGGCAAACTCTCTCACTTGGCAGATTTGGATGAACAGTACACATAGTCATAAGAAAGCAGATCAACAGAACGAGCGCCATAGATGTACTCACAAGTACCATAAACATAGTGGCGCAAATAGCGTTGACTCAAGTGAACTAACGCTATATGTCCCGCAAGGATAGCCCGAGTAAATAAAAAAGCATTTGAAAAATTATGATCCATAACACTATATTTGTATGTTTGAGAAAGGCACGCACAATAAGATCCATCCTGGTCGCGCCGCCAATACCGTGAAAAAAGGAAGTCTCGTTTACTATGAAACCTGCACGATACAAACAAATAGTTATACCACCTTTCCTTGCCATACATATTGGTAAAGTTGAAAACCAGCTTCAGAATACCTCAGATTACAAAACTTAAGAGATTCGTAGAATAAAAGATGGCTGATTCTTGGCATCCGTAATCTAAAAGATGGTACATGTCATATCATCAAAGTATTAACCTTAACGAAGGCTTTACAAGAAACGAGTACCACAAAGAGTTCAGATTCAGACCTTTTAAAGTACTTGGGGTCAAATGAGCCATACACAATGTCGGAATGTCCATCAACTTGTTCAACGAGCTCCATATTCCCGGTCAGTGTATCCCATCTGCAGAACACAAGCAATGAAATGAAAATCGATATTGAGTATTGATCGCAAAATATGCGGATCGTGATTGGAAGAACCTCGTAGTCCTCCTATTAGCTTACATGAAAGCTTCTTCCAAGATGAGAACCTGGGATACTCTTTAAAAGTGGTACCTCATCTACTATAAGTGCAGACACAGAACTTATCTGGCTAGTTTCCAACGTAACAGGAACTTTGCATGAGTTAATAGTGCCAACCAGTAGCAGATAGGATCTTTGAAAATAATACATTAAACCAGCTCATAACCGCAGGGTTCTACTCGAGCTATGCACACAAAATAACAGCATGAGATGGTCTGACTTACTGGTATCGAAGAGTACTATCCAAGCTCATAATCTGCTCAAAGATTGTTTCTGAAGAGGATTCAATTACGCCAACCGCCTTCATAATTGTGCCTTTCTCTGCCTGAATCCATCAATAACAGGCATAAGATAGGTTTATATGAATTTCGACAAGATCAATTCAAATGTAAGCATGAAATGTAAGGCAGCACAAAAAGAGACATGCTCAAATCACCTTGGAAGCTGTGATATCTTCAAAAATTCGAAGGCCTGCTCGAACAAGATCACCAGCACACGCGTGAGAAAAAGTATGATTGAGCGCAGCATTTTAGTACATTCGAAGTTCTCACAGAATCGGAACCGGTGGTATAATCACTACGATCAAGCCTAGTACAATACACCTTCAGGCAGATACTGATGAAATTAAAGATTCAAGACGGCGCTTTATTTGGCATAGACACGACAAATAGAAAATCAAGAATACTAAACCTCGCTATCCGCTGCTGAAACTTGCAAGACATATAACCAGGTTCACAAAGACAAAATATATCACCATTAACAGTGCAGAAGCATCTCCAGTCAGCACGCTCAAACGTGTCTCCTTCCCGATAACTGTAAAATCCGTCAGAATCAGGCTCCTGCGGCGAAACCAATGAAGGCCGCTTCAATTGTGCACCTGGCCCTGTTTCCAAAGAAGATTTCATCAATAAGAATCAAGTGCAAAAGTATTGTGAACAAAATAAAGTTAAGATATTAGGGACCAGATTTTCTTTCAAACACAAAACATGGCCTTCTGTATACTACGCACAAAAGAGCTACGGCTATAAAAAAGTACCTCTGCCAATCGTAATTAGCTTGCCAAGGCCTCTTGTGACCAACCTTGGATGCGACCGAGGACCATTAATGTCAAATCTGTAAAAAGTCCACAGACGTGCGGATTCAGTGAACCGGATTTGACAATGGCCCCGATTCTGTTAAATCTACAGAACGATCGGCTGATCAATCATCCTGAAGTTGCATCCAACTGCAAACCCAAAAAAGAGATTCACCGAAGCTATCTTTACTTACTCATAGTCCGTGTTGATGATCCTATGACCACTGCCAATTCGCTCACTTGTTGAAACCGTCTGTAAACAGCAGAGGTTTATCCATACATGTCAGGAATCCAACTTTCTATCTATGAATCGAAAGCATACTAAAAAATCCACGATGGGGTATAGAAGAGAGGAAAGACATGAAGTCGGATTTCAAAATCAGAGACATTGATTATTTACCTCTTCCTTGGAATGCTTGAAAGCAGAAATCCACTTGGCGACTTCCTCAGCGGTATTACATGCGAACTGCTCAACAGAATCAGCAAAACGTTAAGTAGGAATCCGTGCGTAATTTTACAGATAAGTTGTAGAGCTCTTGGAATAACCTAGCGGTTCCCAAATGTTGAGTATCTGCTCGGCACGTCAAGAACTGATGTGCTACCATTAAATTTGATCCACCAAATCCCATACTTACTTCTCCTTGTCTGCTATGGTCCAGGCGATTGAAGATTCGAAGAACATACAAAGCCTGCAAAACACCATTTGCGGCTGCGGAAAATGAGTAGAGGTAAAATAAAAGCTTAATCTTGAGCTTCTTGCTTGAGTTCGTCTCTTACTTGTACTATTTCAATGTATACCATAAACACGCATTCAAAATCGAATAGAACGTAATATATCTCAACGGCAACACATTGAATGCACAAGTACGAACCCTTCCGTTGAAAATTCGTCGACCTACTTCCTCCACCATCAAATGAGTTCCCACAACCCCGCTTCTGATAGGCACCTGAGAAGCAGAAGGCCAAAAGAAGATTGATTCACGTTAGTCAGAGAAACCGTCCACATTGCTGGTTCACGCATTCCACTATGGTAAATCAGCTCAATCTCCTGCAGGTGACTCATCTTAGTTACACAATGCCGTCGCAAGTAATCACACTGGCAATCTAAATACACTACTCTCCTCTCAAATTGAACACCCCTCTTAATCGGAAGACGATGTTAAAAGTTCATCCTCTAAAAAGGAAGTAATAAAAACAAGGAGCATAGTCCTGGGGACATAAGCATGTGTTAGAGGTAAAGGATGAACAGACTCTTGAACCGCCTTGGCCACCAATAAGGCTGGAGTTCGTCTTCTACCGAGTAGTGAACCAGTTTCAAAAACAACAAACATTCGGCACGGCTATGATATAAACTTTAAGCAACACAGCAAAGTGAGGAAGAGTAGAGTGGACATACAGCTCGAGGATACTTGACGGGGTTGCGCTTGAACATGGACACGTATTTCCCCTTAATGATCAAAAATCGGTTGGTGCAGAACTGGTAACCTAAGGAGCTCGTTCCGACGTGATAAACCCATCCGGCATATGCAGCCGTCCCCAGGTCACTGGCAGGGACTCCCAGGTCACTCGCAGGGGCTCCCATGTCACTCTCCCTGTCCAAGCCTATGCTCAATTCTCTCTTCAACTCCACCTCCGCTTCCGCCTGGACATGATCGCGACCTCGCTTCCTGTTGTTGCGTGCAGGTCGAAACGCGTCAGCTTTCCGTTTCGTTGCACCGTTTTTCTTCTCCTTGAACGACTTACTCAGCCAACGAGCGCCCGGAATGCCGCCACAAGCGCCACATCCGTTCCTCTTCCCCCGGGGAGCTGACGGTGATGGCGGGCACGACGACCCGTCCAGCTGCTCGTACGAAGCCAGCTTAACCATTATCAATGCTCTCGCCGAAACCGGCTACACTTCCTATTCACTTCGCTCCTCCTGACTTTGTTTTCACGCTCCCGAATTCCAACCTCCACTTAAAACTTTCGCACGCTAAGATTTTCATAAGAAGAATTCTCAATTCCTTAATGAAAGTTCCTCATTCTCCACCTAAACAGAGCTCTTTCTCTGTTCATGCGAAATTCAAGAAAATCACGCCCGTCCTCACGTCGTCAATTTCCGAAAAATACTCGCCAAACGCTCAAATGCCTTAAAAAAATCTCCCGTTCGATCCAGAACAATGCTAAGCAGCTGGCGTAATCCACGACAACAACCGAGGCAACCGCGTGCCACTTAAAAACTAACGAATCACCAATTCCGATCGCTTCAAAAGTTCCGAATAACGCCTGTAGCTTAGTCCAGTAGTCCGCGATTCAAACCAAAGGCAGCAAAACAAACTTCCTCAAAAGCACAACGCAGTCATCAACCTCGCCAGAGTATCACCATCGCCAACGGGCCGTTCAAGCTCCACAGGTATTCGTACAAAGAAATTAAACTGTTGAATGAGGCGGAATCAGGCAAGGAAGGCGAGTGAAGTGGCCGGCAACACGATCAAGCACCTCTATCGCAGCAAAATAAATCTCCAGTCCGATCCAAAACAATGCAAAGCAGTTGGAGTATTCCACGACAGGAACCGAGGCAACAGTTTGCCACTTAAAAACTAACAAATCACCAATTCCGATGCTTCAAAACTTCCTAACAATTCCCGTCACCTATTCCAGTGGTCCGTGAGCAACAAAACAAACTTCCACAAGGTATAACGCAGTCGTCAAGCTCGCCAGAGTATCACCATCGCCAACGCGCCGTTCAAGCTCCACAGGTACTCGTAGAAAGAAATTAAACTATCGAATGAAGCGGAATCAGGCGAAGAAGGCGAGTGAAGTGGCCGGCAACACGATCAAGCACCTCTAGCGCAGCAATCTGGCAACAGCGATTTCGGCAATTGCATCGGAGGTGGAGAATGACGGCGATCACTCCGCGGAGGCAAGAAGCCGAAGGTTGCACGTGAGATAGTAAGTTACTAGTAAGGTACTGGTTCACGACAGCAACGTTCCGATTTCCGCGGTTGGTAGTAAAGGAGGTACCGACCTCGTGAAAGAGGCAGTACCGGGTAAAAAATGGGGCATGAAAAGGTGGTTTGATAGGCAGATGAACCTAGTTGGCGTTGAATTATCATCCGTTCAACAGTTCCGTTGCCAACTTCAGGCGAAGGATCCCGTTTACGAATGTCGAGAGGAAAGCGCGGGACTAAGGTTATGTGGTGGTTGCTCTGAAAATACCACTGAAATCCTTCGCAGACAAATTTGGATGAAAGGTTCATGATGGATGGAATTGTATACAAACGGATGGGAACGTTTTCAAAGTGGATGAGAATTGATTAATTAAATTTTAGTTATAGTTCAACTGCAGTGTATTTTGGGGATTTTTTTGGTAGTGCCATTTTTTAGTTTTTATTTGCATCTGCCATTTTGGAATCATTTTGAAGGCAAGGATTTGTCGAATGAAAAATCTTCTTTTCAAGATCTTTGGGTCACAACTTCATTTAGATGTTGCCAACGAGTATTTAAAAAACTGTAATAATGCTGAGACTTGAGCCGTAAAGCTCCCCTTAGGTATGTTCACACTTAGTGTTAGGAAAGATATCAGTGATATGAATGCAGTCTAAAGGTGTGTCCAAATGCATCTAATTTCCCTTGGCTATTACCCCTTTTAATATCAAGTGTGAACATACCTTATCCAAGAAGAGAATTGTCTTTGTTAACCCTTAAACATCGGAGCAGCATCCAGTACAACACAACGTTTTTTTCTTGTATTTGGAATGGTTTCACACCTTTATTATATTTGAGATTAACAAAGAGTTGAAATATAGATCAATGTGGTTCTAATGAGCTATTTGAGATCCCAAATTAAAATTTCTTGTTGACAAATGTCAATTATATGTCACCGTATGTACTATGCCTTGTGTATATGATATTTTTGAACTATTTTTAGCTTAATTTGATGTTATTAGAATAAATTTTTCCCATATAATTTGTTGAACTTCAATCTAAACTTGGAAATTATTGTGATAAAGTACATATAGAAACATCATAAAACAAGGGGAATTTTCACTACAAGGCTTGGAGAGATCACTTAGAGGTTCCATTAACCCTTAAAGGACTGCTGGGTGGCCATGGCCTGCCCACACTATAGGTTCAATAGTACTTATACTGTAGCTTCACCAGTGTTTTGGTTGATGGGCACCAATAGTATTGCTTCTAAAAATCTCAAAAGTCAATAGTGCATGCCGACCTCATGAAAATTGCAATAAGGGCAGCTTGGGACCTAACACCATAATTCTAAATTTTCTCACAATTTGGATTACCTAAAAATATGAGCATATTTGATAAGATGGTTTTTTGCCTTCTATGGTAGATCACGTGTTTACGATCACTTTGGAAAAAAAAACAGATGAAAAATGACTTTGTTTTGTTGTACAGATTTTTTTTTCAAGGCTAGTGGATGATAATTGTCCTCATGGGTGTTTAGGGGTTAAAAACCACATGCATTAAGATTTCGGACCCCCTATCTTATGTTCTAAAACTTAAATAGAAGAAAAATATAAAAATATGAGTAGATTTTGCTACTTTGGAAGTTTACGTTTTGAATTAATGATAATTTTATTTGTAATCTATAATTAGTTACAAATTTTTGAAGTAAGAAAATACAATATAGAGCTGAAAATAACTTTCATACCCCTATCTTAGATAAGAAAAATTTGTTTAAAAAATACACATAAATTTCTCAAAAATGAGGCACTATTGAAAGTTCATATTTCTTGAGTATGGGGGGAAAACGCCGGTGCGACCGGAGATGTTGATATTTCTTGAGTATGAATGCAATGGTCATCTAAATGTGTTCTCTATAAATATTTGAGTTGAAAAATATGCCATTTTAGTTCATTTTTCAACCTTCTCTAGAAGTCATTAAATTATTTGGATTGAAGATTTTGGCAATAGAATCCTATAGTCATGATTGAACAATGCTCAAAATTATAGGTTGAGATTATAGGTCATTCAAAAGTAAATAGGGGGACAAAAATTGCTTAACTCATGTGGTTAGTCATAGATACACTAAGTGATCTCCCGAGCTACAAGGAAACCATGGTCAAAACTACAAATAAGTTTACAAAAATTGTGACCTAATCTACAGTATACTAACAATTTTTGTCAACTTTTTTGTAGATTCAACCATGGTTTCTTTGTAGTGATGTTCCATATATATTTGACACAAAAGTTTCCAATGTGAGTTGTTGAGGAATTGAAGTTGGATAATCTACACTTGTAGTCAACAACATGGGTCCTTTATCAAGGTTAACTCTTAATAACCTGTTATTCGTTAAATTGGGACAAACGGAGGTACCATTTTGTACTCCACCTTAAACCCAAAAAGTGACCTTAAACTAGATTCAAAAGTATCAAATTTAGTTTGAACCACTAAGATTTTTTCCCTCGCAAATTCCTCCTCTCAAGTGAGGACACGTGTACCAAAAAAAACATTGAGCTCAAATTTAGGAGACCTCCTGAAACCTTCAAAAGTCCCAAAATGTAAGCTTTGTCCCAATTTAACAAATAACGCGTTTAATGCGCAAAGTATTAAATTTAACCCTCCAACAAAGTCTTACGTATTTACTTAATTCAGATAGATCAAGCTTGTTTGAGTATAGTAATGAGCAACGTTGTTCAAAGGGATTAAATTTGCTAGTCACATGGAAAGAAACACCTTTGTTTTTTGCTTCAATTTGTATTCTTTTGCCAGCATCTTGAATGTGAATTTTATTTTTTTAAACTATGGTAGCTTTTACCACAAGCCAAAAAACTCTTACATGCATGACTCATATTATTTAGAATTTACCCTTCACATGGCACTCAGCTCTGAACTTCTTCAAATTAACAGTTTGGTGAATTTTGATTTCAATTTGAAGGAAGTGCTAATATAAATTTTGTCAATTTCAAGGGATTTAAAAGAGTCATTGATTTTGTGTTCAAGAAGCATCATTTCCATACAAAAATAGAGTGTTAAGTCCTTGAATTAGAAGTATGTGTTCTTCCCAAGCTTATGAAAGCAACAACATATGATTGCTTTAACTTTGTATGAAGTTATAGCTTAAGAACAGTAAAGGCATAGAGCACAAACACAAGGTCCTTCAAATTGCAATAAATCAAAAAATACTCAACCACATGTGGCATGGGGTTTCACGTGTTTTGATAGCATTCAGAAAAAGTTTCTAAATCGCGCTAAGTCATGCAAATGCCATGCAAGTTTATACATAGAGGGTAAGACCATCACCGCCACAGACATCCCTATCATTTGGATGAAGGGAGAGCACCGATGGGGATAGGGATAGGCAAGTCCGGCCCATTTTTTCTCATGAGGGAGTTTCATTCTTCTATAGATATTGAGATGAGCCAAGGGAGGAGTTGGAAATGAAAGGGGTAATAAATTACATTTTTTAGAAAAAATGAGGATACAATTTACTGCAATTGATTTCCCTATGACTGTTTGTGTAGGAATTTGGGTTCCCTCTCATTTAGATTTTCTAAATTTTTAAGTATACAAGCTCTTTGCGGAGGAGCGTGCTTATTTCTTCCCTATCCATATGAATATCATTTGGATATAGGTAGGGAAGCCCTTGGAGGAAATGCTAAAAGAGCACCCTCAATGTAACCATGTATACATGTTTAAATCAGTAGTGAACACAATTTGTGGTAGAAAATTTGACCATTCATTTACATTCATGGTTGAATATAGAGCTACATTAGGGGCTTCAAACATTAAGTTTTTCGAGTGACTCACGTCGCAATTCGCCTCGGTGGATTCATTAGTGGACAACAAGGTGACTCACCTCCATGTTCACTCCTAACGCGATGCACATGAGGAGTGAACTTCATAAACTCATTTTCGTGCGTCTCATTCTCACGGATGTTGCAAACGCTTAGACCTCAACTTGTGCACAAAACCCTATATAATTGCAAACTCACGAGTGTGTACAATTTTTGATGTAGGAGTGAACAAAAATAATTCACTAGTGAACGAGAAACTTGTGAGGTGAGAAACTCCTAGACCAGATTCTATGTTTAAAGACCCCTATTGACCATGCTCTCAAAATTTACCACTATTTAAAAATTAGTAATGGTGACTGAGTTTATGGATGAACGTATATTTATGGATGGATCTATGCAATATTTTTGTCCTAATCTACATTTGCTCGTCCAATGGAAAAACAGGACAAATCCTACGGTCAGCATTGTGTATGGCTATATGTCGAACGGCCTAATTTGCTGACTCACTGGAATCTTACACATTGTGCCGGCTGTACCACCCAGTTGGCAACGTTGCTATCAGAAGTTATGCCTGTCCGGCTTGTCAGTTTTGCTGACGTGGGGGTACAAGTGCCCACAGACAGGCTGGATTTAACACACGTCACCCAGCTGTTAATTTAAGGGAAAATATCAAAAATGCCCCTTAGTTGAGTCAGTTGTTTCAAAATATTAAATATACATAACATTCAGTAGCCTGAAGAGAGGCTGCCTTTCCCTCTGTTCAGTATCATCCATGAACTTCATCATGATTATAATATATATATATATATATATATATATATATATATATATATATATATATATATATATATATATATATATATATATATATATGTATGTATGTATGTATGTATGTATATATATATATTTTAATTTTAATTTTTTTGACATAGCTGACCCCACGTCAACGTATGTGTACTAAACTGAACCTCTCTTTCATAAACTCTTTGACAAATTCAGCCATGTGTCCTCTTAGCTACTGATGGGTGTGGAATATTCCACACTCTTCATCTAAAAGGAGGGCAGGCATAATGAGCGCTGCTGAATGTTATGTACCCCTATTCTATTTAAGATATAAAAAATACCATTTGTTTTATGTAGAAATATAAATTATACCCCTGCTGTACTTATCTTTGAATGGAAAACATTTAACACCCTTAGAGCATCACCACCCGTCCTACAAAATGCAAGTTGATTTGCAAGCTTGTCAATCCAATTTGCAATCAATCCGGTTTGCAAGCCAAGGAAGAAGGGTTGTCCCCCCCACATCTTTTTAAGAAGCCATCTCCACCCCATCACGGGGCTACGTCCACATTCACGGATCAAGTCCTTGTTTGTTGAAAAAGTGCAAAAGGTGCTTGTCTCATGCAAATTGCAAGCTAGTTTGCAAGCTATCCTTTGGCCTGCAAAAAAATCCTGTTTTGCAACCCATTAGAGGCTTTTGGCTTGGCCTCTTAACAAGTTCATCCAATATGCAAGACAAGTGGGGCAATTTTGCAATCTGGTGGCAACAAGCCATCTAGAAGATGGGTGGTGATGCTCTTAGTTTTCTTGTACCTCTTTAGTACAAATTTTTGTGTATATTAAAACAACAATGGAAATTACAAAAATTAGATGCAAGTTGAATGTAAGTCAAAGCTTGGAGGCAAGTTCTTCAAGTTTTATACAGGGTTTTTTTATTTAAGACTATTGTGGCTAAAGCCATTGCATTGATTGAATAATATGCTTTTCTTTGCCAATGTCTTTGGTGTAAACGTGACTTACAATTTTTTTAGAAAAGAGGCATAGGAAAACTAAGGGTATTAGATGTTTTCAAAAATAAGAAGGGGTATAATTGATATTCTTACACAAACCATGGGTATATTCTATATTTCAAATAATATAGGGGTGTATTTGTTATTTTGAAAGAATTTAGAGGCATCTTTTGCATTTTCCCTTGGTTTAACCCTTTAAACATTCTATGGGCATAGTAGGCACATTGTTGTATAATTGGCATTTGTTACCAACAAAAAGTTTTAATTTGGAATCTTGAATAACTCACTAAAATTGCATTGATTTATATTTCAGGTTCTACGTTGATCTCAAATGTAGTAAATATGTGGATTCACCACAAGGAAACAATGTCCAAATTGACACCTCCAAATTGACTTAACATGTCCAAATTGACAAAGAAATGTCCAAATTGACAAAAAATCATCCAAATTAACGCGTTTGAATTTACAAAAAATGACCAAATTGACAACTTTCCCTTGTAGTGATCCATTTCAAATACAAGGAAGATAACTTGTATTGTATTAGTTGCAAAGGCAGTTTTAGAAGTTTGGGGGTTAACATTTGGCTATTTGTTAGTGGCTTGGTATTGAAGAGAAATTTTGGTATTGAGGAGAAATTTTAGCTTCACTAGCTAAAGTCTAGCATTTTCCACTTTCAACTGGTTTTTCAATGGATTGCACCAAATATTTCATTATTTTATATTGTTTCATACTAAAAAAAATTCTTTGAAAAACTAAATGGTTTTTTTAAGCCACTAGTTTAAATTTCCACTAGTTTTTTTGTATTTTCAATCAACTGACAATACTTTAATGTTGGTTCTTCCCAAATATTGCTGCACATACATATTTGTGAAGCTAGGGTGAAAATACTTAGTTTTTCATATTCTAATAAATAAGAATTTGGGAATCTAGGAATTACCCACTAGAAGATTGAGTTTAGGAATTTCATCTTCATAATTACATTCAAGGATTTCAATTTGGACTACTAGCATGGAAGGAGATAAATTTGACCAAGTACAAATAGGGCAAATTCTTGCTTTTATTGTTGTAAAAAGAGTTGAGCATTTCTTGTTAACCCCTCACCGCCTAAGGGGCCCAAATTGGGCTTCTTAGAATTTTATTCAAGAATGCACAACCTTTCTATAAGATTTGTTTTAGCAATTATTATTATTTTTAAACTCTTATTGAAGTCCAATTTTAGCATCAAAAGTTTGATTTTGAAAATGAATTAAAGTGATTTGTCTATTCAAGATTTTGTGCAAGGGTGCCCATTGCAAATCTTCACTTTCTAGTGTTGAAGGCTCTTGGAAATGAGCTTCAAGTACATTAGAACTTGGAGAAAAAATCACATTAAAAATTCAATTCAAAAAATTGTAGAATAGATCTTGAGAAGCCGTAAATTGATTGGGGTTAAGCATGATATACTTTACGTACTCATATTTTTTTGGTACCCTCAATTTTAGGTTTGAGATGCAAAAAGAGGATTGAAAGGCTTCAAATCACTTTTGCAGTGTTAACACCCTTATGATCAAACATTATAATCTTTCAATCCATAAATGATATTGTTGTGATTTCTTTTCCAATGTGATCTATAACATGTCTACTTTGAATTTGTACGGTTGCACTTCAGAGAAAATTGATAAGATTGATCAAAATGCCTGCATTTTGTTCACTTTCAAGCAAATTCTAAGATAATCCAGACTACCATGGGCGGTGAGGGGTTAACATGTACTCCCTTTGTCCCAATATAAAGCTCCAAATTAGGCAAAGTTCTTCTTCCACTAAAAAAGCTTCTTTTTGCTACTTTCAATTGTTGAGAAAGCGTTTGTCATGTCCAATGATCTCATGGGGGCAAATTAAGCAATTAGAGAGCATTCCTCTCCTAATAAGCTTGGCCTTGCCCATATGAGGTACCATTGTTGCTACTAATCTTTCAATCATGAATAATATGGAGTTGGTAACATGCACAAATATGGTACTTTTTGCATGGAATTTGGGTGCCCAAACAACAATATCAAAGTTGGAGATTTTGCACACATTTGGTAGATGATATATTGATTCTAGAATGCATGTGTCATTAATACAAAGACCAAAATAATGAGGAGCCGGCCGCCTTCACAAACTATATACAAATATGGTACTTTCTGCATAGAATTTAGATGTCTAAATGCCAACATAAGAACTTGAGATTTTGTAGATATTTGATAGGTGGTATATTGATTCTAGAATGCATTTGTCACTAACATAATGACTAAATATAAAGTTAATCCCTAGTGGAGAAGTTTTTTGGAGCTTTATAATGGGACAGAGGGAGTATATAAAGTAAACCAAGCCATAGCTTAGTTGTTGCCTATGTGGAAAAATACATATGGAATCATCATTGATTATGTTTCAGAGTAATGCTTGGTGAAAAGGAAAGTTTGCAAAAAGGCAAAGGTAACAAGAAATACAAAGCTCAAGAAGTTATTTTTTTTTGGGAAAATTTCATGAATATCCCTCAAGTTTGCCATATTTGTATAGATATCCCTGATTTTTCAGAAATTGCACAAACATCCTTGGACCATCATTTTCAAGCATTTGTTTTGTTATGCATGCTACTTCCTTCATGACTTCATGACCAATGTCAAAGCAAGAAGTGTAATAGATAAAAATGAAGCATCAAGTGCACAAGGGAGAAAGAAGAGGCATGCACAATAGAATAAACATTTGAAAATTACGATCTAAGGGTATTTGTGCAATTTCCAGATAACCAAGGCCAGGTATTATTTAGGGTCTAGGGATGAACAAAATTGAAAATGAATAAAATAAATGCATAATATTTGGTTAAGCAGTATTATGTAATAATTCTTAAAACCTTGATATTGCAACATAATTTGCATAGTGCACTACAAAAGTGTAGGGCCATAAGGGCCTCACATAAGGATATTTTCATGTTTAAGCCACTAAGAACAAAGATAAATCTTGAGTAACTAGTGGCGCAAACATGAGATTGCCTATGTGTGAGGACCTTAGCTTGCATAAATATTGTTTGAACAAAATATTGCTAGGTATTAGTTATGCTGACAAGAGTGACAGTACGCAACATGACACCAGTTTGCAATTTTTGTCATTACATTCACAAGTATAAGGACAACCAATAATACAAAGGGTTTTTTTCAAGTAGCGTTTACAAGTGCCTAATTCCCTTTGAACACTTTCAATCACTTGTTGACAAGGATGAATGAAGGTAAACAAGCTCTTTGCATACATTAACTGTATTTTTCATCTCGTGTTATTCAATTTCATCTCGTATTATTCAATTTTTGGGTTCATTTTCTTATATTTACAAAGTATAGATTCAAGGGAATGTTTTTTTGTAACTATTCTATGGTTCAAATAATACAAGCAATTTTCATTCCAAAAGCTAACTTTAATAGAAAAAAGAGAAGGTCCTTCAAAATAACTTTAATAACAGATAAGCAAGGTTTTCCAAATCTAAAAAAGTTACTACAATTTGAATTTGAACATTCCTTTTAAAAAAATTGTCGTGAATATTATTAATGTTGAATCCATAATCAATTTGAGTGATACTTTTGAGTTACTTCTAGAACATTATTGAAAATGATTGGTAAAAGCAATCACACGCACATGGCCTATGGACCATAGTCTAATACTTATGTTCAATGAAAAGAGATGAACTATGAGGTCCTTAGGATTAGAGATTATTGAATTGTACCTACACATGCTTTTCAAATTTGTGTTGGGAATTTAGAGTTGTTGTATTTTGTAATATAACTATGTTTTTGTATTATATACCATCTCACTAGAAGAAAACAAGCAAAATAAGACTCTATAAACGACTCATTTTTGAGTCGTTTAGGATACAAACAACTCTTTTACAACTATACAACTGTACAGTTATGTCCTAGTTCTGGAAAACCTATCGTTTAGGACATTCCAATGATACGATAGTTTTCATCCATCTGACACAATTGACACAATATTAACTTCTCTTTGTCAGATTTTTTTTTTCTGGTGGTTCATCAAGTAAGTGCCCGGATAAATATTAGATCCTCTACTCACATACGACTATTCATGGGTATGGTTACAATTGTAATACAACTTGTGGTAGGGCCCACTTTCTTCTAGTTGTTTTGTTCCTATTTGCTGAGAGAAATTTTATGGACATTTATTAACAATTATTTTATCCATAAATTACATAATGTTTAGATAATCGTGATAATGATAGTTATAATTGATTTGTGGATTAGTCAAATTTCAGTTGTGTAAGTCATTTATGGGAGTATTCTGAGTTGTATTGGTGTAAGTTTGTAGTTGTTATTGAGTTGTAGTTGAGTCATAATTGAGAGGCCATTGAATTGTAGTTGAGTTGTGGTTGAGTTGTAATTGAGTCATAGTTGAGTTGTAGTTGAGTCATAGTTGAGTTGTGGTTGAATCGTAGTTGAGTCGTGGTTGAATTGTAGTTGAGTTGTAGTTGAGTTGTAGCTTAATGGTTACCTAATCATCATATAGTTGTATAGTAGTTCTTGTTCAATCATGGCATAGGAATAATCTAGTGTCCACAAAGTCATGGCAGAATCATAGTGCTATCATAGTTTAGTTGTTAATTAGATACTGCAAAGTCATATAGTGATGATCAATGAATCATGTTATAGTACTACCTCAGTGGCCACTGAGTTATACTAGAGTCACATTTTATTGGCCAGTGAGTAACAACAAAGTCATAATTCATTAGACAAGTAGTTAATTACAGAAGTGATTTTGTAGTCACAAATTCATGGCATAGTAGTAACATAGTGAACACTGAGTAATATGAGAGTTGTGCAATTGTACTAGTTACTGAGTTATAAAATAATAAGATCTTATTTGCTACAAACATATCTTAGTTGCCATTAAGTCTTACTAGAGTTGTACCTTTCTAACATTTGAGTTCAATTACACTTCACATGAAATCTAGGAGTTGCCACCTAGTTGTCACCTAATCGTCACTTACTCCATAATTAATACACACAATTACTTCAAAATATAAATCAACTGTATACACTAGATCAAAAAGCTTCATGTATATTAGAAACTCATAGTGCATCTACAACTTAATTAGCAATCACATATTATAACACATTGTCTTTTGTATCCACTCAACATCATGTGCAAACGCTTGCAATTCCATATAAACAAGGAAAACAAAATATCAAACTTAGTTACAATGTGGTATTGCTCGGAGCCAAAAAACCTTGATAAGTGTACAGAACGAGCAAACTTGCAAAAATCTCGGAGCCAATAAATCTAGAGAAGAGCACAAAGCCAACAAACTTTGACAAGTGCACAATGCAAACAAACTTGAGAAGAGCGTGAAGTGTGCAAACTTGAGAAAAGCATGGAGCAAACAAACCTAAGAAGATTGTAGTGCAATCAAACCTCAGCGGAGCAAACAAACATGAGAAGAATACAGAGCCAATAAACTTTGACAAGTGCAAAGTGTCAACAAACCCTCATAAGAGCACAAAGCCAGCAGACTAAGTCTGCAGAGCTAAATTCTAAACTCAAAGGTGGCGGCCGCATCTTCACCCTACATACTACCAACTCTAATCTCAAAATGAAGGGTCTAAACTGACTCAAAAACTACAACTTGATTTTAGGGATGATTGCTATTAAAACTTAAATAATTTTTTTGTGGCAAATTTAACATCAACAATGTGTCTAAAATACATATTTATCTCAAAATGGATTATTTACATGCTAAAATCCAAATTGTAAAGCATTCGTAACAAGTTTTTTGCAAATTTTAAAATTCTAACTTCTAATATTTGAATGTGTTAATTTTCTTCTTAAAAAAAAATCATCTCTTTTTTATTTTTGTCAATCTTTAAAAAAAATATGAATTTTATTATTATTATTATTATGAAACATACAATTTTAAGCTTTTAAAGAGCTTTAATCATAGCTTTTTAATTGTTGTTAATAATAGTAATAATAATAATTGAATTTATGACTCAAATACAATTAAACTACAACTAGCACATGCTTGGAGAATATTATAATGATCTCACTATGACTCATGTAAACCTAAAATATGACTAAAATTTTGCTAAACCTACGGTTTAGTAAGTTAGCTAGAATACGCACTTTTTAAATAGTTAGTTGGAATTGGAGTAGAAAGAACATGATATTTCTTGTTTTGTAAACATTCTCTAGTAGGTGCTATTGAATTGTCTGCCAAAGAGGATTTATTAGCATGTGCAAGTTATTAGTAAACATTTGGTTATTGGCACTCTATGTAATGCACTCATTGCTAACAGTGATGAGATGAGCTAGTCCAAACATTTTAAACAACTCAAGAGAATGGGTTAAAAAGAAGAAGAACAAGCAATAAACAATTGGACTAGAACAACTACATAACAAGTACGCAACAATTGTAGGAGTAATTGAGTCAGTTTGTAGTTGCTTAGTAGTTGGTGTATAGTCTCGTAATTGTTGTTTAGTCAATGTAAAGTTGGAGCGTAGTCTTGTAGTTGTTGTGTAGTTGATATCAAGTCAATTTACAATGAAGTAGTTGTTTAGCAGTGGCAACAATATAGTTGTTTTCATGACCAAAGTTGAAGATAAAAGCTTCAAAAATGTATCACAAGTGGTAAAATAGTTCAATTGAGAAGAAGACACACATTGCATCTACAATACAATCGCATCAGTATAGTCCCTAATTAGATGTAGCATTCTAGCACTAATCCACAATTATGGAACAACTAGGAAACCACTCATTAATGTGCACCTCTTCCAACCAAAATAAAAATGGTATTGGAAGCTGCAATGTGGACAGCCTAAATATGAATTTTATTAATTATTTAATTTAATTCTATCAAGAGTTGTTTTATAGTTGTTCTATAGTAATACTCTAGTAGTAAAGAAGGAGTTGTTTATTTATACGACTCACATACAACTCTAAGTCAAAGATGTCAGATTGCTGTGACGGCAGCAAAGGTTTCATTTGATCATGGACCCAAAATTGTTCATCCCAAAATGTACACAACAGATTTCATCCTCCAAGTCAAATAAACAATTGCACTACAATTGCTACAACTTCAGCCAAGAATCAGAGTTGCTTTGTTGTTGTTGTGCAGTCCTGTAGGACAGTAAGTCGTTTGCTGTTAGTTAGACTTACCAACATTTTCTTCTAGTGTCTTCATCCATTTTGCCACTTTAATCATCCATAAAAAACATTTCACAAAATTGCATAATTGTGGTCAGGTGTAATGCTTATGACCAAAATAAAACATTTTATTGGTATTCAAAGTTGAAGTACAGTCGGGTATAGTAATCTTACGAATTTTTTTGCAATGAAACTTCAACCAACAGTTCAGCAACGTTAGAAAGCCATAACTTCCTCAAAAATTGTTTGTTTTTGAAACCAAAAATTGCATTAGAATCCTATTGAAGGGTACTACATGATTTGATAAAAAAAACTAAAATTTTGCAAATGATAATTTTTTTTTGGCTACTTCCTATATAGTGTCTACCATCTAATACTTCAACCTCTTGCCCAAATCATTGCTTGAATGATTGGGCATACTTGCAATAAGAATTTGTAATTGCTCCATGGATAACTCATCCCATACTCTTTGCATGATGTGTGTCATTTCTTTCTTGTTCTTCGGCTGTTGGTGGTGGCGTAGCCCAATCAAATTTGAGCAGTGATTTTGGCAAGAGGTGGAAATACACTATGTAGGAAGTAGCTCAATTTTTTTTATCATTTATAAATGTTCAGATTTTTTTTATCAAATCATGTAGTACCCATCAGTAGTATTCCAACACAATTTTTGGTTTCAAAAACGGACAATTTTTGAGGAAGTTATGGCCTCTAGAAGTTCTTGAAGTTGGATGAAGTTTCACTACAAAAAAATTCGTAAGACTACTATACCCAACTGTACATAACATGTTGCACAAAGACGTATGTACATAGGACACTATAAAAGATTTGGCTGTAAAAAGGTCAACAAATCTCAGTTGGATCTTGTTGAAACAAGAGTCTTTTGAAAAAGAAGTGTAATGCTAAAGAAAACAATATTATCCCGTAAAGGATCAAAGAGCCCAACATGGTCAAATGGAGTTCTTGGAGGTGTAAAAGTAAACAAAAAAGGTATTGCATGTCCAAGTTTTGGATTGGCTTGTTGTTCCTTGAAGCCTTTAGATTTTGCACCTAAACATTTGAATTTATTGTTTTTAATATTCAAACTATTAGTGGAATTGTATATAGGCATTGTACATTGCATTGTGGATGGAGGAATTTTGGATAGGATGGGTTGGAAGTCCACACTTCTATATATAGGGGAGAAGGTTGGTGATGTGTCACTTTTTTTCTCTCAATTGGGCAAGGTTTTAGCAGCTCTAAAGTAGTGAGCTAGCTAGATCCACTTACTTTGAATGACCATTAGTTTTGGAGTTTTTTCCCATTTGAGGAGTTTTTTTTCCATCAAGTATAGCTAGACACAATCTAATGGGATCAACCATTAGGTAGTTTTTTCTTTTGGGAGAAAATCACATCAAAGTCCAAAATCCATATTGTGAAGTGCTACCCAAATTAACAAATATGAGATTCTCAACTGTGGGGATTTTGCAAATATACTTGGATTTGAAATTAGACTAGCCTTAAATTTTTGACTTATAGTTGGGTATAGAATGACCAGTTTGGATTGTGTGAATACTTGTTCAACTTTCTAAAAATTGAGGGAACGTGCTGAAAGTTCTATATTAGAGGTAAGCTAAATTTTCTTAGCAAGACACTTAACCCTTTAGGGCCAAGGGCGCCCCTGGCTCAATCCACTACAATCCTCAAACTGGTTAAACTGGCTAAATTAACAAAATTTCTACCAAAAATATTATGTAACTAATTTTTTTTGAAACTTTACAATGTTAAATTTGTAAATTTTTACTTTTTAGTAGTGATTTTAGCCACTTAAGGTAAGAGTGAAAAAATATTTGGGATCACTAGGTAGCATCCTTTTTCCATGTTCTCTCAATAAATGCTCAAATCTTGTCAAGATCTACCCGCATAGATGGAATACATACTATTGAATCTATTACTTGGTCAAATGCTGCAAGCGTAGCCCGAATGACAAGAAAGACTATAACACATCCATGCCTAGTTGAGGGCGTCATTATTTCCAAAATCAAATACGGTGTTGTGAGGTCAAATTTGTGTCTTTTTGGAGCCCAAATGTGAATTTGAAACACTGCAATGTGGTTGGTGACCTTCATGCCAAGCATATGAAAATTATTTCAGTTGAATCTAAGTTTGGATAAGAATTTCAAGCATTGCAAAGTGAGGAAGTCTTTGTATAGTTTTTACTCACAATTCTTGAGCTTGATTCACTTCAATCCAAGCTTTTGGATTCATTATAAATCCAATAATAGTATACATGGACTTGCTTGATCTAAAATTCCTGTGCCCTTCAACTTTGTTCCCATGTTTATTGCAATTGCGTCATTCTTCAAAAGTTATTTAAAAAAATGGCTTAATTTAAACAACCAAAATTGGCACTCCCAGCCCTACAGGGTTAAGGTTTAAGAGGTACAACCATGCTCTATAATCTCTAGGATCATTCAATACTTTGATTGCATTTGATTGCGTACTCTCTAGAAACGGGCTCCTTGAGCTGATGCTCTTGTATTGATCAGAGCTTTTGTAACTAAGAATCCTTTGGGAGACATTTATTCATATCCTTTTGGATGAACTGTGCAAAAGAACCTCCTTTTTAATCTCTAAAGGACCAAGTGATTGTTCAACAACCACTTCAGAACTTGGGTAGGGTCATGTGAAGTTAATTTTTGTTGGATTTTCTCAAATTGTCACTCAAGGTGCAAATATGGATCCCAAGTGGAAACGTAATTTTTTGTCAATTGGATGCCCAGTTTGAAAGTTATGTTGCCCAAAAGAAATTGGGTAGCTTGGGCAATTTGGGTATCTTTGGCTTGATCTTTGAAGAATCTTATGCTAAAACCCTCATCAACTTTTGAAATTTAGCAAGTACGTTACCAAAAAAACATGGTGTACAATTGTTGAAATATAAAAAATGAGCTCTCACATCACATTTTGAAGGGAGTCAAACTTTGTTAATTATGTTTGGACAGTTTCAAGAAAAAAAAATCCTTCAACTTCAAGCCCTATTATCTTTCAATTTACAAATCCAAAGCTCTTGAAATTTTTTTTCACATACTCCAAATGTTTGTCTCTAACTTTCCGTCATTCATATTTCAAATAAAAAACTTCCTCATTGCACAAGAAATCATGAAAGAATGACTAATGTATTGCCAATGCACTAAACCTCCTTGCATTGCAGGGTGATTTAGAATAAGGTAGATTCTATATTTGCATATGAAAATTTCATGAGTGAACCTAACATCATATACTTGTGTATGGTCAAAAAGCTAATTTTTGTGTATATCAAAAATTATACTATAGGAAAGCTCAAAGTCTCTTGACCTTATTTTGCAGGAATGAAAAAAATTGTTTTTCTCACTTCAAACGTCATAATCCACTACAAGAAAAGCATGGTCAAATCTACAAAAAGTTGACAAAAATTGTGACCTAATCTACAATACTATAGATTAGGTCACAATTTTTTTCGACTTTTTGTAGATTCGACCATGTTTTTCTTGTAGTGATCTTAAAATTTGCGCGGTCAAATGGGTTGAATACTTTTGCACATATTAATTTAGGGAATCGATATGTGCACACCGGGGGGTTGATATTTGCACACCCCCCTAGGGTAAATTTTAGATTTCTATCATCATAAAGCTGATTTTGAGGATTTTGGATTGAGATTTGGACTTAGAGATCATGATTTAGTCTAGAACCATAAATTTTTTTGCAATTCAACAACATCCAATGAAAATGCTTATCTTTTTTTACAAACAAAAGTAAAAATAATACTTTTTCTCCTAGCTAAACTCTTTCATTGGATGTTGTTGAATTGCAACTGTTTTTTACAATTCTAAACTACATCATGGCCTATGAGTTTGAATTTGAATTCAAATTTCTCAAATTTAGCTTTATGATAGAAGAAATATAAAACTTCTTGGGGGGGTGCAAATATGAACCTTGGTGTGCATATATCAATTCCCTTAATTTATCTGTTTTACACACTTTTGTACGGTTGAAAAAAAAGGTTTTTATTTTCAATTTTGGGCAATGCAATAAAAATTGGCAATTTCTGAGATTTTTTCTCAAAAAGCACCCTTTGTCCTTTAGGGGTTAACTATGTGATTTCAAAATAGCTCCTAATTTTCTTAGTGATGTTGGCAAGGTTGTAATAAAATGATGCATCTTGAGTTTGGAGTCTTTTGTTTTTTTGTTGGTGGAGTGTTGCAGCTACTGAGATTCTAGACTATGCAACACACAAATGCGCATTAGATTGGGGACAGCCCAAGGGCATTTTGTACCTCCGTAATGAAGCTCGTTTGCTCATTTTTCATTGTGACACAAAGACGAGTGAACTTAACCCTGACCTCTTAACCCCTCGAGGCCCCTCCTTTTCATAATACACTGAAAAGGAGCAAAATTTTTGTCCCTTTGGTGTTGAGGGGTTAAAGGATAGATGGATCACTGTGGCTTGCATTGCTTGTAGCATTCTACAATGTTTTGCACATGGGCACTAGTAATATTGCTTCAAAAAGTTGGAAAAGTCAACAGTGCATGGTGCCCTCATGAAAATTGCAAGAAGGGTAGCTTGGGAGCTAACACCATGTTTCTAACTCTTATCACAATTTGGGTTACAAAAGAAATTAAATGCATCTGAAGAGGTAGTTTTTTGTCTTCCATGACGGATTATGTGTTTATGGTCACTTTAGAAAAAAAATAAGATGAAAAACAACTTTTTTCTGAATCATGGAATCTTTTTTTAGAGCTGGAGGACGTTTTTTGTCCTCCTCAATGTTTAGGCGTTAAAGGACGGGCTTACATCCATGGATTTTATATGGAACTACAATCATCTTCTAGGAATTATTTTGGCAATATAATCAACATCAAAATTCAATATTATAATTTTCATAGAAGAAGGTATGTGCATACTACATTTATCTCACAAATTTTGGGGAAAATTTGAAATTATTGTAATTTTTTGAAGCAAATGCTAAAGAAATATATTAATTAGAAAATGTATTCAATTATGCCAATTTTTTAATCATGGATGTGAATCATGACAAAGATTATCATGACAAATTATGATGATGGAATTTTCCTTCTCATATTGGTAAAATTAGAAAAAATAACCATTTTGTGATAATAGGTACTCAACTTGTGACAATAGTAAAATTTTCAAAACTTAAATTTTATCAAAATCTTAAAGTACAAGGAGAAACTAGAATTGGTAAACTTTCTAATGCTAGTTATGATCAAACTAAAAACACATGATTTTAATAACTCATATTGAGTTTTGGTAAAAAGATAATCAAAATTCAAAATACACTATACAGTGGTGCATCTTTACTACTCAATTGACAAGTGGGACTCTTTTGTGAAACATTGTGCATGCAAAAGCTAGCTATCTACATGCTCTAGATTGCTTTCTTCATATCCCAACAAGATCTTTGATGGAAAACAATGTTATTCCACTATCAGAGCACTTTTCAGTCATCTAGAAGCCACAAAATGGCTGCTTCAGTGTTTAACCCCTAAATGCCTAAGGCCTATTTTGAGCTTCTAGGAATTTGCTCTAAATTGAACAAAAAGCCAACATTTGAATAAAATGTATCAAAAAAACTCAAATCGTAACATTACAAATTCAAACTAGAAATGTAAAAGATCACATAGGAAAAGAAAATACAACAATATCACTTATGGATTGAAAGATTATGATGTTTGATCATGAAAGTGATAAAATTGCAAAAATGACTTGAAGTCTTTCAATATGTTTTTCACATGTTGAATCCAAAACATTGACCACCAAAAAAATATAAAGTCAAAGGGCATAGCATACAAAACTTCAATCACTCTATGGCTTTTCAAAATCTTTTTAAATTTTTTTTGGTGAATAAAATGTGAAAATTTTTCTCCAAAATCTAGTGTATTTGAGGTTCATTTCCAAGAGCTTTCAACACTACAGAAAGTCAAGACCCTTGCACAAAATCTTAAATAGACAAATCACAATCAATCATTTTCAAAATCCGATTTTCAATGCTACAAGTAAACTTCAAATAGAATAGTCCAAAAACACAAAATATTAAAAATAGCAACTTACTTAGGTTTACTGAGTTTCAAACTGTTGTTGACATTAAAATTTGGTGTTTTAGGCATTTAGGAATTAACCCCTAAAGGACCATGGCCATGACTTTGTCAAAAGACAATGTCATATAAATAGAAATCGCTAAACAAAACACATCATGTACTATCACTAACAATAGATAAAAACAAATATGTAGCCCAAAAACTTATATACAAATATGCTCTCAATTGCCTCCCCTAGTTGGCTAATAGAGACCCGCGAGTCAGCTAAGAATATACTAAAAGTATAGTTATATCCAAATGCTAAGATAAATACAAGTCTTCAACATCTATCCACATCGAAGGTGATGTCGTCGACATTCGACAATGTCAAGTGAACATGATGAAAGAAAGTATAAAAGATTGTAGGCCGGGTGCAATAATGAGCCCCAACAATAATTGCATTTAGCAAATTTTTAGTGCTAATCTTTTATTCAATCTTTTATTAGTCCAACCTTGTATACTACAAATCTAGCGCCTAGTCAAGAAAAGTGGCAATGTTGTCATCTCCAACATAAAAGGCTTGACTTCAAGAGATTATCAACGCTTGTCCAAAAACATAGCATGGCCTAAAGATCTCCTATAACGAGGACAAATCCAATCTCTTGGAGGCAGAGTCGACAAGGGCGGAACTAAGCATGCCATATGTCAACCACATTAGCACTGGTCACACAAAAATATAGTAGCCGCGCCTTTCTTCTTTCCACAAATAAAACAAGGTAATCCCTTTGGCACCACTGCCAACTCCGATTGCACGGTATTGTCGACGGGCAAGTGACAAAGAGTACAATTTTTAGAATGCTCCCTATACTCTCGCCCATTTTTGCCTTCCAATAAAAGAATGCCACTAGGCAAGACGTTCTTCACGCAAAGAATAGTACGTTCTGCTCTAACATCCAATATAGTAGGCGCCTCACGCTGCAAATACACATAATCTCCTTGAGAGACCTTCGCAACTGAGGTCGATAAACGCCACTACAAATGCGCGCATAACGTAAAGAATCTTGATGTTGAGCTATGTGCAAGTTCTCCAAAACCATATGCATGGCCCTCTTGAAAAACTCAGCTTAATCATGTGGGTATTGAGCCCAAACATCTAGACTATCCAAGTCCACGACTAAAGCCAGCTTCTCTTGCACGAAGCTAGGCAAAATAGACTCTCGTCCATATAGCAACTAGTAAGGGCTATAAGATATCAAAGAAGCCTGCCTACTGAAACAATAACCCATGGCAATCCATGGCAACATCAAATCCCAATCCTAATGGTTTCCACAAAGCAATCCATACTTGCGTAAACCACGTTTGACTGTCTAAACAACTTCCTCAGCCAAATCATCTGCTTCAGGATGATCTTTAAAAGTGGTGCGATGATTAATCAAAGCCTTGGTGCATAGAGTCTCAAAAGCCCTTAGAAACTCTCGGCTTTGATCTGTCAAGACTTAGCCGGTGCTCCAAAGCGTGCCAATACTTGGTCAAGAAAATGCCATAGCCGCCAATTCCAAAGAGTTCTGAGGCAAAGCAACTAGCTCAATTCATTTGCTGAAATGCTCTACCATCACCAATACATATTTGGCTCCACGTGGAGTGACAACAAGCGGCCCCGCAAAGTCTAAAGACCAATGATAACTAAAATCTATGATAGGTAAAGGCTTCAACTGTCGCGATAAAGTGTTAAAACTTGATTTCATTCAATCACACACCTCACACCAAGAAATATAGGTAGAAACTTGCTGATACATGCCAGCCCACCAATATTGGTTGCGCAACATAGAATGCGTCTTGCACACTCCAAAATGACCAAACTCTTCATGCATTTGCCGTATCAGAGAAGCTCTCTAGTTCAACCAAGGAACTATGCGTTTAGCTCCATCCGGCCAAACTCGAATCAACAAGCCGTTATCCTAATAGAACCTTGCTATTTGATGATAAACTTTGTCTCGCTCCATGGTGGAAATATCCAAAGGAAATGATCCATGCTGAAGTTTGTGCAAGACCACTAAGTCTTCCCACACATCTCCAATACCTTGAGATTTTTCAAGCTCATCATCTAAATTTAAATCAATCGCTTCAGTAGCAGAGCTCAACATCAAAGTCAAATAAGCAACTGCGTGCCAGCTTAGAACTGCCTCTCTGTTGCAATCTCCATGCTATCTAGCACTAGTCAAATCTTCATTAGAGGAAATTAGATTGCAAGAAAGCCCATCCGCATCCAAGTTAGTGATACTAGCTCGGTGAACAACCTCAAAGTCATACTCTTGAAGCAATAGAACCCATCATCAAGCTTGCTGGTGAGTTTATCTGACTCCATAAGCCACTTCAAAGGTTAATGATATGTCATCAATGTGAACCGCTGCCCATACAAATAAGGCCAAAAATGTAAAATGGTTTATACCGCAGCTAAAGCTTCTCTTTCATAAGACAAATAGTTAGATTCTGCTGAGTTGTTACTCCTTGAAGCAAAGGCAATAACATACTCACATCTTTCTTCATTTTTCTGGGTGAGAACTATACCTAATCCCACTGCACTCCAATCCGTGTGCAATTGGAAAGGCCTAGTAACATCAAGATGTCAAAGCACGGGTGCTGAGCCCAACTTTTGCTTTAATGTATCAAAAACCAATTGCTGCTCACGGCTCCATATCCAAACCTGGTCTTTGCCAATTAGCATAGTTAATGGCTTGGCAATCAATTTGAAGTTCTTAATAAAACGGCGATAATAATTCGCTAAGCTAAGAAATGCACGCAACCTTGGAACATCACAAGGTGCTGGAAGCTTTTGAAAAGCATCCGTCTTTGCATGCTGTATGCCAAGTTCTTCTGAAACTATCATGTGTCCCAAATATAGCAACCGGCCATGGAAGAATTTGCACTTGCCATGATGCAAGCACAATATCCACTTGCGCAATTGCTCAAAAATGGCTTGCAAATGCTTCACATGCTCCTAAGGTGAACTACTAAAAACAATAACATCATCAATGTAGCATCGAGCAAATGGCAATCCAATCAAAATACAATCTATCACCCTCTAAAACTCAACAGGTGCGTTTTTAAGATCAAATGGAAGAAACTTCCAATGATAGAGTAGATCTTTGCCATCACGATCCACTCTTCGAAATGCAATCTTTACACAGTCTTCCAACCGTAGTAGCAATTGGTGGTATTCAAATCTCAAATCCAATGTACGAGATATTCGAGCCGATCTCACTGCATCAAATAACTCTTTTGACGTCGGCATAGAATATCACTCTAATTTGATTTTTTTATTGACCGGACGGTAATCTCCATACATCCTCTTCTCAGTCTAATTATCAAAAATGTCCTTCTTAAAAGGCATCACTGTAGTATAAGCATATTTGCCATTAGATAACTCAATCAAACCCGTAGTTAAAAGCTCATGACATCGGACTTGAACATTAGTCCTCTCAGAACAACTCAGTTTGTAAAAACGTCTGAAGATCGGATGATCATCCTCAAGCTGAATGTGAATGGGCTTGCCTTTATAATCCTTCAAATCATGAAGATTAAAAGTAAAGCAATTCCGGTACAAGTGAATGAATGCTCGCATCCCATGAGCTTCAACATCTGTGAGATGATGGCCTAAATTCAAAGGCCAATTATCAAACTTTGTAGTAATCTTTTCTTTCAAAGAACCACCACCAAGTGTGGACACAACCTGTGGTTGTTAACTAGAAGAAAAATGGACAGTATCGCTACTTCCAACATTGCCATTTAAGGCCAAAATAGCAAAGGCTTTTTGAGCTTGAAACTCATTCAAAGCTTGCTATTGAAAATGAAAATGATGCTCAAAATCCTTTTCAACTATAGCAATTGGCATTCCTATTGCCTCTTGACTATTGTCATCTGCCCCCAGAGTGAACAAATGGTCATGTCGCTGCTGAACAGCAAGGCAAATGTCAACAATCCAAACTATGGTATGAAGATCCATAACTTGACCCAATACAAAGCGTCGTTGACCTTCAATGAGATTATGAGCTATTGTAGTATCAATAGAAAAACCCATGGCACGCTCTCGCTCATCCGCATTGCATTCCTCATAAGTGTGACTATGAGAATTTCACACCATGCCAGGTCTACGTGCTTGGAATGCAAAAGTCTTAGAATATGTAACAAAAGTTGGTAATACCTTGCAAAGTTTTCCAACCTTGTTGACTAAAGTAAAGGGAAGCGAATTATCTTTGGTTACAGCCAAAGGTTCCTTGTAGTCATCCAAAATATCCCTCACAATACGTCTTGGAGGTTTAATAACCTGCAAAAGCACCTTAGCCAACATGGAATATAACATTATGTTGGTCCAAAACCAACGTGGTCGATGGGCAAAAGATCTCAATGCTGTGGCATCCACAAAGATTGGAAGGCCAAGAATTTAACAAATATAACGACCATCTTCCATCACCTTTGGCCGCTCATTGCCTAACAAAGATACATTTTCAAAAACATATCCAGGTGGAGTGGTTTGATGGTTATATCACCACTGTGTAATCATCACCAATTCCATAAATAGGTTAGATCTTAGATCATCTAACCCTTGACCTACACGAGCTTGTAGGTGACCTTGGTAAAACCATCCTGCCACAAGCAAATCAATGTGGCTTAACCTCCTCAAATCTTCATCATTGATAAGGATAACGTCTCTAAGAAGGTGAGTAAAACATCCATGAATGGATGATGGAAGCAACTGCTCATGAAATTGAGCCATCAATCTCTAAAGATGATATCGGGCTACTCTAGTAGGCACATAACTGGTATCCACATGAATATACCGCCAAATCATGAGCCCAATCTCTAAAATGGCTGCCAATCCGATGCTAATGCCTCCAAAAAACTCCACAAAAGTGATTCCGTCTGGGGATAGACGCCAATGAACATGGCGTCCAAATATAGAACTAACGGAAGTAAAAGCCAAAAACTCTAAAGGTATGGAAGTTGCAATGTCTCTACATCATTGAGACAACTCCTGACGGCTAGTCCAAGGCGGCAAAACATCCTTGGAAAGCTAAGATGTAGCCACCAAAATCGGTGACTTTCATCGATCTTCTGGAAATGCGACAACAAACGCCAAAATCTTATTTAAAAATGAAGGACTAAATGGAAGGCTCTCCAAAGATGCAGAGTATCCAAACATAGCGTCAGTAGTTATAGACATAGTCAATGCTGCAAATGCCACCGGAATAAGTTCTTTCCGGCCGTCACTAGAAGACCAACCCGATCTAATCCACGCCTCTTTAATTCTGTTATCCATACCAAAACTAAGAGGGT
The DNA here is from genome assembly GCA_963920765.1 of Ulota crispa. Taxonomy (NCBI): domain Eukaryota; kingdom Viridiplantae; phylum Streptophyta; class Bryopsida; order Orthotrichales; family Orthotrichaceae; genus Ulota; species Ulota crispa. The sequence goes on from OY987245.1 coordinate 9,403,908, forward strand.
AAAGTGCCTGCTGATCAATTAAAATATTGCAGTTGGTAGCATTAGTAACAGCGTACCTAAAAAAAAGTGAGAATAAGTAGGTCTTTCACCCACTCAAAAAATTAGCTGTAGAAGCTTTTTGGTGTAGCCTGTAGCACGCTCTATACCTCCAATTGAAGTGACAATAGTAAATGGACAAGGCATCAAGTCCTTAACCATTAAACCAAATTTTGCTGCTAAATGTTTACCAATCATAACTAGTTAGGCACCTGAGTCCATCATCACTCTAAGTACAGTAGCTCAATGACCGTGTTCCCCACCACGTGAAACCACAAACACCCCATTGTTGTTTACCAAACAAATAATGCCAGTATATATTGTCTATTGCTCTTTAGTGGATCTTGCTGAAATGTCAACAAGATAAACTGCTCCCGCCACTAGATGTGCATCCATAGAAGAATGATGCGGTGTGTGGCTATTCACATGCTCACCAAATGCTGTAATGGCTTCAGCTGCAAGCTTAGCATGTAGCTTTGTTTGAACCTCTGAATTATGAACTAAAAAAGTTTTGGCAACAATTTGAGAAACTTGAAGAAATGGCATGTCCGCCTTTCTTTTTAAAACATGTTCCACCATATAAAAGACATCAAAGGCCTGGACATCAGATGCCATCAACTCTGAGCCAGAAAATATCGGCATTTGCATAACCTTAGAAACCATGGTTTGTAATAAATTAAGTGAAGTAGAACCTCCATGATATGCAAGTGAAATAATTGGGCGTTTGCCCGTGGCGACAGCATCAATCAAACCAAGATAATGGCAGGCCTGCTTGGCCAATAGAATCAGCAAGATCATTATGACGTGCACGTAAAACAGCTGTAACGTCTGATACTAGAGAACCAACTGATCTTCCAGTAGTCTGAGATTGAGTAGCAGTTGCAGCTCCTAACTCTTTAGATGCACCAAATATGTAATGTTCAGAACTAGAATAACCAGCTATCTTCTTGGGAGATATCATAGAATCAGAAGCTTGAATCAATGATGCAAAGGTTTTGAGCTTCTGCTCTAACTCTGCTACATTGGCCTCAAGGATCTTCTCTCTTTGTGACTTAGTAGTCACAAAACTAACTGGCTTTATCTTAGGATAAAGTTGAAAGCAGTGATCCTCATTATAATTAGTGCTACCACGATGGTTGCATTTCAAAGCCTTTTTTTTTGCCTTAATTTTACCTTTCACCTCTTTCTTCTTAGTAGCCTTAGATAGCTAAAAAAGAGTCTTGGGTTTCTCTAGGCAATCCTTCTTGGCATGTCTATTTTGCCCACATTTCTAACAATGTGTAATCTTCTCTGACTTAGTCTCCGCCAGACTGCTAGTAACAGCAGGGGTTTTTTTAGATTTGAAAGAATTTGTTATGAAAGAAACTATATCCATGACGTCATGATGACAAAGAGCCTGATCACACCGCTCAATTACAGCAAAAGTTTAGACTAAAACAGTCATATCTTTATAATCTAGAATAATACAAGGAGATGTTAAATCTAGTAACCGCTTGTTGATCTTTGACAAAAAGATCTTCACAATCTGACTCTTAATGAAAATTCTACAAGACTTGATAGCAAACCATGTCAAGCGAGTATACATGGTTTGTAGCGTATCCTCTTTCTCCCTCCAAATTTCTTAGATACGTTGCATCTAATCACGACGGAATTTGCCATACTCTACCTTCAAATGCGCAATAAATTGCACTAGTAGATCAAACCAAGGTGGGGGACATACTGAGACTAGTGCTGCCTGAATAGCATGTATTATGCGCGATATGATAGGTGATGTAGCACTTTCCGTCCTGAGTTCCAAAGCTATTGCTTTATTCTTAAGATCCTCAGAGGCCAATACATCACCCTCGTTAGATTTCTCTTTCACTTTCACAGATGAGGAGGCAAAAGCAACTACCACGCCATCTTTAAGAGCTGAAACAAGTTCTATTTGAATCTCCTAGTAAAGCTGTACCTTAAAAAGCTCAAGCTGATGAACATGAGTCCATTGTTCATAGGTCTGAAAGGCCTCAAATTCTAAATATTGAGGCAGAAGTTCAAAGGTAAACCAGTCATTAAAACTAGGCGACCTCTGGGGCTTCTCCTTCACTCATGTGCGGAAACAAAGCTTCCAATCAAAAATGAAAATTTCCCCTGTTCATCCTAAAAAACAATCACGCACCAAACCGCGGTGATCGTTCTTTATATCATCAAACGTGTCCTCATTGAAGGCTCGAAGTCTACTAATAGTATTCAACGGCAAATCAGGCTAAAAATCTTCGTTAATATTTATTGCTGGTCCAAAATCCTCGGTGTGTTCACCCTCCAAGTAGTCTTGTGAGGGAGACCAATAATATCGGTTCTTAGTCTGTACCATAAACAGATTATTTGGGCATCTGCAACTATCTACAAGCTTGGAGTAACCTAACTTGCAATCACCACCAAACTGTGCAGTTTGCCGGTAATAACATCCGGTGAGTATAAGTTCAACACATACAGAAAGGTCTTGTCGACAATTAGTCCGGCCTCACTTCCACAGTACGTTCACCTCCAATAAACATAAAATGAGATAATGTTAACAAACATAGAAGGTACTTAAAGACAGAATCTAAAACACAAATCTTGGATTCTCATATTTGAACATCAAATATGCAGAGTTGAATCCTGCTTAATTGGCCAGTATCGGTTGAAGAACGGACTACGTCGTTCCTTAGCGAGGATCAAATTGTGTTAATCTTCTGACACTTCCCTAAAAAGTTATTGGCACCCTGTCAAAAGACATTGTCATTTATACGCGCTCTTTCTTTTTGGCCTTAAACTATCACCTAACGACAAATAAGCAGAAATGAAATGACACAACCGATACACACTTGCAGTTCGTGATAAATGGCAAATTGGAATGCAACAACTTACAAATCCAATGCCCCAAACCCAATATCTAACAATCTCAAAAAAAATTTTGACAATCTTTTGTAAAATTAGTTGTGGTGTTTAGGTTATGAAAATCCAATGGATTGTTTGTAAATTGTTTGGGTGATGTAATTAAACCAGAATTGTTATAAGCTCCAATTGATAATCAATTACTTAAACTCTGATTATAGGAAAACCGAGAGGGGGGGATGCACTGCCAAAGATGGCTGTGGTTGGTTGTTTAGCAAAAAAAAGATGAAAATTGAGTAAATGGGAGGTGGCGGATAAAATTCTAGCTTCCCTGCTGGAGTCTGCCCGGTGTGCTGGCTTGCTCCGGAGCTCAGCTCCTCCAGCACCTGCTGCTGTGCTGCAGCTCCAGATCGGCTGTCCCGGACTCCCGGTGCTCAGCGGGTCCAGAGCCCACGAAACCCTAACTTTTTCGGTGGCCACCGAGCTCCTCACGTCGCCCTGGCTCGCGGTCTCACGGCCCTGCAGCGCCGCGCCTCGCGCCCGTCGCTCCGCTGGCACCTGCTCCGACGTCGCGCGGTCAGCCCCGAACCCTAATTTTTTTCATGTCGACGTTGCTGCGCCCGTCGACGTCGCGCTGCCGCTGCGTCTCCCGAGCTCGCTCCCGCGCTGGTCGTCGTCCCCGTTCGGCTGCTGCGCCTGCCGACCACCGGACTCCCCTCGAAACCCTAAGTTTCTCTGTCGACGTCGCCTGTTCAGCGTTGCTCCAGCCGCGGGACGCCGCTTCGGCTTGGTCGACGGACCTTGAAACCCTAATTGCTCCGCGACTGCCGGCCTCTTCCCCGACTCCCGAGACCAGTCGCTCTCCTCCGGATTTCTGGCCTTCCAGCAGCGGTGCGTGAACACGCTGCTGCGACCAAAACGCCCGCGACTCCAAAACCCTAGCTGCCCTTGTCAACGTTGCTTGCTGCCGGAACCTCCTTCGTCAAGCTCAGTCACTGCTCCGTACTCCGGCAAAGTTCACACCAAACTCCAAATTACTCAAACGACAAATCCGAAAACCAAAATCTCAAATTCAGACAGAAACTAGGAACCCTAATCTCTCTCGCGCACAAGTGCCATTGCTTCAGGCTTCTGCACGGCTTTCGTATGGATCAAGATCACAGCTCTCAACAAAAACAAAGCGTCCATACTCATTTAATCATAAATCCGTAACCGAAACTCAAGAAAATTCAAATCCTTGTAAACCACAAAGATTCAAGAACTGAAACAAAAACAAGAATATTTGCCAAGTGATAAGTGACAAAATCTAAGCACTTAAGCGTCAGTCAAGCTACCTCTCATTCCGCTCACGGGAAAATCCAAGAGTGCAAGAAGAAATGTGAAAAATAATATAAAACTCAGGAAAACTCAACAAGCATATTCTTTCTCAAAAACACCTTACAAGATTTGACTTGGCAAAGAATGCCAAGTCAAGAAAATAATGTGTTTTAACTAATACCAAACCCTAAGTAACCTCAAATGAGGTGCCAAATAGAATGAGATGCTAAAGACTCTAATCTTCCCCAAAACTACTAAAAACAAATATCATATACTAATAAAATACATCCGATGTGACATAGTCACGATGTCACATCACGTGAAACCACTCAAAACAACTACCTCTATAGCAAAGAATAGAAAGGTTTGAAAATATTTTGTATATCTAATCATAGAATTTTGTATTAGATTACAATCAAAATGTGTCATACAAAACTCAAGAATTTTGATTGCACAAATTAGAAAATATATACATTTAAAGTGTAAAAACAATTTTTTTTGCACCAGGCCTAGCTAGATTATTTAACTTTGAATTTTTTAAACTTAATGTCACGTGATGTGACATCGTGGCTATGCCACATTAGATATATTTTATTAGTAGATGATCTTTTTATTTAATAGTTTTGGGGAAGGTTAGGACCTTTGGCACCTAATTTCATTTGGCACCTCATTTGAAGCTACTTAAGATTTGAACTTAGTTAAGGCACATTATTTCTCTGCCTTGGCATTCTTTACCAAAGCAAGTCTTGTGAGGTGTTTTGAGAAAGGTTTCACTTGTGTTGTTTTCTTGAGTTTATACCATTTTTCACGTTTCTCCTTGCGCTCTTGAATTCTCTCGTGATAGAGTGAGAGGTAGCTTGACTGTCACTTAAGTGCTTAGATTTTGTATCTTGTCACTTGGCAAAAAATTTGTTTCCGTTTGCAGTTCTTGAGTCTTTGTGGTTTACAGGGATTTGAGTTTTCTTGAGTTTTTTTGATTCGGACTCATGGTTGAGTAAGTACGGACGCTTTGCTTTTGCTGAGAGTTGTGAATCTGAGCTTGAGGCGAAGTGTGGAGCAGGGCGTACTACAACTCACCGGAGCGACCGGGAAGCGGAGCAGATCCGGTGGCTAGGGTTTTGGAGACAAGCGGTGTTCGTCGCGGGACACAGTTCGCGACGCAAAGCAGGGTCAGCAGAGCGACGAGCTGCAGCGCGGACCTTTGGCAGCGACTAGGGTTTCCAGCAAGGCTTGAGTGACGTTGATAGCTGGAGTCAGCAGCCGGTAGGATTAGGGTTCGTGGGCGGATCAGAGCAGCGCTGCAACACCGTAGCAACAGGGCGACGTCAAGCTTGAGCGCCGAACGACAGTGCGGTGCCGAGAAAATTAGGGTTTCGTGGATGAAGCACGAGCAGCGCTCACGGCCGGAACCACGACCAGCGCCGGGAGCCGAATCCTCCGATTTCGAGAGGGCAGGTGCTGGAGCCGCGAGCTCAGCGACTCTAAGAATTAGGGTTTCGGGAGGACGACAGCGACGGCGACGGTAGACGGGATCGGCGACGTCGAAGGAGCCGGCAGCGCCAGAGCAGCCGCTCACAGAGCCACGGATTAGGGTTCGTGGCCATCGGCTAGAGCAACGCCGGTAGTTCACAGACGGCGGTCGGGAGCTGGACCAGCACTCCGGAGCAGCTCGACTTAGGCTGGCAGCTGAGCAGCGACCAGCAGAGGAGCTGGGGTTTCAGCACCCAGCTGCTAATAGTTTCTTAAAATTTTTCTCTCAATTTTTCCCATTTTATCATCAGCCAAATTTTGCTTAACAGCAACCACAGCCATCTCTGGTTGTGAATCCTCCACCTTTGGTTTTCACCAAATCAGAATTTAAGCCATAGATTACCGGCTAAACCTCATGAAAGAGCTGGTTTAATTATATCACCTAAATTTCAAACCAGTTATTCCAAAAAACTATTAAATTTCTTGCGAAGTGGTGGACATTGGGTTTGGGAGCATTGGATTTGCAGTTTGATGCATTCCAATTTGCCATTAATCACCAACTGCATGCGTGTGTCGGTTGTGTAAATTTTTTTTTTTCTTCTTTGTTGTTCAAATATGAGAATCCAAGATTTGTGTTTTAGATTCTGTCTTTAAGTACCTTCTATGTTTGTTAACATTATCTCATTTTATGTTTATTGGAGGTGAACGTACTGTGGAAGTGAGGCCGGACTAATTGTCGACAAGACCTTTCTGTATGTGTTGAACTTATACTCACCGGATGTTATTACCGGCAAACTGCACAGTTTGGTGGTGATTGCAAGTTAGGTTACTCCAAGCTTGTAGATAGTTGCAGATGCCCAAATAATCTGTTTATGGTACAGACTAAGAACCGATATTATTGGTCTCCCTCACAAGACTACTTGGAGGGTGAACACACCGAGGATTTTGGACCAGCAATAAATATTAACGAAGATTTTTAGCCTGATTTGCCGTTGAATACTATTAGTAGACTTCGAGCCTTCAATGAGGACACGTTTGATGATATAAAGAACGATCACCGCGGTTTGGTGCGTGATTGTTTTTTAGGATGAACAGGGGAAATTTTCATTTTTGATTGGAAGCTTTGTTTCCGCACATGAGTGAAGGAGAAGCCCCAGAGGTCGCCTAGTTTTAATGACTGGTTTACCTTTGAACTTCTGCCTCAATATTTAGAATTTGAGGCCTTTCAGACCTATGAACAATGGACTCATGTTCATCAGCTTGAGCTTTTTAAGGTACAGCTTTACTAGGAGATTCAAATAGAACTTGTTTCAGCTCTTAAAGATGGCGTGGTAGTTGCTTTTGCCTCCTCATCTGTGAAAGTGAAAGAGAAATCTAACGAGGGTGATGTATTGGCCTCTGAGGATCTTAAGAATAAAGCAATAGCTTTGGAACTCAGGACGGAAAGTGCTACATCACCTATCATATCGCGCATAATACATGCTATTCAGGCAGCACTAGTCTCAGTATGTCCCCCACCTTGGTTTGATCTACTAGTGCAATTTATTGCGCATTTGAAGGTAGAGTATGGCAAATTCCGTCGTGATTAGATGCAACGTATCTAAGAAATTTGGAGGGAGAAAGAGGATACGCTACAAACCATGTATACTCGCTTGACATGGTTTGCTATCAAGTCTTGTAGAATTTTCATTAAGAGTCAGATTGTGAAGATCTTTTTGTCAAAGATCAACAAGCGGTTACTAGATTTAACATCTCCTTGTATTATTCTAGATTATAAAGATATGACTGTTTTAGTCTAAACTTTTGCTGTAATTGAGCGGTGTGATCAGGCTCTTTGTCATCATGACGTCATGGATATAGTTTCTTTCATAACAAATTCTTTCAAATCTAAAAAAACCCCTGCTGTTACTAGCAGTCTGGCGGAGACTAAGTCAGAGAAGATTACACATTGTTAGAAATGTGGGCAAAATAGACATGCCAAGAAGGATTGCCTAGAGAAACCCAAGACTCTTTTTTAGCTATCTAAGGCTACTAAGAAGAAAGAGGTGAAAGGTAAAATTAAGGCAAAAAAAAAGGCTTTGAAATGCAACCATCGTGGTAGCACTAATTATAATGAGGATCACTGCTTTCAACTTTATCCTAAGATAAAGCCAGTTAGTTTTGTGACTACTAAGTCACAAAGAGAGAAGATCCTTGAGGCCAATGTAGCAGAGTTAGAGCAGAAGCTCAAAACCTTTGCATCATTGATTCAAGCTTCTGATTCTATGATATCTCCCAAGAAGATAGCTGGTTATTCTAGTTCTGAACATTACATATTTGGTGCATCTAAAGAGTTAGGAGCTGCAACTGCTACTCAATCTCAGACTACTGGAAGATCAGTTGGTTCTCTAGTATCAGACGTTACAGCTGTTTTACGTGCACGTCATAATGATCTTGCTGATTCTATTGGCCAAGCAGGCCTGCCATTATCTTGGTTTGATTGATGCTGTCGCCACGGGCAAACGCCCAATTATTTCACTTGCATATCATGGAGGTTCTACTTCACTTAATTTATTACAAACCATGGTTTCTAAGGTTATGCAAATGCCGATATTTTCTGGCTCAGAGTTGATGGCATCTGATGTCCAGGCCTTTGATGTCTTTTATATGGTGGAACATGTTTTAAAAAGAAAGGCGGACATGCCATTTCTTCAAGTTTCTCAAATTGTTGCCAAAACTTTTTTAGTTCATAATTCAGAGGTTCAAACAAAGCTACATGCTAAGCTTGCAGCTGAAGCCATTACAGCATTTGGTGAGCATGTGAATAGCCACACACCGCATCATTCTTCTATGGATGCACATCTAGTGGCGGGAGCAGTTTATCTTGTTGACATTTCAGCAAGATCCACTAAAGAGCAATAGACAATATATACTGGCATTATTTGTTTGGTAAACAACAATGGGGTGTTTGTGGTTTCACGTGGTGGGGAACACGGTCATTGAGCTACTGTACTTAGAGTGATGATGGACTCAGGTGCCTAACTAGTTATGATTGGTAAACATTTAGCAGCAAAATTTGGTTTAATGGTTAAGGACTTGATGCCTTGTCCATTTACTATTGTCACTTCAATTGGAGGTATAGAGCGTGCTACAGGCTACACCAAAAAGCTTCTACAGCTAATTTTTTGAGTGGGTGAAAGACCTACTTATTCTCACTTTTTTTTAGGTACGCTGTTACTAATGCTACCAACTGCAATATTTTAATTGATCAGCAGGCACTTTACCCTCTTAGTTTTGGTATGGATAACAGAATTAAAGAGGCGTGGATTAGATCGGGTTGGTCTTCTAGTGACGGCCGGAAAGAACTTATTCCGGTGGCATTTGCAGCATTGACTATGTCTATAACTACTGACGCTATGTTTGGATACTCTGCATCTTTGGAGAGCCTTCCATTTAGTCCTTCATTTTTAAATAAGATTTTGGCGTTTGTTGTCGCATTTCCAGAAGATCGATGAAAGTCACCGATTTTGGTGGCTACATCTTAGCTTTCCAAGGATGTTTTGCCGCCTTGGACTAGCCGTCAGGAGTTGTCTCAATGATGTAGAGACATTGCAACTTCCATACCTTTAGAGTTTTTGGCTTTTACTTCCGTTAGTTCTATATTTGGACGCCATGTTCATTGGCGTCTATCCCCAGACGGAATCACTTTTGTGGAGTTTTTTGGAGGCATTAGCATCGGATTGGCAGCCATTTTAGAGATTGGGCTCATGATTTGGCGGTATATTCATGTGGATACCAGTTATGTGCCTACTAGAGTAGCCCGATATCATCTTTAGAGATTGATGGCTCAATTTCATGAGCAGTTGCTTCCATCATCCATTCATGGATGTTTTACTCACCTTCTTAGAGACGTTATCCTTATCAATGATGAAGATTTGAGGAGGTTAAGCCACATTGATTTGCTTGTGGCAGGATGGTTTTACCAAGGTCACCTACAAGCTCGTGTAGGTCAAGGGTTAGATGATCTAAGATCTAACCTATTTATGGAATTGGTGATGATTACACAGTGGTGATATAACCATCAAACCACTCCACCTGGATATGTTTTTGAAAATGTATCTTTGTTAGGCAATGAGCGGCCAAAGGTGATGGAAGATGGTCGTTATATTTGTTAAATTCTTGGCCTTCCAATCTTTGTGGATGCCACAGCATTGAGATCTTTTGCCCATCGACCACGTTGGTTTTGGACCAACATAATGTTATATTCCATGTTGGCTAAGGTGCTTTTGCAGGTTATTAAACCTCCAAGACGTATTGTGAGGGATATTTTGGATGACTACAAGGAACCTTTGGCTGTAACCAAAGATAATTCGCTTCCCTTTACTTTAGTCAACAAGGTTGGAAAACTTTGCAAGGTATTACCAACTTTTGTTACATATTCTAAGACTTTTGCATTCCAAGCACGTAGACCTGGCATGGTGTGAAATTCTCATAGTCACACTTATGAGGAATGCAATGCGGATGAGCGAGAGCGTGCCATGGGTTTTTCTATTGATACTACAATAGCTCATAATCTCATTGAAGGTCAACGACGCTTTGTATTGGGTCAAGTTATGGATCTTCATACCATAGTTTGGATTGTTGACATTTGCCTTGCTGTTCAGCAGCGACATGACCATTTGTTCACTCTGGGGGCAGATGACAATAGTCAAGAGGCAATAGGAATGCCAATTGCTATAGTTGAAAAGGATTTTGAGCATCATTTTCATTTTCAATAGCAAGCTTTGAATGAGTTTCAAGCTCAAAAAGCCTTTGCTATTTTGGCCTTAAATGGCAATGTTGGAAGTAGCGATACTGTCCATTTTTCTTCTAGTTAACAACCACAGGTTGTGTCCACACTTGGTGGTGGTTCTTTGAAAGAAAAGATTACTACAAAGTTTGATAATTGGCCTTTGAATTTAGGCCATCATCTCACAGATGTTGAAGCTCATGGGATGCGAGCATTCATTCACTTGTACCGGAATTGCTTTACTTTTAATCTTCATGATTTGAAGGATTATAAAGGCAAGCCCATTCACATTCAGCTTGAGGATGATCATCCGATCTTCAGACGTTTTTACAAACTGAGTTGTTCTGAGAGGACTAATGTTCAAGTCCGATGTCATGAGCTTTTAACTACGGGTTTGATTGAGTTATCTAATGGCAAATATGCTTATACTACAGTGATGCCTTTTAAGAAGGACATTTTTGATAATTAGACTGAGAAGAGGATGTATGGAGATTACCGTCCGGTCAATAAAAAAATCAAATTAGAGTGATATTCTATGCCGACGTCAAAAGAGTTATTTGATGCAGTGAGATCGGCTCGAATATCTCGTACATTGGATTTGAGATTTGAATACCACCAATTGCTACTACGGTTGGAAGACTGTGTAAAGATTGCATTTCGAAGAGTGGATCGTGATGGCAAAGATCTACTCTATCATTGGAAGTTTCTTCCATTTGATCTTAAAAACGCACCTGTTGAGTTTTAGAGGGTGATAGATTGTATTTTGATTGGATTGCCATTTGCTCGATGCTACATTGATGATGTTATTGTTTTTAGTAGTTCACCTTAGGAGCATGTGAAGCATTTGCAAGCCATTTTTGAGCAATTGCGCAAGTGGATATTGTGCTTGCATCATGGCAAGTGCAAATTCTTCCATGGCCGGTTGCTATATTTGGGACACATGATAGTTTCAGAAGAACTTGGCATACAGCATGCAAAGACGGATGCTTTTCAAAAGCTTCCAGCACCTTGTGATGTTCCAAGGTTGCGTGCATTTCTTAGCTTAGCGAATTATTATCGCCGTTTTATTAAGAACTTCAAATTGATTGCCAAGCCATTAACTATGCTAATTGGCAAAGACCAGGTTTGGATATGGAGCCGTGAGCAGCAATTGGTTTTTGATACATTAAAGCAAAAGTTGGGCTCAGCACCCGTGCTTTGACATCTTGATGTTACTAGGCCTTTCCAATTGCACACGGATTGGAGTGCAGTGGGATTAGGTATAGTTCTCACCCAGAAAAATGAAGAAAGATGTGAGTATGTTATTGCCTTTGCTTCAAGGAGTAACAACTCAGCAGAATCTAACTATTTGTCTTATGAAAGAGAAGCTTTAGCTGCGGTATAAACCATTTTACATTTTTGGCCTTATTTGTATGGGCAGCGGTTCACATTGATGACATATCATTAACCTTTGAAGTGGCTTATGGAGTCAGATAAACTCACCAGCAAGCTTGATGATGGGTTCTATTGCTTCAAGAGTATGACTTTGAGGTTGTTCACCGAGCTAGTATCACTAACTTGGATGCGGATGGGCTTTCTTGCAATCTAATTTCCTCTAATGAAGATTTGACTAGTGCTAGATAGCATGGAGATTGCAACAGAGAGGCAGTTCTAAGCTGGCACGCAGTTGCTTATTTGACTTTGATGTTGAGCTCTGCTACTGAAGCGATTGATTTAAATTTAGATGATGAGCTTGAAAAATCTCAAGGTATTGGAGATGTGTGGGAAGACTTAGTGGTCTTGCACAAACTTCAGCATGGATCATTTCCTTTGGATATTTCCACCATGGAGCGAGACAAAGTTTATCATCAAATAGCAAGGTTCTATTAGGATAACGGCTTGTTGATTCGAGTTTGGCCGGATGGAGCTAAACGCATAGTTCCTTGGTTGAACTAGAGAGCTTCTCTGATACGGCAAATGCATGAAGAGTTTGGTCATTTTGGAGTGTGCAAGACGCATTCTATGTTGCGCAACCAATATTGGTGGGCTGGCATGTATCAGCAAGTTTCTACCTATATTTCTTGGTGTGAGGTGTGTGATTGAATGAAATCAAGTTTTAACACTTTATCGCGACAGTTGAAGCCTTTACCTATCATAGATTTTAGTTATCATTGGTCTTTAGACTTTGCGGGGCCGCTTGTTGTCACTCCACGTGGAGCCAAATATGTATTGGTGATGGTAGAGCATTTCAGCAAATGAATTGAGCTAGTTGCTTTGCCTCAGAACTCTTTGGAATTGGCGGCTATGGCATTTTCTTGACCAAGTATTGGCACGCTTTGGAGCACCGGCTAAGTCTTGACAGATCAAAGCCGAGAGTTTCTAAGGGCTTTTGAGACTCTATGCACCAAGGCTTTGATTAATCATCGCACCACTTTTAAAGATCATCCTGAAGCAGATGATTTGGCTGAGGAAGTTGTTTAGACAGTCAAACGTGGTTTACGCAAGTATGGATTGCTTTGTGGAAACCATTAGGATTGGGATTTGATGTTGCCATGGATTGCCATGGGTTATTGTTTCAGTAGGCAGGCTTCTTTGATATCTTATAGCCCTTACTAGTTGCTATATGGACGAGAGTCTATTTTGCCTAGCTTCGTGCAAGAGAAGCTGGCTTTAGTCGTGGACTTGGATAGTCTAGATGTTTGGGCTCAATACCCACATGATTAAGCTGAGTTTTTCAAGAGGGCCATGCATATGGTTTTGGAGAACTTGCACATAGCTCAACATCAAGATTCTTTACGTTATGCGCGCATTTGTAGTGGCGTTTATCGACCTCAGTTGCGAAGGTCTCTCAAGGAGATTATGTGTATTTGCAGCGTGAGGCGCCTACTATATTGGATGTTAGAGCAGAACGTACTATTCTTTGCGTGAAGAACGTCTTGCCTAGTGGCATTCTTTTATTGGAAGGCAAAAATGGGCGAGAGTATAGGGAGCATTCTAAAAATTGTACTCTTTGTCACTTGCCCGTCGACAATACCGTGCAATCGGAGTTGGCAGTGGTGCCAAAGGGATTACCTTGTTTTATTTGTGGAAAGAAGAAAGGCGCGGCTACTATGTTTTTGTGTGACCAGTGCTAATGTGGTTGACATATGGCATGCTTAGTTCCGCCCTTGTCGACTCTGCCTCCAAGAGATTGGATTTGTCCTCGTTATAGGAGATCTTTAGGCCATGCTATGTTTTTGGACAAGCGTTGATAATCTCTTGAAGTCAAGCCTTTTATGTTGGAGATGACAACATTGCCACTTTTCTTGACTAGGCGCTAGATTTGTAGTATACAAGGTTGGACTAATAAAAGATTGAATAAAAGATTAGCACTAAAAATTTGCTAAATGCAATTATTGTTGGGGCTCATTATTGCACCCGGCCTACAATCTTTTATACTTTCTTTCATCATGTTCACTTGACATTGTCGAATGTCGACGACATCACCTTCGATGTGGATAGATGTTGAAGACTTGTATTTATCTTAGCATTTGGATATAACTATACTTTTAGTATATTCTTAGCTGACTCGCGGGTCTCTATTAGCCAACTAGGGGAGGCAATTGAGAGCATATTTGTATATAAGTTTTTGGGCTACATATTTGTTTTTATCTATTGTTAGTGATAGTACATGATGTGTTTTGTTTAGCGATATCTATTTACACAACAGCTATCTCATAATGTGGCATTGTGGCTATGCCACATCGGATGTTTTTCATTAGTGGATGATCTTTATTTTTAGTAGTTTTGAGGAAGGTTAGGGCCTTTGGTACCTAATTCCATTTGGCACCTCATTTGAAGCCACTTAGGATTTGGGATTAGTTAAAGCACGTTCCTTACTTGACTTGGCATTCTTTGTCAAGTGAGGTCTTGTGAGGTGTTTTGAGAGAGGTTACGCTTGTTGTGTTTTCCAGAGTTTATACTATCTTTTACGTTTCTCCTTGCACTCTTGGATTCTCTTGTAACAGAGTGAAAGGTAGCTTAACTAACGCTTAAGTGATTAGATTTTGTATCTTATCATTGAAAGCATATTTGTATATATGTTTTTGGGTTACATTTTTGTTTTTATCTATTGTTAGTGATTGTACATGACGTGTTTTGTTTAGCAATATCTATTTACCTGACATTAAAATCTTTGTAGTACAAAGTTTAGAAATGTATTATTGGATGGTGGGAAGTTGAATAGAGAATCTTGGAAAAAAAAAAAAAAAATCATTCACTAGAAGAAAAAAACCACATTCAACTCTATGTTTTTTTTTAATATGATCTTATTAGATGAACAAATGTTTTTGTGGATCCGCTACTTTTATTCAATTTGTTACAAGTTTTGTTAGAACTAGCATAATAATATTCAGTACTATGTTTCTGACGGAAATCCTACAACTATGTTTATTATTACTGTTAATATTAACACAAACATTGTTTATTCAACACAGAACATTTAGCCTACCACGTGTAGTACCCAAATTTATGCCTGTGCCTACTTAGAAGTTCACATGGTTTATTGTTGCTTACTACTAACAAAAGCTATAAGTTTTATTAGACAGAATGTGCACATTTCATCAATATTTTTCAAGTCTTTGAACCTGTTGTCGATTCATATTACAATGTCTGGTTTGAGGATTTCTAGTACATCTCTCTCTAGGACGACCAGTCGGCTGACTTTTTATTACCCTCATTTCAAATTTCTGCACGTGTCATATAACCTTGCATTTCTCAAGTGCATATTGCAATCATAGATGCCAAAACTGTGTTACAAATTTAAGTTTACTTGCCATATACAAGACGTACTAGTTTTTTGAAGAATTGTTAATTAAAATGTCCAACAGTTTCAGAATTTATACTCCAATGTTGCCATTTCTAGTAGAAAATTTTCAGTTCACGGTTTTCACTTTAATGGCATACGAAACATATTATAATCCACTTAGTAATATGCATGGCAACATCTCCTTGCGGGTATAATGATTAATTAAGAAACATAGATAATTCACAAATGTGTTATGGTCAATGCTTTTGTTTAATATACAAACAAGACTATTTCATGCATTTTTGCAAAATATATTCCATTTTGTACTCTTACTCTAACCAAATTTAGTACAACACTAAACACCCAATTTCATACATAGTTAATGAGTACATGGCAAACTAAAGCTCATATTGTATTTAAAATCTACTCTGTTACAAAAATTATCTGTTGCACTACATCAATTCACAAAAATCTGAATACGTGCCCTGTACACTATTGGGATTTATAATAAATCCCATTCACATTTTGTGAAGTTGAAAATTTTAAGAGATATATATAGCAATCATTGTAACTTTCATTAATAGATTGTGTTTTAGATTCTAGGCTTAGGCCTCTCAATACGTTATCTTTAGAAAACTTTCTAGAACTAACGTTGAGCTACTTGTAATTTAGCCTATGAAGTAATTCTTACTCTTTATTGTAATCCCCATACCAATATATGTGTCTTCTGATATAACTTCTTTATATATGATAACATAGAAGACTAAATAAAGCATGGTGCACTTGAACAAAATATGTGTACTACATATTCTTTGAATTCAATTTTTATGAGTGTGACAATCCAGGGATCTCTCTACACAAAAAGTACTATAAGTAGGCAACCAAGCAAGTGCTTGAGAATCCAACACCTCAATATTTATGTTCACAAAACTTGCTGATGAATATCCAAAACAATTTTCCCTAAAAATGAGCAAACTTGTTACTAGTATTGATTACAAACTTGTACTTGTGTCCAAGCGTTTATAGAGCATTACGATACCCAAAGACCCAAGAAATCTGAATCCTTGCCAAGTGCAAGCATTTTGAGTACTGGCTTCACTGACGTTGAATCCCTACATTGCCCCCTCACATCAATACCACACACTACCTTCCAATCTACTCCGTTTGCTCTTCTCCTTTCCACGTCATCTGAGAAGGACACTTGTTGGCACTGTGTTGGAAAGGCAAAAGATTGCGCTCCCAACGACAATGATGCACTGAAATTTGCTAAGGTAAACCCATACTTATCCCTCACTACATGTGCGTTTGCTGATCCTATTTTTGCTGGTACCCAGTTGCATATTAACATAATACAACAATGACTGCGGTAATCAAGTTCTAGAATCTCCTAAATCTTCCCCACAAACTCTAAGCTTACCCATCTAGAAATAGAGTTTAAACATCCTTTGTTCTTTCAAAACTAGACTGACGCAGCTATGCCAATGTCACAGGTAATTTTATCTTCCTCGGCGCTTTCTACGCGGAAGTGCATTCTGTGAGCAAACATTGTCTTGTACCCTGTGCCTATGCTCTTAGGTAACCTTGTTGCATTCATGATGTCCTTTGACGGTTTATTTGGAGTGTTCATGCCTTTCAGCACTTCCTTGGGAAACAAATGTGTGCAAATTCAAGCAACGCCTCTAATTCCTCCGGGTATATCACGATATGGTTCCGGCAGCCTCTTGCATTGACTGTATTAGCATATGCCTCTTGCTCTGCCAATCTGCATTCATATGCTGTAATGTACCTTCTGGAAAGACACATTAAGGATCCAAATTAGCATCCTTGTATCAGTATATCAGCTTGCCTGAACATCATAAATACAGCTTGGATACACCTAGTAATAAGTTATCAGTACATCCCACTTTTGCTTCCATACTCTTGTGCTAATTACATAATTTGGTTTTTTTTTAAAAGGCTTTTGCTGTTTTGACTGTGTTGCTATAATTATAATACATGACTTTAAGGCCCTCGATATAAAAATAATTAACAATACATTCAATAGAATTCTAGTGTACACAGCATTCACATTTGATGTGATAATTGATTGTGGAATAAGATGTGCACTCACTCCCTCCAAGACTCTAAATCATTAGAGTTTGATAACCTAAAATCATGTGCCCATTCCATCAACTGCTCTGACATTGGGCAATCCCAACCTCCAGTTTGTACAACTTCATCAATCATATGTTGTTCCTCTTTGTCGTCCCAAACACGTCGACTTGTTCCACTGAATCATTGCAAGTATTCAGTATAGTAATCCAACGTTTCAGACATATAATATCCCTCTGCCATGCTTGCCTCTGGCCTAACGTACATTCTGACATAATCCTTTAGTGTCTTCATATACCTTTCCATTGGATACATCCAACGGGTGTGAATTGGACCACAAACGTACAATTCTTTGACTAAGTGAATCATCAAGCGGGACATGATGTCCATAAACTTTGGCGGAAACACTTTCTCTAGCAAACACAGAGCATTGGCAGCATCAGTAATATCTGCAGTCTTGTTTGACATATATATTTCTCTTTTGCACAACCTCTGAAATACTTTGCTGAGTTTTTTAATTGCTTGTTGAACACTTTCATTCAGTACATTACGTAATGCCAACGATAAAACCTACACACATGCACATACTTCACCAATCCATTAATAAGACCGACAACTTGTAATTTACATGTCTTTAATTGTTTTGCTAAGGCAATATTTAAGAGAAACCAAGTAATTTATTGGCCAAGAACATGTTCACCATTCAGTTCCTGTGAAAACAACAAACAGTGATTCTTTACATCAATTTAGAATGTGATTTCAGAATCTCTAGGGTACAGTAGTTGAAGTACTGGGCATATGAAATGCTTGAGGAAAATATAGTACCTGATGCATCAAAATGTGAAAGTCATGGGACTTTAAGTACCGCAGTTTCCCATCTTTGAAAGATTTGTGAATGGCACCAACGTACTCACTAGGTGTCCTCAAGTCCTTGATTATTTGAATTACTACATTCTTCTCTGATGATTTCAAAATATATGGAGCATCTGGCAACTGAGTTTCTACTCGTCCGTTCTCATCACAATCTAGCCACATCTCAGGACAAATTTGCATGGACTCCATGTCCTGACAACTGCCTACTAAATCTTTCATTCCCAAAATAGTTTTTGTGGTGTTCTCACATAAGTTTTTTTTGCAATGCATGGAATCCAACAAATGTTGGATCAGTAGTTTTTGCAATCATGTTAAACAATCAATAATAATTATATTCATTTAGCAATTTTGTAATTGCATTGCTAGTACAAGATGAATTCTTCTTGCAAACCATGCCCTTCTCATAATTCATGAATCAATGCTTATTGCTTGTTACATCGTATATATCTTAAAGAATGCTTGATACATTAAATGTTCAAAATAAGTTGGCATATAAGGTTATGTACACTAACGTATTGCTCAATGTCATTTTAATTCTCTGATTTAGTACAGTTGACCTGTCCTGCACTATGTTTCAAAATTTGTGAGTTCTCTATACATTGAATACCAATACACTCTATGCTAGGAATGCATATCCGTAACAAAGTGCCAATTTTTTTTATTAAGGACACAATCACTCTTATTATAGAGTGATAATGTATCTTTCAATACAGCTGCCAGACACAAGAAATTTTGACATTTGATGTAAATGAATTCAACTATCTTTTTATTATTTCATAAATAAAAAATCACTGTAATTTATGTTTGATACAACTTCTATATGAATCTCCAGATATCAAACACTGAATCTTACTGCCTAATTTGGGAGTCCTTGCAGAGCAATTTTACATTTTACTTTGTGACAGTGCACGGGATCGTTGTCACCCCCGCGTCACCAATTGCTAGCAACATAAGCATCATGTTCCTCACCATACACCTTTGCTTGCTTTGCCGTGATTCTTGTCAGAGTTGACCTTCTTTCCACTTTTCCATCAAACAGCAAGTCTGTTTGGTACGGATGAGCACTTCAAGTCCATTGTTGGCTACCACCATATAGTTTGCGTCCTTTAGCCAATCTTTGCGAATCAAGGTTATTTCCTGACGAGGCACATCTAGCATTAGTTTTAGGTTCGCACATTGTGCAGGCTTTATAGCCGTGGGTGCATAAGCCTGCTATCAAACCATAACCAGGGTAGTCTGCAATGGTCCATATCAATATTCCTCTCAACGTAAACTGCCTTGATTCTGGCGGTCTTGAAAAATCTTTTGCTGGTACTCCTACCTAGAGCTCCTCCAACTCCTCTATGAGGGGGCAAATGAAAACACCAATGTTTTTGTTTGTTGGAGAGAGCTTCCCTGACATTAGCATACTGAGTTGGATGAAGAACTTCTTGGTAACTAAATGAGGTGGCAGGTTGTATATTAGGATCAGAATTGGCTAGGTCAAGTGACTAGTACTATTGTGAGTGAATGGGTTTACTCCATCTAATGACATACCAAATCTGAGATTTCGTGGCTCATTGGCAAAACTAGGATCCATAGTAGTATCTACGTGCTTCCATGCTGGGCTATTGACAACAAATTTCATAACTCCTACTTCTCTATTAGGATTCTCTGAGTAGAACCATAGTAACTCTGCTATAGCTAGGGAACGGTACATCTGAAGCAACCTTGGGATTAAAGAAAAATGTCGTACCAATTGTGCGGGAATGACATCAAACCTTTCAATGTATCGAGACTTATTGCAATTGATGTTTGGACATTGCTTGAGAGATTTTGCTTCTCCCCAATATAAGATACACCCACTTGGGCATGCATGTATACTCTTATAATTGAGCCCAAGTTTTCTAATCTATTTTCTTGCCTTGTAATGATTCAGTGGAAGCCTATTCAATGATGGAAGTAGTATCGTGGACATGTATTTGAACAGCTCATCAACAAAGACATTGCTAATACCATGCACCACTGACATGTTTATGAGAACAATAGTTGCAGAGATTACGCTGGTTTTGACGCCGTCATAAACAGGGCGTGCAGCGTCTGCATATAATGACTCCATTGCCTTGACTCTAGATGGTTCTTCATCTTCTTCTACGTCTTCCTCTAATATGCCTGTACCAGCTTGAAATGTACCTTCCCTGATATGGTTGCCAATGTCCAAAGCATCAAAAACCTGTTGTTGAAGATCATGGAAAGGATCCATTAGTTCCTCATACACATTGCTTAAAGAATTGTCATCAAGCACAATATTTTCCCTTGGACTTTCAAAACCAGCATTCAGCCACACACCATCTTCAGGGTATCCTCCTAGAGAGTCACCACCTACCTTAGAAAGCATCAGGAATGGATCTCTCTTGTTTCTTTGTAAACACTCCCTTATGCACTTTATGCTATACCTTCTGCTACCTTGGCATGTTCTACACAAACATCTATACGTAGTTTGACCTTGTTCTCTTGCCACTCTTAATTTTGTTTGAAGAATTAAGTCTTCTCTAGAAATAAGGATTGGTGACTCCCTCGGCATTATTGGTCCTGTACACAAAGGAGGGTCACATCAAACCTCATTACAAACAGAGTTGTTGTTATGTAGAATGGATATAGGAACTGTGACCTAAAAAGATGGTGAAATAATACTTATTGTTAATCACTACCTATGACCAAGAAGCACATATTATGAGCGGTACCTTAAATGACAGATGACTTTACAATTTATACATAGCAGATTGTAATTTCATGAAATGTCTTCTGTTTTCATACAAACATAGACCAAACGCATTATGTTATGAATATGTCTTCTAGCATGGGTGTAGTTGAACATAATATTTTCAATGCTTAGCATGAAATGTTTAATTGTCATCCGTTCATTATGTAACCTCATTTAAACAAGCCTACATGCTAATATAACCTAAATCCCAAATTTTGTATTTAATCCCGTCACCTGATTTCTGTCACATAAGTTGAACTACTCAAAGGTGCTAGCTTATTGAAGAGGATTTCAAAGAAATATAAGATTTTCAATGTGAAGTTATAGAAGTAATGGCTCACAAATTATGACAGAGTCCACAATAATTGTGACATTTATTATAAAGGACAATTGTGACTTCATACGTCCATTGGGCAACGTTGTCTTTGAGAAATTACACACCATTCAAAACAATTCAATAGTCATCATCTCATTTAAAGCCATTGGCACTGATTTGCAATACTAGTGTGCTCTTAACAATATTAAATTGGAAATGACCTATAAAAACGTGATTGAAGTAGGAAAGGTAAATTGAATTAGTCCACTAAATTCCATGTACATGAAACCTGTCCTCTCATTCCATCCCTAGTAATAAAGACTAGAAAGACTCAAGTAAATGTAATGATGTTTCTATGTAATGTCAATAGTCGTATGTAACTATGACATTCATTCCTTTCAAATGCTTAAATAGATTTTTCATTCCTCCAATTGTCTAATGCGTTAGAGGTACTTATTATCTTCTTTATAGAATCGTGTAATCACTTTGAACTAAAATGTTCTCGTTCGTGGAATACAGTATTTATTGTTCAATTCTTATTGAGATAATAAAAGGCTTCATATTAAACTCTATTCACGGCATGATAGTTGGTTGACACAAAACAATACTGACAGAAGCCAGTGTAAGTATTCTTATGCATTTGAGAGGGAAGCAGTCTACATTCTACCGCTGCACATTGTGCTAGTCAAGGAGGACAATTTCAAATTGAGTACTACAATTTTTAACATGACAAGGTTGTTTAATTCTGCGTCTATAGAAAGTCCCGTCAACAGCTATGAAGATCTCAGGAATAGCACAAAACAAGCATTGCACAATGCAATGCAGAGTCACTTATTTGCGTCCGGTTTTCCAGAAGCTGTGGTGTTGCGATCTATTTTCTCTAGCAAAGTAAGCTCTTGTGAGGCCATGAAGCATAGTCCAACACAGAGGAGACGTGCATGTTAGACAAAGAAGAGTTCCAAAAATGTTGTTCAGCTGCGAAGGAACGGAAGGACAACATGGATTAGCGTAGAAGAGGGCAGCTCAGCAGCAGCACCTCAGCAACATTCAGAAGTTCATAAGGTACGCAATACTCTAAAATTGCAAAGAAATCCCCCAATTTAATGCCTTTACTGCAAATGCGTGTCCAAGTGATAGGTGATTGCAAATAAATCGGCCAGCTCCGCAATTTTTATTGTCTTTCCGCGTTTTGATGTGCCATCGGATGTTCACTAGAATAACACATAGGAGTTGACAAAAAAAAATTTAGGGCAGTCGCCCAATTGATGACCTTGAACATTCTATTTTTAGATACCTGAAGTCTACTTTTATGAGTTAGGTTAATTATGGTCGCGCTGAGCTATGTTAGGGTTTGGCTGGTTCCAGTTGCTCTTGAAGTAGTTTTAGTTCAAGGTCTTCCATTCTTTGGAAGGCAATGTGGCACACCAATTTTGCTGCACCAGTACATGTAGCGTAGAAATACAGGAGGAAGTTCCTTGCTCTTGTAGGTAATGGCAGCATTTTGTTTGATTACATTAGCAGCTTGCATTCAAAATTCAAGATGAATGCTTCCAAAATACGTTTCTGAACTAATATGACATGCCTTAGAAAGGGGTAGTTTTTTTTCTTTTGTATGTAGCACGTAATGTATGCTGTTTATTTTGTTGCATATCCTTCTATTTCATTGTGTTGTTTGTAACGGTGTAATACTAGTTTGGTAGCATAGGTTTTTGTTATTGAAGGTGGTTTTCATGCTATAGCGCATTTTATTTTTGTTTCTAGCATGAATGGGTGTTCTCTATTATTTCAAAATGTGAGCTTTTGTTATTTGTAAAGTGTAGGCAATACGGGAGAGAAGAGTTAATGTTTTGAAGGAAATGGATGATTTTTGAGTTCATTTATGAGAACAAGCTATATTGCAAACAAATCGCGTTGTTAAAATAGAAAACCTAGTGTGCAAAAGTTGTTTTCTTTCTTTTGTATCTGATAATAATGTATTCGACTCAACAAAAGATTAGGATCTATGGCTTGTCCTTACTGCAAACATTCTCACAAGTATGCGTAAAGCTCACCTTATTTAGTTTTGTTCTTGTACTTGTGAAATAGGTAATTGAAACCTTCTAGAATTGGCCAAAGAAGCACGTGAAATACAACATGAAGACAAAGAAATCCACGTTGAGAGAGAAATCAGTGGACTCCCCAAACAACAATACTTCCGCTAACTCGATGGACAAGAATAAAATGTCCAGTGAGTCTCCGCCATCTAAAGGTAATGGAAAATCTGCAGCTGAAGTGGTACAACTTTGTTTACAAGATGTGCATCCTAGAGAAGTTGAGGTTGATAGGCATAACCAAAGCATGGAGGGGGCTCTGCAGCCGCTAGAAGGGGGATACAGGAACAATGATTCCAGGAGGAGACTACAGAGCGACTAGACAAAGGATTACCAATCTCGGTACACACCACCTTTGCATGCTTCATATCCTGGTTATTTTTGGCGGGCTTGGTCTCCCATTGCATATGACAAAGGTCCGGATTACCATGCATGTCCAGGGAGGTACATGGGTCCACCAAGACAAAATGACAGACACCAAGATTACCTCAACCGCAATGGTATCATTATTCTGAATTCAATGTTTGTTCAATGAGATTATAATGACAAAGTAGCTACAAAATTATTAGTACTGTGTGTCTCTCATGAAATATGTATGGCCTGCTATGCATGTTACATTGATGAATGTTGTAAATTTCTCAGAAAAAAGTATTGTAGATCTAGTTCTGTCTTTAAAGATAGCCTTCTTTTCTTACTAACTATGGAATTGGTGTCCAAAGTAAGGCTGTGTACTCATTTAGTGTATATAAATGTGTGCACGACTATCTCGCATGTATATGCACTTTCCCATGTACTACCAGATATATACAAAAGGCAAGGTTGGGAAGTAGGCATGTCGGACCGGGAGATGGAAGAGTCCGGACATTACAATCTAAGGAGGTTTGAGAGGCCCCCCCCCTTGCCATTGGAGATGGTAATGGGAGGTACGTCAAGGCAGTTGGGAGGACTTGATTACAGACAAAATTCTGCAAGCGGTCCGAGTCTTACGCCCTCTTCATCCATGACTGTGAAGGGCAAGAGTCACGTCGTAGAAGAACCTTGCTGGCTGATGCAGTTGAACAAAACCAGTGAACCTATTGGTAGATTGGTTAAATACTTCCACGGAAGCATAGTGGCATTTGTGAAAGACATGAATCCTGCAAAAGGATGGGAGAAGCAAACTGAGGAAGCAAAAACAAGAATGAAGGATCGACTGCAACACAACTATAAATACTACGAGGAGTCCACGAAGTTGTGTGACAAATTCCTGAGGAGGGAGGCAAGTTTAGCCTTAGGGCATTTCTGTTTCACCCTCAACCAACTCATTGACAAGGACCTACCGAGACCTTCCGATGTGAAGGAGTACAAGAATGTGTTGGTACAAAGGCAAAATACCGAGGCAGAAAAGAAGAAATCTGCAAGAATGGCCAATATAGCAAGAGGTTGCAGAAACAGGAATACAACGAGAAAAGCTATGGAGAAAAGCATTACTTTGCAGTTGGTAAGAATTAAAGTTTGAACATTTTATTTCAAGTTGCAATATGTATGCTGATTACCGTGTTTTTAATAACTGAATCAATGTACAAAAGATTTTGACTAGCCCATTGTATTGATTGCAACTTTGATTTCAAGCTCATTTGTCGTTGTAAGCACTACAATGTTAATTACATATGCAAATATGAACTAGGTTGTATAGAGAGAGTAGTTGAAAATAAAATTCACTTCCTGCTTATGAATGCACGGTAACACTTGGATATGTGCTGGAACTTTAGAAGGTTAAAAGAGTTGTGTGTATAATTAGGAGGTTTGTAAAACCGGTTTTATATGGTGAAATATGGGTATGGCCACATGTGTATTAGAATTTCCAACTACATTTTTTATGAGATGTCTGAGTGTTGTTGATTGAGCAGGCCAAGGATCTAGGGCGAGACCCTTTAGATGGTGAATTAGAAGATGCCGTAGAGAAAGAGTGGACAACAATACAAGAAGAAGCATTGAAGAGAAGAAAATTACAGTATGCAACAAATTCTAGCAGAGCTTCTACAATGGCAAGCAAGGATACTGAAAAACGTTTGCAAGAAGTTGAGGCTATCCTCAAAAAACAGGTTCCGCAATTTGAACTATGGAAAGAGACCTTCACATGCAATATAGTTGGACTTCTTACAAACCACTATTCAGCAAACACTTTGCCTGAGAAAGCCCTCATCCCAACAAATGAGGCACAGATTGCCAAAGGGCAAAAAATTATCTCACTTTTTGACAAAGAAAGTGATAGCGATGAAGACAAAAAGTCTAAAGGCAACACCGGCTCCAGTGAAGATGAAGACATGGGTTCAGATGAAGAGGAGAAATCCTCCAACAACCACGAGGAGAAGGGAAAGGCTATGAAAGTACTAGATGTAGTGGAACGCAATGTTGTTGCATCAAACAAAGGCTAGAAGAAACACAAACTTCTCGATGCCTTCCCTGCTGATGGCCCAGTTTTGACGTTTGGAGTAGCTTTGCAAAACCCATCTACACATGCCACAAGGAAGTCCGCTTTCCTTGATGATAAACCCATAGAAGACTTTCATTCCCCAGTGCCAGAATTTGCACACTTTAGTAGAAGGGACGCAGCAATGAGGAAAAAAAAGGTAATACTAGTCAAAGGAGCTGTATTTACTACTGGGTTATGGGAGGAAACATGTGGAATGAGAAACGTATGGAGGAGGACTAAATTCATTTGAAATGGTTTAGTATTGCAACTGAGGCGGAGTAGTCCATAGTGATTGAGTTATTGAATGTCGTGATTAGTCAAATTCTAGAATTACGCCATTTTAAATGGTTTGGTGGGTCATGCTAAGAAGAATACATTTTAAACAATTAAGAGACGGAATACACTATTCTTTACACCAAATGGTTAAATTGGATATGAAGTACATGTTATTTTGTATCTAATTTAAACATTGAGAGAACGTGTTATGCAAGACTTGGGAATTGCAAATTTTACAGGCACCAAAGGGGATGAAAACGTCAAGAACAAGCAAAAGGAAATGACAAACTCAGTGGAGCAGCCACTTCAGAACAAGGAGTACAATGCAGCTGGGGATGTAACGGAAGGAGCCAACACAAGGAGACCGTTGAGAAGGCAAAGGAAGAAGGAAAACCAGGAGAAGATGGAGCAGATAGCAATGCCAAAGAAGGTAAGTAGAATTCAAAATTTGTTTCAGCGATTTATGTGACAAGAGTTTAGCGAATTGCATTATAAGTAAGAGTTCCTTCTAATAGTGCTGAAGTATTTATGTTTTTGTAGTTCATTTCCTTGAGTTATTCATATTTGAGATAACGTCAGTTTTTTCTTTATGTGAGTATCTTATCAATTGAATTTGTTAATTATGAATATCCTATGATGGCAGGACAATAGTGCTCTAGTTTTATCAAAAAAATTTATTGTATTGCACCTGAATGACCATAGAATACAATGGGGGAATCATTGAATAGTACAAATAGTATGTAGCAAACGTATCGCGCATCCTCTTACAATATGGTTGTCTTATAACAGAAGAAGAAATGAGGGACAGAGTATCAAAAGAGGAGGAGGTATGCTCTTGCAATGCTCACTCAATAGTTTAAATAAACATCAATCTATGTTGAATCTTGATCCTCATGTGGTAGTGCGATAAATTTGAATGCATTATTCTTAACGTTGCAAATCAATTTTCACCAGCACTGCAAAGTCATGCACCTACAGAATGATGTTGAAGCATGCATGCAAATTGAATTGACTTTATCGTGATTATGCAGGATGAAAATGTTTATCCTGATGATGTAATGCTGGTCATGAGAGAAGAACCTCATTGATTTGAAGGAGTGGGACGAGGGTTATTTTGGAGTTTGACAAGGATAGTTGAATAAGTTGTTGTGGTCTGCAGAAGAACCTTATTTGAATCTGGCTAAAGTTTGTGTTCTCCCCCGACGCACCCCTTCCGTATGTAGATTTGGACAAGCAATGGAATCTAGATAGTACAACTTTAGGAGAGGCTTTCTGTAAAGAACGTATTATTTGGTGGCCTTCATTGCCAGATTTGCAGTACTAAATATTGTAAGCAATGTCTTAACATATGTTTTGCAAAATAGTTCCTTCTCTTTAGGTTGAAAGAAGGTTGAATGTTGAGTTTCAAATGACAATACGACAAGTTCAAGAGGGTTTGTTTGGTTTTGGTGAAAGACCCTCGAGACTAGGTAGCAATGGTGTACAACAACGTGTAGTCAACGGTAAAGCTTAATCAAATATGAATAAAAGCATTTTCCTGTAATATGACAGGAATGACCAATTTTAGGAAGCCATGTTTGTTTAAAGAAATATATGTGGCAAGTGCATGTTCAACTGAAACATCTTTTGGTATAAATTCATTTCTTGTAGCAGCAATTTTCTCGCATTCCAGTGGAATCGATGCTATACAAAACGCATTTTGTTGTTTAATACCATGAACTGGGACAGAAGAATGTTAGTCGGACGTTACAATGAACGTGTATCTGTTACAGTGAACTCCTAAAATTGGATTTTCTAAATTTGATTGTGGTAATATGTATTTGTAAATGCCAATATAATATTGCGTGTCATTCAAACAGCATCACAAAAATTTATTACCCTTTTTATCCCAAGACCACCACATATTACAGCATCTTACTTGAAAAAGAACCCTTCAAATTCATGGCATGTCATAAATGACAGGGCAGTAATAGTAAAAATTTAATACACGAGAGGTAAGACATGTCAGTGCCTTTGTGTGTGTTAACTCAACAAAACGTGATAGTGAACACGTCCATCTTCATTGCGAACAAGTTATTGTAACCATGTAATGAATGCAAATTTGAACATAAATAAGCTGACATTTCTACGTTACGGAAATATGCCAATCCAAACAGGATATTTGCATTAGTAGCTTGTTTTCATGAATGCGGATATCTAGTAGTGATTCTTTAATAAATACATTAAGTAGAAGAAGATATGAGATTGAAGATGAACTTAAATTGCTAATAACCTTGCAATGGAATTGAAACACAATAATTCTTATGGTGAGATTGTTCTAGAAAGCAAACTTCACTCTTTCCAACAATTTTTTTTGGAAAATGTTAAACTTGCATTCAAAAATAAAGTTTACAGGTTATTTTTTCAAAAATATGCTTGAATTGCCCAAAAAACAAGCTTGTCCACAACTTTCTCATAATTAATCCAAATGGAATGAATCTAAGCTTCAAATGTAGACAAAGATATAATCAAGGAGTAAAAAACAGATTTTTTTTCAATTTTTTATAAGAATTTTTTTTGCTGCCCAAAGTCCCCAAATTTGTGCTTAATTGGGCATTACGTTTGCTCCCTGGCATCAATTGGAATAAAATTTAGATTCCCAAAAAGCTAATGTGTTTTTCTATTTTCAAAAAAAGTTTCAAAAAATTAGGACAAAAATTGAGGCAATAGGTACCTGCCCAAAATCCCATTTGTCCCCCGGAGGGACAATGGTACTTTAGGGGTTAAAGGTTAACATCCTCATGGACCAAAATATGAATAAGCTTACCAAAGTTGCTGGTTTTGGCCTCCTCAAACCACCGTCCCCAAAATTGGTTTTGGATTTTTACCGTGGGAAGAAAGGAGCTATTATTGCAATACAAATGGAAAGTAGTAAAAGCTTGGTAGATAACTTACAGAAAAAAATGTAGAATCTTGGATAATTTTTTTTTTTGAAGTAGAGTATGACTAGCAAACTTGAAGGAAATTGTGGAGTTTATTGATGACTACTTTTGGTTCATTAGTCTCTTGCAATTGCTAACCAATCTTGGAAAATGTAGAATATTGACAATTGTCAAATGCTGTAAATCAAACATTGTCACAAATATTATGTCACTAATTTGGAAACTGAACTCAATTTGCATTAGCAAGATTGCTCATTTTGCACTATTGGTGATTTGCATAATAATAAAAACAAGTCACAATAGTATGGGTTAGAATTGACATAAGTAATGAAAAGATGCAATTGCACCCGGCTCTAACTCAATGTTTCAGCTTTCCTAGCAAGTTCAAGGAAAATCTAGTGAAGGTTGTTGAAGTTAAGGTTCACCTTTAGAACTGCAGAGCATGCTTACCCTGTTCTGCAATTCAACAGTACAAATGTACATTCCATGCAATTGAACCTAAACGGCACAATAACAAGCAATTGAGCATTGGGCTACACAATTCTATGTACATTAACAAGTACGCAAGTGGCGTTGTGCGGCTTGTGCCATTGCAAGTTTGCAATAGACGGATCAACTCCTCAATGGGTAAACCACTAAACCTAAACTCCACTAGTTCAACCAACTCCTATACTAACCTCAACTTGCTATTTCTACACAAGAGCAAATCAAAGGTTGCAATTTGGGCAATGAAGATGTTGCCATTGTAGCAATAGGTGGACGCTTGAGAAAGCTAATGAGTGACATTCTTGAAGCCGGCGTAGGGGATGGATGCTAGTTGCAAAGCGAGAGGAAATAACAAGTCGTAATTTGACATTTTCTAAATACAATTTCTTGCTCAAATCTCTTTTTTCTTTTCAATCTTTTTCCTATATACTTATAACTCACATTTTGATTTTGTAGAAATCCAGCTAAATCTAGCCAATTTAGGGAACGTTGCTCCAAACTGGCCTGAGCTCCAGAGATGAATGGCAGTACTCCAGCAGGCGTCCCCACCGATGACAGAGACACGTCGGTAGGTTTCAAATCTCGGCTTAACATCTCTAATAACGTTAACTTTCGTTATATTAACAGAAATTTGACAACATGGGCGAGCATCTGCAAAGCTGTCTACAATAAACCCCAAGTTTTCACTCCTAAATCCTGAAACCTTCAGCCCTAATCCAATCTTTGTTTTTTATAACTTCGTGCTGTTGAATTGCACCAGGATAACGAAATAATTTGTGTTTACCTGCAACTTTTATTTGCGTAAGAAATGTCAGATGCTTCTTCATTCGGTATAATATATAGAATTTTTGTTCTGTATTTGAGTGCTGGCAAGTGACTTGACCCATTGAAACTATTTTGTATCCATGATTGCCTGTGGTTGACTTCAGGGGTACCTGGACCCAGAGCATTGCATGACGGGAGAAAGCTATATTGTGAGGCAGAATTCTTGAGTTTGGATTTCCTTGTCCATAGGGGTCAATGCCATACTCATTAAAATGAGAAAATCAGTTTCCCAAGTTGTACTTCACCAGGTGCTTCCCGTAAATCTAGTTCATTTCCAAAATCAGGGTTTCTCCCCAAGTTAACGAATATGGCGATGGTCTGTATAGGTGAATATTTCAATTTTGGCACTCTACATTTCACCAATGTCAATTTGATAAAATGATTATATTCATGAGTCAAAGTTCACAATTTCGTCCACAATTTTACCGTGTAGGACCCGCAACTTGAACCGAGACAAAGTAATGACATACCGCCGTGGCGCCATGTGATCAAAGTTGAGAAGTTGACGTTATGAAATTTATCTTGAACTAACAAATATGACCGTCACTTCTCAGTTATCACTCAGGTCTTTCCATAATTCCACATCATGCCCATGGATAAACTTAGCGGGGTTGATTGACTTGAAGAACCATGCAAAGTTGCGAGTTGTGAGACCCACCATGTATGCGTTGAAAGCCGCTGATTCGCCTGATGCGCCGATCGATAATGACTGAGAAGTGAGAATGGTAAACCAGTGTTGAGTAACAGCCTTTAAATTTTGTTTTTTCGCTGGTCGCGCGACCGGCACCCAACAATGCGAGCTAGTACGAAAAATTTGGGGGCCGACTAGGTGGACATCCCCAATTGCTACGCGGACACCACCATAGTTAAATCTATTAAATTTGAGATTATTATTACGTTGAAATAAATCAAAGTAATATTTTAGCAAACATCTGCATCTACAAGAGTTGCAAACACACAAAAAATTTGCCTCATTTGTGTCACGGTTAGGAGCTAAACTAGTTGCTCCCTTCATTTGTTGGTTTGACTCTTGATTGTGTCAAAAATGAGGCAGATTTGTTGTATGTTTGGAGCGCTTGTAAACACAAATGTATGCTAAACTATTGCTCTAGTTTTATTTCATATTTCAGCGTAATAATAATCTCAAATTTAATAGATTTGACTATGGGGGGTGTTTGCGTAGCACTTGGGAGGTGTCCACCTAGTTGGTCCCAAAACTTGGATAGAAATGGATAGAATTGACGACACGCTCACATTCACCCCTAAAAATACTAATATTAGTAACATCATATTCATTAAATTGGAAATTTTGTGACATTTTGGGTTTAAGTAGACCAACTTAAACCGATCATTAGGATGCAACTTGGGAATCTAGTTTTCCCAATTTAATGAATATGGTGTTTAATGCCTTTCATCCATATTCTAGCAAGTTTGGTGTTTGTTCATACAGACACTTGGCAAATTCATCCAATTTCTCTCGTGAGTTTTCTATAGTCATGGTCACCAAATCAAATAAGATTTTGGCAAATTTGCCAAAAACTTAATCGCTTGCGTGTGAGCACAAAAACTTAGTCTACAGGCCTAGCTTGTAGTCTACACTAAATAGTGCATTTAGGTTGTCCTACACTAATTTCTTAATATTTTACGTTATAAAAATATTTATTGGTATTACAGTAAATTTCAGGAATAATTATTGTCATCAATAACTTTTAAAAGACTAGATAATAAAAACATAACTGCAAAAAATACAAATCAGCATTATCCACGTGATAAACCATGTGAAATTTTTAATATAAAAAGAGTTTCATGAACCTCCAAGTGGCCAAACCGTGAATTATGAGGTAACTTTGCCAAGTTAAGGCAACCTAATTATTAAGTTAACCTACATGCACTTTTTAGTGTAATTTACTTAATAACTAAGATGCGAACCTGAAAACCGACAGATGCGTGATTTCGTTGACGGTTGTTAGAATTTTGAATGTAAGTCGCAGTCATTCTTTCGATCGACTGCTCAGAGTCCGCAACTCCATAGCTTTGCCGCGTCACAGGCTCACAGGAGGAGATCGTTGCAAGGCATTGACAATCAGCAATGCACTCGCTCTATTTTTTAATTCCAACCGTTTTTAATTAGACATTCTGACTAGAATAGCTTGCTTACTGGTGCTATATCATTGACTGTAGCAAACGTGTTACACATTCAACCTATTTTAGTCTAGATATGGACTGAGAATTTGATTGGTGTAGAGTAGTTTTGTCTTCCCCAGCATGGCAAAAAGTTGACAAACACGGTGTCGACATGTTGCAGACGAACAAGAGTCCCTTTATCCCTTTACCCGTCTCGTAAAGTCAATTTTAAGGCTAACTTTTAAATAAAGCATTCTTTATATTTCCAGTCTTGACATATTAACATTTCATTTTATTGAAGTATCTCAGTTTAATATACATTTATTAAATTTTACATTTTGGGTCATATTTAAAGAAGATTGTCAAATTATCTCAAATGTTAAATATGGCCTTATTAGGCAAAATGTCACTCATACTGGGTGATTGCAAAAAAGACTTATACTGCTTTTTGTCCTCTTATTGCACAGCGGGTGGTTTTAGGGGTGTATCTTTTGCTTACTAACTTCTTTTTGCATGAAAATTGAGAGGAAGGTTCACATTGAAGTTACAAACCTACCATAGTTTTTGGATTTTTAAAAATCATTCACTGATTTTAAACAATTTATGATAATATGTCTACCTTAGCTGTTTTGTGGGTTTTCAATACTACATTGAGCCAAAAATAAGGAATTTGATACCAAAAATTTGGGAAGTTGTTCATTATGCATCATAACACGTATTTGCCAAGGGGTTTTAAGAAAATGTAAATTATATGCCCTCCACTTTCCCTCAAAATGGGCGTCCATTGGACAAGCATTAGGGTTTGGAAACAAACATTCTTGAAAATGTATTTGCACGAGTTGATGCCCCTCACAATGGGCCAAAATGAGGTTTTTTTTTTTTTTTTGAAATTTTTAACTATTTTCTAAGAATAAAAAAAGAAATTGTCTTTTTGTTGGTGATTTTTGTCCCTCTATTTTTGTGCGTAACTTTTAGAATAAAATTTTCCTAGGTTTGAATTTTCATGATTATGCTATTTTAAGCATTTTACAAATTTTCCGTATCTTATTTTATTTTTAAAAAAAAATTATTTCAAAAGCTCATAGTACTTCAAAGTACTACATAGTACTAAAGGGTGTTTGACACAAAACTAGCAAGTCATTCTTGCAACTACCCTACTTGACATTTGTCATGCTCAACATCATATGTCAAACAACAACCAAATGTCCCCAAAATTTGTCCAACAAGACAACATTGGTGTAGAGCCAAAATTTAGGATTTGGTATTTCACACTATGACATTGCCAAGTACCACATCTTAAAGTCCCATGTCTCAAATGCTTACATGATATCATTTTTTGGAAGTTTTAGTGCTAGAGTCTAAACCCTAAAGTGAAGCTTCACTCAAGGTTTGGCTACTGTTTTACTAATGCCAACTTTCATCCCAAGTTCCACCAATATTTTTGAATAAAGAATTCATGGATTCCTATAGTACTCCCTTTTGTCCATGATAACCTAATTAAGTTGGGATCTTACAAATCACAATAAGCCAATAAGGTGGGACTTGGAATAATTGGGATGTAGTGTGAACTTTGCACTAGATCACCATGCTTTTTTTTTCCATTCACATTCATGTTCAACACTTTTGGAGTTTTGAACGTGATATTTGGTAATTTGGAAAAAATGGTACATTTTGGGACTTTCAAGAAGTGAGTCAGGAAGTTTGAGGTGATCGCCTCAAACCGACACGTGCCCTCACCTGAGAGGAGGGATTTGCGAGGAAAAAAAGCTTAGTGGCTCAGATTGAATTTGATATCTTCAAATATGGGTTTAAAGTAACTTTTTGGGTTTGAGGGGAAAACAAAGTGGGACCCCAATTTTTCCCAAATTAACAAATATTGCGTTTTTGGTGTTAACAAAAAAAAATAGTTGGAATTATTTTCATTTAAAATATTTGAAATACCATCAGTCAAATTCAATTTGAACAAAGGTCAAAAGCTTAATCCTAAAAGTAGCATGATGTCAATTGCTTCATTAATTTGTGAGTAACTGTATTTAAAGTTAAATCTATAAATTTTTAATAAAAACATACAAAGAATGACAATAGTGAACTTGAAAATTAGCACTTGTCAACGAGTTATTCATTAAATTGGGAAAAATCTTACATATTGGGACTTATGAATATTTAATTTTTAAGAGTATTTAGGTGATTTTGAGTGAATATTATGACGACTTCTTCAAGAATTTACACCAATGAAGAAATATCTTACATAAATTTCCATAAAACAATCACCAAAATATTATCACAAATGTAAAATTTAGTATTCTTAGAATATGTTTTAGGAAAGTGCTTTTTTGCAATTCAATGAATAATGTGTTATTTTCCCAAAATGAGTTTTGGAAACACTACATTTTGCATTTGTGAGAATATTTTGGTGATTTGAAGTGAGTTTTATGGTAATTCATTTAAGGTTTTTCATTACTGATGTAAAGTATGGAAGAAATCATCATTGTATTCACTCTAAATCACCTAAAAACTCTTATAAAGGAAAATTCAAAAGTCCCCATATGTAAGCTTTTTCCCATTTTTATGAATAACTAAGTTTTGACTTTTGAGGAGTTGAGATGCACTTAATTTTTGCTACTTGAATTTTAGCAAGTAGAAAAAAAAAATCAAACTTAAACGCAATGCAATGATCTAGGAAGGGTTGAAAACGCATAGCTCGCTTGAAGAAAAACGGAAACAAATGATTCATCCACAATGATTGCAAATGTTTACAACTGACAATTGTAACTGTCCACAATAATTAAAATTAAGTCATTTCGCAGTTACTATATAGTCATTCAAAGACATTTGTAATAGTTATGAACCAATTAAGGCAATCATTAGGGACACTTTTTCGTCTACTATGATCGTAGGAGACTTAGAAGTGATACTTTATAAACAATTTCTCAAACATATATTTAAACAGTTTCATCTAATGAGGATGATCTTCCACGTAGCCCAAAAGTGTCATGCACTTCAACTGCTCTCATGCACGTCACTAGATTGACTAGAATGACGTCAGGAAGCGCAAGCACAGACTGCCTGAATTCTCAAAAACACGAGTACAAACCGATCAACGTACATAAACGCAGCAATTAGACCGAAGAAAATTTCTCAAAAGCACCTCAACAGTCAGAACTCACAACACACGAGGCGCTACAGTTAACCACCATTCAGGTTTTGTGTCCATGCACAGCAAACCAAGTGCTTACGTACTGTCAGTCCTGAAAGCAACTCTACGATGACGTAGCTCAGGATCCCCAACTTTCAACTCCATTCAGCGGGATCCGGGTAAACTTTCAATTCCGTGGAAGTGAGAACTGTTGAATTTGCCAACTTCCAGCGCCATCAGCTTAATCTCGCAACTTATAATCTACTTCTGAGCTTGTCGATCTCCCAAAGAAGCGGATCGACGGTGGGCTCCAGACTCCAGCCCAGGGCTTTTTCTTTCGTATATTCGTCGGTAGACCGACCGGCAGTCCGGCACCCAGCAATATAAGCAGGTAAGGTAAAAATGGACAGCGTTAAATTGGGAAAAATAGTACATTTTGGGACTTCTGAAGGTTTTAGATGATCACCTAAAACTGAGCTTGTAGCATTTTTTTGGGTACACGTGCCGCACTTGAGAGGAGGAATTTGTTATGGAAAAAATCTTAACTCTTTTGCTATGGAAAAAATCTTAACTCTTAAACGTCCACAGGGCATAGTATATACATTGACGTATAATTGTTATTTGCTACCAATAAGAAATTTTAATTTGGGATCTCAAGTAGCTCACTAGAACCGCATTGATCTATTCTCCAACTTCTTTTTTGAGAGGTGTGGATCCATTCCAAATACAATAAAAATACCCGTATTGTATTGGTCGGAGCGGCACGCCCACACGTTTCTGACCATTCACCACAACATGCTGTACTTTGTCAACAGCTGGGACGAGCTTAATGAAACAAATGTTATCATATTCCGTATATTTCCCACACGCTCTTTCAATTACTCGGAGAGAGACTTTGAGCATGTGACGTCGGCAAGCAGTATCGAGTCACTGGTGGTTGTTTGTGGAGTATAAAAGCGTCAAGTCTACTTCGTCTTCTTCATTGTATCTTCAACAATCATTCACTCAATCAACAGGTTGAACGTTCCAGCTCTCGACTCCTCAACTCCAAGTCAAGGTTGAAAGGCCTGTTTGTTATTAACTGTTCTGGATTGCGACAATAGCTTGATCATTTGAAGGAGCTGCCGCAAACACTCCTGGGGTCTAATAATATCGAGCTTGATTACAGCGAGTGATCGTGCCTGATCATCAGTGTCTCGAACTATATATGGCAGTTTCAAGGTCTACAAGGATGGCCAGCTGGTTGGCGGTGGTGTGCATGGCAGCCACCATTCTGAGCTTATTGTCCGCTCCTGTGACGGCGACTCGGATGCTCTCCAGTTCCAGTGACGGTGATTGTCGAGAAGGATTCTACCAGGAGTCCTGTCCCAACGTCGAAACCATCATCTACAACTCCATGCTCGCCTCGTACCAGAAGGACAGCACCGTCGCCCCCGGCGTCCTCCGACTGGCGTACCACGACTGCTTCGTCCGCGGGTGCGACGCGTCCCTGCTGCTCGAAGGCTCCGGCACCGAGAGGACATCCATCATCAACGGCGGCCTCCACGGCTTCGACGCCGTCGACGCCGCCAAGGCCGCCGTGGAGGCGGCGTGCCCCGGCGTCGTCTCCTGCTCCGACGTGCTGCAGTTCGCGGCGCGCGACACCGTCAAACTAACCGGAGGACAGAGTTGGACCGTGCCCGCCGGTCGTCGCGACGGGAAGGTGTCACTGGCGTCCGAGGTGGCAGAGAATGTGATGACGCCCAACAACACGGTGCCGGTGCTGCTGAAGGCGTTCCAGAAGAAGGGGCTGAGCGCCGCGCAGATGGTGACGCTGGCGGGGTCTCACACCATCGGGCAGGCGCCGTGCCTCACGTTTGACAACCGTATTCAGGGCGCCACGGTCGATCCCACGATGGACGCGAGCTTCGCCGCGGATCTGAAGAAGAAGTGTCCGATGGCGGGCATCACGGGCACCAAGGTGCCTCTGGACGTGGTGTCGTCGACGAAGTTCGACTCGCAGTATTACAGTAACATCGTGAAGGAGCAGGGGTTGCTGACGTCGGACCAGAGCATGTGGGCGGACTCGCGGACGAAGGGGCAGGTGCAGGCGAACACGGACGGCGCCACGTTCAACGCCAACTACGCGGCGGCGATGGTGGCGATGAGCAAGGTGGGCGTGCTGACGGGCAGCTCCGGCGAGATCCGACGAGTGTGCTCGGCCGTGAACTAGATTACCAAGATCTTGCAGACTATTGTCTAGCATTCATTCTTAGTTTGCAAGTTCAATGGCAATAAGCTACAGCACGGTTCTTTCTAATACCGGATTTAGATATTATTCAATGCCATTCTGAATCGTTTGGAGACTCGACCAATGTCGATCGTTTCCTGGTATAGCTGCTTTTCATGTACAATCATACTTGTACACTGGAAGTCAGTGAATATGACTTATATTAATTACTTTTGGTGATACACAAGTGAAGCAATCGATCCCTACTAGCTATTACCACCGTGTTTTTATCGTTTCGAAGCTCATCCCTGAAATTGTGAAACGTCTGTGTTGGACAGACTCCAGTAAAATTTATATCAATCTTGAGAAGCGATGACAATAAGGTCATATGACTCATTTCTTGAACTTTGGAGCGAACAATAAACTAAACGTACATCAAATTGAAGTCTTAACACCGGAATGGGAAGATTTTTTTGAAGACTCGCTGTCTTTACAAAGTCCTTAAAAGAATATATGTGAGACTACATCCGTACAAGCAGACCTTATGGAAAGTTGGGATTTTTTTATCGATAACACCATATTCGTTAATTTGAGAAAAACAGGTGTTTCACTTTGTACTCCACTTTAAATCCAAAAAGTTACCTTAAACCAGATTTGAAGGTATCACATTGTTTGAGCCACTAAGATTTTTTCCTTCACAAATTCCTCCTCAGGTGAGGACATGTGTACAAAAAAACGCTAAGCTCGATTTTAGGAGGCTTCCAGATCAAAATTTGAATGTCCCAAAATGTACCATTTTTCCCAAATTAACGAATATGACGTTCGATTTGAGGTCTCGACACAACCTAAGATAAAAATTTGATGATTTGACGACTCTCTGCCTGACAAATCTTGTAATTTTTAGTTTAAATATGAATCTAATCGTTTTGCCAACTTAACCTAGAATATTCATCTTTCAACCTCTGGAATTCTATGACTTAATGACTGGAATACTATAAGAAGTGACAAGTGACAAGTGCACTCCTGATAAAGGACTGAATAAATAAACATTTTTACTATCAAGTATCAAGACGAGAGGTGATCTAGGACCATTGTAATCTAGTACATGGTCGTGTCAAATTACACCAGCCTAGACAATGCCACTCTCATCCAAGATTTCAAGAGTACACAAACCCTTGAGATTGAATTTCTGTCCGATCTCCCATTTCAACCCTTTCAGATCGTCCAAGCAACAAATTAAAAGTTCAGCCAATGAGAGACTTCGTGCGAGACTTGCCTTGTGAAGTTCCTCGACTTAAAACGAGTGTTGACCCTGGTGTCACTGAGCTTCACTTCTTTCTAAACCAGAATTTGGCAGGTGACCTTCAGACGCGCAGATAATATCAACGTCATATTCGTTAATTTGGGTCAAAACGGTCGTTTTGGGACTTTTGAAATTTTGGGAAAAAATTGGGTGATCACCCCCAAACCAAGCCCATCGGAGGAATTTGTGAGGGAAAAAATCTTAGTGGCTCAAATACTTTTGAATCTGGTTTGAGGTGACTAATTTGGATTGGGGTGGAGTACAAAATGGTACCTTTATTTTTCCCAAATTAACGAATATGACGTTTATCTTTATATCTGAGAGCATGGCAAGCTCTTAATCGCCTGCAAGTCTGACAAATCGCAAGCACTCAATCGAAGGAGCTGCTCGTGCACCAGCCACTGTCAACTCGACAACACTTGGATCAGGAGTCCGAGATCGAGGCGGGGATCGAGGTCGGCACTTCAGCACCCGGCACTCAGCAGTATCTCGTAACACTGTATCATGCATTTTGGATTTGCCCAAGAAGACTTCCAGATTGCCACATGTAACTGAATTTAGCAAGAATGCATGCATGACAACAGTGTCCATGATATCAAGTCACCGGAAAATGCAATCGACACTGCAGAGCATTCGACGTTGAGGATCCGGGTATTGACATCATCACTCAGTGTAACGACTACAATTCCGAACCAAAACTGTACTGGTGAGACGGAAAGGTCAGTAACTGAAGCGGCAATTTACCGATTGATTGACTATGTATGCGTCATACCAAGTAATATTGCTGTGCTTGCATAGACACAACCGGCCTGAAGCGCAAGATAATTGATCACAGGTATAAATCCCTCACAAAGTTAGCTTGGGCAGGTCTATGATGCTTCTACCTAGTGGGCAACAACCCAGCCGCGGATCGTCAATCGTCGACTCGCCAAACGATGTCGTTCAAAGAATGGCTCCTACATTATATCTATCTGATCTACAGAGAATGGACTAGCAGCTGTGGCTAGCGCCCGCGAATCCACAGGACCATCCGAACGGCTGGTCCGACTAGTTCACGGCCGAGCACACTCGTCGGATCTCGCCGGAGCTGCCCGTCAGCACGCCCACCTTGCTCATCGCCACCATCGCCGCCGCGTAGTTGGCGTTGAACGTGGCGCCGTCCGTGTTCGCCTGCACCTGCCCCTTCGTCCGCGAGTCCGCCCACATGCTCTGGTCCGACGTCAGCAACCCCTGCTCCTTCACGATGTTACTGTAATACTGCGAGTCGAACTTCGTCGACGACACCACGTCCAGAGGCACCTTGGTGCCCGTGATGCCCGCCATCGGACACTTCTTCTTCAGATCCGCGGCGAAGCTCGCGTCCATCGTGGGATCGACCGTGGCGCCCTGAATACGGTTGTCAAACGTGAGGCACGGCGCCTGCCCGATGGTGTGAGACCCCGCCAGCGTCACCATCTGCGCGGCGCTCAGCCCCTTCTTCTGGAACGCCTTCAGCAGCACCGGCACCGTGTTGTTGGGCGTCATCACATTCTCTGCCACCTCGGACGCCAGTGACACCTTCCCGTCGCGACGACCGGCGGGCACGGTCCAACTCTGTCCTCCGGTTAGTTTGACGGTGTCGCGCGCCGCGAACTGCAGCACGTCGGAGCAGGAGACGACGCCGGGGCACGCCGCCTCCACGGCGGCCTTGGCGGCGTCGACGGCGTCGAAGCCGTGGAGGCCGCCGTTGATGATGGATGTCCTCTCGGTGCCGGAGCCTTCGAGCAGCAGGGACGCGTCGCACCCGCGGACGAAGCAGTCGTGGTACGCCAGTCGGAGGACGCCGGGGGCGACGGTGCTGTCCTTCTGGTACGAGGCGAGCATGGAGTTGTAGATGATGGTTTCGACGTTGGGACAGGACTCCTGGTAGAATCCTTCTCGACAATCACCGTCACTGGAACTGGAGAGCATCCGAGTCGCCGTCACAGGAGCGGACAATAAGCTCAGAATGGTGGCTGCCATGCACACCACCGCCAACCAGCTGGCCATCCTTGTAGACCTTGAAACTGCCATATATAGTTCGAGACACTGATGATCAGGCACGATCACTCGCTGTAATCAAGCCCACTAGGAGTATATTTTGCAGCTCCTTCAAATCAAGCTAGTGTCGCAATCCAGAACCGTTAATAACCAACCGTGAGGCCTTTCAACCTTGACTTGGAGTTGAGGAGTCGAGAGCTGGAACGTCCAAGCTGCTGAGCGAGTGAATGAGTGCTGAAGATACAATGAAGAAGACGAAGCTTTTATACTTCACAAACGACCACCAGTGACGCCGCAGTACTACTTGCCGACGTCACGTACTAATCCAACATGGTGCGAGGGGCGGATAGTTTTGCGAGCGGGTCAGCAGCAGGAATGGCCTCCTCGTGCGCATAATTAAGTCCGTGGTCATCGCCGAGTAAGGAAAAAAGCGTGAGCGTAATAGACGAAGAGTATAATTTGCCTTGTTAGGGCATCTGTAATGGCACCGGGAAAAACCCCGGCAACAGTCCAGGCAATTCAGTCTGATCCTTTAATAGATAATGAATTTGATCGATTTGAAGGGTATTGAAAATATTATTGTAAAAACGTAATAATATTTGGGTTTGGACATTGACTAACTTAGATATATCCCATCAAGTGTTAGTTAATGTCCAAAACACTTTGAAACCCCTCCAAATCTTTTCAATACCCTTCAAATCACTAAAAAATTATGGTCAAATTCACTGTTAAAAGATCAGACTGAATTGCCTGATTACAGATGCCCTTACACGTCTGTTCAAGCTGGTGTTCAAGCTGACTTGTTGGTTACCCCGATTGTAATGCAGGTGAATGCCCTGGTGGGCATGGATTATCAAAGGGACTACGACACGGGACTTTGAAGAAATCGCTCCGGATGAATTTTAGTGGTAAATAATTTGCTCGGATGTCTAGTTTAGAATAAACGAAGTTTGTGGTTGAATGTCCAAATGAATTTGGGCTGTGGACAGCTGCTAACGGTTTAGTCTTGGGATTCGCACTTGACTGTAGTAGCAGGATACGATGTACGGTTTGAATCTGCTTTCAGAAAGTTGAGAGGTGTTGAAACCAGCGTTCAGGGAGAAATTTTGACCTCAATGGCTAAAGCCTAGAAGCCTAAAACCTGGTTTTTTCCATTTACAACCGGTTGGATTGCACCGGTTATTTTCTATATATGTATTATATGTAGGTTTCATTGATAATTAGGTTGCTTACCTTGGAAAGTTTTCTCATCATTCATTATTTGGTCACCTGGAGGATCAAGTAACTTTCTAGATTTTAAGATTTCACAAGATTTTAAAATTTCACATGGTGTATGATGTGAATGTCATTAATTTGTTTTTCTTGAACATCATTGTTGTTGTTAGACCCTTTAAAATTTTGTTTATTGCAGATGAAAATTATTGTAGCACTGTTAAATATTTATATAAAATATTTATATAGTGTAAAATGTTGAGAAATTTGTGTGGGCAACCTAAAAGCAGTGTCGTTTTTTGTGTAAAATTTGATCGAGTTACTATCATATTCAACGGGCTTTTTTGCAGTTTAAATGGTTGACAATACATTGAATGCGAGTTGAATTCTAGTTCTCCTCGGACATTGGTTGAAACTTCACGTGGCCTGATAGTGTTGTGATCGTTGGCCAC
The DNA here is from genome assembly GCA_963920765.1 of Ulota crispa. Lineage (NCBI taxonomy): Eukaryota > Viridiplantae > Streptophyta > Bryopsida > Orthotrichales > Orthotrichaceae > Ulota > Ulota crispa. Next base: position 9,446,651 of record OY987245.1, read on the forward strand.
GTCATTCAGAAAGGACTACTTCAATTGAGGCTTGAGCAATTTATTGCTTTTCACTTCAAATTCTTTAAATTGACAGTACTCATTTGCAAAACATAGTGACCAAATCTCTTCTAAGATCTAATTGCACTGCACCATCCAACATTATTATATGTATTGATTTTAGGCCCAGGGTCAAGGTTGTCATGTTGGAGTGATTGGACCAAATGTCTGTCTGCCGGGTTTGCCCAATTGAGCTGCCGCCTTTCAATATAGTCAATTTAAAATCAATTTCAGAAAATTGTTAAAAAGACAAATGTGGTCTTATCTTGTATTTTGTACACGCTACTTAAAGCTTTAAACGTCATATTCGTTAATTTGGGAACTGATTTCAAATTTGGGACGTCGAAAGGTTTAAGGTGATCACCTTAAACCCAGCTCTAGGTTTAAGCAACATTTTTTTTGGTACACGTGTCCTCAATTGAGAAGAGGAATTTGTGAAGGAAAAAATCTTAGTGGCCCAAACTGAATCTAATACTTTCAAATCTAGTTTAAGATAACTTTTGTTTTTCTGTGAAAATCACTAAGAACTACCACTTCTAGGAGGTTTAGAAAAAGGGATTTTTGTTTTGTTTTCGGGAAATCCAATTGTAGGATCTTGCCCTAGATTGGAACTCTCGAAGAGGTACTTGTGGAAAAAAAATCAGCTCATTCTTGATGGAGAGGAGTGAGATATTTACATCTACGGTGAAAAAAAAAGTTATTTTCCATATTGCCGAGAAGTTTCAGAAGCCTTTGACCACTTTTATAACAAAATATTGCTCTACCCAAAGTTGCACTTTATTTTTTCCATGTAGGAGATCAAGTTAGGTAAGTGTGAGGAGAATTTTCAAATGAATTGGAACTATACAACACATGGAGAAAAATAGTATGTAAAACGAAGTAGAAAATGAGTCAAATCACAAAATTGTTAAGAATTTAATTATTGGAATGAAAAATGCAAATCCCAACAGCAATAATGTTGTAATAAACAATCTACTTCTGTAGGTGTAGTTTATTTTCCAAAATAATGAAAATTGTGGAAAATAAAGGACTTCAAAGTTTATTTAGAGTAGAGGATCCATAACATGCCCTCAAACAAAAACTCCACATAACTTTCATCTCATTGATCAAAATGCAATGATTCAAAACTTCTTGCGTGTACATAAATCTAAACAACCAATTTCAATTTTATACTTTAAAAAAATGTAAATTTTAAAGAAGTTTTTTGGGCTGCCTAGATGGGCAATCCTCCCCAAATTTTTGTAAGTTCATGCATAACTTCTTCATCAAATGTTGGAGTAAAGAAAAAAATTAGATGCCCACTTAGATCTTTGAATTCCTCACCTTCAATAAAAGTTTCAGAAAATCATGCAAAGTAGTTTGACCATAGGTACATGCCCAAAGTCCAATTTATCCCTCAGAGGGACAATTGGTCCTTCAGGGGTTAACATGCCAGAGTCAAGGATAGACTCATGTGCAAGGGAGCAGATATATGGTTGTGGCAACTGGCAAGGATGTAATAACTAGTGCATTAATTTTATGTTTGGATACATATGCTAGGATGGGCGTGGAGCCGTGGACGTTGTCTAGGCAAAATATTATAGTCCAAACCTTAAATCAGCACTCTAGCATGTTTGCCCTAGCCCTAAGTTTATATCCTAACATCTACGTACTAAAGTCCAACATGGACACTCACATTGCCAAATTGAAAGCCATGTCATGCAGGTAAGGTCAAACAGTAATTTGTTTCTTCCTTCCTAAAGTCAAAAACCTTAATATGTGACATTGGAGGATATTGTCAATTTGTATAGTTTGAACCGCCTACTTGTTTGTCTTGTTTGATGGCCAGAGTTTGCCCAAAGTAACAACCTTGCCTAGTGCTAACAACTTGAACATTGCTAAAGTAATGTCATATAGTTGCTTTAACAAAATTGACTTTTTTAGAAATTCCTCTCTTTGTGTCGCATTATTAATGTAGTTTCAGTGAATGAGTGAATGCCACACATTCTCTTCATTTTAATGTCTAAAATATACAAGGCTAAACTCTGTTTTTAGGAAAACCTCCTTCATTTTCTTATATGTGGACATTTTCATTTGGGAGAAAATAAGAAATTATGAATCTTCTATTGAAAACCAAACTTAATGGCATAAAATTCATATTTGGATTCCAAGACCCAAAAGTAATTTGGAAAGGGATGTTGAGGTGAAAGATATAAACAATACTAGGTAAATAGGGACAAATATATAGCTTTATGCCACATTGAATTAAGTATGGACTATACAAAATTTATAAGTGATAATTCTAAAACTACTTCAATTTGCAAAACAATGAAAAGAACTTGCAAAAATATGGAGACTGACCATAATATGTTCAAGAGACTTTTTACTGATGGAACTGTTGTTGCTAAAACTCCAACAAGATAAGTTGTACTTGGACATTACAGCAACATCTTTATTGTCAAAATTACGTCAAGTACAATGCATATCTAATTGAATGATATGCTTATTATTGCATAAAAATACTAAAGAGCTTGTGGTAGTGCATAACGAAGGCCACAAATAGCAACAACATTCCGCCACCTCCTAAGTTATTGCAAGCATGCAAAAAAAATGGTTTTAATAGAAAGATTCTTAATTGCTTCCAAAATTTGGAAGAATTTGTGAGTATCATATCTTAGCCAAAAATGTAATGGAACATATGCAAGTTAATTATGAAATGGTGTAGTCTAGATTGTTTGCAACAATCAAGAGAAAGTCTTGGCTACATGAGTACTAATCACTTCCTTGCCAAGCTAAAGCAAATGCAATAATATCTTTCGTAGACATTAGGAGATAGAATTTCTCTTGATATGTGTATTGTAGTTGGTTACTACTACCTCTGTCCCATTATAAAGCTCCAAAAAAATTCTCCATGAGGGATTAACTATTTTTAGACATTATGCTAATGACAAATGCATTCTAGAATCAATATCCCACCTACCAAGTATCTGCAAAATTTGAAGTTTTTATGTTGCTATTTAGACACCCAAATTCCATGCAAAAAATACCACATTTGTGCATAGTTTGTGAAGGCTGCCAGCTCCTCATTATTTTGGTCTTTGTACTAATGACACATGCATTCTAGAATCAATATACCTCCTACCAAATGTGTGCAAAATCTCTAGCTTTGATGTTGCAATTTGGGCACCCAAATTCCATGCAAAAAGTGCCATATTTTTACATGTTACTAGCTCCTCATTATTGAAGATTTAAAGATTAGTAGTAACAATGGTACCTCATATGGGCAAGGCCAAGCTTTTTAGGAGAGAAATGCTCTTTAATTGCTTAACCCTTTAAGGACCGTGGTTGATTTGAGGGGTGGGCAAGGTTTTTTCTGGTTGCAACTTATGAATGGATATAACCAAAACTGGGTGTAGGGTTTTAGAGATCTAACCGTACAAATGTGCTCGGCACATGGTGATTTAGGTGGGGTAATGAATTTTGGAGAGAAATGTAGCTCAATGTGCAATTTTATAATACATCTATGAGGCCATACATGTTGAGATGTAGAGCCTATTGGTGACGTACATATTTGGAGCATATTTTTGTACAATGAAGTATTTTGTGTTGTGAGAGGTACATGTGGCATTTCTTTCGGCGTGATGACGGTCAACATGGAGATGGGGTCCTCAGGGTTTGCCTCGTCACAACGTACAATATTGCTTCTTTTGTGTTCATGACCATCTTTGTGTATTGATTATTGTATTTTGGCCACCCCTACGTTGCTTTTTTGAGTCTCATTTCCAAATGCTAACACATTTTCTTTTGATTCCTGGCCCAATGAATGTGTCTTACTATTCCCCACAACCATTTCCTTTTGTGCGCACCCAAATTCATAATGGAATTCCGTCCAACATTTAAAAAGTACCAAAATCAACCACAAACAAGTTGACTGGTCCTTAAAGGGTTAACTTGCCCCCATGAAATCATTGGATATGACAAACGCTTTCTCAACAATTGAAATTAGCAAAAAGGAGCTTTTTAATGGGACAAGAACTATGCCTAATTTGGAGCTTAATATTGGGACAGAAGGAGTAATAGAACCTAAAATCCTTTGTTGTCATATAACATAATAAGTGTGGATGCACAAAGTTCTAAATTGCTAAAGCCACCATTTGTTCAAAACATGGGAGCTGCATCAACAAATCACCCCTTAATGGCAATTTTTATTGCAATACCAATAAAATGTTTTCTGTCTTGTTGAAAGCCTTAAAAATGTTGATGTTATTACAAGATCAATAAAACCTTCTATAAAGAAGAGAGAGCACATTCCCTCTTGGAACTTGGAAATGGTGAAATGTTGAGCAAACTGCATGAGAATTGAGAGTTGAACATTTGACCAACAAAGTTGAAGGCCCAATTTGTCAGCAGAATCACCACCTCAACATATCAAAATGTATAACTTTGTGGTATTTGTCTATGTAAAAATTTGATACCTTGTGGGGGTGTATTTTGCACTTTAGGATGTCTCTACACACACGAGACACGATTTTGAAGGAGGGGTGCTCCTAATGAAAACCATATTTATTTTAGGGGAAATTTCATGGATACCCTAAAGTTTGCCATATTTCATAGATACCCCTGCTTTTTCAGAAATATCACAAATACCTTTGGATCAAAAAATTTGGGATTTTGTTTTGTTATGCATGTCACTTTTTGCTTCCTTTGTGCATGCGCATAACCAGAAAGAATTCATGTGCATGCGCATAACAAGAAAGAAGTCATGTGCGCACACAGGAAGCAAAAAGTGACATGCATAACAAAACAAATGCCTAAATTTGGTCAAGGGTAGGGTATTTGTGATATTTCTGAATAAGCAGGGTATATATGAAAATATTGCAAACTTTGGGGATATCCATGAAATTTTCCCTTTATTTTATACGTTTCATTTGATAAAAAAAAAATCCAGCTTGGTCTGTTGAAAATTCTGACTATCATTTGATAATGAAAATTTATGTGCAAATTAATTGACAACTAGAATTTTTGGAAGTTGTCCTTTTGAAGACCAAATGTTAGGGGAAGGTGTCCCCTAGTTTTTATTTTTTTCTAGGGTGTCAAATCTATACCCTAGTGTTTGTGCTGCAGTCTGCGTCGACGAGTTCTCGAAGCCTTCCATGAGAAACCCCAAGCTAACATTCTCGTTCAGTCCACGAAACCCACAAGGACAAACACAAGCACAAGCACAGAAAAAATCGACCGAGTCAAGTATAGTGAAGCCACCAACTGGGAGCCAAGACAATCTCCGAAGGAACTGCAACCATTTGCTGATTCATTGAACAATCAGAGTATCCGAGATGCTCCAACATCTTTCTTTCTTTGGAACAGCCCCCCTCCCACAAATTTAGTTAAAAAGAACGAAAACGTTACTAATCAGCCAACCAACTATCTTAGGCAGATTTAGTTATTGCCAATCACAATGCAAATACATTAAAAAGAGTGGTAGCCAACATTGCTCTAACAAAGCTGTGCCGACGACCATGAACAACAAAGATTCATTTGATCAAATCGCTCAACTTGAGAGAATTTGCCTTCTTTTGGTTCATTCACTGAATGTCTATCATACTGACCACTATGTTCTCCATAACAACTTCTATCAAGTCAAAAGTACAAAATGACAAAGTTACTAAAGTGTAAAAATCAACAAACATAGTTCCAATTTCTCACAAACACCCCAAGCAAGGGGTGATTCTTCTGATATTCACAAATCTAAATTTCACACTAATCATCATACGTTTCTTGCAAAGTTAGGTTTAGTAACGACATGAAAAAGAAAAGTACGAACTTGGGAATTAATGATCGTCGTCATTGTCGTCATCGTCGTCGTCGTCGTCGTCGTCTGCAGCTCCCTCAGGGTCTCCAATGCCGTCGAGAAGTATGTCAACATCTTCACCAAGTTCTCGTAATCGGCCACTCAACCTCTCCACTTTGGTTTCCTCCTGACCCAGGCACACCAGCAAGTCATTCAGCTCAACCTCGCTCTCCTTCTGAGCCTCTTTTCGCCCTTCGACTCGTGCAGCCTCAAGTTCATCATGAGACGGTGGAACCACGCCATCCTTTTGTACAGGGACTTTCAGTGCCTTGTTCTCGTCTTCCAGGCGGTAATTCTCTTGTTCCAAGGCGTTGTATGCGTCAGAGAGGCCCTTAAAATCATTTTCTTTCTCACCAGCCATCAGTTTGTAATGTTGGTACTCCTTCTCAAGTTCATTCTTCTCTTCACGAATTGTGTCCGCCCATTGTTGAGCGACTTCTAATTGCTGCTTTAGCGTCTCCACTTCGGCCCTGTTTATTGACGCTCCGTTTCTTTCGCGAACTACGGTGGAGGCAAGAGAACTGTCGTCTCCAAGTTGTGAGCCTTCTGCTTTGTTCAGTAGCAGATCACTGGTGATGGACGAGTTCTTCTCCAGGAGATCCTGAAGACGGGGCTGAAACATTAATGACTTCGCATACACATAAAAGCGAGAAACAAAACAGACAAGAAGATTCTGAAAACTGATACGGCACTACGCTACCTACTGTTCGCTAAAGCACTACAATTTGAATTTAAATAAAATCCTAGATCACATCATTGTCTAGACGTTGTACAGGTAAAATATCAGGCAGTCATTAAGTCCTTGGATCAACTCTAAATCATTAATAGAAACATATTTAGAAGGAATGAAAATGACTCAAACAAGCACCCTGACAATCAAGTCAAACATTTGAAATCCTCTATAAAAAAATTCAAAACATACCAGAAATCAGAAAACTGTGTATCAAAATGACCATTGCCTAACAAGAAAATAATTTACTACAAAATAATTTATAAAACTGGGAGCCTGTCAATGGTCAAGAGCTAGCATAACAGTCTAGATTGAAACATTAGGGTTTAAAGTCAATTAAATTCAAATGACACTACTGCATTGGAAATCAAACGCAGCGGGCCTGTAAAGGAAAGTGATACAGAGGATTTTACTTGCTCTGAAAGACCTACCTGGAGTTCCTGAGCTTGTGCCTGCAACAACGACTTCAGGCGGATAGTGTATTCTGCATCAGTTTCACCTTTCTTTTGTTCAAACCCTTTCAAATCCACAACGACCCGGGTCCTTGGGCGAGAAAACAAGTCTACAACTCTCTCCTTGATAAGTGGCTCCAGTTGCTTCAGAAACGAAATAAAATCGGCATCATAAAAGGTGGTGACTACCGGCTCCTCCTCTTGTCCGACTTGCTGCTGCTGACTAAAAGGGACAGAAACCATTCCATCTCCTGCTGCAGCAGCTGCTGCTGTTGATCTCGTCAGCGCCTTAGGAAGCCTAGATGACGACAGAGCAGAAGTATAAAGAGAGCTTTTCTCCACCAATTCCCATTTGGAAAAGAAATTTGTGAGACCAACTCTTTGGCTAACTAAGTCCACGACTGCTGACGAATCTTTCGCGTTTTCCTCGGAGTTGAAGATAATGCACGCGCCCAAAAGAACAGCTGCCAATCCTGCAACGTGAACGCTGGCAGGGGTCCCGGTGCTTCCCAAAAGCTCAATCAAGAAGGGAAGGTGAGCAGGCTCCTCCATTAGCGCAGTAACAGCTGGTGGGCATTCAACAATCCACGTAACCAGCAGTCGGAGGAACACCGGTTGAAGCCAGACGGATCCAGGGTTGTGTTGGTTTGCAGAATTTGTGGGTGATGCGGCCGCAAGGTATTTCATGCAGCGAGGCATCAAGAGCTCTGAGGGCGTCATGGAGGAAACAGGAATCTCAAGCGGAATTTTCAACACCTGATGAGGAGAATACAGACACGAATGATCAGTTTGCAACATTGACTCTGTAGGTATGGAAGGCGACAAGTCCTATCTGAGATCTAGAGGATTCTATTGTGTTTAGAAAAATTAAATGTCAACAAGACCAGCCCCTAGATAAATCTGTTCTTTTTAAGTATTATTAGACCCTATGCAGAATGGCCTGCATGGCTCGCCAGCCAGTGTGCTGGGTTTCCTACTCCTTCCTCTGCTGTACAAACTAGCCGAGTGCTCAAGTAGGTGATTCTGTTGGTTGTAAAAACTGGCGTTCTGAGAAGAATAAGAAAACGAAAAAAAAAGCCATATTCTACGATAAGAATTCGTCTCCATTCTTCACCAGACACTGAACTGCAAGTAAAAGGCAAAATATTTACAGAGGGGAGTGAAAGAAGTGCATACTCGCTCTTTACACTGAACGTTGTCCTTCAAAATATGCGACAGTACGCTTGCTGCCCTACAGCTCGCCTGTAACAGCGATCGTCATGGAAGCAAAATTTGCACCACAATTTAGCAAAAATATACCAAAAGTAGAATTTCGCCACACATTGAGAGTAGGAGGACTATACAATACTAGCACAGAAATTCTACTTAAGAAATGGTATCAACAGAATACTAGAAGGAAACAAGGTAGCCACCGAAGCATTGTAGGAAATCTGAATTAGAGATCTCACATGCACGCTCCTATCAAAATAATGCTTTGTTGAAATTGAATATTTGAATACGTTGCTTCAATACTAACCTCCAAATCATTCCGTCCATCACTCGAGATAAGAGCCCCCACGAGCATGCTGCAGGACGTAAAAAGGAGCATCAAGAAATGCTAGGACACAATTGAAGCAATCCGGATAGAAACTTGAGAATAAAATCCAGCCAAAGTTCATAGAAATAACCTCCCAAAGGAGAGACGACTTTTATCTTCCAGCGATTGATCATCCTTTTGAGCGATAGATTGTGGGATTGGAGTTATGGTAGATGCAAGCAAGGTCTGCCCTTCTGGATTTCCCTGCAACCAAAAAATCCCATATTCAAACACTGGATCTCTGGAATTTTTGGACTTGATGAGTGAATCGCAAACTTGGAGTTAATACTAGCATTCCTAGAATGCTGAGGATAAGTAGCTATGATAATTGAGCCAATGAGCACATGACAAGATGCCCAACAATCCAGCTCATGTGAAGTCAAAGCAGGTATAATTGAAAATAAAACTCAATGCCAAGAGATTTGTTGGAATCAGAAGCAGCACCTGACAAAAGCACTTAATCACGTATTCGGCTGCAATACACTCACTCAAATTCGTGGCTTGCAATAAAGCTCCCAAAACACGATTTAGTGCTGGTTCAGTGTCAGGCTCCTCTCCTATGACTTTGCTGCCGAGGAGGTCCCGATTGGCAGGATGACCAACTACCAAATCACCAATGCATCTTAGGGCCTGTAACAACAACCAACATTACCTTTAGGCATCAAGACCGGAAAAGAGAAAAAGCTTAGATTTTGCCGTAATGTCTTTATACTTCATGTTTGACCTGACGACCCATGTTGTACAAAAGCAAACACCTCGACCTTTAAAAAGAGGAGATTATTGTAATATATTTCAGTATAAACACGAATCGATTTTGAGCATTTGGCGTACCGCACAACGGATGGCCACGGGTCCCACTCGTCCTTCCACGGAGAGTGCAAGGAGGATATCCAGAAGTTTGTTCTATAGACAATACACATAAGAATCAGCCAATATCAAACTAAAAAATTTAAGCCAATAACAATAACCAGTAGTCGTTTATGCAAGATGTCTCCTTCCGATCAAAACTCAACCAAAACGTCCAGAAAACACGTGTGAGGCTGCCACCAAACAGATTTGCAATTTGGTCACCCAGAACTTTGGATTCAGCATTATCAATAAGCGTGAGAAGAACCTGAGCAAACAGCGTTTGATTGGCTACAACATTTCCATCTTTCCCTGGCTTGGCATCGTCACCACCAGCAAGTAAAAGCGCAACAGTCTCCAGCGCACATAGCAGATTGATAGACTGTCCCCTCAACAATTCAAAAATACATCAGCTACACCACGCTCTGGTTGTTGTCAACATCCACACATTCCTTATCGCTAATAAACGATCTGGTACAGGCGCCAATCGAGCATCATGAATTCAAATTATCTAGCTGTTAAGGACATATTTAAGAATATACCTTCTGTTGTGTGAAGCTATCTGCACTGCCTTTTCGTAACTTAAGTAGCTGAGCAACATGTTGCAATCCTAAAGTCTCCCGCAAGTAAATCTGCAGCCCACCTCAGCGTGAAATTCAAATGATTTCAGACTCCCTCTGTCACCTACCACTAAAGGTTTGACTCAATGCATTATGCATCATGACTGCATCATGCATCATACACGTCGGATGTTGAAAGAAAACAGTAGACATCAGATTATGACAATAAAGCAATATCGTGAAACAGCTAACCTGATTAGAAGGATTGCTGCGCAAGAGATTGTTGAGAAGCTCCAAACAATCCTGAAACGTGACGGTGGCTATCAAAGGACTATCATTGCAATAAATTAAGTGAACAAGTAACAAAGAAAAACTGCAAATGCAATCTACAATGAAAATTCGATGAAAGAAACAATTTCCGTTGTAAATGACTCTAAAAACGATCTCAAAAAGAAAGCATGATGTGTACTTGCACGATGATGCCTCCTTCGGAGCCTCCTTCCTCTTTCATAATATTGAACAGGCGATCAAAGGCACCTTCAAACACCACTATTTTTTGGATTTCCTGCACACACTCAGGAGCTCCTTATATCAAATACGACAACTGTGAATGCAATAACAATAAAAGACAACTTTCAAACTGAAACCCTACTGCCTGGACACACCACTTCCAAACTGAAACACGATCAACCCTACACGCTTAGGTCCTATCAAACGATCGTCACTGAAAACTCCAACCATTCTCGAGCATGAACAGGTTTGCCTACAAATGCCGAAAATAAATAAATAGTTAGATCCAATCATTTCATTTTCTTGCTCCCTACACAAAAGAGATCTGTACAGTTTTGAAGTAAGGAACGGTGATGGTCATTGCACCTCAAAAACGTTCGTACTGTAAGAGACATACCAAGAATGGAAATAATGATGTAAAAATGACACCGCTTATCCATACGGTAATTTGGCAATCTCTAAAAGTCTTGTTGTCCAATAAAGGGTTAAAACAAAAAGACCTGGACAGAAATTCCGACGAGAGTTGAAACTCAATCCTGCACACCAGTGTAACATGATACAAATGTTTGCACAGAAAGGTGACATACCTCTGCAGACCGTGTGAGGTATGCCAGCACTATCAATGCTTCATTGCGTATAACCTACATCAAAAACAGAATAAAATTGCAATCACAAAGATATAATGAAATATTTCACTTACATCACGATCACTAAGCGTTTCAAAACACTCCCTTTTCAACACAAAAAAATTACCCAAGCATAAGAAGCTACTGGAAGGACATGTGACGAAGCTTCATCCAGCAACAGCGACGTACAAGCAGGCTAAACAACCTAGCTCACAGCACAAGTGAAAACACAGACGTAAATCTTCAACAAGATCAAACCAAGGCATTTTTTTCTGGCAAAAGAGTTGCAAGTGTCTGATAGCGGGTTAGTGAAAATATGGAGGGACAACTTGTGATTTGTGAAAATCTGTCAGGGGTGTCAGTTTTTCGCCAGAAAAAAATGCCCTGGATCAAAGGATTCCCTCAAACATCTCTTTATATCGAACACAAGATTTGGTAATTTGAACGACAAACTTCCTACTTGTTCACCATCACTTCAATACCCTACCATATCCTTTTCAGTAAAATAGACACTGTGATCAGGAGATGACAAGTTAGATCGACAATCGAGAGGGAAACATGCGAGGTTCACAAAGAACTGCAGGCACCAGCGCTGATGCCTGAATGGTATCCTCATCTTACCATACAAGTTAGGCTAGTGGACATACCTCACGCTCTGCAAGCATGTCCATCAGTCGCGTAATACCTTGAGGGATGGAAAGCACCAGATCCTGCAGCCTTTGCCACATACCACCCCATCAACAATCCATGCACCTGACTCAACTCAATGCTATACAGGCTACGCCTGTGTAGTACAATCTTACATGCTCCTCACAAACCACTCAGGTTGGGTTTATGCACACCTTGTAGGACAACTCGTAAGCAAGGCGGTCAAAACTTGTAGTGTATGATAACGCACATAAAAGTCCGGTTCATCCTGAAATAAGAAGGGTTATATCAGATTTTCTTCAATGTTATCTCAAAGAAAGATGGTGCCCATGGATGTCAATAACACAAAACGAGGTCCATCTGAAGTAACTTAGTGCATACCAAAAGGCTCAACAGAAGTGCAATACTGGCAGGTTCTCGTGCAAGGAGCTCTGAATTAATGGTACCCGCTTGTACTTGACCAGGTTCCTCTAGCCCTAGGTCCTCTGTTGTTAGCGCGTGAAGAAGCGTCTCCAACGACCCCCTCACCTAAAGACATTCACTTCAAACATAAACACGAGATCTTCCGTTGTGTAGCAAGAGCATATTAAGTTAAACCCTGAGATCCTGAATGTTAAAACAAACGGTGGCATTCACATGCATAGGAATTGAAACAATTCATCCAAGAGCTTCAAGGAAGGTAACAAAATACACCAGTAAAGAGAGGAAATCATGTCCTACAGGTTGAAACGATTAAATACGTTCAGGAAGCTATTGTAATGGACTCCAAACTTCCAAAGCAGAATCTCTACAGCAAACTAGGGCTATTATTTATGTAATAGAAAAGTACACAATATCAAGGTTCAAATACAGCTCTCGCTAATAACATCAAATACGCCGGCTACGCTAAACAATATTGACAGCTTTATAGATGATCATGAGCTCACCATTTCTAGATCATCACGCTCCTCTCTGAAAACCGCCATAAGTATAGGAAACCCTGCTCACACAGAAAGGGTCTTCAGCAAACCAGCATTCACCTGAAACCATCCCATGCATCTAATAAATCCCAAGAAAAAGCTGCCGAGAACATATTCTAACTACACACCTCTAGTAATAGACACGTTTTCCTTCAGTTTCACCTACCCATTGACCCGAATGCAAGCTTCGCATTTCGATTCTCTGCTACGGCGGCCTCCAGCTCTTGCAGGGCACTACGGCGATCATCCGCAAGCTGACCATTGCTAATCCGCTCCAAAAGCTCCTCCACTCCCCTGCAGATCACAACAATAACTCTCAGCACCAAGCAACATGCTCGGACATTACTTTCAAGTACTGAAATAGGAAACCCATAGATCATTCCACTTAGCATTTGAGCAATAATGCACCAACAGCAAAAACTACAAATACAAAAGCACAAAACATGAACACCAACGTCGAAGACGACAATTGAGCTTGTAATTCTTGCAGTCTAAATGAATTAATACATCTTAAAAAGTAAATGAGTAGCATTTCAAAAGTGTCCCCATTCTGAAATTTACAACAGATACGCATTCAGAAATTCAATATCAACCTCATTTTACATTAGCCTACATGATGCTTACACTTGGACTATCCTACCTTTCTAATATGCACTATGTACTTGAATTGGGAACCGACAATTATGCAAGGGCTTTCCCATCACACTACTAAAATCACAGTGACTTCTGTAATATCATATTTAGACCTCTGTAAAATCACATCTCCAGTCTTTGTGATATTATCACATAGATCCAATTTGAAGACTTGCTCGAATTTTTGCTTTGTATTCTATCAAACATATAAAGTCCTACTAAAATTCTAATGGTGAATGCGTAGCGTAGCAAGCCAACCGCTAGTTATACCAAGCAAAAAGGTATGGACACAAAAGTCAATTAACAAATCAAAAACCTAAAAAACCAGTAGCATCTGATCAGAGGAGAGAGCGGCCCTTACCCATCGTCTTCATCGCGACCGTAATTGTTCGTTCCAAACACCAGTCCTCCCACTCCCTGCACCAAATCAAGCAGGTCAAGACCTCGATTACAACAGCTGCGTACCTCTCTATTCCACAGGGTTGAAACCTATTGTCGTCAATACGAAACCACTTCGAATTTCAAGACAAAAGAAAAGGTTCAGCATATTCAATTGTCTCCACTATATTAAACTACAACTTCTTTCAAATATAAACAAAAATCAGACATATTCTCCACTTCACAATTGCACTGAGCTCTGTTCGACTAAACTCTAGGTCAGCTAGTTGCCGAAAAAAGACCGTTGTACCTGCGCGACTGCATTGAGGTTCAAAGACCCCAACTTAAACGCCATAGCCCGCTCCCTTCACAGCTCAATTCCTCAAACACCAATACTCTCCAAAAAAAGAACTCCAGGTAGGGCAAACTTCCTGCAATCGAAAGACGGAGCTCCTGCAAATCAGAAGCCTAATCCCAAACCTTCCTCGATCACGTATTAAAACCTCAAACCTAAAGCTCTATCACCATAGGCGGTTCTCTTCACAGCTCAATTCCTCAAATACTCTCTCTACAACCGACTTCCAGCTTCATAAAACATTCCTGCACATCAGAAGCCTAATAAAAAAAACTCTCAGCCCTTCCTCGATCGTGTACCAAAACCTTGTTTGTCACCAACTCCCGGAGACTAAAAAAGCTCAGAGAATCAGAGTTCAGGAAATCGCGTTTTGTCCGAAACAAAGAAATGAGAACAGGATATGGAGGTGATCGTAAATGCGCCAGGGGTAGAGAAAAAGGCATCAACCTGGTGCGAAAGCGAAACCCTAATTGCTAGACGAACGTGCGAGGTCAAATTCCAGCTCAATTCCTCGAATAATCCCTCTAAAGACGAATTCCAGCTTCAGAAAATCATTCCTGCACATCAGAAGCCTAATATAAAAAATTCCTCGATCGTGTACCAAAACCTTGTTTTGTCACCAACTCCGGGAGACTAAAAAGCTCAAACACCTTAAGAGTTCAGGAAATCGCGTTTTATCCGGAGCAAAGAAATGAGAACAGGATATGGAGGTGATCGTTGGTAAATGCGCCAGGGGTAGAGAAAAAGGCATCAACCTGGTGCGAAAGCGAAACCCTAAGTGCGAGACGCAAGTTCGTGGTGGTCAAATTTCGGAGACGGATGTGTCGTTTGCAACTGGTGGATTCCTGGATGACGAAGAAACTATATAAAGCTTGATAAGTTAATCGTGTTGTAAAGGCGGGGGGCCAGGGGGGTGGCGATGGTGGTTATGGGGAGCAGGGTGTTTTTTTGGGAATTGCTAAATCCACCACTCTTCTCGCTAAGTCCACCACAGTATCTCACTACAATTTTAACAAGCTGAATTTGGAAAGTTTGAATTCAGATTTGGATTTAACCTCTGAGCGCCCAAGAGACATTATAATGTTTTTCCAAAAGTTGGGTCAACGCAAGTTTGACCGAGGTAATCTTATTATTCCTTTGATGAAACCACTTCCAATCAAGCTCATCACGATGAAGATGATTCCTACTAACAATTTGTATGATTTCAATCTTGTAAATTGTATTTTACAGTTCATAGGGACACTTTGACTACAAGGAGGTATGTCTAAACTGGATTTTGAGCTGGGCGCTCAGGGGTTAAAGACCTTACTTTAACCCCTAAATGCCCAAGTGACCAGATTTGGGTCTTTATAAAACTTTGAAAATGAATAAAACCTTATCAAATCATTATTTTCAATACATTTTTTTCAATATGAGTTTGTTTTGAAGTCTACTTTCAACATTAAAAATCTGATTTTGAAAATGAAGGTTGATGATTTTTCTACTCAAGATTTTGTACAAGGGTGTCCACTGCAATCTTGAGTTTTCTAGTGTAGGAAGGTTTGAAAATGAGCCTTAAATACACTAGAGCTTGGAGAAAAATCCACAATAGAAATCCATTTAAACAAAATGTAGGAGTAGATTTTAAAAAACGTAAATTGATTAGAGTTAGACATGGAATGACCTTAAACCTCATATTTTTTTTGTGACCAACTTTTCAAATTTGACATATGAAATGAGGATTAGAAAGCTTTAGGTCACTTTTGCACTTTTAACACCCTCATGTTCAAATGTTATAATCTTTCAAACTATAAGTGATATTGATGTGTTTTCTTTTTCCATGTAATCTCTAATATATTTAGTTTAAATTTGTACAGTTACAATTGAAAAAAAATTGATGGAATTTATGACAAGGTTGATTGATTGTTCAATTTCATGGAAAGTCCAAGAAACCTAGATAGGGCTTGGGCATTTAGGGATTAATCTAGAGTTTTGAAGGAGGTTATAATTGAACAACTCCCAATGGAAAAGCTTAACTTCTTTTAAAAACACCGGTAAAAGTAATAATTTGCCCCCTAGCTAAGCTTTTCCATTGGGCATTGTTCAATTGTAACCTCTTTTAAGGTTCTAGACTGAAGCAAAGTCTTTAAATCCAAATTTCCAAATTCAGCTTGTTGATGATAAACATCTAAAAAAATTTCCATCATGGTAAATTGCTTGAGCTGCATGTGAATAGTGCAAAACCTTGTGGTAAGATACTATGGTGGATTTAGCAAAAAGCGTGGTGGATTTAGAAATTCCCTTTGTTTTGTATTTGTCGAGGTAGAGTGACCCGCACCCTGGACCTCACGCAAGTAAGGAAAAATTGCCCATAATTGGAAAGAATGAATGAGGTGTGCTTGTTCATCCAATATGTTTGCTAATAAAAGCTACTTTCATCCAAAAACTAATGAATTTGGTGGGTGATGAAGGAGGACTTGGCAAATTTATCCACTTTTTTCCTAAAATTTCTTAGTGTATTAGGAGCCGATGACAATTACAGGTAAGATTTTGGCAAAAATTTGCCAAAAAAAAAATCCTGATGAAGAGCGTGCACGGAGAGCCATGCCCGGACAAGGTCACGTGAAACTTGGGACTAATATGCTTCCGCACTCTTTGTCTCCGTTGTCATCTCCCGTTCCTCTTCATTGTCGTCTTCCGTTACCTTGCTTGTTTTTCTCTAGCTAAATTTTGCCTAAATCTTACCTCAAGTTGCTTGAAAAACCCCCATGGGAAAAAAACTGGTTTGTCCGGAGACTGCCATACCATATGTTTAATTAATCAAGAGGTAATCAAGTACAAGGGGGTTGATAGTTCCAGCGTACTGTAGAACCATTTTTCATTCAAAAAAGGTTTGGCTCTTGAGCCCATTCTACGAAGAATATTATCTCCAATTCTAGCCTAGGAGTATCCTCCATTGGATACAAATGAATTGAGCGCCACATAGCAACTCTTGTATGTATAGTGGCCATCCCTGCTCTTTGTCTTTACCTCAATTGTCACCTGCTATCGTAACACTGAAAATATATGGTGGAAAAATGGATTAAGTTGCCAAATCCCTCATCAAGTCAACACCAAAGTAAGTTGTGAGATTTTGGACAAAGTTTATTAACAATAGTATAGTTTGTGGATGAATGTGCACTTGTTGATGATTGTATCTAATTATGTCTATATTTTCCTTACCTACTTGCATTGTTGGGTGGGGGTCGCTTCTACCCTTGTAAAATGGAAATAAAGACCCACATTTATGTTTAACCCTTGATTGTCCTAGGCGTAGTCGATACGTTGCCGTACAATTGGCATTTACTACCACCAAGAAGTTTTAATTCAAGATCTCAAAATAGCTCACTAGAGCCGTATTGATTTATATATCAACTTTTTTGTTAATCTCAAATGTAGTAAAGTTTTGAATCCATTCCAAATATAAGAAAAATACCTCATATTGTACTAGCCAAAGTGGCATGCTCTAACATTCAAGGATCAACCCTTTGACCTCTAAATGCAAGTCAATGTTTAGGAAGAACCAGGAGAACCAGTAGTTTGAGTACCATTAGTAGGTAAAAGTACAAAACAACAAATTGGTTAAACATTGAAGTATAGGATAAAAATTGGTCAAATTCCAAAATAATATCTAACTTTATTGCAAATATAGGCCATGTGTGGTGCAAGCATGTGAAAAGTCATTTGAAATGGAAAATGGCTAATAACTTACCAGCCAATGAAAGTCTCCTCCAATACTATTCCAAGTCACCACTACACTGATAATGGTAGTTAGTGTTAGTAAACTAATTATAAATTGCAGCATTAAATGTTAACATTAATCTTATAATTTGTTAACTAAATTTTCACCAAAATCTCTAATTTAGTACCAAGATAGTTTAGCTTATCCTAAAGTAGTATTAGAGTTGATATTAATTGCCAACTAAATATGCTTTGTACACGTTTTTTCTCGTGTCTCTTGATTTCTTGTGACTTTTCAAATGACATTTCACCCTCCCTTCCTCCCTTTTCTAATAGAACTTGTGATGTTAATAGAAAATTATACCCATACTAGTACACCCTATGCGCATGTACCAATGTTGTCATGTCCTCCATGGCCTCCATGCTATCCCCCATGCCATCTTCTCACGCCACCCCCATTTCACAAAAAATATTTCATGGGATTATATAAACTCAAACAAATTCAATTTTAGATTCAAATCAATTTGCCTCTTCATCTCCCTTTCCACCCCTTTGTATGTGAATTTCAAATTCAAGTTGGAAAAAGATTCAATGGATTCCATCAAAGATGTCCTTTCACAAGCAATGCCCATGTTCATCACTTTGCCCCTTGGCTGAGGGCCAACCACAAATTTTTTACTTTGCCCCTTGGCCATTGGCCAATCACAAATTTTTAAATCATACAAGAGGCACTATTTGGTGAGCACAAATTGGTGATGAGTGAGTCATGAGCAAAGATTCTATGAGTAGGGAAAAAAATTGAGTTCAAAATCTATGAAAATTCCACAAAAAATTCAAATATTTTGAAGAAACAAGTATTTGAAATACAAAAATTCTAATGTTGAAAAAAATATGCCTAAGCCCATGAAATATTAGAGCCTATAACCAAGGACAAAATTGCAAATACACTTCAAAAAATGTAAATTTGGGTATAAGATGGTGCCTTGAATTGGTGATACATAGAATAACTTCCACCTTGTACATCAAAAACTAACAAACAAGGAAGCAAGCATATATGCACCATTCAATGACAAATGCAATGATAAAATTCATTAAGTATGTAAGTAGATTATGTAGTTTAGCTAACTAGCAATGATACAATCACTTCATGCAAGAATGTCCAACAATGCACATTCTCAAATTCAGTATTTTCATTGAAAATATAAGAAATTTCAGTATGCATCCAAGCATTAAATAATCTTTGTTAAGTTCATTAGGCTTAGAATTTACATACTTTAGAAACTAAAATTTTGCTTATTGAATATCTTTGCATTAGTGGCTTCAATAAATTAACATAACAATACAAATGTAAATAGTACTATACCATTTTGAAAATGCTATGAGCACACATTGACGTTGGTATATATAATTGAATACAATTTTGGCAGTTGGTCGTCCTCAATAGTTTCATAACTCAAGATGACAATTCCGTAACTGAATCATGTAACCAAATCATGGGGATGAGAGTGTATGGGTTCCATAAATGAATTATGGGGATGGAAGGGCATGAGAAGGTGAAATATTATTGGAAATAGTGAATGAAAAGGCATTGGAACTTTGAAATGTTATTTGAAGGTGGAAAGTCATTTGAAATTGTGAAATGTCATTGTAATTGTGAAATGTCACAAGGGATGGTGAGACACAAGATGGGGATGGGGCTACACAAAGATGGGGATGGGGCGACACAACGATGGGGATGGGGCAACACAAAGATGGGGATGGGGCAACACAAAGATGGGGATGGAGGGGCACAAAGATGGGGATGGAGGGACACAAAGATGGAGATGGAGGGACACAAAGATGGGGATGGAGGGACACAAAGATGGGGATGGAGGGACACAAAGATGGGGATGGAGGGACACAAAGATGGGGATGGAGGGATACAAAGATGGGGATGGGGCCACGCAATGGGAAAATGGGAGTATGAAATTGAGACATGGGATGGGGACATGGAACATGGACATGGAATGGGGAGATGCCGGATGGGGGAATGAGGAGACACAAAGTTTTTTTTATCCTAGCATTTGCTTTGAAATATAATTGGTTTCAATTGCAACTGCCAAGATACCATGATTATTTTCATAATTTTTTATATTAAAATAATATGATCAATCTAGTGAAGTTTTTCACCTCCTAATACATATACATAATTTGAAAAAAAAACAAAATTAATTTATATTCAATATTGGCCAATTAGTCACAAATCCAAAGTAAGATACATGGAGCATCACCAACTTTTCTATGACATGTACCTTTTCTTTCTTATCAAACAAAATATTTTGTACTCCTTATCAAACTAAAAAGCATCTAAAATGTTTCCGAGGTAAGCTAGAATTTATCGTTTCTTGCATTGCTCTAATAAAATATGTGGTCAACCATAACATATTGAACAAAAAAGCTATTTCTAAAGTAAAGTCTATCATTGCACACCAACTTTTATCAATCAAATTTGAAACAAGAAATTCAAAATTTCTCCTATATTTGATTATGGAATGCAAATTGATTGTTTTCATAATGTTTTCTCCCTTTAAATCCACAATCACTTCACAATTTTAAGTTCTAACTTTAGTGATTTTAAGTATGTTTTGCACTAACATTCTAAAAAAAACTAAATTTTTACATTCATTGTTTAAACTAGAAAAGGTAATTGGTGAAATACAAATTGTGTTCTTTGAATCTATCTTCAATCTTCTATATATATATATATATAATTGACCATGCAGTGGCGGCGGTGGCGGTGGTTGTCACACTCAACGGTTCCATGGGTGAAGAGAACAATTCCGCAAAGTCCATCTTTAGTTCCACCTAAAAAAAAGAGTAGAGTACAAGTTCAACTAAAGTTATACATGGAATAAAGTAAAATTTGGGGGACATGGGGATGGGGGGCACAAAAATAGGGGGTCATGGGGATAGAGGGGCATATGGATATGGGGCACATGGATAGGGGGGCAAGGGGATAGAGAGACATATGGATAGGGTGGCATGAGGATAGGGGGCACGGGAATATTGAGCATGGAAATAGAGGAGCACGAGAATAGGGGGTCGCGGGGGGTGAGGGGCATATGGATAAGGGGCACATGGATAGGGGGCATAAGAATAGAGAGGCATATGGATAGGGGGCACGGAGATAGGGGCACGGGGACAAGGGGGCACAAGGATAGGCACGGGGACAAGAGGGCGTGGGGATAGGAGATGATGTGGCATTGAATAGCATGGGGCCATGCCATGCATAATCCTGTCAGTATGACGAGTAGTATACTAGTATACTAGAAGAAAATTGCCTGAAAACCGCATTCCACTTAACAAAAAATAGGAAGTTGATTGTGTTGAGTTCTCCATTTCCAATGCAAAATTACGTTGGAAACGGAGAACTCAACACAATCAACTTCACATTTTTTGTTAAGTGGAACTTGGGTTTTTTGGCAATTTTCTTCTACGTAGTAAATCAAAGTAAAATACACAAAATCAATAACAACACCATATTTGTTAATCTGGGAAAAATAGGTGTCCCACTTTGTACTCCACCTCAAACCCAAAAATTTACTTTAAATCAAATTTGAAGGTATCAAATTTAGTCTGAGCCACTAAGATTTTTTCCCTTGCAAATGCCTCCTCTCAAGAGAAGACACGTGTACAAAAAAAGCATTGTGAGCTAGGTTTGAGGAAACCTCCTCAAACTTTCACCTCAAAATTTGAAAGTCCCAAAATGTATGATTTTTCCCAAATTGACGAATATGGTGATTAACATATTTAATAAACATTTATTGTTTTGATGGTCCCATGTAGTTGAAAATGGAACATAAAATTCTTCCAAAAACTCGGCATTTGATCAGATTTGATGAAAACAACAACCCTCAAAATTCTTTACAAAGAAAACAGATAAATGATTTTATCTTGAATTAGAGAATTCTAATAAGGCTCAACTTTCTAATTGGATTTTGGTCTAATTCACAATTCCATATACCTGATGTATTGAAGACAATGTTTTGATTAACCCCTGAATACCCTAGAGGACCAAAATGGTCCTCACACGATTTTACATGCATGTTTGAGGTACTGGATCTATTTTTTTGATTTTGCTATAAATTGCACATTACAATTAATGTTTGTGTGTTGCCATTTATTAGCGTTGCCAGAGCTAGGGGTCTTGAGATTAGCCGTGGAGAAGCTTGTTGGCTTGATGTAATGCTCAATTTGTCACACTCCAGCACCATGCGGGTGTTCTATGAGCAGCTTTGCATTAAGATTGACATCAAATTAACAAGCCGTTTCTATCATCATATCACAAATAAAGAAGTATGTGACCTAGTGGCGTATGGCTACCCTGGTAGCATCAATGAGCCACACAATAAAAGCTCCAAATTTTGCAGATAGTGTAGGGTATTCATTGTCAAAAAAGACGTGCAAGTTATTGACCATAAACCGCATGGCTTGGTCGAACCACATGACGTCACGTCTACACTCCTTAGAAGCGTCAGGCTTGCACATGCAGCGGAAGCAAGGTCTTTGGCATTTCCAAATGGCTGACAAGTACTTTTCAATTCTCCCGTATTTTGTGTAGTGGGACAATTTTGTATGGATTTGCACGTCCAGTGAATGGCACTTTTAGTGATCATACATCACCAAGGGAAAGGCACCTAGAATGGGCTGCCCCTCACGTAAGATACATGTGCCATGTATGGCCTTGGCTTTTAAAGCCTTGATCTCCGTTGGCAACATGTTGCTCCAAGTCCTCCACATGGAAACAGATATAGGAGCCATCAAATTTATATTCACTAGAAGAAACCCGTGTTTTTTATAATGGATTTTTTTGAACATTCACTTGTTTTTATATTACAATTGATGTTAAAACTAACATCTTGATGTTATGTTTGATGTCATTGTTAACATGAAAACAAGTGGACATCCAAAAGAATCCATTATAAAAAACACGGATTTCTTCTAGTGATTGGGGAGGCCTCAACAAATGTGCTCTTTGGATGCTACTTGGGCTTCAATGGTGAGGAAAGGAGTAAACGGCACCATCGGTCCCTTGCCCAAAGCCATTAACAGCGCAAAATCCTTCTTTGTTTGGGATGCTTGGATGAAATCAACAAGATCTTCCAGGGCTGCATTTTGAGTTGGTGCAATGTTCAAACCACTTAGGAAAGGGTGATTGGTAGCATTAGACTGTCTAGAAATAGAGGACGGTTTTGAAGCCCATTTGTGTGGATTTGCTACCTTGAGAGCTGCATTGACAAAGATTGCATCTTTCTTGGCTTGCAGAAACTCCTTGTTCTCATCATCTAACATCTCGGCAAGTTGGGTCTGTGCCGCTCGTATCTGAAGCAAAGCCTTCTTCCCTAGTTCTCAAATAGTCAAGTTGAGGATCAAAGTCCACTAGGACAGGTCCAAAGTCAAAAGTAGCAGCGGTGCATGCTCATCTTGTTCATCACAATCAAGCATTGCAGCCGAATCTTGCTCTTGAATGAGTTTGTGTATCTCAACAGAGTTAAGAGCAGTCAATGTTGCTTGTACATTAGGCAAAGGAAAGTGGGTCGTCATATTCCAAAGCTATTAGATCAGGCGCCCGCTAGCCAATTGTTAAGGCTACATTCTAACAAAGAGAAAGTACAAACCAAGATGTTATGAAATATGATAGAAAGAGAAAGAAATTCACCATTTCTAAGTGGATTGAGTGCAAAGAGAAGTCTAGCCTAGTCACTCCATGTCTAGGCTCCTTCTATTTGTTCAATTTTAGGACATTTTTTTTGTCAACCTAGCCATTTCTCTTGAATCACTACCAATAAGTTTAACTCAATGTAATTACTATATTCTTCCGTAGAAAAAGAGTCATTGCTGAAGTAACTTTGAAGCATGTGTAATCCTCAATCTATGAGATTGTTCTTCTCACGATATATCCAAGAATCGTTACACTTTATATCCTCGCTATATTTATCCATCATACAATTAGAAGCATGGAGGGAGGGTGGGGTCATTAAAAGTCACTATGATTCATTTTTATTCATTTGAAAAACATGCAAATATCGCATGATAAAAAGCCAGCATCCGAGCATCATGGCTATAGTATCAACAAGTAGCAGTTCCTCAGGCTTTGACAATATAATGAATAAAGTTTGGAGATCATAGTATTATATTGGCTACTATACTTTTGGCTCAATACTTGAAAATCAACTTAAAACTAATCTTGATCTCATTAAAAAAATCAGGTTCTTATTCAAATGGTTCTTCAAAGTTATGCAACCAAATGGACAATAATTTTTTATCTTTATAGATTCAAGATCCACAAAAATTCTGTAAATCGTGGACCAGAATTTTCAAAATCTTGCAAGCTGCTGTACCTACTTGCAGATGTATACTACAAAAACAAGCATTCACATATGGTTATCTCCATACAGAAACAAGACAATTGCATTGAACACAATTGTGAGAGTTCAAAGGGAAGAATTAGCCTTAAGTGTAGAGCAAAGCTCTTAGCTCACAAAACCACGCCACACATGTGCCTATGCCCACCAAACAAACAAATAGTGTGTTAGTAGACGTACACGAGGTGTTGACAGCGTGATTCATGTTGTTATCCTGATCAGCGTAGTAGCCAAGCACATAAACATAAAGCAAATTTTTCCTAACCTGCGTTGTTTTGTGCACCAAAGAAAAAACGAGTAAAACAACAAACCATAGCTCTTGATGTTGCTCAACGTGATCTAATAAAAGTAACATGGGTGGTCATTTTTGACTACACAACGCGAGGCGTGGCGAGCAATAGCTTGTATGCGATGACCACTTGTCTAGCCTCCAAGAAACTACGCCGCGTTCAAACATTCAATGTGTTAAATCTAGTATAAATAATATAGATACACTACAAATCTAAAGCCCCATTTGCACTTGTGCTTACAAAAAACCAACTAATGGTTGTAAAAATGCTTTGCACGGTGTGTGTTCCCACTAGGCAAGGGTATTTGAGGCTGAGCCTAGCTGGCAGCCCCATGGGGAGGTTTGTAAAACCGGTTGACAGAGATAAGAGTATAGATTTT
The DNA here is from genome assembly GCA_963920765.1 of Ulota crispa. Lineage (NCBI taxonomy): Eukaryota > Viridiplantae > Streptophyta > Bryopsida > Orthotrichales > Orthotrichaceae > Ulota > Ulota crispa. The sequence goes on from OY987245.1 coordinate 9,471,562, forward strand.
TCGGGAAAAAAATCCAGGATTTTTGTAGTTGGAACATCTTGCAAAAACAAAGATCTGAGAGATTTGGAGGAGGTTATTTGCGATTTTAGGTAATGCCAGCATGGGAGCTAAATTATGAAAGAACGTCTGGTGACTTTTGCAAAACTTTTGGGTGAACCTCTTTATGGGCTGCGACAATGGCGCCAAAGGGGAGGCAGTTTAAGCATGCCTCAAATACAGAGTGCTATGGCTTCTTGAACACATACTCAGGTCTGAGTTCATCAGGTACCTTACTGCTCTTGCATTCCATTATTTCTGAATTTGTTGCATTGTTGTCATGTTCTCAATAATGTAGAGAAGTGTGATTGTCACATTACACATGTTCTGATTGTGTACTTGCTTTGTTTTACTGCAAAATTGTAAGAGTACACACAAAATGGAGAAACAACTACGATCTAGTTTGTACAATTCACCCATCCGGCTGGTCCATGCCCACAAATTTCACAAAACTTGCCTACATGGCCTAGCCCACCGTAACACCTAGCAGACCACAAGTGAGTGCCAGAACTACGAAGACATACCAAAAAATTTCTTACATGATAGTTGAAACAGAAGTGGCATGAAATCCTAATTGACAATACTCCATGAACCTGACATGGAACCCTTATACCGCAACTCTTTTTTCTGCACATCAGTGAATGAAAAGTAGAAATCCAAAACACTTCTTTGAAATTGAACCTCCCTAAACTTCTCTCCAAACCTGAATCTACTCCAAGATCACTCAGCGTACAAAACCAAAGAGATACCTTCCATAAAGACGTTCAACTCACATGAACAAGAGGGCAGTTCCAAGAAACACTTCACTGTTTTGTCTCAAACACCTTTAAAACTGGTAATACTACGTAGTACTATGAGCTTTTGAAATAATTTTTTTAAATAAAATAAAATATGGAAAATTTGTAAAGCACTTAAAATAAGATACTAGTGAAAACTCAGACCTAGGAAAATTTTATTCTAAAAGTTATGCACAAAAATAGAGGGACAAAATTTACCAGTAAAAATACAATTTTCTTTTTGCTTTTTAGAAAATAGTACAAAAATTCAGAAAAATAAAACAAAAAATGGCCATTTTTGAGCTACTATTAACCCATTGCTTCATGTAAACCAATTTTTGATTAATGTTTTTGCCTATCCCCTAGTTAGGGAGATAGGATGTCCACTTTGAGCTAGTGTGCATGGCATGGAATTTAGAATTTTGTAAAACCCTTCTCTGCATCCATGTAATGCTCTATGATGAACAACTTCCTTGATTTGTGGCATGAGATTTGCTTTTTTGGATCCAAAATAGTACTAAAAACCCCCAAAATGGCCAAGGTAGACACCTATTTGGGGGCTATTTAAAAATAGAAAAATGATTAAAAAAAATTGCAAAAATTACCAAAGGTTTGTAACTATGACACGTACCTTCTTTTGAAATTTTAGCTCAAAAGAACTTGTTGCACAAAAGTTACAAGCCAAAAAGCACCTACAGGAGGTAAAGGGGACAGAAAGTAGTATAAGTGTTTCTTGGAATCACCCAAGTGCAGCGCCAAATTAAGTGGAACTCTCCTGAATCCCCTCCTGCTGCGCATTCCCTTGCAGACCTGCAATTGTTGTGCACATGAACGATTGCGGATGTTTCAACTTCCGCAGAATGCGCCGCAACAGCGACAACTACAACTCTCAAGCCTCGACTCTACATCAATACTATAAATCAAAGAACATGAATCTCCAAGACCTCAAATTGCAGTGACAACAGTAGAAACACCGGAATCGATAAACCATCTGCAGAAGCACTAGGACGGCGAAGGTGGAAACCTTGGAACCTCTCTCCAGCAACACAAAAAATCCTGCAGCGACAATGAAACAAGAGCGCGTCTGCACAAGAGCGTGAACGTAGTGGAGAATTGGAGAGGAGGACGAGGCAGGAAACATACAGCTCCCTCTTGAAAGAAATGACTTGTACCAAAAGCAATTAGAGGTGTGAACCCCCCCCCACTTCCCTTCGTGATTACTGCCACGATGGCAGTACTGACTTGTAAAAAGAAAGTTATGTGGGAACGTTGGATACTAAAATTTAAAAGTTAATTTCCAAACCTCCCATTATGCTGTAACCAGCTATTAATATGACTTTTTCATGAATAGTGTTCATTGCTAACTTTTTAAAACAATAAACCCAAACACCAAGTGCAAATGGGGCATAAGACATTAATTTTGTTTACAACTTATGTAGGGGCACAAGAGTTGGCGTTATCCTATGCACAAGACTGCATCTAGTATGGATATGTACAAGCGGCTAGGTATTTAAGGAGCCATACTGTATTAAATGAAAAATCAAAGCAGAAGTGATTTAACAAAAATTATAAAAAGTGAAAAAAACTCAAAATTTAAAACCAACCAAAGTGTTATAATCTATATCATAGTAAAAAATATGATATAAATCAAATATAAATTTAAGCCCTAAAGAAGTGTTTAACAAAAAAAACGGGGAGTGGAATAAATATCAAAATTTTGTGTGAGTTAAATTGCCCTAAATAAGGTCCAAACTTAAAGAATAGGATGTGCAAAATATGCAAAATCTAACACCAACTAAATGTTTTAACAAAAGAAAAAGTGGTGTAAATATTAATTAATTTTCCTATAATATTAAACTCCAATCATCAAATATTCACATGTCTTTTATGTACCTCATACCCAAAACATTTTGATGTCACTTTGCTTAACAATTCATTTTTTTCTTTATAAAAAAAATACTATAGAAAAAAATGGAATCTACTATGTTGTATACAAAATAATGGAGTGTCATAATATAGGTCATTTTGCCAAATTATATAATTATAGAGCCATTTTTATTTTTGCATGTGAAGTAAATAGCCCCCTAAAAACACCTCATTGCCGTACAAGGGTATCCAACATATAAAGAGTGATCCACTCGAGTAAAATCTAGATTTAGTTCAATTTGGCTTGCATCTAACTAATGATTGCACCTATTATCAATCCTTTAAGACGTTCAATTTTCACACCTTTAGAAACAATAGGATTTGGATGGCATTGTAAGAGGGTGTTGGAACACATATAATACATCATATCTTATTCATTCCTCATCATGAGACTTTGTATGCTACGTTTAAATGGTTCTATCATTATAACTTACAAAGACAAATGTGGACTAATGATCAAGAGAATCTAATATTAACCCTTCCTCTAAAATTAAAATCTTTAAGAATGGATTGACCTCCTATCCAGGGATCTCCATATGCAATTTATACATGGCAAAGATCAATTTAAACCTTTAGATTTACATCATTTCATGGCAAGTTTTGAATTTTGGGTATGCCCTTAAATAGACAAATTTGGCATTTATCTACTCAAGGTCAAAATCAAACATCTAAGACAATGTGTAATATTTTGCTTAAGGAAAAATGCTGTTACTTAATCCCTTAAGTGCTCATCAAATGTGTTCTTTTCAAAAATTCTCTAGGAGCTAAAAGACTTCATGTTTACATCTTTGTAGGAACCTAGAGGTGAAATACGTAATTGCTCATATTTTAGTTTGGATTTTTGGATGTTTTAGAAAAATATAATTCAAGTTCATATGAAGAGTTTGTGGCATGTGTAACAATGCCTTTCATATAATAAAGGGAGAAACATTGTACTCAAGAAAACCCTCTACTATAGTGGATTGAATTTTGTATATCTCGTTAAAAATGATGACCAATTATTTTGAAAAATGGTGGTTAGACATGTAGCCTCCTCTTGTGATGTGCTTTCAACAAGGTTAATAATTTATTACTAACAAAGTCACTTTGTACACCATTTTTTCTACATATTTGTTATTTCATGCAAATAGACATTTTTCTTACTCATATAGCAATGTCCACAAGAATAATAAATTTTACTGCATTGCACTTTATATGGTAAAGGAGAAAAATATATTGCAAGCCATTTAGGGGTTAATAAGGAGATTACGATTAAGGGAGGATCTTCCCTACGATTTTTACAACACTATTGAGAACATTTGATTGCCATTGCATGATCCACTCTCCATAAATGTAAATGTAATAGACAACTCCCTAAAAGAAAGATGTGTCATAAACAATTGATCCACTATGACCAAAAATGTCCAAAACAACTATACAATGACTATGAAATGACTCAATTACAATCATTGTGAACATTTGCAGTAGTTATGGACCACTAATTCATTTCTGTTTCACTTCTAGTGACTCCACCGTTGTATTATTCTTCTATCAATAAACATGTTACACGGCAAATAGAACTTCAATGTTGAGGTATGAGGTTCAAAAAGGTGTGAATTTTAATGATTTTGGCGTGTCATTGGGAATTTTGTTTAACTTAAATGCGAGAAAGGTGAGAAAGGTTGCATTCTCAATAGCAAAGAAATGGCTTGATTTAGAGAAGCTGACTTGATAGTACTCCCTCTGTCCCCTTAATCCTTAACCCTTAAAGGACGGGCCGATTACCGTGATTCAGTTGCGTAGCTAGTATTTGCTGCGGACGAAAAAGGTCCACCTTGTCCTTTAAGGGTTAAAGGAAAATAGGGCATAATATATATGTTGCTATATCATCATTGTTTGCTACCAATAAGAACTTTTAATTTGGGATCTCAAGTAGCTCACTAGAACCGCTTTGATCTATTCTCCAACTTCTTTGTTAATCTCAAATGTAGTAGAGGTGTGGATCCATTCCAAATACAAGAAAAATACCCCATATTGTATTGGTCGCAACGGCACACTTAGTCCTTTAGGGCTTAAAAATGTTCAAAGCAAACACATTTCTTGTACCACTAAAAAGTTCCCTTATGCTAATATTAAGCGCTAAGAAAGCATTTGTCATGTTCAATGGTCTCATGGGGACAAGTTAAGCAAATAGAGACCATTCCTCTCATAGCAAGCTTGGCCTTGCCAATATGAGGAACCATTGTTGCTACTAATCTTTCAATCATGAATAATGAGTTGGCAACATGCACAAATATGGTACTTTTTGCATGGAATTTGGGTGTCCAAGTGGCAACATCAAAGCTAGAAATTTTGCATACATTTGGTAGACCATGTATTGATTCTAGAATGCATGTGTCACTACCACAAAGACTAAAATAATGAGGAGCTAGCAGCAATTAGCATGGGCAAGTGCCCAAATCAATAAGAATCTGTTGGTTTTTTGTTGTTTTGGAAGGAGTTTTCTACTAGTGTGCAAGGCTGGAGAAGCTCTTAACCCTTTCACCTCTAAAGGGAATTGCTAAATCCACCACACTTTTAGCTAAATCAATCACATTGCACAATGTTTAAGAGTTCCTTAAAAAAAAGGACAAAGTTTTTTATTTTTTGGATGACCATTCAATGATGATGACAAATATATTCTAAGTATCTTTCTTTTCTTTTCTTTTTTTGTCCAATTTTTGTTTTTCTTTTCTTTTTTTGTCCAATTTTTTCTTTCTTCTTTCTTTTACTTGGCTTAACTTCCATAACTTAGAGTGAGTAAGTTTCCTAGAATGAGTATGTTTGCCATCAACATTAAAAGATTGAATAATTAATTTTAAAAATATCCTTATTTTCTTTATGAAACTCTCAAACATGGTACAATGTGATGGATTTTGCAAAGAGTGAAGTAGATTTAGCAATTCTTCCTCCAAGTCTAAGTTCAAGGAGAACGCCGGGAGAACCGGCAATTAGAGTATTATTAGTAGGTAAAAATGCAAAAAAAAATCTTAGAAGCAGTGATCCCAAATATGATTTTCACTTTTAGCACAAGTGGCTAAAAACACTACTAAAAAGCTTAAATTTTCAAATTTAACACTGGAAAGTTTACATTTTTTTAGCTGCATGGAAAAATTGTTAGAAATCTTGCTAAATTTAGCCAATTTAGGGAACGCTGCTTGGAAGTATAGGATAAAAATTGGTCAAATTCCAAAAAAATCTAACTTTGTTGCAAATATAGGCAATGTGCGGTGCAAGCATGTGAAAAGCCATTTGAAATGGAAAGGGGCTGATAACTTACTAGCCAATGAAACTCAAAGTCTCCCCCAATACTATTCCAAGTCATCACAAAACTTTTAATGGCATTTAGTGTTAGCAAAACTAATTATAAATTGTAGCACTATATGTTAAATTAATATTATTTGTCAACTAAATTTTCACCAAAATCTCTAATTTAATATCATGATAGTTCAGCTTACACTAAAGTAATATTCACCGTTGACCAACTAAATATGTTTTGCATGCGCTTCTCCAAGTGTTTCTCTTAAATTTTTGTGACTTTTCAAATGACAATTCACCCTCCCTTCCCTATCTTTTCCTCTCATTTCCCTCCTTTTCTAATGTACGTAGAACTTGTGATGTTAATAGAGGATTATACCCATACTAAGTCATTATACTATGAGAAATAATATACATGTTTATATACACATGCATGCATGGTGTTAAATCATTGCACTAAGTTGAAAAATCACTACTGTACACATATAGTGCATTTAGGTTGTTCCAATTTTACACTATACAAATACTTATTGATACTATGGTAATCCTCATCAATAATTATTGCAATTTTGACAAATTTTTAACAACAATAAGAACTTGGCACCAACAACAACACATTGGAAAAATGAACTAGCATTGTCCAAGCTATAAAGCCTTGTAAAGACCTAATATCTAAAAAGACGCATGCACATTCATGTGACCAAAAAATGAGTCACAAGATAACCTTACCAAGATAAGGCAATCTAATTGTTAAGACAACCTAAATGCACAATATTTTGTCTCATAGGCGCATGACTGAAGACAATTGATACACAATTCAACTATGCACTGAATTGTGTGAAGTGCATTTTCGACCATGGCAATGACAATACAACCCATCAGGCCCTCACCGGTAGCAGCAACTAACGTTCAGAACTTGGAAGGTTTGTCATATTTCTCTAAATCTTCAATAAGTATACAATCGATAAAATTTAAGCCAGTCTGGGTGAAAACAAATACCAACTATGAATTCAATTCAGACAATATCGTGCGTTTTGTTTTGTGGAGTCACTATACTTTGTAATAATGCATTTTTATAGGGATTTGTTAAAGCCACACCCTAAATTGCTAATGCCACACCTTAAGATATGCTTTGAGCATGAAAGGTGAGAATTTACTGCTAATTTTTTTGATTTGGATCAAAAAAATGGTTTCTCTTCTATCATTTTAAGGTTGAATTCAAAAAAATTGGAGGTGCTTGAATTTGAAACTAAAAGTGCTGGATTTGTGAAATACTTAAAGCAAAAAAGCATCAAAAATTTAGCAATAGTGCAATAAAATTTCTAAAAAAAATATGTATTTGTTCTTTTTTCCTTCAAGGAGGTGGGTTGTGCAATGAATGAATGAGTGATAGACCACTTGAATATTAAAAAATAGTATTAAGTTCTCAAATTACATGCTAATAGGGGTGTGACGTTAGCAATTCCCATTTTATAATGTACAAAACACACTTAAATTAATGCAAAATTTTGATAGAAGAGAAACTTAATTAATTATTCACTCATAAACTACTACTACTTGGGGTTTGGCTCGTCTAGTGGCATGCATGGCCACATTGCAGGAGAGAGTGAGGTGTGCTACATACACCGGGAAACTTCTGTTTACAAGTGACCACAAAGGTGTTTTATATGTATGGAATGTTGGTGTAAGTTCCTTCCTCGCCATCACACCAAGGTGAGAGTTAAGAGTAGGGAAAAGCTGATGGATACCCCTAAAGTTTGTGATATTTGTATAGATGCACCTTGGTTTTTCAAAAATTACACAAATGTCTTTGGATTGTAATTTTTAGGAGTTTGTTTTGTTATGCACGTCACTTCTTTCATGACCCATGTTGAAGCAAGGAGTGCAATAGAACATAGAAGAAATATTTGTTTGCTCAAAAGGGAGAAACAAGTGGTGTGCCTAATAAAACAAATGCTTGGAAAGTATGCTCGAAGTATATGTGTGCAATTTTTGAAAAAAGGGCATTTGTAAAAATATACTGAAAGTTTTAGGTGTATCCATCAAATTTTTCTGTTAAAATGTTGAAAATTTGATGTTTAAAAAATTTATTCATTAAAAGTTAACCATGGTTTTGAAATTAAAAACCAAATTAAAAAATGAAATGAAATTTTTTGAACTAAATAAAAACTGACTTGTTGTTATTGTAGGATGCAACCCATGTAAAATTCCATGGTGGGACAGGGGTTCCCATTAATGTGCTTCAAGGAGCAAACGAAGGAAATGATGTGTGGTTGGGGTTCTCAGACGGCGATATTGCAATCATGGAAATTCAAAAGAAAAATGTTGGGACACGTTGGAAAGCTCACTCGGGAGGAGTGTCAAGCATTGTGGCACTGACTAATTCTGTATGGTCTGGTGATTTCTATGTACTCTTCCCTCTTTGCTCTACTCAAACTGAGGTAGTGTACTCAAAAAGCGACACTTAAAGTGCCCTTTCATCGGCTTTCCGAGATAAGAAGATTTTTTTTTTATTAATTTTGGAACAAAGAGATAAAGATGTCAAATGTAACACAGTTTTTTTCATATTTTTTGAAGCATTATTGAATTGTTGATGATTTTTTAAAACTTTATATAGCAAGCACCTATTTGGACCAGTAGGTCTCTCAAAGTCCATTCACTAACAACATGTAAAAAGATGAGGGAAAATCAAGGAGTATGATTGGTTCTTACAATAGAATACACCTTTTCTTCAATGGTTAATGAGGTCCATTCAAGGACCACTTCATACCCATTGTTGAGCTAATTATAGGGACGCTTTTGAAGAGAGGGTTGCAATTTGAGCATAATATCTTATATGCAATTTGTAAGTTAGGTGTATACCAAACAACACTTGATCTAGACATTTGTGCAAAGCCTCCTCACAATTTTTTGGAGAAGGTAAAATTTGATGGATACCCTTGGAGTTTGTAATGTTTGTATAGACGCCCCTGGTTTTTCAAAAAAATGCAAAAATACCCTTGTATCATAATCTACAAGCATTTGTTTTTGTTGTGCATGTCGCTTCCTTCATGATCAACGTTGAATCAAGTAGCTTAGCATAAAAGGAAAGAAGTAGCGTTTGCATGAAAGAAGAAGGAAGTGGCTTGGGCATTAAAACATACGCCAAAAACTTATGGTCCAAGGATATTTGTGTGACTTCTGAAAAATCAAGGGCGTCTATACAAATGTTGCAAACTTCAAGGATATTCATCAAAATTTTCCTTTTTTTTTAATGCATAGTGTATGATGTTTGTTGGTCTTGAGTAGTTTTCTTAATTTGATGTTTTTATTTATATGGGGGAATACTATATTGTGAGCAGAGATTAGTGAGTATGTCAAAATACTATACTCCACTTGTAATTGTGCACATAAGGAAGGACCTATATTTGTGCATCTAATCCCTTACACGTCTAAGCGTGTTGATATGACACAATACAAGCTAAGGTAAAGGGCTCATAAACCAACCATCTAAAGGCTAAAACTGAATTTTGGGGAGGTGAAACTTCTTGAAATATTTTTCATTAAATTTTCCTTGAAAGACATGAGGAATTGGCATCTAATTCAAGTTATTTTGTATTTTTTAGAGGAGTGTGGAATTAGTTATGAAATTTTGAAGTGGAAAGGTCATAGGGCTCTAAAACCGCCCACCTCCTCAAATGTACGTCCATTGTACATTTCGGAAAGGTTATGAATAAGACATGTTCTAACGGAGATCATTTGGAGAGGTGAGCGGTATTAATGCCCTAACGGAGTTTGAGTCTCTGACCTTATTTTCCTTATATTTGAGATGGATTCACACCTTTACCACATTTTAAATCAATAAAGAAGTTTGAGAATAGATCAATGTGGTCCTAGTGAGCTATTTGAGATCAAACTAAAACTTTTCATTTGTAGTAAATGCCAATAATACGGCAATGCGTCTACCACGCCCCAGGGATGTTTAAGGTCACACTTTCATCTCTTGAATTTATTATTTTTTTTTTTTCCAATGATTTTGAGTTTAGAGTTGGTTCCGCTCACAAAATCTTAGCTTGACTCACCATTTTACACTCACATAATAGCATTGTCCAATAACAGTATTTTCGACTATTTATATATAATACTGTGGGCACTGGAGCAGGTGGAGTTGATTTTCAAATCAGAAAGTGGGGATTATCAGGAGAGGTATTAATGGCGTATAGTCATCACCACACTTCAATTAGATGGCTTTGCATGGTTCACAAGGACTTGCATGAGACCCAAAAAATGCAAATGTGGAGCGCTTCCAACGAGTTTGAAGTTGTTCGGTGTTCAATTCTTGATAGTAAATTACACCATGATATTGTTGGTGACATAAAAAAAGGAGTTGGTAAGTTGCACTTTCTTCAAACTCTATCCTGTAACATACCTAAAAAAAAGCCTCCAAAAAGTTTCAACAAAAAAAATTCAATTTTTTTCCACCTCCTTTTTAAAAGTTGGTAAAAGAATGGATGTTTTTTTGTATGAAATAGAAGCACACAGTATGAATAGTGTATCTAATGACATCACTCTTTACACAAGGTGATCATTTTAGAATTTAAATTTAAGTGCACCATAGATAGCTTATTGATGTTGACCAAAATGATAATCTATCTATAATGTACCTAGATTTAAGTTCTAGAATGATCATTCTATATAGAGAGTGATGCCATTAAGTGCATAGTTGGTATTGGGACTCTTGCCTTAGTAATTCATTTTTCATGTTCATTAGTAAGAAATTATAAAATCAAAACTTCTACCTGTCCAGCTAAAAAAGTAGCCCACAATATTAACTTCAATTATATAGTCAGATAAGTTTTAGGGGCATATATAAAGTTATCTGAGCCATTCAAACTGCTTAATACAAACTTTCAAAAAATGTGCTTATTTTTGTGTTCATGTATAAAAATTATGATTATCAAAGGAAAAAACAAATCAAGAAATTGTAAGCACAATCACAATCACAAAGCCAGCTAAATGCCAGAATGTTATTATTTTTTACGTTCAATCATACTAAATTTCCCATAATTTTCATATGCTAAAGTTTCTATATGCCTATAAAAAATGGGAATAGAACCATTGTGGAATGGAAAAAAAAGGTTGATATATCATATCCCTTCAATACTACACGTTGTGTAAATTTTTTTCATGGAAGATCATTTACTGTTTGGGTTTTTTTTAATATTATATTTATGTTGTATTCCAAAGCTTCTATGGTTTTTCAATTGAATTCAAAATTTAGGGCATACACTTGCAATATTGATTCTCTGTCAAGTTGGAAAAAGCACAATCTGGAGTGGTAGTGAAGACAACTTGATTAAAGTGTGGAGTACTTTGGATGTGTCACTCAAGCACACATTGCAAGGGCACAAAGGACCAGTGTGTAGCATGGTTGAAATGGGACTCCATGTTTGGAGTGGGTCCGTTGATGCTACCATATTAGTGTGGGATGCTGCCACATATTCACTTCTCTTTTCCTTAGGTGACCAAGGAGGGTATGTATTACCAATTAACAATTGTTCTTGATATAAGGGAACTTTTGATGGGTACTCCTAAAATTTGTAATATTTGTACAAATGCCTTTGGTTTTTGAGAAATTGCGCAAATATACTTAACATTTCAAAGGAGTAATTCAAGGTAATTTTGCAAATATTTAAAATTTAAAAAAAAAAATCCATCTTAAAAATGTTTGAAACATAAGAACACACAAAGATGGAACAAGAAAAATTGAAAAAATACTTGCAAAACCATTTTGAGTTGCTCCTTTGAGATGTCAAGAATATTTGTGCTATTCCTGAAAAACCAAGGGCATTTGTACAAATATTGCAAATTTTAGGGGTATCCATCAAATTTACCCTTGATATGGTCATAATGGTACTTTAAAGTATTTGATTTTCCTTAAGTACCCTAATACTACAGCTGAGCCCTATAACTATTACAAACCCTATTACTGTTATTGGCAATGCTATTTTGTGAGCGTAAAGAGGTGAGGCATGAGTAGTGAGCCAAGATTTTGTGAGCAAAAAAATAAAATGAACTCAAAATCAAGTGAATTTTAAAAGATTTTGAAGACATAAAAATTTTAAAATGCACATTTCTAAGGCCCTATATACACATTTATAAGTGAAATCTACTATTCTGACAAAAAAATCTAGACTGACGGCTCACATACTCCTGCTCACTAATATTTGCTCAGGGTAGAGCGTTCCCTTTACTATTACTAGAGTTGTGTAGAATGTTCAATACCTGCCTGATTTTATTGTACAAAAACAGGTATGTGAAGGCTATGATCAAAGCAGATTGGCAATTGTGGGTGTTTTCTTCTGGAAAAAACATAAAAGTTTGGGCTGCAGCTAGTTTATGGGAAACTTCAAAATTAGAATTGGCTCAAATTAAAGACAAAATGAACCAGTTCTTACAAGAGAAAAGCATTTCTGACAACGACAACAAAAAATTTAAGGTCATGAGCAAGTAATAAAAAAGAGGAGAAATTCATGGACGAATTTGTGTAAGTATGTAGAAATGTAGACCATAATCATTTTTTAAATCTTGTTTTACTAATTGCAATCCTTTTAATGAATCTACTACATCTTATGGTTTTGATTGATAAATGATCCAAGGCCGTGATTGATTGGTTAGTATGAGTATTATCATCTTAAATTTATTCATTGATAGGTAAGTTCAAAATTAGTGTATATAAATTAACAAAATGATGGTTGCAAATTAGATTCAATAAGAAAACAGATGAAAGAACACATGATTTAAAGAAAAAATAGTCATTAATTTTAAAACCAAATCATCTATGTTGTATATATATATAATATAATATAGATATAAAGGGAATTGCTAACAAGACATCCTTATGAGCATGAAATTTGATAATTTAGTTTTATTATTTATTTATATAAGTGGTTCATCATTCAATCACAACCTTATCACCTCCTTAAAAAAATATGATAAATACAAATTTGTTGAAATCTTATTTCACCAATATTATTTTTACTATATTTTTTCTTTCAGTAACTCAAAAGTCTTATATTTTTAGTTTCAAATTTAAGCACACCTACTTTTTTTTTAATATAGCCTTAGAGTAATAAAGGTGAAACAAATCTTTTGATCCAAATAAAAAATCAGCATTAAGCATCTCATTTCATGCTCACAAAAGGTGTCATGTTAGCAATTTAGGGTGTTCGTTAGCAATTCCCTATATATAAATATTATTTCTTATCACTCTGATTATAGCAATAGATCCTATTGGCGAATTAAATGATACCCGTGCTATTACTGAAACATTTTATTTCTTCATATCTTTTGGGATAGATAAAGCACATCAATATGAGCTGTATCAGGATATGTTTTTATTTACAACGAAAAAATATCTAATTTTCAAAAAATTAATTAATTCATGAATTAATTAAAAACCTTTGATAGACAAATTTTCCTTTAACTATCACAAATAGTAAATGCATTAATTCAAACTTTCATAAACCTCCTTTGCAAGTACATATAATTTGACGTAGTGAATTTTCAAGCATTGAATATAATGATACTAGAAGTACACATATTTAAAATTGTACAAAGTATAACTAAACATCTGGATAAAAGTAAAACCAAGCAATCTCCAATAAATAAACAAAAAACCAATTAAGAATCTTACCAAAGATATGTATATTACAATATACTGATGTAAATTAAATCTTAAGATACAGGAGGACGCTCAAATAAGACAAAATCTTCTAAATGATTTGATTGAAACCTACAAGAAGCAACTTGAAGTGGAGCTTACAAGGAAAGAAAATGAAACTCAATACCTTAATGAAGACCATTCAAAAACGCGTACTAAACTTGAAAATGTTATTAAAACTTTAAAAATGGAAAACCTGCATTTGATAGAAGAAAGAAGAAACCTTCAAAAAGTATTTGAAAATTTTAAGAATGCAGCAAACTTGCAAGAAGAATCAAACAAGAATAATTGCAAGAAAAAGGTGAAACAATATTAATGAATTTTTTTATAAGGAATTGATATGTGCACAGTGGGGGTTGATATTTGCACACCTCTGGGAGGTGAACTATAGATTTCTGCCATCAAGAAGTTGAATTTGAGAACTTTGAATTCAAATTTGGACTCAAAGACCATAATTTAGTCTAGAATCACAAAAGAAGTTGCAATTGAACAACACTTAGTGAAAAAACTTAGTTAGGGGGAAAAGTATTACTTTTACTTTTGTTTGTTAATAAATATAAGTTTTTTCATTGGATGTTGTTCAATTGCAATGTTTTTTATGGTTCAAGACAAAACCATGGTCTCTAAGTCCAAATTTGAATTCAAAATAATCAAATTCAGCTTTTCAATGGTAGAAATCAATAATTTACCTCCCACAGGGGTGTGCAAATATCAACCTCCCAGTGTGCACATATCTTTTCATATTCAAAATAAAAATGTATAAGTATATGTATATGTATATGTATATGTATATGTATTTTTATATGTATGTGTATGTGTACTTGTACATATATGTATATGTGTATGTGTATTTATATATGCCTAATTCATAAATTATGCTTTTTGTAAAAATATTGTAGCATTGGAAGGTTATGCATGGTTATGAAAGACTGCAAAATGCACATCATTCATTTTACTTCTCAAATTTTATTTTAATGTTAAAAACCAAACCTTTAAATTTATTTAAGAGTTATTCATGTATACATACAATAGATGATTTTTTTAATCAACATTTATTTTGTATTTCTAAGCCAACTTAATAAGGAGAATTCTTCCATGAATTAGTAAACAAGTGATGTCTCAGACTCTCACTCTCTTGGTATGATAGATGCACCTCTAAGGTACCAACATTCATAAGTGTTGTGTCCCCATGGCCGTCACTTGACAATGGCAAGGCTAATCAATAAAAAAACAAATGGTTGTGGGTGACTGAGTGATGGTTATGAGTGATGAAGTGGTTGTGAATGACTAGCATGAGGTATTGAGTACCTATCTCACTATTTAAGAACCAACAAGCCTTGTTTTAGCACCTCTTACACATGGTTCCTAAAATTTCAGTTATTTTGGACTTTGGAAAATATTTGTGAACAAATGCTTGCAATTGGAACCTTGAAAGTGATGCCAATATTTTTGGTTTCCATTCCTAACTTACAGTATTTTTTTCAAAGTTAGTCAATTGTTTTACCTACTCCAAAACCCTTATTTCTACACTTATGGGTGCGCCAATCTTAATACTAAAAGTCAAAGTCGAGATATTTGCTTTTATTAACCCCTAAATCCCTAGGGCCTTTATTTTGTCAAAAGACACTCAAAATTGCCATTTCTATTGTAAAGAGATTTTTTTTAATAAAAGAATTGGTCTTTTTGCATATGTAACCATAGGATCTTGTACTAGATTGGTATAAGAATGTGGAAACAAAAATTCAAAAACTTTGAGTGCACAGATTGCAAGATATTTGCATTCAAAGTGTAAAAAAACACACTTTTTTGCACCTTGCATGACTAGACTATTTGACTTTGAACTTTTTTAACTTAAAATTTTTGCACCCCAAAGTTTTGAGGTTTATTTTCTAAGGTGGGAAATTGAGTGGAGAATCTTTGGAAAAAAATCAAAACAAAAACTACTTAATTTTCATTCTTCAAAAAAACATTAGGTAGAAGAAGGTATGAGATTGAACAAAAACTTAAATTGTTCATAACCTTGCAGTGGAATTAAAACTCAATCATCTCAATGGTGAGATTGTTCTAGCAAGCAAACTTCACCATTTCCAACAATTTTTTAAAAAAAATGTTAAATTTGCATTCAAAAATGAAGTTTATAAGTTATTTTTTCAAGAAGATGCTTGAGGTGCCCAAAAAACAAGATTGTCTGTAACTTTCTCATAACTAATCCAAATGGAATGGATCAAAGCTTCAAATGTAGACAAAGATATAACCTATGAAGAAAAAAAATAAAAAAATAAAAAATAAAGTTTTTGTAAATTTTTTTTGCTACCCAATTTGCATGAATTTTTGCTTATCTAGGCACAACTTTTGCTTTTGGGCATTGATTGGAATAAAAATCATATTTCCCAAAAGGTAATATGTTTTTCTATTTTCAAAAAAAGTTTCAAAAAATCAAGACAAAAATTGAAGCTATAGGTACCTGCCCAAAATCTCATTTGTCCCTTGAGAGGACACTCAGGGAGTTAGGGGTTAAACAAATAATAGTTTCCATATGGTTCAAGTTATTCTATTACCATTTGATGAATTGTGCACAATCAATGCAACAACAAATCTTTGAAAGAAGCACCCTATTACCTATATTGATATTCTTTAGAAGTGACCTTCAAACTCATGGTTGGTCAAATAGTATCGTGTTACTATTTATGTTGTTAATAAGACTTTTGAAATCTACGAAATTGAAATAAATTCACACCAAGTAAAATTAGAATTTGGAATTACCAATGTTGTGACACAAAATAGAGATTAATTGTGTACGTGGAAAGTAAAGATTTTTAGTGCCTTACGGACCAGGCCAATGCTTGAGAAGCATTGGCTATGTTATCCAAATTTAGCTAGTTGAAAGGGCAAAAAAAAAAAATCAAATGAGGTTTAAAACTGCAAGAAAAAAACAAGCCAAATCATCCAAAAAACACAAGTCACAGTATTTCACACTATGATTATAACAATTATTTGGAGAAAATCCAATTGATAATTTAACATTGGGGAATATTGGATAGTAGTTGGTGAAGCTTTAGATCTTCCCAAAGGGTGAACTAGGTATTCTAATTTGAACAAATAACAAATGTAAACAAGGCCCACACACACAAGAACTTGACTTTTCATCCATCCACATGTTGATAGATTCTTGCGTTAAAATTTTAACTCATTTTCAATAAAAACGTCCATAACTTTCTTTTGTAATATTTTATAATTCATAGAGTCCAAGTTTGTCTAAACAAATTGAAGTTCAAATAAATGAACCTTTAAAAGCAACTATAAAAAGGAAGTATAATAATATGCCTTTAAAAAAGTACCTCAGCCAAAGTTTTCAATTGTAAATTGAAAAGGAATACACAATTGTTAAAAGCAATTACTTCTTTATGTTCTACATTCAACTTTTGGAAGTATTTAAATGGAATTTTGCAAAATTTAATAGATAAATATTGGTGAGCGTAACTACAAATTCAACCAAATGGGCATTATTTGTAATAATGGTCTAGTCAATAATGTTCATTTCCAATATGAAAGTCGATTGCTCTACTTAATTTTCTAGATTACAATATTACGCAATTCTTTGTCACATTTTGGAATTCTAGAGTATGTCCTCATATATGGATCATTATTTAACTCACTATAACTATAAAATTGGCTCAATTTCATTTACAGTTTTTTTTTTTTTTGCAAGTACACATATGTGAAGTAAAAAGTTCGTTGTTAGTAGGATGTTACTATTTTTCAGCTTCAAGAGGCAATTAAACTGGCACAAGAGCAATTGGAAATTACACAACAATCCCAAACTACAATGGAATTGAAGTTTGAAAGTACAGTAGTAAAGGCATTGAAAATTAAAATTATGCAACTTGTAGACCTTGTAAATACACAAAAGAGTGAGATTGTGCATTTAACTACTAGTATGAAAACAGTGACAACAAGGTATGAGACCCTACAAGGAAAATTAGTGTGCACAAACAATAGACTGGAAAGCGAAGGTGTGAAGTCAAAACAACAAATGGTGACAGGGGCTACAGGTAGTTTACCCTATTATCACTCCAACCCTATTATCACTTGGGTCCTATTATCACTTCTCTGTTTTCATATACCCATATCTTTTATGGATTTGTTTCAAATTTGAGTTTACAAGTATTACAAGAAAGATCTTAGAGTTCTTTAAAAAACTATGTAATTTAATTTATTTAGTTATTCCTTTGACCAAAGGTTGCTCAATGTATTAGTTATAAAAACCTCAATTAGGCATACAACTTATAACTCCAGTACTTTAATTTTAGCAACGTCAATTGCATAAAATAAAACACAATTGAAATTTGTCAACTTAGCTAGCACTTCTAGATGGCCACAAATGCCAATGATAGGAAAAAGAAAGCCAAAAATGAAAATGACAAAACAAAATCATTTATGACAATCAAAATCTCTAAGAAAGTGATAATGAGACAATTTCAAATTTGAACTTAAAACAAACTCTATCTCATTGAAATCCTAATAACTAACACATACTTCACTGATATAAAATTTTAAAATTTGATACAAAATCTTGACTCCATCATCTTTTTGATGATACCATAAATATGGTATTTTATATATTGTAGCTTTTGTAATTACCTTTTGAACTAAGGCCAAGTGATGATAGGGGAAACTACGTGTACAGGATTAGCAATATTGAAACAGATGTTGCAAAAGGATGTTGAAGATGCCATAAAAGTAAATGACAATGAAACTTCAAATTTGAAACGAGATTTGTCATACGAGAAAGCAATAATATTAGACAAGAATTTGGACGCTGAAGACCTTGTTAACCTAGAATTGATACAATTGATAGAACAAAGCAACAAAGAAAGAGCAGATGCTGAAAGAGTTGCTGACAAGGCAGTAAACAGAACAGCCTCCCAAACAGCCTTGTTTCTGGCACAATTGAATAAAGAAAGAAAAACCGCTGAAGAGGCACTTCAAAAGTGTGAAGAGAAATGGAATAATGAACATTCTATTCTGAAAAGGAATTTAAAGGTGAACAACTGAATTTCTTTCTTTCTTTGGATTTTTCATTGGTTGAGTAACACGCACCCTCGAGTGAATGTACTTTTGAAGGTAGCTATGGGCAATGAGGCCATCACCAATGCAGCCGTAACCAGGCCCGGTATAACACCTTGACTAATAATTAATAATAATAATAATAATAAAATTTGAATGGTGTAAAAACATAATAAAATCTAGGTTTAGGGTTTAGGGTGATTTAGATAGATGGCACCAAATGTTAGTTAAAGTCCAAAATTTTTAAAGGCCTCACCAAATCAAGCATATAGAAGGGAAAATCAGCCAAGGGCATGGTATAAGTGACCATTAAATACCGTGCCATTGGCTGATTTTCCCCTCTATATGCTTGATTTAGTGAGGCCTTTAAATTTTTTGAACTTTAACTAACATTTGATGTCATCTATCTAAATCACCCTAAACCCTAAACCTAAATTTTATTATGTTTTTACAACAAGAAAAGTCATGCCATTCAAATTTTTTTTTTTTATCATGATTAATTATTAATAAAATAAATAAATGTGGGTTATATCGGGCCTGGTTACTGCTACATTGGCGATGCCTTGAGGATTCACATCCCTGGACCCGTCATAGGTAGTTTAGTAGATAAAGTTGTGAATATGGTTAGCATAGAGTAATGATATATACCTCATTATCTTGGGTACAAAAATGAAGTGACCACTCATTTGTGAGAGCCTCTACTATGGGCGCTTAGAGTGGATGAACATATGCAACAAAAAAAGAAGGAAAAAGAACCCAAAAATGGATAGAATAATCTATTTGTGCATGTTCATCCATGAAATTAGTGACAACTCATCACTTTTAATTCCAATTTTAGCATTTTTGTTGAGAGGGATTTGGCAATTTGGCCCATTTATAAATTTAGTTTTTTGGTGTGAACAAAGCAATTTTGTGAATGTGAAATGGTAAGCCATGAGTGGTGAGCTAAGATTTTGTGAGCAAGAATTGATTTTGAGCTCAAAAACTAATGGAAGAAACAACAAGATTTTTAAGAGAAGAAAGCTTAGATGTCCAATTATAAGGCCATACGTACATGGGTGAAAGTGAAATTTAGCATTATAACAAAAAATCTTGGCTCACATATCACAACTCACGGTATAGCATTCATTGTGTAAAAATTATGTTCTAATTGTGTCCAAAATTGTCAAAATGTATGACCTTTTCAAAAATTTCCATGATTTTTTGGCAATTTTTTTTTTGTAGTTTTGATCATACAATCTTAAAATTAAGGGAAAATATCAAAAATACCCCTCAATTCTTTCAAAATATCAAATATACCCCTATATTATCTGAAATATCAAAAATACCATTGGATTTTTGTAAGAATATCAATTACACCCCTAGTTATCTTTGAGAATATCATTAATACCCCTAATTTTTTGTGCCTCTTTATTGAATTTTTTTTGTATACCAAAATGAAACAAAAATTACTATGTAATCATTGCAATGGCTTTTACCACAATAAACTTACATGCAAACACCCTATATAGAGCTTAAAGAGTTTGCTCCCAAAATTTGGCTTGCATTCAACTTACATTTAAATTTGTACTTTCCGTTATCATCCAAGTATTTACAAAATTTTACAAAAAGAGGCACAAAGTCAAGGATAATTTTTATAATTCAAATAACACAAGGGTGTATTTGATATTTCATAATAATTGAGGGTCTCAAAGAATTAGGGGCATAATTGATACTCCTACACAAAGCGAGGGGTATTTTTGATATTTCAAATAACACAAGGGTATATTTGATATTTTTAAAGAATTGAGGGGTATTTTTGATGTTTTCCCTAAAATTAATTTGATATTTTATCATTGTAAAATAAATTAAACCCTACACAAATAGATACTAGACTGTAAGAACCACAAGCAACTTCTTAAGGTCCTTAAATTTGATTCTCAAAGGAATTTTTCACGAAATATTTGTACCAATAGTGCCTTCATTTTCATCTAAATCAATTTTGGGTCTTTCCATTGATATCATTGATGGCACATTCTATTAAAAAAAATTATAGCCGTGATAAAAAAATTAAGATTCTTTGGTTTTTGCTCCCATATATAAAGTGCAAAGAATTGATTAAAGTCCAATAGTCCTCTTGGTAATTAACTAAAGTTAAAAGTCTTTCACTTATTATCACCACGTAATCCACAACCTTAAAAGGAATGGCACTTCAATCTCATAATTTCAAAGCATCCTTATTGTTGTGATGAAGATTACTTGAAAAAATCTTCAACAAAGCAAGCTTGACTTCCTAGATGGCTTTTACTATCTAATGATATTCATCATAAATGCAATCATAACATTTAAAGACAAGATTTTTTTATCTTCAAACAGTGCATAAAGAAGAAAAACTAAATTGGAGATCTTATGAGTCAAAATCATGTTCTTGTACGATTTTTTATCCTTTAGATTAGGATGCGCAGCTATTGAATGTATGTGTGAATAAATTCTTACCACTTGAACGCATTTGTCATGGTAAAGAAAATTATTTGTGTAATTAAAGTGTTTAAAATTTGGGAATTGATATGTGCACATTGGGGGGTTGATATTTGCACACCCCTTGGGAGGTAAATTGTAGATTTCTACCATCAAAAATTTGAGTTTGAGAATTTTGAATTCAAATTTGGACTTAGAGACTGAAGTTTACTCTAGAACCTTAAAAAGTTTGCAATTGAACAACAACCAATGAAAAAGTTTATCTTTTTTACAAACAAAAGTAAAAGTAATACTTTTTCCAATAACTAAACTTTTTCACTAAGTGTTATTTAATTACAACTTTTTTTAATGGTTCTAGAGTAAACCATGGTCTCTAAATCCAAATTTGAATTCAAAATTCTCAGATTCGGATTTTTGATGGTAGAAATCCACAATTTATCTCCAGGGGAGTGTGCAAATATCAACCCCCGGTATGCACTTATCAATTCCCTAAAATTTTATTCATTCAATGTGTGAAAGGTGCGCACTACTCATTCATATGGCTAGACCTTTGCCTCCTTGACCTTCTTCAGAACTTGCACTATTGACCAAATGTCAAAATTCTTGTGCTAATGTTTAACTTTTGCCCATCTTGACCTATTAGAAGTAGGAATCCTTTGAATCACATCTTGGATTGCTCTAAATTTTTCATAAAGGAAATCCAGCAACCAAATTTTGTCCAATTTAGATTTTACAAAAATTCAACAAAAACTTCACCAACTAAGACTCGTCCTGGATTTTTACACTAATCATGGAAACTTCACCTTACACATATCTGAGAGCTTCACAAGTGACACATAAGAAGTTTCAAGAAAAGTTGGTAAATGTGTGTGATAAATATGAAATGCATGATGGTTTATGAAAAAATATGTTAATATTGAAATTGGACACATAAAAACAACTCAAAATTTTGCATATGAACAGATTGGATCCATCATTAGCACGGTTGAATTTGGCTATTCATCACATTATAATGTGCAATTTTCAAGACAACGTGTTATTTTTTTTTTCTATTTTTGCAATTTCTTAAGATTTTCCTAAAATTGAAAGTTTCTTGTAAAACAATCCATACTAGATCACAAATGATAATATATTCAAAGATGTGATTGTAATCATAAGTTAAATTATTAGTTTACTAGACTAAAAAGATTATAAATGATACAAATATAGGCTGAACTATACAACTCAATTGAGGCTCAAAAATCAAGCAAGAAACTTTTAGAGGAAATGAAATTCAAAAACAATGTAATAAAGGAATTACATACAACAGTCGGATTTTTACAAACAAACTTGATAATTATACCCGGTAAAATTATGTCTTCAAAATCATTACAAGATAATAAAATGAAATTGTACTATGCATTTGATAAATATTTATGATTTAAACGTTATATATATGTCTAATAGATTTAAATAATAAGTAACAAAAAAAACATGCATACGTATACACATATCATCGAATCAAATCACATCGGTTCAAAATTCATGAAAACATGTTACTAGTTTCACTAACCTATGAAATTAAGAGTTAATACTGGATTGCAAGTCAAAACTCTTGGAATAAGATTATGAAAAAATATATAAAATCTTTTTATAAATTTTAGCAAGATAATACATAGTTTTTCATACAAGCCTTGGAATTTATACAACATTTGTTGAATTTATAAATATAATACTTAAACAAAATTTCATGCTCAAGGAGGGCAATGAGCGGTAGCAGTAGAAATCTACGTGCAAACAAATGATAGGGTGCTTATAAAAATTTTGAGATAAATTTTATAGTTTTATTTTTTATACTGTAGGGTACAAAAATGCCATGACATGTTTTCAAACTACTATAGGGTATAGAAAAATAGGTCCAATTAGAAAAAAATTAGACATAGGATATCCTCCTTTTAATTATTTTTTTAGACAAGAGTATTAAATGATGATGCTTTGTGAGTGGTATATTCAAAACGTACAATAATTTTATACCTTCCTAGTAAATGAGTGTCATTGACAATTTTTACAAAAGATACAATACTAGTATTGACTACATTTTTATGGTTATAGTTGTAAGTAGTCATTAGTGTGGGGAAAAATATATGTTTGAAAGAAATTTAATGTAAGACAAATATTGTAGTAGAAGTTTTTAAATCTAAATTACCATATCATTTATTAAAATCAATTTAGAATTATAAGTAATACAAGCCCCTTCTCTAATAACCCAAAGTAAAATATTACATAATGACAGCATGTCTAAAAAATAAAAAATAAAAACAACATCCTCAAAAAAAAATACTTGGTTTTTGCACCTTCCCCTTATTTATTTTTTACATATTGACCCCAAGATATCATGAAATCTCGAAAACAAGATCTGAAAAAATTCTTTTCGTTATACCAAGTTTTTCCAAATGTATGTATTTGATTACTTAACGTGAAACATAAAATATAAAAACTCTTATGAAATTCCAAATTTTCTTAAGGAGAGGATTCATTCTTTAATTTCTAAATGGAACTGAATAAAAATGCAAGCAATCAATTATGTTACGATGTGTTGGTCTTTCAGTTATTTACATCAATATCAATAGTTTTAATTCATAATTAATTACATATATATATATATATATATATATATATATATATATATATATATATATATATATATATATATATATATATAAAATTTGTGTTATAATACAATAATTTTTTATTTTTATTTATTCATTTTTCATATTTTAAATTAAAAAAATCAAATTACAAGGATGAAAGGTTGCAACCATTGACCTAAAAACCTTTGTATATGATATAGAATTAGCACTTCTTGTGTTATACTAAATCAATAACCAATAATATGAATTTCCAAACTCTAAAGTAGATACGCAGCAAAAGAAGGCATGACCTTGAGTTTGCCTAGAATATTAAAAATTGAAATAGATAAATCTCTAAACATTTGCATTGCTATTAGCAACCTGAGCTTGATTATGAACATAAAAAATGAAAAACGCAAAATAGACTAATTTTTTTTCAATTGTTTATCTAATGTAGCACTCTTCAACCAAGAGTGAATTTGTACTAAAGTATAGGAAATGTATATCATAAGAATATATTTGAAATACTCTTCCATACAAAAGAAATAGCATCTTAAAAAGAAGATGGAACACATGCAAAAGCTAGAGTACAATTATTGGCCAAGGCGAGGAAAGAATTTGATCATAGCCAAAGGGTGCTCATGTGTTAAAACTAAGTAGCTAAGTAGCATTGTAGCATTGTTGAGTTCCTTGAGTTTGGTAATGTAGATTTGCAAAGAGACTTGGCAACAAGTAAAGATCAGTTACAAATAGCATTGACAGAAGCAGCTCAGATTGCAAAAGACTATGACCAACATAAAAATGAGACTGTTGAGTTACAAAAGGCCTTGGAATCAAAAAATGAGGCTTTGGATGCTGTGAATGCAGCATATTTTCTTTCAAAACAATTCACAAATTTTTCCCAACAACAAGGTGCAAATGAAAGAACAACTGAGAATCAGACCCGACGGTTAGAATTGCAAGTTGAGGAAATCAAAAGTCAAGTCCATGTTGCTAGTAAGCTTGCAGAGGAACTTGTCCAGCAACTTATATATGTGAAATGGCAGTTTGAGGATGTGAAGAATCTATCAGAAGCTGCACAGTACTTTGCAAACAGCATAACGGTAGATTCTTGCCCCCTCTTTTCACAAAATTTATTTGTTATTGAAATGTCAATGGTGGATCCGGGGACGTGACCCCACAAAGCCTACAAAGGCATTCACTCATAGTAGTATATTTGGCAAAACAGGTGGATGATACACTAGACCAAGGTGAAGGATCTAAAGCAACTTCAAATTTAGCTGAAGAGATTGAGGCACTAAAGACGGACTTGGAAGGTGCATGGAACAATGTTGATGATCTAAGCTTGCATTTGAAGGATGCTCAAGCTCAAGCAGAAATTGCTCAAAGACTTGCTAATGCTGCACACGCCGAGTTTTTGATCCTCCTTGAAAATGTGCGGCAAACATGTCATATTGAAGAGCATGGTGCAGTTACAGAAAGTACTAGCAAAAGGCCGTCAAAGCAATTAGAGGGTGAAGCAAAAGTGTCTAACAACTTAATCAGTGACATACGCGGACTCAAAGCACAGGTTGAAGCCGCAACTAGATTGTTTGGAAGTGCAGGACAAACTTTGGCTAGGTGTATAGGAGAGGTCAAAAGGCTAGTTGAGGCTGCTTGTTCTCATGCACTTAATGTAGCTGCTGATGCCAAGCAAGTTATTGCAGGTGATTAAATGATAAATTGTGGTTAGCTAGAATGAATGCTAAGTAATTTGTTCATTTCAAACCTTGTTGAGCACTTAGTGCCTTTTAAATGCCATGCGTGCATTATGTGTGTGTGATTTCTAGGTTTAAAAGGACAAATCAAAGGTTTGGAATTTGCTCTATCCAACATGAGTCAAGGAGAAGATGCTGAAAATCTTGACGCAAAAAACTTTGTAATAGAAAGAGACGAGCTCTTACAGAAACTCGCAGAGAATGCTGAAAAAGCGGCCTCAGACGCTGATGTTGTGGCTGAGCTCAGGGACTCGCTTGCTAAGGTTAAATTACAACCTCCCATTGTTTTCAACAATATTACAATAATCTACCAAAACCGTTGTTAGATATAGGATGTGAGGTGTGAGTGTTGCTGATGTTCACATATTGGTTGTTTCTTGATTCTATTCAATGTAAATGGAAATAAAGATGATGATAACATCTTGGTAAACATCTCAAGGAGATCACTAGCCTATGTTTTAGGAACCACGTGAGTTAAAAGATAGGGTCCATTTTATTCAAAGGACAAAAAAATTATATAATATGTAGAGATACTATAGGGTTCATGAAATACTATATGTTTTAGTATATATAAATTAGGGTATGTAAAAACATTAGGCAGTAGGATTTTTTAATAAATAAGTTAGCTTTGACAAATAGGGTTTGTAAAAAAAATTAGTGTTGTTTGCTACTCTCCAAGTTAAACTGTTTTAAATACATGCCATAGAATTGAGAAATACTAAAAACTTGTTAACAAAAATTTCCACTTGGACAATAGCCCTTTAATTCATATGCTTCTATTGGTTTCATGGTGAAAACCATGTGTGTATATGTAATAGAAAGTAAAAAAAAAAATTGATGAATAATGGAGATAGGAAAAAATTGGACAAACAAAATTTATACATAAAATAGCCCTATTTAAAAACCAAATGAATGAATTTATATAAAAAAATAGGGTACTAGAAATATGATTTGCGTAGCTTTTTATATAAAAATACGGTCACTTTAATTACCACATTTTAGATAAATAGCCTTACATCAAATACCCTCTTAACTCACATGTATAGCATAAAATCACAAGGAGTGATCTCCCCGCGGTAAACATACATATTAAGAACAAATAGTAGTCCTTTCTATAGTGGCAAATTAACCTCCAAATGTCCAAGCGACTAGATTTGGGTCTTTACAAAATTTTGAAGATGGATAAAACCTTATCAAATTACTATTTCTAGTATTTATTTTTCAATATAAGTTTGTTTTGAAGTCTATTTTGATACCAAAAATCTAGTTTTGAAAATGAAAGTTCATGATTTTTCTACTCAAGATTTGTACAGTACAAGGATGTCCACTGCAATCTTGAGTTTTCTATTAGTGTTGGAAGATCTTGAAAATGAGCCTCAAATACGCTAGAGCTAGGAGAAAAATCCATATTAGAAATCCATTTGAAAAGTATATAGGAGTAGATTTTTAAAGCCATAAATTGATTAAAGTTAGACAAGTAATGACCTTAAACCTCATATTCTTTTGGTGACCAACTTTTTAGATTTGACATGTGAAATAAGGATGATTAGACTTCAAGTCATTTTTGTAGTTTTAACACCTTCATGTTCAAACATTACATATTTTCAAACTATAGGTGAGATTGTTGGGTTTTCTTTTCCCATGTAATCTCTAACATTTTTCGTTCAAATTTGTACGGTTACAATTGAAAAAAACTTGTTGAAATTTACAAAAAGGTTGGTTGATTGTTTGATTTCACGGAAAATTCAAGAAGCTCAAATAGGCCTTGGGCATTTAGGGGTTAAGAGTGCCCACATACTAGTAGCAAGTGTCTTTGAATTGAAATGATATGTTTCAAAAAATTGGACATGTCAAAATTGTTAGAAAAAATTATATTACCAAAGGAAATTGATTTTCTAAAGAGCAACTGCTTATCACATACAATTAAATTGAATTGTTTGTTAATGATACACAAGATGTTACAAGGGAAGATTAGGAGATTATTTGGTATTGTTTTCACTAGAAGAAAGCATGCAATATATAATTGGTCTGAAACAAGTGCAAATGTCCTAAACAATTGTAATTGAGTCATTGTATAGTTGTTTAAGACATTTGTAGGCATTGTGAAGCACTTGTTTAGGAGACTTTTTTCTTCAAGCGTTTGGAGCCACTTATTGTAAATTGCATTCATTTTTGAATGAAACTCTTTAAGAATCAATCCCAAATAGTTGAAGTTTACATATAAATAAGGTCACAACTTAAGGTATATTCCATAGTATTAATGGATATCTTAAACATAGTAATCTCATTTAGATAATTTAATTGATTTGACTAAAAAGTGATTTGCTTAGTTAAAAGCACGTTTAAATATTTAAACCTAATGAACAATGAGTTTAAAATGTGAAAGTATGGACATCTGTTAGGCTTAAATTTATGCTTTTAAGAGTTAATAGAAATCATAGCATTTTTCCTATGCACAATTGTGAATAATTTTTTTACACAAAGATGCTTATTGAAGGTGTTTTTAAAAAAAAACCATGATCATTCAAAATTGTAGTGTAGCTTTATACACCTTGCTACAAATTTCAAGTCTACCAAAGGTAGACTACACAAATTGTGGCAAAAATATCAACCTTATAGAGTTTGGAATAGAAAATAGTACAATTGATCCTTGAGTTACTCATAATTGTTAGTTGTTACTTGAGATGAATTGACAATGAAGTCAACATCTTCAAAAAGATTGATAACAATTGTGGTTTATATGCACCAAAGAGTGAATTAGCTTTTAGTATACCCCTTTTGGAAATTTTCTTTATCAAAACATTTACTAAATTCTAGAAGCAAAAAAGGGTTTCTCTAATGTAATTAGTGAAGTGACAACATTATTGTGATGGTGTAGATTGAAAGATCTTTAGAACTTGCAATGATATTCATGATAGTTGCAAATGAAATTTCAAATTCATTAAATTTTACCTCCTTTAAGGATAAATTAATATATGTCTTGCAATTAGTTGAACTAAATTCATAAAGCACAATAGTGAACCATTGTTTTGATGTGTTCCTTATCTACAATCTATGGAAGACTTTATTAAATTGAAGGGTTGTGTTATGAACATCAATTTAAGCTAGAATACTTGTTAGAACTCCATATTAGGTAAATTGGGAAGAACAAAGGGACCACTTGTGTACTCCACTTTAATCTTACACACAATATATGTAAGCATGGCTATAGCTCAAAGTTGTAATTATTTGAAATTCTTGGAGGGAATCACTAAGACTGCACTATAGTACAAGAAAGTGTACGTTTGTTTTTTTGGAATATGCTAAATTATACATACACTAGTA
The DNA here is from genome assembly GCA_963920765.1 of Ulota crispa. Taxonomy (NCBI): domain Eukaryota; kingdom Viridiplantae; phylum Streptophyta; class Bryopsida; order Orthotrichales; family Orthotrichaceae; genus Ulota; species Ulota crispa. The sequence continues at coordinate 9,500,492 of OY987245.1, forward strand.
AAAAAATAAGGATAAACGGCTACACATGATTAGTTCACAACAACTGTACAACAACTAGACAACTACAAAATGAACTCATTTTGTAGTCGTCCAAGTCCATTTTGTAATCGTCTAGTTCTTGTACAATTGTTGTGTAATTTCTATGCAGCTATTGTGAACTAGTCGTGTGCAATCATTTATCCTTATTTTTCTACTAGTGATAATGACAAAAATAGTGGAAGTCCCATACTGTACTCTTTTTCCCAATTTACCTAATATGGTGTTTTAGAATCTATCAGGTATCAACCTATAGGTTTTGAGTTGTACAATTATACCAATTCAAAATATGTGCATGTATAACGCCATGCCACACTCATATGTTCATGCCTCCATAATTGGGTAATTTGCGCATCTTGGTTATATTTCAGGTGGCGGCTGAAAAACAATCATTGGAGAGTGAGCTGAATATTGCACAGGACGCTTACAATAGCAGGTATACATCCGGCAAAGCCCCCTCAAAACGTTACTCAGCCGCTGTTTTGCAACAAAGTAATCCTACATTACCTCTTGAGGACATAGGTATACAATCCAACATAGCAGGGTCTAGACGAAACTCTGCACTGAAAGGAGGTGCTTCCACAAAAGAATCTTTACCTGGACCTCAAAGCAGGAAGGCATCTTCAGTTGTAAACTCTAGAAAAAACTCTACAGCAGGGGCATCAACTGCATTTGATTTCTCAGGAGCAATACTTGATGGAGGTTTGCCCAAATCTTTGACAAGAGCAACCTCAGCAGTAGGTAAATCAAGAAAGGTCTCGTCAGCTGCTGTAGGTGATCAAACACAACGACCTTCTTTACTTGCTCAAAGTAATACAGGTGACCAGTGCAATTATTTTGTGCTAATTATCGTTTCTTTGCTTCACCAAAATTGGTGTGGCTAATTATTCTATAGCATTTTAAAAAAAACCGTAAAATATTTAGCCAACTTTTATACACGGGTTTGGGAATAGGAGCCGACAGTTTTTAGGGTTTTACTTGATGTTGCCCGCCTGACCCTACTCATACAATATTTTAATATCTCACAAAATCATCATGAAATTTAGTCTTGATGAAAGGTTGAAAGTATCCAACTGTAAGGTAGACACCCATTCCCAACCTCTCCCCAATTCCGCACCCTAGATTTGAGGCTTTTACGAAATATTGTTGAACCCATAGTGGAGCAGTGAATGTCACTTGCATAAGCAAATTCTGTCACATTTCAATTGTTGAGTTGCTATGAGACGGTTGGGATTGGGACCATCTAGTGTCACTATGGGAACATATCCAAGCAGTTTCAAGGTTAGTCTAGAGCCGCTAATAGGGACCTTGTGAGCTGCAACTTTGCCCTTTATTATAAAACAATCTACCATAAATTTTTCCACAAAAATTACATTCCATGAAAGCTTGTTGAAAGGCTAACCCTTGCAGATATTTTTCCGGAATTTTCCAAAACCCTAAGGGACCTAAAACCCTTAACACGTCTAGTAAGGTAGGAGCATTCATAAGCGTCAATGTCCCCATAACCATCACTTCTGAAATCTTGAAAAATTTGTGGAAGTGAATATATGTAATGACAAGAATGTACAACATGTGAACATGAAATCTTGAAAGTGGTTATGGATGCAATGGCAATTTGCTCTTTAAAATTTCATAACTTATTCTCACAGTATCCAAATAATACATTTGAAAATGCAGACTTCTTTTTTTTTTTCTATTCCTAAGAGGATCCTATAATTTGATAGTTGTTTATTAATAATCATCATGTTCAAAACCTTAGTTTGACGTTTATGGGTGCTCCTACCTTAAGGGTCTGTCTACCTTAGCCATACTTGCTACTCAACCATTTTCTCGTTAGGAAAAAAGCTAAGGTCACTTCATCCAATTTATTTTCTCTGCAGGTGACCTCATCACCAGAGCATCATTGCTTGCAGAAAACAATGCAGAAGTTCTAGCTCAGAGAGCCTCGATTCTTGCAGAAAACAATGCATATATTTTGGCGGAGAAAGCTTCAATGCTTGCAGAAAACACTGCAGATGTACTTGCCCAAAGAGCTTCTGTGCTTGCTGAAACCACCGCAGAAGCTCTGGCAGACACTGCTTCCGTGCTTGCAGAAAACACATCAGATATCTTAGCAGAATCTAGATCTCAAAGAGCATCTATGGTAGGTCTAGAAGCCCTCCCACCAAGAGCATCTTTGCTTGGACAAAGAACCTCTCTAAAGAGGGTTCCGTCCGAATATGTGACAGATGTCATCCCTCGTGTCTCGTTAAGACGGCTTTCTGGTAATGGTGCTTCAAGACGAAGTTCATCTGCTATGTTGTCCAAAAGACCATCCACGTCATCAGTAATGCCTGGCTATTTTGTGCAAGACTTCAGCTTAGATGACCCTGGTAGAAAGTCTTTAGTTGTTACTAGACCAGGCATTTCAAGGAGGAACTCTTCTAAATTGGGTTTAGGGAGTAGTAGAAGAGGAAGTGGGGTGTTGCCTGATCAATTACAAGAGAAACTAGAACATTTAGAAAGCGAGATAATGGAAGCAAAGAGGAACTCACTTCTTGGAGGTGGATCATTTAATGAAAGTGTAGATGTGGAAGAGTTTGGGGAGTATGATCAACCTAGTAACATGTATAATTCTGAGCTAATACTTCCTAGAAGAGCTTCTGCAGCAATGCTTGAATGTGGCAGAAGATATTCATCAATAATCCCATCAGGCATTGCAGCAGAGGTTGGAGGTGGTTCTAGGAGCTCCACACGAAGTGGGAGTTCCCGAGGAAGCAGGTCAGGTGTGGTTGATAATCTCTTCTCCACAATTCTCTTCTTTTCATTCCAATTGCAATTAAGGTAGGAGGCTCATAAACCGTCCTTCTAAGGGCTGAAACTGGATTTTGGGGAGGTGAAACTTTTTGAAATATTTTTCAGTAAATTTCCCTTGATAGACAACAGGAATTGGCATCTAACTTAAGTTGTTTCATATTTTTTGGAGCTTTGTGGACATAGTTATGAAAATTTGAAGTTAAAGTGCATAGGGCTCTAAAATCGTCCACCTCCTCAAATGTACTCCACATGTACATTTCTGAAGTTTATAAAAAACAGCATGTAGAAAGGACCTACACTTGAGAAAGGGGATGGTTTTAATGACAGGACGTTTTTAGAGCCTCCTACCTTAACACCATATAACATAGGAGCACCCATTAGTGTCAGTGTCCCCATAATAGTCACCTCTAAAATCTTGGAAAATCTATGGAAGTGAATAGATGTAATGACAAGGATGTACCATATGTGAACATGAAATCTTGAAAGTGGTTATGGGTGCAATGGCAGTTTGCTCTTTAAAAATTCACAATTTATTCTCACAGTATCCAAATAATACATTTGAAAGTGCAAACTCATTTTTTTCTATTCTTAATAGGATCCTATAATTTGCTAGTTGTTTATTAATAGTCATCATGTTCAAAACCCTTACTTTGACGTTTATGGGTGCTCCTACCGTAGGTAAATTGGAAAAAAGAGTACAGTTTAGGACTTTCACTATTTTTGTCATTATGTGAAATTCAGCATATTACAAAAGAAAAAACATGCAATTTCTTGTACAATATTGAAGTCTCAGTGATTACTTACAAAAATTTCAAATAATTTTCAACTTTGAGCTATAGCTATGCCTACATTTACTAAATGTAAGATTAAGGTGGAGTATAAAATGGTACCTCTGTTTTTTCCCAATTTACCTACTATGGTGTTAATTACACTAGCAAGAGATGAATCTTTTGCAACCTTGAAAATATCTTGGACCATACGGTTTTCTACGTACAATTTTCAATTGTCATGAGGTTTTTTTGTGGTATCTACTTGAAGTTGATAGAGTGGCATTTCATGATAGTCTGTTCAAAACCGTATTATTACATAATGCAAAAGAATTATAATTTGTTCAACTTAGATGTTTTAGAAAGAGTCCCTCTTTCTCTTTTGTGACCATTACTTTCAATGGAACAAGTCCTACCTTGAATGAGGCTAGGTTTTGCAAATTCTAGTAGTGAGCGTGTATGAACGTTGCACGTTTTCCAACTCCATGTGTTTGTTGTCGAGCATATAAGAAGGAATAGTCCTTCGATAAAGCTTTCAAAGGTTTGATTAGTTCTCACCAAACAACAATGGCAATAGAAAATCTAATAATTAATGAAATTGTTTTGAGATTTAGATGCACGTGGACTACCTTGCAGGTTAGTTGAAGAAGCAGCAAACGTGGAGAGAATAGCAAACTTGAAGTCACGAGTGAGTATGCTTGAATGCGAGCGAGAAAGAGAGCGGGTTTCTGCCCTTGAAGCATCAAAAGCTTACGACAAGAGCGACGAGATGATGCGAAGGATTCAACAGCTTGAGTTAGCATTACAACAAGCTCACGAAGATTACAAGATTTTAAGCAACGGTGGGCTATCTATTTTTCTAATAAGCCGTGGAGATTTGACCACGATAGTGATCATGCATGTTCATCCATCATAGATATGTCCTCCCTATATCCCTCTAAAATCGTCCAAAAAGCTTCCTTGCAAAGGATTAATTGTGTTGTTAATCTTTGTGCTAGTGACATAGTGACATATGCATTTTAGAATCAATACACCATCTACCAAAATGTATGCAAAATCTTCAATTTTCATGTAGCCATTTAGGCATCCAAATTCTATGCAAAAAGTATCATATTTGTGCATGTTGCCAGCTCCTCATTACGGACAATTTAAAGATTAATAGCAACAATGGTATCTCATGTGGACAAAGGCCAAGCTTGCTAGGAGAGGAATGCTCTCTATTTGCTTAAAGGGGGAATTTCATGGATACCCTTGAAGTTCACAATAACTTCATAAATATCCTTGCTCTTTTAGAAATTTCACATTGGACCAAAACTTTTAGGGGTTTTTATTGTTGTGCATGCCACTTTCCTTCTTCCTTTGTGCGCATACATAACAAAAAGAACTAGTGGGCGCACAAAGGAAGAAGGGAAGTGTCATGCACAACAAAAAAAAATGCTTGAAAATCTTGGTCCAAGGGTATTTGTGAAATTTCTGAAAAAGTAGGAGTATCTATGAAATTATTGCAAATTTCAGGGGTATCCATGAAACTTTTCCTTGCTTAAATTGCCCCCATGAGATCATTGAACATGGCAAAGAATTCTTAAACATTTGAAATCAGCAAAAGGGATCTTTTTAGTGGTACAAGAAATATGTCTGATTTAGAGCTTTTTAGAAGGACAGAGGGAGTACATGGTAGTGTCAAAAAAAAAAAAACAAAGATTGTTGTATTTAACCCCTAAATGCCCAAGCAACCAGATTTGGGTCTTTGCAAAACTTTGAAGATGAATAAAACCTTATCAAATCATTATTATTATTATTATTATTATTATTTTCAATGTAATTTTTTTTTGAAGTCTACTTTCAACACCAAAAATCCTATTTTGAAAATGAAAGTTGATGATATTTTTATTCAAGATTTGTACAAGGGTGTCCATTGCCATCTTGAGTTTTTTAGTGTTGGAAGATCTTGAAAATGAGCCTCAAATACACTAGAGCTTAGATAAAAATCCACATTAGAAATCCATTTAAGAAAAATGTAGAAGTAGATTTTTAAAACTGTAAATTGATTAGAGTTAAACAGGTAATGACTTTAAACCTCATATTTTTTTGGTGACCAACTTTTAGATTTGACATGTGAAATGAGGATTGGAAGACTTTAAGTCACTTTTGCAGTTTTAACACCCTCGTATTCAAATGTTATAATCTTTCAAACTATAAATGATATTATTGTGTTTTCTTTTTTCATATAATCTATGACTGTACGATTACACATGAAAAAAACTTGATGAAATTTTTGAAAAGGTTGATTGATTGTTCAGTTTCATGGGACGTCCAAGAAACTCAGATAGGGCTTGGGCATTTAGGGGTTAAAATAAGAATCACAATAGTAAAAAGCCATTGTACATTCAATCTGACACATCTTCCGCTTATGAAATAGAAACAAAGCAGTTGCATTGTAGAAGGACCAATTTAGATCGAGAAGATCGAGAGGATCGCTGCATTGACAAGGAAAGGGACAACAACAGAACAAAATGCCCTCAAGATCTCCTTCGAGACTTAGAATGCGATATTGACAAGAAACGAAGCGACTTGGAGTATGCTGAATTTAGTATGCAGGTCAAACATCTTGTAAAAACATTCCAATACACGTGAGCATAAGAACATTTATATCATGTTACATGCTTGGAGTTGGTGTACGATTTGTAACAAGGAAGATTTTGATCTTTGATAAGTTTAGAAGACATTTTTTGTCATATTTTTTTCTCAACAAATTTTGACATTCCAACTCTCATGAAGTTGGAATGCCTGTTGAATTATCAAGCGGATGCAAATAAATAATATTCCAATTGTTCGAATTTATGCATTTAAAAAATCGAAAATACATTGTTTCACTTCCTAAATTGGGTGTTGGAAATCTAAAATGATCTCAAGATGAGTTTGTCTACTTTTACTTAGTTTTAGAATAATGAATCTAAAGTTATAAACCAGATCTTGGGATATAAATTTAGGGAATTACTACAGCAACACCCTAAATTGCTAAAGGGACACCCCCTTTGAGCATGAAAATGTGATTTTTAATGCTGATTTTGCTAATTTTTTATTTGGATCAAAAGATTTGTTTTGCCTTTTATCATTCTAAGGCTATATTATAAAAAAGAAAGGTGTGCTTAAATTTCAAAATAAAAATATAGGATTTTTGAGTTACTTAAAGCAAAAATATATAAAAAAATAGCCTTGGTGCAATAATTTTTCAGTTTCTTTTTGTATTTGTCATGTTTTCTTTCAAGAAGGTGATGATATTGTGATTGAATGAATGATGAACCACTTAACAAATACAAAATAGCACTAAATTATCAAATTTCATGCTCAAAGGGGGTGTCTCGTTAGCAATTTAGGGTGTTGCTTTAGTAATTCCCTAAATTTATAGTTGTTTAATATTTCCATATTGCATTAAGTTCAAATTAATTGGTCAATTTAAAACTAAGATTTTTTTTTTTTTTAGGTTGGATACATAATATTTTTTTATAAGCTCAAACCAAGTAAGAAATATTTGAAACCATTGTAGTGGTATATAAATATTCAAAAAAATTTACAAAAGGCCTAATGTCTATTATAGAGCAAAGCTTCCTAATCATTTAGGTTTTGTTTGAACCAAGTAAGAAGGAATTAAATATTAAAAAATCAATTAATAAATGCAAATTAAATTTGAGTTTCAATTGAAGATAGAGAGACAAATTCTATAAGCATTGTGACAAAAAGGCTTTTTCTAAATGTTCTACATTTAAAGCTAATGTACTAGTTCAAAACAAATAGGCTTGTTTTGTCAATAAGTATTTAACCCCTCACCGCCCAAGGGGCCCAAATTGGGCCCCTCTAAATTTTATTCATAAATGAGCAATGTTTATTTAAGATTTTTTTAGTGATTCTTATTATTATTAAATTCTTATTGAAGTCTATTTTCAACATCAAGAGTCTAATTTTTAGAATGAATTAAAGTGATTTGTCTATTTAAGAATTTGTGCAAAGGTGTCCATTTCAAATCTTCACTTTCTAGTGTTGAAGGTTCTTGAAAATGAGCCTCAAGTACACTAGAACTTGGAGAAATAATCATATTAAAAATTCAATTTAAAAATTGAAGAATAGATTTTGAGAAACCGTAAATTGATTGGGGTTATGCAAGTTATACTTTACATACTTGTTTATTTTTGGTACCCTCAATTTCAGGTTTGAGATGCAAAAAAAAGATTGAAAGACTTCAAATCACTTTTGCAGTTTTAACACCCTCATGATCAAACATTATAATCTTTCAATCTATAAATGGTGTTGTTATGATTTCTTTTCCTACATGATCTACAACATGTCTATTTTGAATTTGTACGATTGCGCTTCAGAGAAAATTGATAAGATTGATCAAAATGCCAGCATTTTGTTCACTTTCAAACAAATTCTAAGATACTCAAAAACACCATGGGCGGTGAGGGGTTAATATGGATGAAAGATAAACTTTTAAAAATTCATAGAATAAAATTTTATCTAAATTAAAGCAAAATGAATAAAACCCACATCGTCATTATAGAAAAATGCATAAAAATAAACTTTTCTTATGCTGGGTAGAATCATAAATTTCCTTGTAATGAAAAAATCAGATATCTAATGATGTTTGTTTACGTAATGTGAACTTTTAAACTAAAATGCAATTTCGAAATTTAATAGCTGATTTGCTAGGTTTTTCTTATTCCTAAAATTTCATCAAAATGAATTTGTAACCAAAATTTTGTCAAAGTTTTAATGGTAAAATTTGTTAAAGAAAAGTGCTTTTGTTTGCTAAAATTTTGCTCTCAAACATAAACAATTCTCATGAAAACAAAAATAAATTGATAGTAGTCAAAATGACAAGATCAACTATCTTTTAAAGATTCGTTTCAATCTAAATATGTTATGTACGTTCCTTATGTAGATACCCGTTTCAACTAAATAAGCATGTTCATAACTTATAATTATACAAGTTTATTTTACATGTTATAAGAAGCACAAACTGTTTACATTGTGCTTTCTTCATAAGAATCTTTTGAAAGTTGATCAAAATAATTATAAAAGAGTCATGTTTTTGTTTTTGTTTTTTGAAAAATTAGTAAGAAAATAAAATATAATAATGCATAGGAAAACAATGCAGCTTAAAATGAATTGGTGCATCTTGCACTAATTGAATCAATATGAGTAGTTACAATTAACAGCAAAAGTATGGAAAAATACACATAAATACATATACTTGGACACAAACATATACATGTGTGAATCGCTTAATTGTCAAAGATAACAGATTTTTACCAAATTTAACAAAAGCTTTTTGATAACATAGTTTCTTTATACGGTTCAATTCATATACATTGGTGCTCATTAGCATTGTTGACTAAACCCAAAAATCTCAAGATATTAACAAATTTTATGTTCTTGAAAATTTGATGAAAAATTAAAAATGTTAAATTTTTTGACTTAATATTTATTGCCTTAACAGAAAGTAGTAGAGAAGTATGGAAGATGTATGAAAGCACCTCTAACACGATCAACACCTTATATAATTGATGGCTCAACGGCTGGGCCACCAAACATATGCAATGATGGTACTCCTTCAATAGAATTTACTCATTTGAAAATGGGACATCCAACACGAGCACCCTCCGAGGTATGTAAAAATTATAATCATATTACTAAAATCACAAGGCCCTCTATAATACCATATCTTGACCTTTATAATATTACATCTCTGAAGTGCAATATTATCACATAGATACAATTTTAAAACTTATTAAATTTTTTTCTTACATTGATTTCTATTTAACATATGAAAATCTTAATAAAATTCTAATGATGAATATGTAGCATAGTAACTGCCAATTACTACTGGTGTGTTAGAATCATAATAACATTTTAAATGTATTGGCCTACATAGCACTATATCAATTGAAACTTATCTATTTTGATGCTACATGTCATTCAAAAGAATTTTGATTCTAGATTTATTAATTAAAGATTAGCATTTGGTAATTATAGATGGTCACCTTTACTACATCCGGACCAATGGGACCTCAATTGGTTCGAATTGTGGAACAAGTAGGAAAAAACTTGCCACAAATTATCATGCGAGAAGTTGGCAAGATAGTGAGAAATTTATTCTGCTTCTAATCTTCATTTACAAATATTTCCTTTTTTTTAGTGTATCCTTCATTTTTAGGGCACCAAGGTTTGATCAAGTAGATTAATGTAGGTAATTTACATCCAATTTGTTGCAAGTCTCACATTTTTCCACAAGTTTTGATATTTTTGAATTGATAAAAATAAAAAGGAAAAAAATGATGGATACCCCTAAAGTTTGCAATAGTTGTACAAAGGAGTATGCTAAATTGTGAGTGGGGATCCAAAAGCAGTGAGCCTAATTTTTTTGTCAAAGATATAAAATTTCACTTGTAAATGTGTACATACGGCCTTATAAATTTATAAGTGTGCAATATAAATGTTCATTTCTTGAAAAACTTGCTATTTTTAAAGTTTTTCATTGATTTTGAGCTCAAAATTGGTTACATCTTACTCAATCTTGGCTCACTGCTCATGGGCTCATTAGTTTATGCTCACAAAATAGCAGGCACCCCTACTTTTTCAGAAATTGTACAAATACTCTTAGACCATACTTTTCAAACCTTTGTTCTACTTTGCATACCACTTCCTCTTCCCATTGTGCACATGCAAACTTACTTCTTTCCCAGAGTTGTGGGCGCATAAAGGGAGAAAGAAGTGGCATGCACGATAGAACATACACTTGAAAAGTATAGTCTGAAAATATTTGTGGAATTTCTGAAAAATTAAGGGATATATACCAGTATTACAAACTTTAAGGATACCCATCAAATTTTCTGATAAACAAACTACCAAGTGCTAATGGCGTTTTTTGTTTTTTTAAACATTGGTGGGAAAAGTGAGACTTGTAAGAAGAATTGTGTATAGGAGCCCTTATCCGCTGAATCAAAACCATTGTACCAAAAAAGATATAAAACTTAATAGACATGGTGGTCTTCTTTTTAATCTAATATTTAAAATTAACTTTATTTTTATTTTTTGTTAGTATCAAAATTACTATTGTATCGGGGTCATTACATTCTATTTTGAGATTGGTTCAAATGAATTTTGTACAACCTATTTTTGTGTTTATATTATAAAGGTTTATCTAAAAAAGCATAATTTTTTTTAGCATCTTTACCAACCTAAAAAGGTTAAAATGCGGAGAATGTTATACTATGGGAGGAGATCCGTGAGCCGTGAGTTTTGAGCTTGAATTTTTGTCAAAATCTTAAATTCTACCTAATAGGTAGAAATTGCCTATTTTTGCACTTGACCAAGTGCAATCTCCGTGCACCCGACTATAACTAAAATGTTCAAAATGACCTAGAAGAGGTCCACAAGGGGAGTTTTTTTATACCTTTTTTAAAATTCCTTTAATATTTTTTGAATTTTTAATTAATTAAATATTAAGTAATTAATATTTAATTATTAAGTTTCCCCTCACTCCCTCAGACCCCACGGAGCTGCCCGGGGTTAGAGGGAGGGGGGAGGGAATAAATGAGGGGCAAGGTTGAATGGGGGCCTTTTATAGGTTTTTTTTTTTTTAATTTTGAATTTTTGGATTTTGCCACGTGTCCTTGCCTGCCCATGCAAGGACACGTGGCAAAATCTGAAAATTCCAAATTATAAAAATAAAAAAATAAAAAAATAAAAAAAATAAAAAAACTATATAAGGTCCCCATTCGACCTTGTCCCTCATTTATTCCCTCCCCCCTCCCTCAAACCCCGGGCAGCTCCGTGGGGTCTGAGGGAGTGAGGGGAAACTTAATAATTAAATCTTAATTACTTAATTAATTAATAATTAGTTAAATTTAAATTTAAAAAATTAAAAAAGGTTGGAAAAAAAAAAAAAAAACCCCACTCATGGGGCAAACTTTGGCATTTGTCCCCCCTTGTTGGAGATGAAGTACATTTTGCTCGTACAATCATAAGTGCGATTTTATACGATCAAGTGCAAAAATTGCTAATCACGTGACTATATACATAAGGTTGTGTAATAATGCATTTGGAATTTTCATCTCTTGAAATTTTTGTTGTTTCCTTAGTTTTTCCATTGATTTGAGCTTACACATTTAGTGCTTGAAATGATTTAAAAAAAATACAAACTTACTTCAAAGTTTATACATTTGTTGTCATCAAAAAAATTAATTGTCATTTTCATGTTGCAGGCAACATCCAATCTTTCCAAAAAAGATTCTTCAAATTACTTACCTTTTGGAAACGATGAGTCTAAACGTTGTCTTCCTTCATCCTCTCACAAATATTAGTCAAATTTTATATGTTGTTTAATAGTACTCATTTAGATAAACATCCCTCATATCATATGTAACTCAAAATTTACACAACTTATCTTAATGATTTAGAGACACCCAAAAATTTATAATTACACTCTTTGAGATTTTCATTATTTGTTTTCTACACTTGACCAGTATTCATTCACAAGTGGGACTCTTTTTCTTACTAAATAATTCAAACTACTTAATTATACAATCACAATTAAGTTAATAAAGACAGTAACCAAAAGTACACTTGAAGCTTAGTAATTCTAGGTGAGTTTTGATGATTTGTTTTTTTTAAATTAATTTCCAACACTTGAAATTTGTCAAACGTTAGATTCTTGAAAAAAGTATGATTCAAGACTGATGGGTACAAAGCATATCTTGAAAATTAATTTATGTATCTAATAGGTTAGTTGAATTGGTAGAGAAACTAAAATTGTTGCTCACAAATCATACAGTAATTTTATTTTTAAATTTTTATTTTCAGATATTTTACTTATTTGGAATAGATACCTCATTCTTGAATGCTAAGAAAATATGATACAAAGCTTTGAACTTCTCCAAATTATCTTTTTTTTGTTAAATTTTTACACTTAAATGTCGGATTTCTTAGCTTCTAACTCTCTTTTTTCACTAAGTTAGGTCATCTATATTCTACCTTTTAAAAATCTGCTGAAGTTTGAATAATTCAAAATTGAACTATTCGGGGTAGTCACACCTTGTTCACCCCATTCTCAATCTTTAACCCCTAAAGGACCATTGTGCCTTTGGGGGACAAATGGGATTTCAGGCATGTACCTATGGCTAAATGTGATTTTCTGAAACTTTTATTGAAGGTGAGGAGTTCAAAAATCTACAAGGGAATCTAGGGAGCTATTTTATTTGAATAAAAATCTGAAATAGGTTCTTTAGACTTATATAGACGTGGGGAGCTTTGAATCATTCAATTTTGATAGATGAGATGAAAGTTATGAGAAGTTTTAGTTTGCGGGTAGGTGTGGTTTTGCTCTAAAAAAATAACTTATAAACTTCATTTTTGAACGCAAATTTAACAATTTTGCAAAAGAAACTATTGGAAAGGGTGAACATTGCTTGCTAGAACAATCTCACCATTGGGATTATTGTGATTCAATTCCATTGCAAGGTTATTAACAATGTAAGATTTTGTTCAATCTCAAACCTTATTCCATTTTATGTTTTTTTTAAGAATGAAAATTAAGTATTTTTGTTTTGATTTTTTTCCAAAGATTCTCAACTAATTCCCCACCATAAAAAAATAAACCTCAAAACTCCATGGTGCAAACATTATAAGTTTAAAAAGTTGAAAGTCAAATAATGTAGTCGAACAAGGTGCAAGAAAGATTGTTTTTACACTTTCAACGCAAATATCTTGCAATCTATGCGGTCAAAGTTTTTAAGTTTTGAATAACACATTCTTATACAAGTCTAGTACAAGATCCTATAGTTAGATATGCAAAAAGACCAATCTTCAAACTTTTTCACTCTTTGCCATAGAAGTGGTAGTTTTGAGTGTCTTTTGACAAAATAAAGGCAATGGTCCTTTGGGGGTTAAAGAATGGAGTTGTGGCAATTTTTTCTTGATTTGTAGAGGCCCCATTCTTTAAAAATTGAGAAGTTTTTCTTTTTGCCTTTGGAGGAGAAGAATGGGTAGGGAGAAGTTTTAGCATGTGATGTTTTTACAAACTTATATCTCTTTTTCATCTTGTTCTTCATGCTTTCACTCTTTTTGTAATTAGAAACTTTAGTTGAGCATGTGAATACAACTTGTTTTCTTACCACATCACCATTATTTAGGTGAATACATTCTCCATTCTCCACCAAAAAATGAGCAGGGATCTATGATCTTTGAGTCTATATTTTTTATATCAAAACACTAAATTTCACCTATAATTATGTACATATGACCCAATAATTGTGCAATTAAAACTTTTATCTTCTGAAAAACTTGCCATTTTTTTTGTTTTTCCATTGAATTTGAGCTCAAAATTGGTTATTGTTTTCAAAATCTTAGTTCACCACTCATGTCCCACCATCTTATGCTCACAAAATAGCATTATCCATTCTCCACCGCCCACAAAAGAAGAATCACATTTCTTCATGGAGAAGTGCCCCCATTTGCTCCTATTTCCACTCCACAACTTCTCATTCTTCATAGAAGTTTCATTACTGGAGGGGTGACTATTTCTTTATATTTAACAACTTTTTAGTTTGGAATTATATACGCAATGGGATTCCTTTGTCCCACAATAAAAGTCTGTTTTTATGGATATGACAAAAAAGATTTTAGGAAACTTCTTTTTAATACATGTGAAAAATAAATGAAAATGGAGTTAAATAGCAATCAAATTTAACTTTTCAGTTGCAAAACAATTGGGAAGTTCCTATTGACAAAAACTTTTGAATAAAAAAGAATTCAGAATCTTTTTCTTCACAAATGTATGTTTAGAAAATGAAGAATTTCTAGAAGGTATACTTTTTTATAAATACACAATGTTTGATGATTTTAGAATAGATTTTAAAATTTTGACACTAGTGTATATATATTTTTTAAATGATATTGGTTTTGAAGTGTATTTAGGCCTTTTACTCAATCTACTCATCAACATTGTTCTCATTTACTTGATTTTAAAATTAAAAAATTCTTATAAAGTGGAAAATAATGCCAGTTGCCAAGATGAGTTGGACCTTTAACTCAGTTTTTGTTTGTTGAGCTTAGGTTTGAATAGTATGAAATGCAATATTTGTCAATTTGGGAAAAATGATTGATTTTGGGAGTTTAGAAATTTTCATTTTTAAGAGTTTTTCAATGATTTAGAGTGAGTTTATGATGATTTCTTCAAGACCTAACATCAATGATGAAACAATGACATATCTTGAAGGAATTATAAAACAATCCACTATAAATCATCAAATATTCTCACAACTGCAATATTCAATGTCCCAAAATTGATTTTGGAAAAGACTTTTTCCCAAATTGGCAAATATCGTGTTATGAGGTACACTATTCAATAGAATAATTAATGTGAGACTCAAGAAAAATACAAAACAATCTCATATTATGGTACAAAGGGAATATCATTTGGCATAATTTTTTGTTTGTTTGAAACGAACAATAATTAGTAGAAACAATATCTAAAATTTTGGTCCATTTCATTCATAAAGAAGATGAGCATTTTATAATTAAAATAGAGAACAAACTAAACTAATGAAACCCAATAGGAGGAATTGAAACACCATTCATTCATTGCTATGTTTCATTTTTATTTTTTATGGACTTAGTTTGATGATGAACTCAAAATCTCACATCTTTTTTTAAAAATGTGGACAAAACAAAAATGAAAAGGCATTTTACTTGGACAGATCTCATGCTATTTTATTTCTTATTTTTAAGGATTATACACTTGATGAGGATTTGCAGTTTTCATTGTCATAAAGATGAATGAAATCTATTGAAGTTAATGAAATCAGATTAAAGATGTTACCTTTCATGACCTTGGAACAAACATTGTATAATGTTAATTATTGACCATGTTTTTTCTTTGAGAGTAATTAATCTCCAACTTGACATTTTTCCAAATTCCCATACTCAAACCTCAATGGCACTTACTTCAATTAGTAGGAAGTAAATACATAAAAAAATAGTAAAGTACAAAAAAAATTCCCTTCATCTCCATTATGTCAAATAAAATCTCTGAATTCATAAAATTAATATTTGTTAATTTGGTTGTCATTCAAGTTCAATCGTAAGATTAGTGCTTTTCTTACACAAATTTATTTTTTATCTAACATCATATTTATGCATAAATCACATGACATATCAAAGAATTTACAATTAATCTTTTTGCAAGTTCAAGGAAGGTGTAACAATTTGAGAGAAACAAACTGCATGTTAATACAAACTATATATTGACACAAACAATGGAGTACTTTACATATGAACAATCGCAGCCATTGTTTACACGGTTAAACTTCAGTAATTTGAAAAAATGCACATTCAAATGTGACAGTTCACACATGCAATACTTTTATAATCTTTTATTTTGTTTCAATAGAACAACGGAATTTTGCAACAACTCTATCCTAAACAATTTCCTTTTGAATCTACAAACAACAAGCTCAAATCAATGAGAAATCTACATGTTAACATTAACTTCTAGTGATATATGAACATACTTTTTATGCTACTTAATTGAATACGGCCCAAAAAACCTATTGCATAATTGCTGAATATTACTTGAAGTACACTCGATTGGTTTTGAAGTCAGAGTCCTAATGATTTCTATGATTAGGTCTAATAGTTAACCTAATAGCCAATTCACTTAGCACAAAGAAAAACCTTTTCTATTGTTGAATTGATGATTTTCAAATCATATATAGAATGAAAATGTTTAAAGTATCTTTCATTTAACTCAAAGAGCCTAGAGACTGTCCAAATGTTCTTAAATAGTAATGATGTTGTTAAAATGCGAACTACAAGAAAAAGCGAATGACAAATTAAAATTAAAATTTACAAAATCTGATCTATCATATCCACATGCTTGAATCTAGCATTACACTACTTATATTAGAAAAAATCCAACTTTCCTTTAAAGTTGATTAAAATTTCAATAATTGTGGGTTTTCCAAGAAATTTTTGCCGTTTTTACACTATGAAATTTTAATTGTGGTACTTTTTCAGGATTTTAAAGGTCAAATTTTGAAAACATGAACAAGTCAAAAATTTGAATTGGAGAAACGAGTTTCTAAATAATACATACTTGCACTAATGAAATTGTAGGATTTTTAACAAGTACATGTTTTCGAAAGGCAAACTTTTATAAGAATCTTACAGAATAGTAAAGGGTCATGGTTTTGGGAAAAACTGTGTAATAATTGTATCAATAAAAATAAGAAGACGTATTTCATCGTGTTTTACTTGTGAGATTTGCTTTGTTGTTTGAAATACTCTCATATGGAATTTTCAACATAATAATGTTTGATATTTATATAATTGATATGTTCTAACAAATAATTAATCTTGAAATGTGGTGCATAACAATGGAATGACTTTCTTTTGTGAGTGTAAAATGGTGAGCCATGAGTGGTGAGTCAAGACTTTGTGAGCTAGAATTAATTCAACGCTCAAAATTAATGAAAAAATTAAAAATCAGCAAGTTTTTCTAGAGATGAAAGTTTAAAATGCATAATTATAGTGCCCTATGTACTCAATTGTAAGTAAAATTTCAAATTTTGACAAAAGTTTGAGGTTTGTTGCTCACAAAAATTTGTTCACAATATAGCATTCTCCATCTGGCAATAATAATTCATTGATTTAAGGGATTTCAACTAATTTGTAATTGAGGTTTTGATTGTTTATTGATGGAGAATGTTATATTGTAAGCAAGGATCCGTGAGCCGTGAGCCATGAGCAGTGAGCCTAAATTTTTTGTCAAAATAGTCAAATTTATCTATAATTGTGTCTGTAGGGCCTTATAACTATGCATTTTAAACTTTTATTTTTTGAAAAACTTACATTTTTTAAAATTTTTCCATTGATTTTGAGCTCAAAATTGATTCTTACTCACCAAATTTGAACTCACCGCTCATGGGCTCACCAATTTATGCTCACCAAATAGCGTCGTCAATTTATTGATAACACGTGTTTATTGTATGAGTAGTTTTTCAACGTTATTATATCAATCTATAATATATCTTAGGACAATTTAAGGAACTTTTAAATTTCACTTGATCTTAGAACTAATGATCCCATTTTATATTTGACATTTTTATATCACATAAAAAATAAATAAACGCATTTCTAAACCTGATAGTTACCTTGGTTTAGATTTGCTGTTTTCTGTTGTTTCTTGTTGGCATTTGCTATGTGTAACTTATCTCCCAACAGACCAAGAAGTAAATTGTTGTAAATCTTTGAGCTTCAATATTCTGATAAAACTAATTTAAATCTGCATTTTTGAATTTTAGTTGACATGCTTTATCGCAGATCTACGTTTACTGGATAATCGTGTTTGATTTAATTCAAATTTGAAAGAAAATTTTCATAACCAAATAAAGTTCACCGTTAGTTGAAAACAGCTGTTACAGCCTTATAAATCAGTCTCATACAAGTCAATTTAACGTAAAAAGCTTCAAACTTTAAATCAATTTCTCATTTCTGAAAACTTTCTAGTATTGAAAAAGAAACATGTAATGAAAAACCAAATCTTGTAAAAGTACATGAGAAAAACAAAATTAACTTGTGAGCTTGTAGATTTGTAATATCGATAAACGCCAAGCAAATTATTTTTGTCAAAGCTATGCTCTAAATAGAATAAATAAATAAAAAGAAAAAAGAAGAAGGTGCCAGCTATAATGAATGACTTCTAGAGTTGAAGCTTAAGGTAGATGTACCCAATCCCCACCTGTACCCAATCCCGACCTGTCCCCAATGCCGGCCATCAATGTACTCGCAGTGTACATATCAAGTTTGAAATGTACCCACTAGGAATAGATGGTCGGAATTGGGGAGTTGCTGCTAAACAATTGGGAATGGACACAGTTACCTTAATATCACACCAATTATTTATACTTGTTCACTAAAAACTTGAAATATTATATCAAATTTGAGCCCAATAGTAATAAATATAACAGAGAACATGTTATTTATAAGAGCTAATATTTAAAACGGAGTTTTGCAAGATCCCTAAAGGTGAGTTCACTTATTGAAAGTAGCAAAGAAAGTCCTTTAGGTATAACTTTGGTTTTCATCTTAACTTCATGTAGACTAAAGAATCTAATTATTAGCAAGATAACTTAATATGGTTGTTTTTACCTGTCATAATCTTGTTGTATATGTTTTCATGTTAGTAAACATTTTTCTTGAATTTTTATTTACATTTTCAAAATCAAAAAGCAATTTGCAATCCTATTTATTTTTTAGACACGCTCTTCTTTTCTTGAAGAATGTATACAATACTGTTGAATTATATTTACAATCTTCTGGTAAAAGTTTTCTACGTAAAAACGTAGGAATCTAAAATATTCCTTAAAATGGCTCTCTTAAGAGTTCAAGTTCAAACTATCAGAAGTTGCAAATATAGTAACATGATTTTTTAAAATTTTGGTGACTAATCTTTCGATTCTAAACAAAAGATTTTACATACAGAATCTAGTAAAATAAAAGTATCACACATTCTCTATCAATTTTTTTACTTTCCGTTTAATATTATGGAAATAAAAAGAACCTGTACATTTATGTAGGAAATTCAAAGACTTAGAAATGAGAACAAACACATTTCAGCACAACAGACAATATCAAAACTGGTGTAAAAATTGACAAGATATAATAGGGTTTTCAAATATGCTGTTCACTATTGATTTTGTTCATATGAATAAGATTCATGAAAATCCTGGCTAGTCACTCCGTGAACGAGCCATGACAACCTCCTAAGGTTGTGATGGCATATTCACTGTGGTGAACGAAAACTCGTTCATGCCCATTTGTTCATTGTTATTTTGAGATGTTTGAAACCCCCTAATCAATTAATATGAATAAGATTTGGACAATAAAGTGAGTACAGGATTGAGAGCATCACCACCATTACATGCTCAAAATTTGACACACACAATACTTGGATGATAAAGTGCTCAGGGCTTCTCAAAATGTTCTCTTGACACTCAAAATTGAGTGTATCAAGGAATAAATCTTAAAATCACTATTCATCCTAAATGTAGTGAGCTCTATCGTAGACTCCACTTGATAATTGGTCAATTAAACTATTTGTGGGGCGTGTTTGAAGAACAAGAGCAAAAGCAAGGGACAAGAATTTTAAGGACTCTTAAAAAGCAAACGTAAACATATAGCACATCAATGATTGCGTGTAATGGTGTGGATGCTCTTACGCACAATCACTCAAACAATAAGTGTTTTACATTTACTTTTGAAAAGCCCTCAAAATTCTTGTCTCCCACCCTTGCTCTCCAAATGTGCCCCACAAATAGTTTATTGGCCTCACAAATAGTCAATTAACCAATCATTAAGTGGAGGAGCATAGAATAGAGCTCACTAAACTTGAGATGAATAATGATTTCAAGAATTGTTCCTTGACACGCTCAATCAAGAATTTGTTTTGTGAAGCCTTTAGCACTTTAACATCCAAGTATTGCGCATGTCCAAGTTTTTCTACGCATGTAAAGATGCGGATGCTCTAAGGGTGCAAATGCGCTTAGATACAATCTTGGTTTTCAAATTTCTCATAACATTTATTGACAAAAGGCAGCTGAGTACAACTTATCACTACTCCATGTCAACCGTATTCACAAAATTTATCTACTAAACCCCCTACGACGGGTTTGGGGATGTGACCCCTCATTGCCCAAAGCAGCCTTCACAGTTTATTGACAAAGTGTTATTGTTTGTTTGAAGCAGCACTCACTTTATTTTACTTTTACTTTTCCCTTTGTTAAATAAATGAAAATTTTTGGTTTTTAAAAATTGTTTGGAAGAGAGGGGGGTTATGGGGAAAACTTATACGTATTTGAAACTAAGAGATTTGAATTGGAAAACTATGTTATGTGCAGGCACAATGCTGTGATATGGACGAGAAGAAAAGCCCTCGTCCGTGCATTGAGCCAGAATCAAAGGTCTGTTGTAGTAGTGAACCTGTGATTATTTACCAACCTGCTCCAAAGCCATGTACACATGATGAAGAAGTGCAGACAGAGTCTCCATTGATCAGATTCAAAGAGAAAGAACGCTTCTTATCTGGACATGGGCCATATCGTGTTGATCACATTAAAGGATACTAAGGTAGGAGGCTCGTAAACCGACCATCTAAGGGATGAAACTCAATTTGGAGAGGTGGAACTCTTTGAAATAATTTTCAGTAAATTTTTTTTGAAAGACAAGAAGAGTTGACATCTAATCCAAGTTGTTTCATTTTTTTTTGGAGCTTTGTGGAATTAGTTACAAAATTTTGAAGCTGAAGTGGCATAGGACTCTAAAACCGCCCACCTCCTTAAAATGTACACTATTTTTACATTTTAAAAATCTATGAAAAATTGCATGTACAGAAGAAATACATTTCAGAGGGTGAGAGGTTTTAGAACCTGGATCGTTTATGAGCCTCCTACCTTAAGGTGGAGGATTGCCAACAATGTCCCTTACCCATCCTGAAGGGGGCCATTTACAATCTCAACAAGGATGGGTTTTCAACCAAGGTTTCGAATTCATTTTTTTGTCCTTTTCAAGGTTAGGACCACTTAAGTC
This sequence comes from Ulota crispa, assembly GCA_963920765.1. Lineage (NCBI taxonomy): Eukaryota > Viridiplantae > Streptophyta > Bryopsida > Orthotrichales > Orthotrichaceae > Ulota > Ulota crispa. Next base: position 9,521,734 of record OY987245.1, read on the forward strand.
ATGTCAAGTGTCCCAAAGTGGCAACTAAAAAGTAGGAAGTAATGAGTAGAAAGTTATTTGACTAATATCAAAGTTGCATGAGTTTAGAGGTTGGCAATGGGCCCAAAGCACTTTTTGACTCCCAAACTTTGCAGTAATTTCAATTTTGCAAATAAAATTATGAAAACTTGCAATCTCAATAATGCTTATCATACTACACAGGGAAAATTATGCATTGCCTCAAACTCTTTGAACTTTGTTGCAAAATTGCTTAAATAAACAGGTATGTGTGAGCTCACCTTAACCCTTGAGCGCCCCAGCGACCAGATTTTGGTTGCTCTAGATTTTAAAGCCTTAATTTGAGGCATTGGATCTAACTTTTTGGTCTTGCTATAAACTACAATCATGAAGGCATTCAAGTTGTCCATGTCAATGGAGTAATGGCAAGGAAAGCCAAATTGTTGTATAAGCGTTGCAAGAGATTTGATTTGGTGAAACACCATACGAGGCAACATGGGCGTTTTAGCAAGCAACGTTTTACATGCTGCAACTAGTCAATATCCCATGCAAGCTTCCTTGTGTAAGCTTTGTGGTAGCGGGAAAGTTGTTGGCAAGGGTTCAAGCATTTTCTAGACCCTTATTATGGCAATTGTCACGGATTGTGTTGGTCATTGCTTTTTGTGCCTTAGCAATTTGAAGCCCTAAAACTTGACATAAAAAGAAGTGCAATCTTCAATAATTTACAAGTGTGTGCATTCACATCTAATCTTGTTGCTCACAACATTTGAGATGAATCCGGGGCTTATAGAATTTTGTAAAAATCATCAAATAGCAACTACCTACCAAAAAATGAAATTTTGTCATCACGTGTTGTTTGATCAAATGTCATAATCTCCCATCTCTCGTGGTGAATTGTTCCCAAAGTTTGCAAGCCATTTTCTAAATAGGTGTTCCACTATTTTCAAAGGTCATTTTTTGTGGATCATCTAATTGACCGAGATGCAATGCATCAAAGTTTTTGGTCTCCATGGTGGATACGGCCTGGGCCCGTAGGGGTTAACTATAAAAACAAACTCTCCAAGGAGCCATGTACATTTGACAAACTTAGAGCATCTCTAGTTGACGTTTAGAACTTCATCCTTGGGAAATGTAATGTTTCTTGTGTCTAGTGTTGAACGTGAATTCCCTTCACCTGTACAACTAGGTAAAATAGCCTACAACTAATAACAAGCCACTTTGTTTGAAAAAGTAAATAGATTCACCATCATTAACTACTCCAACCTATTTTTGTAAAAAAAAAGTAATATTTAGAGGAGTTGTTGAGCGCTAGGAAAATAAAATTTTGGACGTGCAAAGGAGAATATATTTTGGCAAGTGCATGCATTAGTTACTCCGTTTTCATCCAAAAATCTCCCTGTTTTACAATATGGGTGAAGTTGCTCTCAAAAATCATATCTACTACGGGATACGTGTAATTGTTGTTTGCCGTATGACAATAGATATAACTTACAGTGTCTTAAAAGTAGGAAAACATTGTCATACTGTTTTTGTCGTGGGGAAATTTCAATACAGGGTCCTTTGTCAAACTGGAATTGGTCATATCTTTTTTGAATTTTGATGGACAATGTGAAACAAATTTTGGAGGCAATTAGAAACACAATGACAAAACCATTAGATTTATATTGCGCATCTTTGAACAAATACTTCTTTGCATGCTAAAACATTGTATTTTTGAAAATATCACAACCTCATTTAATGTTCTTTTTTGAAGTTGATCAAACTTGAGTAAGCTTACGCACCGATAGATTCGGTTGCTTAAATCTTCATCAATTGCTTTTTTTTCAAAGCATTAAATATTTCCATGGCATTGCCTCTATCCCCTAGTCTACCATTTACAATAATTTGATTTTATTGATAAATTTAAAACAATTATGTTTGAAGTACTAGAACAAAGGACAAGTGGTATGGGATTATGTTTGCAACGTGTTGTGGTCTCACCCTAGTTTGACATGTAGCAATCAAGTACTTCAAACTATTGAATTAATGTTGAGAATCATATCTTGATTTTGAAACAATTATTGTGTTTGTGTGCTGCTAAAATCATCACTACAACAAACGCTTCAATGAAAGTGTTTGATTTTTTATATAAAATTTGGAAGAGACCTACAGCTAGCATTTAACTTGGACTAGATTGCATGTAGTGATATATTTTATCTTCCTTAACCCCTGAGCGCCCCAAGAGTGGGATCCTAACGCCGGGAATTATAAAAAGAGGGCTCCTAAGTTTGGATTTTTTGTACTTCGTTGGGGACCGTACAAGGTTTAGGGGTAGGGTTGAGTATTAAAGGGAGTGGGGTAACAGGTAGGGCACGGTTAGGGTTGATGGATTTCTGAGCATGATCTGGAGGAGGTAGATTTCTGCTTTTGCCATTCACGATTAGGGTGACCAGGGTGACTGATGATTGCCTGTTTTTGACCGGTGGGGAGCTCTGGCTCCACAACAACGTGTCCTTGCTTACGTAATGTGAGCAACACTTGTCCAGCAATTTGAACATGCAAAGGCTGCGGGCTCCTACTATTATGAGTTGTTCAAGATTTGTGATGCAACAAGGACAAGCTTCTTCTAGCGTACAAGATCAAAGGGGCCAGCATGTTAGTCAACCTTGGTACAGCTCTGGTTGATGCTCCAATCAAGCCTATGTGAATTGCCTGGTCACTGATTTTTTGGAAAATGATCCGCTAACCAGATGATTCTCAAAATTGACATGTGTACCATTACCTTGTTAGCGAAGACCTGGTAAAAATTTCAGCACAGTAAACCTAACCTTGCATACCCTACGCTAGGCTGAACCACAAAACCACCTAAAATTTCACTCCACCACTCAGGGTCAACAATAGTTTGACTATTATAATCTACTCCATCAATCAGTCAAACCCTCCAAAAGTCTAAACCATGGCTTGAGGCCCTTTTGCACTACCAATTTCAGCGGTAAATTTTGGTGGATCTGACTTTGGCGCAGATGTGGGGACTTTCAGACCCATGACCCCCACCACACTTCTTCGCGCGTGAAAAAACTGGGGGCGCTCAGGGGTTAAGGTTTCTTTATTTCCATGGCCATGATTGGATCAATGGGATTTCAAATTGTTTTGACTAAATGTCTAAAGTTTCACACTAACAAATGAATGGTATTATTTTTGAGTAAATTTTCATCAGCTTTATTTTTATTTTTTATTTTTTATTTTTATAGTAATAAATGTAGATGAAATCAACCATATATAGGATCAATAAAAACTAAATTGCAAGAAATATGGAATTGTAATTAAGGTTCTTAACCCCTAAAGGACCAATTGTCCCCTCGAGGGACAATTGAGATTTTGGGCATGTCCTTACGACTAAACTACTTTGTATCATTTTCTAAATTTTTTATAAAAGATGGGGAATACAAAGATCTATGTGGGCATCTAATTTTTTCTTCATTTTGACATTTATTGAAGAAGTTAAAAATGAATTTATGGAAAAAGGTCAAGATTGGGTAGCCCAAAAAAATCTTTAAAAATTGCATTTAAAATAAAATAAAAATATGAAGTAGGTTCTTTGGAGCATCTCCACCAATTGGCAATTGGAATGACATGTCATATGGCTCAACTTGGCCCCTTCATGGAGAATTGGCTTGTTATATAATTCCCATGTCCACCAAATTGAGTTTACGAGAACGCATTACAAGGTTTGGAATTAAAAACTATGCCAAAAATAGCTGCAATTTTTGGATGCTCCAAGCATCTTTGCCTTGGCAACGTGGGATGCTCTAGGCATCTTTGCTAGTGCATCATGGGCAAGTTAGTAGTTTAGACTTTAGAGAACTGATGGCAAATAAATTGGGGCCTCACCAACCATCAAGGCAATAAATAAAAGTGTTAGAGCCATGATTCAAGCACATTACAAATGAAAACTACCACAACAGTTCAGAGTGCCTGAAGCCTTTTCTACAGCGCCTGGGCAAAATTTGCCATCATCGTGTCAATGCTGGACACTCTAAAATCAGAAACAACCCCAAGGCCACGGTATATTACAAGCTGGAGCCAAGCGGTGGAGATGCTCTTAGATTTATATATAGGTGGGGAGCTTTGAATCATTCAATTCTCATTGATGAGATGAAAGTTATGAGAAGTTTTTGTGTGCAGGTAGGTGTTGGAATTATTGCAACAATCATTTTTATAAGGGCCTCACAACAACAACAACGTAGTTGCAGAAAAACAAACTAGTTTTCCTCAAATTGTAAACCACCTGAAATTTGAGAATGTACATACACGCACCTCCAAGTGGCAAAGTGATGAGTCATGAGGTGACTAATCAGGGTAGGGCAACCTAAATGCAATATTCAGTGTAGGTACAAAATCATCTTTCCTCTAAACAATTTGTATACAAATTGGCATGAAGCTGAAATTTTTAGAAGTGATGAAAAAAATAGTACCAAAGAGTAGAAGAATCAAAGTGGCTGGGTAAGAACCAACCAAACTCTTTGGGAATCTATGATAATCTTTGGGGACTCTTTGGGAATCTTTGGAGGATCTTTTAGGAATCTTTGGGCTCCTTGGGAATCTTTAATGAAACTATGGAAATCTTTGGAGAACCTACATGGAATCTTTCAAATCTCTGCGAGAGATGTGCTGCGTTGCAGGTTTCGAAAGGCATAACTCTAAGGTAGAACCACCCTTTTCCGATCATTTAAGTTCTTGGAGAATAATACATAAGAGTAACAATGCGGCATAACTTTTTCTTTGATTGTGTCATACAAAATATTGCAAAGGAGCTGCTAAAGTAAAGTGGAATTCTGCCATTCAGCCATTGATAGAAGGAGGCATCAAGATTATTGATCTCTTCCTACAAACCCAAGCCCTATTATCCAAGCTAATAGTTCGAGGCCTTGCTCCGGGGCAGGAACCTTGGAAAACACTTATCAGAGACAAGATATACAACAACCGACCAGTAGGAAATGCCAAATGGCATACCTCCCCATATTGGCTGGTCTTTGGTAGAGGGGTTCGAAAAAACAGGCTATGGTCACCACTAATCTCTGCGAGCTTCAAAGCCTTTACAGCCCTCAAGACGCATCTCACGAGAAACAAACCGACCACCAAGGAGCAGATTCTAGGGCAACAACTATTTGGAAATTCATTTATACAAGAAGCAGCAGGAACTCCCCTAGGATTCGGAGCAGACTCGGGATTCCATCTTTGGGCGAAAGCAGGCTTACAAAAGGTTGCGGACCTTTGGTGCAATGACAAAGATGATTGGCTCTCCGCAAAAGAGATCAGGAAACAAATGCCCGCCACGCAGCGCGGCTTCTAGAAGGTGCACGAAAAGAAGGAGGAAGGCTATCAGCTACATCCCCTGGGAACCTCGGAGGCGAGAGGAGCTCTGGAAGAAAGGCGATTGGATCCATTGCGAAGAGGATAAGAGCTTCTATTCTATCGAAGACCCGTCCTCCGAAGACACAACCGCCACACGATTCGGCCGATTCAAAGACACAGATATGCTAGCAGAGTACTACCACTCACAGCCGCTCCCAGCTACTCCCCTCGAACCGGCTTGAGTAGTGCTCTGGGAAGCCTCTCACAAGTCCTTCACCACCTGCAATCCCTCTGAAAAGCCACAGGGGCGAGAACGTATCTGGACCTACCCGGATGCAGCAGTGAGCAAACTAGCTTGGGACCCAGCAGAGTGGGAATGGGCAAAAGTCGGTGCTATTAAACCAGCGCCTTTTTTCCACTACACGGTGAAAAGGGATACAAGTGCAGGCTCCAGGATGTTGGAGAGACAGCCCCATGCAAACAAGTGATGAGATCTCTTGGATACTCACCGACCCACACCAAATACATGTGCTCTTTCATTTGGCACTCCTCACGATCAAGGACGGAAGCTATCTTCCTATGGTTGCTAATTAACAAAGGTGTGACGACTGGGGAAAGATTGAGAAGGGCGCCTAGCTACGTCGACACCTGCTTGCACTGCAGTCACCCAAATGGAAAGCGAGAGGCACATACTTTGGGACTGCCCATTGGCGGCAAAAATTTGGCAGAGAGTCAACCAATTTGCAAGTAGGAGCCATAGACCCTTAGCTTCCACATTCGAGGACATTCTCCTGGGCCAATTCAAGGTATGCAGCACAGGCCCTGAAGCCAAGTATGTTTTTCATTTCCAACCTTGGGATTTATTTAGGTCCAACCTTGTATGGCAATTATGGACAGCCAAATGTGGCAAACGTTTTTCTCAGCAAACCCTAAGAGGAGAACAGATCTTCTCAACTTCGTGGACCAGCACCCTCCATGCGGGGGTGGCTATCTGGAGAGCAATGCATGAGACAGTCAAAAATAAGGACAAGATAGTTGCCCTTGAGACCCTTTTCAATGGGGAATGGTCTCCCCATTTTTGTTCTTCAAGAGGGGGAGTATACCATTATACTCTCCTACCATACTTTACCAATTTTGCTCACTAATGAAACCGCCCATGGCAGGTCTGGGGACACAACCCCACCATGCCCAAAAAGGCACTTAACATACAAAATATTGCAACATAAATTTTTTCAGATTTGTCCACGCAAGTTTGAATTATATACAAATTTTGAAGTGCATAAAGTGTTTTGAACCCATACACAATCACTAGACTCTCCCTAATCCTGATCAGAGCCAAAACAAATCTTACTCACTACTTCTTGCTTTCTTTTGGACACATGTCATGATCTCATTTGTCTTAATCTTGAAAAGGAAAATAAAATGCATTCCAAGGCTTGGAAATAGGCGTTGGAAATAACTTAGCACACCTTAGACTGGTTGGGTTTGGATCCCTGGTTGAGAATGGGTGCTTCTACCTTAGAGCATCTCTTGCAACATGTCTAAAGAAGCGCTTGGAAACTAGGTTTGGAGGGGACAAGAGCAGCAAGTAGTGCAACAGGGCGTGAAGTTCCCTTGCAATCCGGAAGGGTTGAGGGCCTGCACCCGCGTTACAACAAATCACAAGGATACGTCTAGCGTCGCAATGTGAATAGTGCTAGGTTTGGAGGGGACAAGAGCAGCAAGTAGTGCAACAGGGCGTGAAGTTCCCTTGCAATCCGGAAGGGTTGAGGGCCTGCACCCGCGTTACAACAAATCACAAGGATACCTCTAGCGTCGCAATGTGAATAGTGCTTGACAAAAACCATGAAGGGGGCTTGGAGAAAGCTCGAATTTGACATGAAAGTGGCCAAGCTTGAAAGACCCCGCTCCTGCACATCGACAAGTACAGTGCTATTGGAGACTTGAATAGCAGAAGCCATTACAGGTTGAACGCAAATAAAACATGCTGCAGGAGATGCTCTTAGCTTAGAGTTCGTCGTGATGCTGGTCGACCGAAGGAACTCCGACCTTGCAGACCTTGTACTCCGGGAACACAGGCGACGCAACACACACATGCCGCTCCGCACAATGCTTATCCTCCTCACAGAAACACCAGTGCTGCAACGCACAAAGATCATCATACTCCGGACCAGTCCTGTTCAAAACATGCCCAAACAGCGTCGGCTCAAACACCCTCTCCGGATCATGAACATCCTGCAACCTCCCCATCTTCTCAAACTGTTCCACAGGGAAGTTATCCCTCGCATGACACCGCGGGTGTCGAAAGATCCTCTCGTGGTTCTGCCCATACGAAGGCCGTCCTTGGTACTTACACAAACTCAGCTGCTCGATGGTTTCCCACACAAACGCGTGTTTCCCGGGCTTCCGCGGTGTTCGAGCGGAGGACAATGGAAGCCACTGGACATACGCTACGTCGTCATTGCCTGTGTTTGTGGAGAGGAGGGAGGGCGTGCCATGGCCGAATCGGAATAAGAAGGGACCTGGTAGGCAGACTTTTCCATGGCCGGGGAGGCGTGCTTGAATGTCGGTGAGTTCGTATCGGATTAGGGTTTTGACGTCGTCTACCCAGGATGAGAGGTCAGAGAGCTTGATTGCGAACTCCGCTGCTGGTACTGTGATTCCCGTGTGGTGTGGCTCGAAGAAACAGTTGGGCGCACACTCGGGTGTTAGTGCAGCTCGGTTGGTTGTGAGTGTGGCGTGTTTTGTAGGTTGGCCGTTGCCGTCGAGGATCGCCGGTGCTCGGCTAATTGCTTCTGCTGCACCACATGCCGCTGCCCACAAACACCGAGTGGTTAGGGTTTGAACCGAAATCGATCGAAAATTCCTTGTCCAAAACCTAATTGGGTAACTTACTCCCTCTGTCCCTCTAAAAAAAAGTTCCAAATCAGACACATTTCTTGTAAGTTACCACTCAAAATCTAGCTCCCTTTTGGCTGATTTCAAACGCTACATGCCGCTGTACAAACACCGAATGGTTAGGGTTCGAAGCGAAATCGATAGAAAATTCCTTGTCAAAACCCTAATTCGGTACTGCCTCTGTTCAAATCAGACACATTTCTTGTACCCCACTAAAATGTTTCCTTTTGCTAATTTCAAACACTGAGAAAGCTTTTATCATGTTCAATGATCACATAGGGACAAGTTAAGCGATTAGAGAGCATTCCTTGTTGAAACCCTAATTGGTACTTCCTTAGTCTCTCTGAAAGAAAAGTTCTTCCAAATCAAACACATTTCTTGCACTATTAAAAAGCTCCCTTTTGTTGATTTTAAACACTGAGAAAGTTTTTGTACCATGTTCAATGATCTCATGGGGGCAAGTTAAGCAGTTAGAGAGAGAGCATTCCTCTCTCCTAGCAAGCTTGGTCTTGCTCATTATGAGGTACCATTGTTGCTACTTATCTTTTAAATCATCAATAATAACAAGGAGTTGGTAGCATGCAACAAATATGGTACTTTTTGCATGGAATTTGGGGTGCTAAAACAACAACATTAAAATTGGAGATTTTGGATACACTTGGTAGATGGTATATTGATTTTAGAATGCATGTGTCACTAGCACAAAGATTAAAAACACAATTAGGCCCAATTTAAACTAGTGACCAGACGAAACAAAAAAATTAATACCTTGTGCAGTATATCATCCGCTAGGACCACATTCATGTCATTTAGTCATTGAATGTACCATTTCAAAAGTGACAATTCCTCTTTCAGACAAGTTTGGTACCACCCTTAGAGCAAGTCCCAAAAACTGACGTGGACACATTGATTGATAGCATGGTAAATTAAAGTACCGGACTGTAAACCCTTCAGTGAACAAAACTGATTTTTCAACCAATGACGTTTGAGATAATTTTGTTCGGTCGCTAATCTGAACCGGGCCTAAGCCGATTTTAGGGTGAGGGTTTGCAACGTACCTGCATTCAAGACGTCGGAGGAATCAGAGTCGTCAGTCAAGTCATTCCCCCAAGCAGCGTGCAAGTCACTAACGGCACCAGCGGTGGCATCATCGATCCCATCCATAACAGCGTTTCTAGCATTCACATCAAGCGCAGGCACACCCGCATCGCCATCGCCATCGCGCACAGGCGTGTACAGGATAACTCTGTAAGTGCCGAGGTCGGGTCGCCAGTAGCAAATAACATACGGCGTCTCATGCTTCACAATCCTTTCCAATTCCGCAACAACATTCCCGTCGTCCAAATCGTCTCGCACCTCGACGACAGTCCGCGACCACGGCTCCAGCTGAAGCGTCACCTCGGTGATCACTCCCAAGAGCCCGAGCCCGCCAAGCAGCGCCGCGCCCTCCTCCGTATCCACACCACTCACAATCACTTCCCCTCTCGCATTCACCCACTTCAACTCCCTCACCAACTCCGAAATCGAGGACGCCGATCCGTGAGCGGACGCGGATATAACGCCACCGACTGTAAGGTTTGCGTAAATCGAGAGCGCGCCCGCCATGACCGACATGTTGTGCGCCTCCGCGGCGTCGAGCAGGTTCTGGAGCGTCATGCCGGCTTCCACTGTGAGCTGGTGACGCGTGGTGTCGACGTCCACGACGCGATTCAAGCGGTGCAGGAGCAGACTGATTGCTGTCGTCGTGGTCGACGCATCGGTCGTCGCGACGTCGAATTCTAGCTTCGTGCTGCTTGCTTTGCCAGGACACACGAACGCCGCTGCGGAGTGCATCCCCGGGCGAGTAGCGCGGATCTTCACTGGAGTGCCGTTGTTGTTCCCCGCGTGCTGCTTAATCACCGAGCTCACTTCCGCCGTGCTCGTCACCGTCACAAGCACATCTGATGTGCACTTGAAGAACGTGGACGCGCTGTACATGGTCGTGCCCGTGTCACGCTGCGACATTCCCTCGCTCACTAGCGACATAGCCACTGGTGTCGATGAGAACAGTAGTTGCAGTAACATCACGATTGCGACCAAAGCAACTTTGCGAGACATGGTGGTGGTGCAATAACTTTGCAGCGCTGCAATAGCAATTCTGGTTGCGATCTAGCTAGCTCTTGTCACGACGCTGTGAATTGAATCTCGACGCCATCGTCTGCAGCACTTGTTGCAGCTGGGCTGTTGCATTGCATTTATCCATTCTTTCTGTGACAAAAATTTGATGTGCAGTGACTGGTCGAAGACGAATCTGTGAGAGCAAGCTTGCCGCTTCTCCGCCTTTTTGAGTCATCGTTTACGTAAGCGCTGACAGCATCAGCTGAGGTTGCATTGCTGTGGTGTTGTGCGGGGACGAAGAGATCCGGTACCACGGGATTCCAGTGGGTTGCGTCTAGATCGGGCCTAGATCAGGGTTTTATTTTTGAAATTTGTCCAGGTAAGAGCATCTCCGTCGGTTCAGACTCGCTCAAAGTTTTCCATCTGGTTTGGCAAGGCCGGAAGGCTCTCAATCTCCGCCCGTGCTCTTTGAAAAGGTGACCTTCTACTACAACACACCTCATAAATAAGCAGTTGACCACTTATCTAAGGAAGTAGAGAATAAAGCTCACTAAACTTAAGGTGCATAGTGCATGAATAGTGGCTTGGAGAGTGGCTGGTTCGACTTGCCAGATAAGAGAGTTTGAGAGGGTTTTGAGAGGGGCCTGGCTAATTTTCATTCACTTTAAGAGCTAGAGTCACCGGTGGAGATGCTCTAAGTTAGAAATACCATAAACAATTAAAATAAGCCACTTTAGCTTGTAAGAATGGGGAATTTCTTGAGAAATTATGCTCAATCTGTGGAGGAACAAGGATAAGGAAGAGTGCAAAAAACAATAATACTAATAATCTCAAGAATGAATATTTTATGCAATTTAGGGTTTGGGCCAATTCTGGTTTCATAGGTGCACTTTAAACGGCTACCTCTAGAACCTTGTTCCAAAACAAGTTTGAACCAATCAAATGCAAGGAAATAGCATCTTCTTAGAATATTTCAAAATCTTTTTTAGATGTAGTTATAGTTGGTTTCAAAACAGTCTACTTCTTCAAGTAGAGGTTAGTAACTATTTCTGGTATTTCTACCTTAGAGCAACCCATACCCCAGAATGCACAGAGGTAAGATTTTTTTGCTAAAATTGGAAAGTATGAATGATCTATGTAAGTTCATCCAAAAATTTACTAATATAAGATACTTTCATCCAATATCTAGCAAATTGCATGTCTACCCGGGTACGGATCTGGCAATTTCATCCATTTTTTTCCTTGAAATTTTTAGTGTGATAATTGCCACATGCATTTTGAGGTAAGATTTAGGCAAAAATTCATCAAGAAAAAAAAAACAATGGCCTAGATTGTTGTGTGCTTGCGTGATGTGTTTTGGTCGAGACTAGTTCAATGTTTGTTTTTTGTATTTTTGCTGGTAGAGCGACACACACACCCACTATGCAAGCAGGTAAGGAAAATATGGATAGAATTGGATAGAATCAATGACATGTGCACATTCATCCATAAATGTCTACTAACATTAGTAGCTTTCATCCAAAAGCTGGCAAGTCCGGTGCAACCTTTAAGAGGGAGTTGGCAAATTCATCCATTTTTTCAATGATTATTTCTAGTGTTGTGGTTGCCAGAGGTAAGATTTAGGCGAATTTTTAGAATTTTTTTGCTAGACCAGTGACCCCAAAATGATTTTCACTTTAAGCTCAAATAGTAAATCTAATACGTTAAAATTGTCAAATTTAACACTTCTTTTCAATTTACAAGGGTAGAGCAACTACCACAATAGCACCCAACAATGCAAAGCAAATAAGGAAAAAATGGACAGAATTGGATAGAATTGTCAACATGTGCACATTCATTTGTGAGCTATATTAACAGTAATAAATGTCATCCAAAAAATGACAAATTTGGTGTTGGCTTGGGGAGGGACTTAGCAATTTTATTCCTTTTTTCACCGTATATTTTCAGTGTTAATCCCTAAAGGACCGTTGTCCCTTTGAGGGACAAATGAGATTTTGGGCATGTACCTATGGCTAAACTACTGTGCGTGATGTTTTGGAACTTTTATTGAAGGTGAGGAATTCAAAGATCTACGAGGGAATGTAACTTTTTCTTCATTTTGACATTTATTGAAGAAGTTATGCATGAATAACTGAAAAACAGGGGACTATTGGGCAGCCAAAAATAAAAATTTGAATTTTTTTAATTTATTTTTTGAAATTGGTTCTTTAGATTTTTATGTATTTGGGAAGCTTTGAATCATTCAATTTTGATAGATGAGATGAAAGTTATGAGAAGTTTTAGTTTGCAGGTAGGTATGGGACTCCCAAACCTCCATTCCTTTTCCCCCTTGTAAAACTTTTTGCTTTACTTTTTTGAGCTCTTTGTGTATTTGTTTTTTTACCTTTTTTTTCCAAGTTGTAGTAAAATAAGATTCCTTGGTTTTCACCTTTTGGATCAAAGTAATTCTGATTTCTAAATTTTACATAAATCCTCCAATTTTGCTTAGTGTATTTGTAAAATTCTAAACCTTCCGGCTCAAGATTTTACAAAGTATGATCCACATGTCTAATTCATCTGAAAATTCTCCCACACATACCTAACTTGGTTTTGGACATGATAAAAAAGATCCTCAACTTTGCATAGAGTAATTTTTTTGGGTTATCGATGGTCAAAGGCTTCTGAAAATTTTGGGCAGTAAAGGAAAAACTTTTATCTTCACTTTGGATGTAAATATCTCACTCCCCAACATTTAGATTGAGCTTATTTTTCCTAAGAAGTACCTCCCATAGTCTAGGCCAAGATCCTATGGTTGGATTTTCCAAAAAAAGTTTTTTTTTCCTATCCTACTCACTCTCCCAAAAGTGACAATTTTACACTGAAATTCACAGGAAAAGGCCGTAGTCCTTTAGGGGTTAAGGTAGCTAAGGTAGCAACACCCATAACCATCACTGTACCCATAACCATCACCTCTAAAATTTTGGAAAATTTATGGAAGTGAATAGGTGTAATTACAAGGATGAACAACATGTGAACATGAAACCTTAGTGTTGGTATTAGGTGCACTTGCAGTGGGCTCTTAAAAATTCACAACTTATTCTCACGGTATCCTAAAAATACATTCAAAAGTGAACACTCATCATTTTTCTCTTGCTAATAGGATCCTATAATTTGCTACATGTTTATTAATAATCATCATGTTCAAAACCCTTAATTTGATGGTTATGGATGTTGCTACCACCCATAAAGGACCAAGTGGCTATTCAATAGCCACTTGAGAACTTGGGTAGGGTCATATGAAGTCAATTTTTATTGGATGTTCTCAAAAAATATACACAAGGTGCAAATATGTATCCTGTAAGTGGACATGTAATTTTTTCCCCAATTGGATGCCCGGTTCAAAAGTTATGTTACCCAAAAGAATTTGGGCAACTCGGGCAGCTTCGGCATCTTTGGAGAATCTTATGCTAAAACTCTCATCAACTTTTGAAATTTGGCAAGTATGTTACTAAAAAAACACAATGTACATTTGTCAAAAAAAAAAAAAATTTGAACTCTCACATCACATTTAGAAGGGAGTGAAACTTTGTTAACTATGTGCAGGTAGTTTGAAGAAAAAAAAAATCCTCTAACTTCACACTCTATTATCTTTCAATTTATAAATTTAAAACTCTTGAAAATTTTTTTCACATATTCCAAATGATTGTCTCTAACTTTTTGCCATTCAGATTTCAAAAAAAATACTTCCTCATTGCACAAGAAATCATGAAAGAATGACTAATGTACTGCCAATTCACTAAACCTCTTTGCACTTTAGGGTGATTTAGAATAAGCTAGATTCTATCTTTGCATCTGAAAATTTTCACGAGTGAACCTAACATCATATACTTGTGAATGGTCTAAAAGCTCAAATTTGTGTAGAGCAAAAATTTTACTCTAGGAAGGCTCAAAGTCTGCTGACCTTGTTTTGCAAGAATGAAAAAAAGCTATTTTTTTCACTTCAAACGTTATAATATTACAATCCGCGTGGACAAATGAGCTGAAATTTTTTGCACACTTCAACTTATCTATTTGACACATTTTTGTACGGTTGGAATTGAGAAAAAATGTTTTTGTTTTCAATTTTGGACAATGCACTAAAAGTTGGCAGTTTTTGAGATTTTTCCCAAAGAACACCCTTGATCCTTTAGGGGTTAATGATAAGTTGAGGTAACATTTAGACAAATTTTCACCAGAAAAAAACCTTACTGTAATGTTCACAAGTTTTTAGTTGCATAAATATTTTTTGTTAGCAAAACTGCTAAGTTTAGCCAGTTTAAAGATCGCTGACTCGGGACTCGGCATGGCTATCGGATGGGGATTCTGTAGCAAAGCTGAAGGCGACGTCACCGTGGCACCATGGCGTTGGTCACCAAGTGGATTTTTTGTTTGGTCTTGTTGCAGTTTGGTGGTGGGGTAGTAGCTTTCATTGCATGCAATCCTGCAAGAGCATGGTTCTATCAGCATTCTACCACTTGCTGTTTTCTTTTGATTGCAGAGCTTTGGCTGACCATTTGTGTCTTTTTGTGTACGTTCTAAAAGCGTTGAAAGCAAAAGTGGCTTACGGCACTCCACATTATGGCCAAAAGTAAAGATATTGTCTATTTTCACCAACCAGATTGCAAGAAATCAAGAGTTTGGCCTTTGTACTTTTCACGCTAGAGGTTAAATCCAAAATCTCTCATTCTTCACATTGTTTACATGACATCACTTTTTCATTCAAAGTAACATTCTTTGAAAAGAAGTTTGGATTGAGCAAAAACAAAGACAGAAACTATGGTCAAGAGGTTGTCAATTTTTTCATAACACAATAAAAATTTGACAAGCTCTTGTTCATTAGAGTGGAAGATTGAACAAATTTTATGGGTGGAATTTGGGCTTGGCCTTTGGAGGCTTCACATTGTGGTCGGTTAAAGATTTTGTAGACAATTTATGTTTCCTATTTTTAGCCCATGTCCTTATTTTGCCATGCAGCTGTTGCCTTTGCTCATACTTGTGCAAGCAATATTTGAGCTTTGTTTAACACCTAAAGGACCAAGCCCTTTTTTGTGCTAAAATTAATGAAAACTGCCATTTCTAGGGGAGGAGTAAGAAGGTTTTTTTTTTTTTTTTTTTGGAAATACAATTGTAGGATCTTGCCTTAGATTAGAAGAGGTACTAGTAGGAAAAAAACCAAGTCATTCTAGATGGAGAGGAGGGAGATATTTACATCTAAAGTGAAGGGAAAAGGTTTTTTTATCTGTGCTATCCATAAATTTCAGAAGCCCTTGACCACTCTTATATGAAAAATATTGCACTACCCAAAGTTATGCTTTTAATTTACCATGTAAGAGATCAAGTTAGGTATATGTGGGAGAATTTTCAAATCAATTGGAACTATACAACACATGGGAATGCTATATTGTGAGCAGGGATTTGTGAGCCATGAGCCATGAGCCTAGATTTTTTGTCAAAATAATAATTTTCATTTGTAATTGTGTACATAGGGCCATGTAATTGTGCATTTTAAACATTTATCTCGTAAAAAGCTTGCTTTCTTTTTAGTTTTTTCATTGATTTTGAGGTCTAAGCTGATTCTTGCTCACCAAATCTTGGCTCATTGCTCATAGGCTCACCATTTTATGCTCACAAAATAGCATTGTCCATTATGGAAATAAAAAATAAAAATCCCAACTGTTAAATGTTATAATAAACACAAGGATAAACAATCTACTTCTTTTGGTTAAATTTTTTTTTTCCAAAAGATTGGAAATTGAGTAAAATAAAGGACTTCAAAGTTTATTTTAGAGTAGAGAATCCATAATTGCCCCCCAAACAAAAACTCCTCATAGCTTTCATCTCATTGATTGAAATTGAATGATTCAAAACATCTCACTTATAAAAATATCTAAAGAACCAATTTCAAAATTTTATTTTAAAAAATGCAATTTTTAAAGATGTTTTTGGGCTATTTGGATGGGCAATCCTCCCTAAATTTTCATAAAATTCTTGCATAACTTTTTTGTAAAATGTCAAAATGAAGAATAAATTAGATGTCCATGTAGATCTTTCAATTCCCCACCTTTGAAAAAAATTTCAAAAAATCATACAAAGGAGCTTATCAAAAGATATATGCCCAAAATCCCATTGAGAATCCCATTTGTCCCACAAAGGGACAATGGTCCTTTAGGGGTTAAGGTAGCAACACCCATAAGTGCCCATGTCTCCATGGGTGTAACGTACGCATGTGTTGGGTTGTCAGTGACTTCCACATATTAAAAGAATTGGTTATGGATACTTAAGTGATGGTTGTGGGTGACAAAATGATGATTATAAGTGACTTGCATGACGGTTTTGAGTGCCCCATTGTGTTGCTTTTAGCATCTCCTATACACAACTATACATTTTCAATGATTTAGGACTTTGAAAAATCTTTGTGAATAAATGCTTGCAATTGGAACTTTGAAATTGATGCCAATATTTTTAATTTCCTCTTGCTAACTTACAGTAAACTTTTCAAACTTTTTAAATTGATTTTTCCTACTCCAAAATCCTTAGTTTCACACTTGTGGGTGTTGCTACTTTACATATAGCCTTGTGATTTTAGTAGTATGATGGATGAAAAGTAAAAACAACAAAAATTAACTATATGAATAAAAAGTGAAAGTTGAATAATACTGACTTTATATGAATGAAAAATGAAAGTTGAATATTGACTACTTATCCCGTAAATGCCGAGGCAACCATATTTGGGTCTTTAAAAAATTTGAAGATGAATAAAAGCTTACCAAATCACTATTTTCACTTTTTTTTTCTTTCTATACTAATTCTTTTTAAGTATGTTTTCAACACCAAAAATCTGATTTTGAAAATGAAAGCTCATGATTTTTCTACTCAAGATTTTGTATAAGGATGTCCACTGCAATCTTAAGTTTATTATTAGTGTTGGAAGATCTTGAAAATGAGCCTCAAACGCACTAGAGCTTGGAGACAAATCTACATTAGAAATCCATTTAAAAAATATATATAGGAGAAGATTTTGAAAGCCATAAATTGATTACAAGTAGACATGTAATGACCTTAAACCTCATGTTTTTTTTGGTGTCCAACTTTTTAGGTTTGACATGTGAAATGAGGATTAGAAGACTTCAAGTCACTTTTGCCATTTTAACACCTTCATGTTTAAACATTATAATCTTTCAAACTACAAGTGATAGTGATGTATTTCCTTTTCCCATGTAATTTCTAACATGTTTAGTTTGAATTTGTATTATTAAAATTGAAAAAAACTAGATGAAATTTATGAAAAGGTTGATTGTTTGTTCAGTTTCATGGAAATTCCAAGAAGTTCAAATAGGCCTTGGGAATTTAGGGGTTAAAAGATGAAAACTAAAAGTTTCAAATATTGACTTAACCCCAAAAGGACCATTGTCCCTTTGGGGGACAGGTTGGACTTTGGGCACATACCTATGGCTGAACTACTTTATGTGATTTTTTGAAACTTTTATTGAAGGTGTGGGGTTCAATGATCTACATGGGAGTCTAACATTTTCTTCATTCCAACATTTGAGGAAGAAGTTATGCATGAATTTATGAAAATATGGGGAGGACTACCCGTCCAGGCAGTCCAAAAACTTCTTTAAAATTTCTTTTAAAAAAATTTGAAATTAATTCTTTAGATTATATCATTCATGAGAAGTTTTGAATCATTCTGTTTTAATCAATGACAAGAAAGTTATGAGGAGTGTTTGTTTGTGGGCAATTATGTGATCTCTGCTCTAAAATAAACTTTGAAGACCTTTGTTTTGCTCAATTTTCAATATTTTGGAAAAAAAAATAAAGAAAAGGAAGTAGGTTGTTATCACAACATTATCACCATTGGGATTGGCCTTTTTCATTTCCATAATTAAATTCTTAACAATTTAGTGTTTTGACTCAATCTCTACTTATTTTTACTTACTATTTTTTCCCATGTTTTGTAAAGTTCCAATTGATTTGAAAATGCTCCCACACATACCTAACTTGATCTCCTACGTGGAATAAATAAATTGCAAATTTGGGTAGAGCAATTTTTTTGTTATAAGAGTGGTCAAAGGCTTCTAAAATTTTTGGGTAGCATGGAAATTTTTTTTTTTTTCACTTTAGATGTAAATATCTCACTCCTCTCCATTTGGAATGAGTTGGTTTTTTTTCCACAAGTACCTCTTCTAGTCTAGGGCAAAATCCTATGGTTGGATTTTCCAAAAACAAAACATAAAATCCCTTTTCTCTAAACCTCTTAGAAGTGGCAATATTTAGTGATTTTGGCAAGAAAAAGAGCTTGGTCCTTTAGGGGTTAATTATATATGGATGAAAGGTGTATACATTAGTGCTTCTATTCATTTTTTCCTCACTTGCATAAGCATGTATTAGGGGGTTTCAAACATAAAATTTAGCCTATGAGTTTCTCACCTCACAGGAATTCAGGTCACTAGTGACTAATTTTTGTTCACTGATCACATGCCCAAAGTCTCAGACACCCATGAGTTTGCGTTGTGGGTTCCGCTTTTGCAACAACTACGCCGCAAGAGCACCAACACAAGCGCAAGCAACGCAAGTACGAGGAGCACAGCAAGGGTGGAAGCAAGATGGGTGGGTGACGATCTCTGTCTGCATTTACGCTTGTCTCCAAAGCACTGCTCACCAGAGGCACGAAGATGAATTTTTGGAGTTCACTCCTAACGTGAATCATGTTAGGAGTGAACTTCAGAGGTGAGTCACCTCTTTGTTCACTAGTGAATAGGGGGTTTTAAACATCAACTTTTTTTGGTGACTCTTGTTGTTGTTCACCTTGATGGATCCACTAGTGAATAGGGATGTGACTCACCTCTAGAGTTCACTCATAATGTGATTCACCTTAGGAGTGAACTCTAGAAATTCACCTTTGTGCCTCTGGTGAGCAGTGCTTTGGAGACAAGTGTAAATGCAAACGAAGATTGTCACCCACCCATCTTGCTCCCACTCTTGCCCTGCTCCTTGTACTTGCACTGCTTGTGCTTGTGCTGGTCCTGCTCTTGCAACGTAGTTGTTGCTAAAGTTGAACCCTAAACGAAATCTCACACAAACTCATGCAAACTCATGGGTGTCTGAGACTTCAAACAAGTGAGCAAGCCAAAATAATTCACTAGTGACCTGAATTCCTGTGAGGTGAGAAACTTGTAGGCCAAATTTTATGTTTGAAACCCCCTAATAGGGGGCTTCAAACATCAACTTTTTAAAGTGACTCAAGTAACGATTCACCTTTGTGAATTCACTCGTGAACTGTGAGGTGGCTCACCCCTGGATTTCACTCCTAACGTGATGCACATGAGGAGTGAACTTCAGAAACTCACCCTCGTGGCTTCTCGCGGCTCATTCACCTGCGTTCTCAAACCCCTAAACTTCTCTCACAGAAACTTCCACAAATTCAGTGATGTCTCAAACTTTGCCAGTGCGAGGGAACCAAAACAATTTACTGATACCGGAAATCCTGTGAGTGAGAAGTTCGAGGGCCAGATTTCATGTTTGAAGCCCCCTAATGCTTCTGTTCATTTTTTCCTCACTCGCATAAGCATATATTCGAGGCTCAGCAGTGTCGTTAGGGTTAGGGCTTAGGCGGGGGGGGGGGGGGGCAGGAAGCCAGGAACCATGATCAATCGAGGTGGTGCTCAACGACAGGTTTAGGGTTTAGGGTGTCGCTCCGTCTTCGTCCCGGTTTCCCTCACTTTCGCGTAATTTTTCTCTTCTCTCTCGTTCAATCAAGCATCTCCTTCTCTCGTTACTCTGTCTCATTGCTGTAGATGAGAGATGGCGAGGGGAGCAGAGAAAGCGGAGCAAACATGACGACGACGACGACGCTGTGCTTACGGCAGTATCAGAGTTGACATTCACGACAGCTACGAGGGCAAGACCACCGCTTGTAGTAGAAGTGATGTTCTTGCATGGTTTCTTGTTTTCTTGCAGACAGGTGCCTGCCGGATTCCGGAATCATCATCGTCACCGCACTGCCATTTGCTAACTAACTATCTCGGTTTCTTCTCCGATTACTACTCAACCAACCGGCTCTTACTCCGATCCCCGATACTCAAGTAAGGTATGTACACCCAAAAGCGACACTTACTTCAGATAGTAATTGGGAGGGTGTTTCTGAGAATCTAATGGCATGGGCTTGTTAGGAAATGAGTACAGGTCCATTCAAGCAAAATTGTTTTTGGAATTTTCTGAGATGGTATGGATACGTTATGAATTGTTGAAGGTAACTCCCTAGATTGACCACTAGACTCTTGAAAAAGCAACAACAAAAGACCATGTCAATTTTTTTCCTACAGAACTCCCCGGATTGTGATGGCACCATCGGCGGATGATGAAGAGAAAGGGACCACGGAGGTGGAGGTGGCGCAGCAGGTGGTGACGCCGTGGGAAGTAGGGACCAAGGAGGGCGGCAAGATCAACTACGACAAGCTCATCGTGGATTTCGGATGCAACAAGATGGATTCCCACATGGTTTCTCGCGTGGAGCGTCTCACTGGTTGCCCTGCGCATCCGTTCCTCCGACGGAACGTGTTCTTCGCTCACCGAGACTTCGACAAAATCCTCGATTCCTACGAGAAAGGGGAGAAGTTCTACTTGTACACGGGACGGGGACCATCTTCGGAGTCTCTGCATCTGGGACACCTTGTTCCCTTCATGTTTACCAAGTAGGTATCTGTATTGTTTGTCTTGCAATGTCTGGTAGGTATTGCAGTTTGATTCCTAAAGTTTTAGGTTTTAGGTTTTAGGGTTTATATTGTCTGGCAATTTTTGCTATCGCAGTTTGCTTCCTAGGATTATAGGGTTTGGGGTTCAGGATTTGCTTTCTAGGATTTTAGAGTTTTGGGTTCAGGATTTGTATCGCAGTTTGGTCGCAGTTTGCTTCCTAGGATTTTAGGGATTCGGGTTACAGGATTTGTATCGCAGTTTGATTTCTGAGGGTTTCGGGTTTAGGGTCCTAGGATTTTAGGGTTTAGGGTTCAGGATTTGTATTGTGTGGCGGTTGATTTATAGGTTTTTAGTGTTTAGGGTTTTGTGAATGGTGTTAAGAGCCTACTTGTTTGTTCATGTGATCAGGTACTTGCAGGATGCGTTCAAGGTTCCTCTGGTGATCCAACTGACGGATGACGAGAAGTTCATGTGGAAAGACTTGAAGTTGGATGAAGCTCGGCGTCTGGCTCGTGAGAACGCCAAAGATATCATAGCCTGTGGGTTTGACATCAGTCGTACATTCATTTTCTCCGATTTCGAATATGTTGGGGGGTAGCTTTTCCAACCCTTGCACTGCCGTAGTAACCTACCTACCGTTTAGGGCTGGGAAATTGGTCGAAATTGACAGGAGTGTTATCTTAGATGGCATTTTTGAAGACGTGGTGTATGTACATAACTTCAACAAAAATTCTTCGTTCATTTTCACGTTTGAATTGGTAGAGAAAATTAAACGTGGTGTGATGTGGCAGGGAGTTTTATCGAAATATGGTTCGCATCGCTAAGTGCGTCACTCTGAACCAAGTAATGCTCTTTTCATGCTTAAGCTTATATATTTTGAGAATTATGGTGGGTGGTTTGTGTATAGGAACCCTGAAATTAGGGTTTAGGGTTTAGGAGTGAACGATAAAGGGCTTCTAACCAGAAGACTTTACTGCAGGTTAGAGGTATCTTTGGATTTGTTGGCGAGGATCCTATTGGGAAAGTTATGTTTCCGCCTGTCCAAGTAAGTATTATCATATTGTTTTCCTTGATCCTAGTTAGCCTGTTCCTGCAATTTCATCCCCTCTGTTTCTCTATGATTTCCAGCAGATGAAAATTTTCAAACTGGGCTCATCTCAATGCATTCTCCTCTATTGCATGCATCGGCACTGGAAATATGCTTGAATTCACCAGAGAATGAAGTATTGAAATTTTGGAAGTTCTGCAGGCTGCCCCATCATTCCCAACCTCTTTTCCACATTTGTTTGGAGATGCAAGGCAATCTAAGGATATGAGATGCCTGATACCATGCGCCATTGATCAGGTGCTTCTTAACTTACCAGTCGAATCTCTTAATTTTGATATTGATGTGGACTGAAAATGTTTTCTGAACTCCCTTCTTCGTTTTCTTCCAGTTCATCCAATTTTAAATTTTCGTTGTCGTCATTTTACTCTTTTCCGTCTGCTTACCCCCGTCCACAATATTTTGCAGGACCCTTATTTCAGAATGACAAGAGATGTTGCTCCTCGACTTGGCTTCAACAAACCAGCTCTCATTGAATCGTTGTTTTTCCCTGCTTTGCAGGTGAATAATAATATCTCTAGGTTTTTCACTTGTGACCTTTCTTGGATTGCTTCATTGACATGAATTCCAATTCAGAATTGTAGATCTCACTGTTTTATGTGGCTGTTGTAGGGTGAAAGTGGAAAGATGAGTGCCAGTGATGCCAGTTCAGCAATTTATGTTACAGACAACCAAAAACAAATCAAGGATAAGGTATGTCGAAGTAATAGTTGCTGCGTATATTTTGCACATTTGCAAGTTTTTTCCAAATCGCAAACCCGTTCTTTAGTGATCCTATTTGTGTTCAGTGAGTTTTACCTGAACGGAGTTTTCAACTTGCAGATCAGTAGGTCGTTCTCTGGAGGACGAGATACTGCCGAGGAACAAAGAAAGTATGGTGCTAATATAGAGGTTCGGACTTCTCCTATTTTGTTGGCGTCAAACAATGAATTTATTTCTTTTTCTTTTTCTTTTTCTTTTTCTTTTTCTTTCTCTTTTTCTTTCTCTTTTTTTAGTTTGCTGACCTGTAACATTTGACTCACTTCTTTTGCAATGCTTGCAGGTCGATGTTTCAGTTAAGTATTTAGGGTTCTTTCTGGATGATGACAAAGAGCTGGCGCGCATCAAAGAAGTAAGATAACAGTTGATTGCCAAGTCCTTCACAATCAATTCTCGTCTATCAAACCTTGTAACGGTTCTAGATTTGAGCTAGCAAAGTCTTCTGCAGATACTTCATGTTCTCGTCATAAGGATTCATTGTTTTTTCTTTTGCTTTGCAGGAATATAGAACAGGGAAACTGCTTACTGGCGAAGTTAAGAAGATTTTGATCGATGTACTGGTCACTCTTGTAGAACGTCACCGTAGAGCTCGTGCTGCAGTTACTGAGGAGGTATGTTTCATTACCTTACCCTTTTCCACTTTTCCTTTTTTGTTTTTTCCATTGGTTGAGCAACGTGCACCCAAGAATGCATGGAGATAAGAAACTAATGGATTGAATGAATCATCCATGTGTATAATCTCATCCACATCTTATAATGTTAATTACTGCCATCCAAATTTTGGCGTATTTAGTAATGTTGGCGATCTCCTTATGTTTCAATGTTTTTAAAAATAATGAGATAAATAAACAAGCTACTTATATGTGTAAATTGCATGATAACTTCCCTCACTAAAGTATTGCTTTGATTTTATTTCATATTTCAAGCAAAATAATAATCTCAACTTTATTAGGTTGGACTATGGGGGTGTCTGTCCAGCAGTTGGGGGGGTCCGTGTAGTCACTCTCTTATTTTATTGCAACGCAAAGCCTGCAAATTCATGGTCATGAAATTCTAATGCATCCTCTGCTATTGCAGATGGTGGATGTATTTATGGCTGCAAGGCCGCTGCCGCATATGTTTGGGTAGCAGAATAAGCCCAGTAGGAGTATGGAAATTACAATGACATTGGAAATGAAGAGTTCAAGTGTTATTGATGTGGCTGAAGCTTTTGTTTGGTCACAGTTTTTTTTTAACCCGTAAACGTCGAGGAGGACGAAAAACGTCCTCCGACTTTAAAAAAAGATTTTGTGATTCAGAAAAAGTTGTTTTTCATCTGGTTTTTTTTTCAGAAGTGACCATAAACACATGGTTTGTCTTGGAAGACAAAAAATTATCTCTTGAGATGCATTCATTTTTTTTTATAACCCAAATTGTGATAAGATTTAAAAACATGGTGTTAGCTCCCAAGTTGCCCTTCTTGCAATTTTCATGAGGGCACATTGTAGAGTGCTACAGGCAGGGCAAGCCATGGTGATCCATTCATCCTTTAAGTGTTAAAGTGCCCTCTGGCACCCACTATTTGAATTATAAGACCTAGATCAAAATACGAGTTTTTTCTTCTTCCAAGGGGCTTGCATTGCCTGTGGATTAGTTTCCTTAATTTTAGCATGTTTTAGTTGTAGTGGTAACATAGATTGTAGCTGTGAGTTTGAATATGTGAAGCCAGGGCTCTTGAAATTGCAGTATTTTGTAATTATAAGTGTGTCAAGATTGCTTGTGTCAGCGTTGGATCTGATGCATGAACACAGTTAGGTAGCAACACCCATAACCATCAACTTAAGGGTTTGAACATGATGATTATTAATAAACATCTAGCAAATCATAGGATCCTATTAGCAAGAGAATGATGAGTTTGCACTTTTGAATGTATTATTTGAATACTGTGAGAATAAGTTGTGAATTTATAAAGAGCTTATTGAAGTTTGCAATATTTACATAGATATCCCTACTTTTTCAGAAATTACACAAATACCCTTGGACCAAAATTTGAGATGTTTTTTGATTGTGCATGCCACTTCTCTTCTTCCTTTGTGCACATCTTGTTTCTTTTTTGTTTCATTACATTTCCTTCTTCAACATTGGTCATGAAGGAAGTAAGAGCACAACAATACTGAAAGGCCTTAAAATTTTGGTCCAAGGGTATTTGTGTAATTTCTGAAAAATCAAAGGTATCTATGTAAATATTGCAAACTTTAGGGGTATCCATGAAATTTTTCCTTTGAAATAAGGCTAGCACATCTTAAGGTATGTTCACACTTTGTGTTAAGAGGGGTAGTATCGAAGTAAAATTATATGTATTTGAACACACGTTTAGATTGCATTCATATCAGTGTTTTGTTGCTTGGCTATAAATAGCCAAAATTCACCTTAAAATTTGGAGAAATTACAAAATGAGTAACAAAAACAAAAGATATTATAGTTTGGGTAATAGTTTGAGAGTAATTACAATTTGGGTAACAAAATCTGATAACCTCAATGGATTTTGCAACTGTTGAAAGCATAAGCCGTTGAAGCCAACATTGACGCCATTGCCAACTTGTCATTGGTCATGATCCTTGTTCTTTGAGTTGCCATTGATCACAACTTAGAGAACAAGGATCATGACCAATGACAAGTTGACAATGGCGTCAATGCCGGCTACAACAGCTTGCACCCTCAATAATTGCAAAATCCATTGAGGTTGTCAAATTTTGTTACCCAAATTGTAATTACTTTCGAACCGTTACCCAAACTATAATTAGAGATGGGAACACAAAGATCCATTCCTCAATCACACCCCTCCCACACCATCAATATTTCACTAAATCTAAAATTTAAAATTACACATGTTGGAAGCACTTGTAATGGCATGAGAATATATTGGTTTTAGACTAATGGTGAACTTGAAATCATTTTAAAAGTATTTTAATCATAATTTGATGCTTTTACTAAATGATTTTTTTATTAACACTTCTCCTAATTTGATTCATGTCAAATTTTAGTGCATTGTGTCCCTCTTTCTATCTACAAGAGGCTCGCTTGAGTTGAGGCAATTTCAAGCTTTAGAAGGTGGTTAAATGCTAAAAAATTGTTGGTGGAAGACTAAAAGTTGATGAATATAGCATATTTGGTAGTGCAAAATTGCACTTGGCATGAGTTAAAGGCATGGAGTTGGAATGCTCTACATCTCAATATTTAATGCATGTTTTCCCCTTTTATAGGCTTTTAAATATGTAATTGGTTTTAGATTTGGCAAAGAATTGATTACATGGAGAGGGCTTGAGTGAGGAATGGATCTTTTTGTCCACATCTCTACATTCAAATCGTTATCCAAACTGTAATTTCTTTTGTTTTTGTTACTCATTTTGTAATTTCCCCTTAAAGTTTTCTTCATTATCACTAAAGAAAATAAACTTGAAAAAGAGTGTCTCCATAGCCAATGTTCACTTCTAATTGATTACACTATGGCCAAGCCATGATTGCCATATATGAATTCCCTTATTAGTTGATTGACATTGCCAATCCAATCTCCAACCAAAATAATATGGGTGACATGTTAGCCACATATTTCATCTTTCACACTCTATTTGTAGTACTTTTTCAAAAGTTGTGGCCAATACACTTCATTTGCGCCTCTTTACTTGTGTAATAAAAAACCATTGGTAGCCAATATTCTATCTACTTTTCTTCTTGCCACTTTTCTTCTTCCTTGTGCGCACAAGTAACAAGAAAGAAGTAGTGTGCACACAAAGGCAAAAGGAAAGTGGCATGCACAACAAAAAAAAAAGCTTGAAAATTTTGAAAATTTTGGTCCAGAGGTATTTGTGAAATTTTTGAAAAAGCAGAGGTATCTATGAAATTATTGCAAACTTCAGGGGTAAGGTATGTACACCCATAAGTGTCAAACTAAGGATTTTGAACTTGATGAGTATCAATAAGCAGCTAGCAAATTATAGGGTCCTATTAGAAACAAAAAAATAATAAGTTTGCACTTTTGAATGTATTATTTGGATACTGTGAGAATAAGTTGTGAATTTTTAAAGAGCAAACTGCCATTGCACCCATAACCACTTTCAAGATTTCATGTTCACATGTTGTACATCCTTGTCATTACATCTATTCACTTTCACAGATTTTCCAAGATTTCAAAGATGACGGTTATGGGAAAACTGACGCTTATGGGTGTACATACCTTATCCATGAAATATTCCTAAAAAAACCCTGATTCATATTGCTAAAATCCCTCCTAACACCGAGTGTGAACATACCCTGACTGGCCTGGTCGGTAAGGTCAACGAACCAATCAGTCTTCTAGAAGCGCGGTAATAGGCCACCTCCGCGCCTGTCTGTCTCGCACCCTAGACCTTCCCCGCAAGCAAACTTGCTAACCCTAGTCATGCATTTGCGATATCTGCCGCGAGAATCTGGTATTGTTTTACGGCGAACTTTTTTCTGTGTTGGCATCGGAATATCGTTTTTGTCTGCTCGAAGGAAGCGATCGTCTTCGTCGTCGTCGTGCGGTTTGAAGGAATTTTGCAAGCATGCCGAAGAACAAAGGAAAGGGAGGAAAGAACAGGAAGAGGGGGAAGAACGAGGCGGAGGATGAGAAGCGGGAGCTCGTCTTCAAAGAGGACGGCCAGGAGTACGCGCAGGTGCTGCGGATGCTCGGGAACGGCCGGTGCGAGGCGCTCTGCATCGACGGGACGAAGCGGTTGTGCCACATCAGGGGCAAGATGCACAAGAAGGTGTGGATCGCCTCGGGGGACATCATCTTAGTTGGACTTCGAGACTACCAGGACGACAAGGCGGATGTGATTCTTAAGTACCAGCCGGACGAGGCCCGACTGTTGAAAGCGTACGGCGAGTTGCCGGAGAACGTGCGCCTCAACGAAGGTATTGCTGGCGGCATGGACGACGAGGAAGAAGGCGGCGGCGACGATTACGTCGAGTTCGAGGACGAGGACATCGACAGGATATGAGGGAACAATCCAGTGCTCTGTTTCGGATTTTTGTAACGTTGCAACGTCGGGGTCAGGGAATGCTAAACCTAATTTTTCTTCTTCTTCGCGGCGGTTTGTGTATGCGAGAATTAGTAGCTTTCTTGCAACCCGTCGACGATTGTCTCTTCTCTCTGTTCCTTTTGTGGATGCCTGGATTATCTTGCAGGATGTGCTCACTCTCTGAGAAGTAGTTGTCAGTTCAGTTGATAAGCGGAAAGCATGGATGACTTGAAGTAGAGTCAGCTTCTTTGTGCTTTCATAAATTTTTGTCTAGCCTCTCACCTAATTGAAGAGTGTTTATGTTGCACTCCATCTTCAAGCCGCAACGTCGGGGTTAGGGAAGAAGTGACGCAGTGCTAAACCTTAAACCTAATTTTGGTCTGTGTGTAATAGCTTTGTTGCAACCCGTCGACGATTGTCTCTTCTCTGTTCCTTTTGTGGATGCCTGGATATTATTGTGCAGAATGTGCTCACTCTCTGAGAAGTAGTTGTCAGTTCAGTTCATAAGCGGAAAGCATGGATGGCTTGAAGTAGAGTCAGCTTCTTCATTCTTTCATAAATTTTTGTCTAGCCTCTTACCTAATTGAAGAGTGTTTATGTTGCACTCCATTTTCAAGCCCGTTTCAAATGATGTCTGCTTTGATAGCTTGATTGTTCTTGTTTTCTCACTTTGAGAGCATCTTCATTTCTAGTAACTTGCTGTGTCGCCGATTTACTTTCTTTGTATAATTTTATAGACTTGTCAAATACAGAGCCGGACTTCATCTGATGGTTGAGATGTCTTTGACATGAATTGCCATGATGTTTGTTGTGCCAATTATGTTGCAGGGGTTCATGATCAATTATTATAGTTGTCTGTTTA
Organism: Ulota crispa; assembly: GCA_963920765.1. Classification (NCBI taxonomy): domain Eukaryota; kingdom Viridiplantae; phylum Streptophyta; class Bryopsida; order Orthotrichales; family Orthotrichaceae; genus Ulota; species Ulota crispa. Next base: position 9,550,520 of record OY987245.1, read on the forward strand.
GATAGTGGAGACTTTGTGATTGGAAGAGTAGATGGCTTAAGACATTTAGTGTCATGCTCTTTCATACATTTTTATTTAGTCTCACCTTGTTGAAGATTTTCTTAGGGGCGGTTCACAGTGTGTCTTACGTCGCAACTCTGCAAGTCCCAGCTCATTGCCAGTTCGGAACTTTGTTGGGCTGTAAAAGACAAAAAGGAACAAGAAAAGAGTGTTTGAATGTTTTGTGCAAGTAATTTGCTGAAATTTGGTTTCAAACCTGGGTTTTCTTATTTTGATTTTGATACAATTCTACTTTCGTTGTCCCGGCTTTGTTGGCGCGCAAACTTCCATGATGTGCTGCCACGTAGGCCCACATTTCTATAGGAATCAGTACTTGGGACATGTTGTGTATATAAAAGTTTGAACTTTCAGCTCTCCATCTGCACCTCTCAGATTTAGAGATTTGAAGGGGATGTAAGTCATGCGGCATAGTGTTTACTATCCCTTATATTAGTTCCTCAAACACCTGCTGTTGCCTTTTAACTGCAAGTATAGAATTGTGCTAACATGTGCCTTGCTGTATTCGAGATTCTGCATGTTTGTCTGAACAAGCTTTGCTTGGTTCTGGATTCTTGGTTAAGTATCTTTTGGAACTTATAGTGTTCAAGAATCATTTTACTTCATCTATTTTGGAAACGCTTGTGCCTTATGATGAAGCTTTTGTATGTCCCATACCATAATCTAACAAAATAAGGTTCTAAAGTTACAAAAGCGTATCACTTAACCCTTTAACGACCACACCCATTTTCACAGAATCCACTGAAAACAGGGGCTGTAAGCTTAGATTTGGAATTGACTCAAATATGGACCCATTTTCAATAATCCAACCGTACAAATGGGAAGTACACCTTGTTTATTGTAAAGCACCAAAATTTCAGCTAGATTTATTGTTGGAGATGAAATATTATAATGAATGAGTGAGCCATAAGTGAAAAATCTCTTGTGTTTCATTCTTGTTTAGTTTTGAATGTTAACCTTTCATGCAAGCTTTGATTGAGAAGAGTCTTACATTTCTAAAAAGTAGGGTTTCCCATCTTTCCAACAAGACTAGTTTCACACAAAATAGACAAAAATAGCAATCACAAGGTGTAGCTAAGTGGACAAAACGGGTCAAAAAACCCACTTTCTTTGCTACCCTAAAATGGTTCTACAAGAAATTTGATAATTATTTTGGAAAATCCAATTGGTGAAAACAATCAAGAATTGGCCTTAAATGTAAGATGACAAATTTTAAAGCCAAAATGACAACAACATTTTAGTAGATTTTCAAATACTACAATTATACTACTACCGTATATGAAAACAATATAAGCATACTTCGTAAGCAATTTGAATTTTTTTAGAATTGTGCAATTGAAATTTGACATTCTTCTTGCATACTTGATGTATTGTGTTGTTGCTTTGATCCATCTTTAACAAAAATTGGATACATATTTTGAAGGCATGCCGTATAAACACCATTATTTGTCAACTCACATACCCAATTGCATTGTTATTTTTTTAAATGGATGCAAAATTCTTGTGATCGCATGCGTACTTCAAGACCAAATTCCAAATTATTGAGCAATTTCAACCTATAGGCCAAAAACCACTCCCATCGACCAAAATGTGGTCGCATGGTCCTTAAAGGGTTCAAACATGCGTGATTTGGTACAAATTATCATGATAAAGCAAAGTTTGTGGTGGAACAAAGATCTTGTAGAATTAGGAACAATGTGCAGGAAAAACTGGCAACTAGTTCGTAGTTAGCCGGTGGAATTGGGAAAAAAACTGGTTTCTTTTTGAAATTGCCAGCAAAAAAATCGGTTAGATTTTACAAAAATCTAAGTATAGTATATTACTATGTAAATTTAGAAAAAATATCTAACACAATCTAGCAAACAATCGGTTAAACTCGGAATTTAGGTGGCAAAGTCCAAAAATTTTCCCAAACACTGATTAGAAGATACGCTAGTAGGTTTTGGCAAGCTATCTAGGTGAAGAAAACTAAACAATATAACCAAGCCATGTTGTCAAGGTATTTTACCACTTAATGATTAAGAGATTTTCCTTGATTAAATTTGCACAATGTTTAATTTTTTTATCCTAACAATGTATTTTCTTAGTATGTATCTTCTTAATTGACAAATCCATCTTTAAACAATCATATGCTACTACACGAGAGATATTTTGCTGAGCCAACAAGCATTGTAAGTATTGTTTTGTTTTTGTATAATTAGCAAGGTGTAGAAATAAATGGTGATTTACTTTTGGCTTTTGCAAACTATGAGTCTGCAACCGATGAGTTGCATAGGTAGGGCTTGTAAGTGATACCAAAATCCAATGGCTATTTGTCCATAACATGTGGCTTTTGCATTTGTGCTTTTGCATGCCATATGTAATTCCAGCTGCTGCAAAGTATAATTTGAAAAGTAGCTAATACTAATATGTTGGTGATTGCTTCATATTATTCTTTCCTTCAATCAATTCAAAATTTAAACAATACTCAATGCAAACATGTATTATTGTTTGCTCAAATACAAAGTTTTTTTTCGCTTGTTTGCTTCACATGTCGTATGTACTTTTAATGAAACTATTGTTTAGTATTGACTTGCCTTCCAAATCCATCCCAAAATATTTGGCACAATGACATTTTCTTACAAGGTTAAGCATGCCTTTATATTGAACTCATACTGCAGTATTGATAAATTGTAAACAAAAAAAGTAAATAAGTAGGGCAAGTGATTTTCTGCTTTCATCAACTACATCTGGTTAGTTGTAAAGAATTTACATTATTGATATACAGATTACAGAATTGATTGATAGAGCAATAGTGTAATTTTGGAGTATATACAACCTTCACTAATCATACATTTTGCAATGGCACACTTCGGATTTGAACAATTTGAAATTGCTCACTCTACATATCTTTTGGTAGTCACCAAATTGTGTTCAACTTTGTGTCGCCAACTCATCAAGTTTTGAACGCGTTTTAAGAAAACATTTTGAAGTCAATTTTTTTTGAAGCAATGCCCTAAGCGAAAATCAATGTACGTATAAACATTTACAGCAATTTAACCCTTGAACCAGTGCAGACATATTTTGTCCATGGATGACAAAAAGATAGTCTGTTGGATGTAGGAGAGTTAATTTTCCTCCGTTCTTTTTAAAAAAATGATTATGAAGACATGGTCCATTTTGGAAGGCAATAAAATAACCTCTCCAAATGTCCTCGTATTTTCAGGTGTCCCAGATTCTGAGAAGATTCACAAAAATGATGTCTAGCCCCATGTTGCCTACTTACATTTTGTATTAAATTCTGTGGGCATTTAGCCACATTACTACAACGCAATGTAGCGTGCAAATGTAGCGTGCAGCCATAGTGACTAACTACCGTATCTTACTAGCAGCTTCGGCAAAAATTAATTCCTTGAAATATTTGCCTAAATTTTTACATAGACAATGATTGCCTAAAATTTGGAAAATGATTTTTAAATAGTGCTGAAAAAAAAAAATTATACAAAAAAGTGCTAAAATAAGAATCAAAACACTACCAAATAAGATTTGTAATTACATTGACTTACACATAAATCACAATACAAAATTTGAACTCAAAGCTGCAAAATCAAGCAACACACGTACTTCCAACTCATTTTTGGCAACTTCTCTAAATGTTCATTGTAGAATTGTTTGTTGAATAATTTTCATTTTATTGAAACACAACCTCACATAAAAAAAGAAATTTCATACAAAAATATAAGCATAAGTTAGTTCATAAATACTATAAGCATTAAGGCAACATGAGAAATTAGCAACTACCATTTTTTTCATGATTGCCATCTTATCAATGAATACTAAAATGAAGATCATCTCAAATTGTTAATCACATCAATTTGATACAATAACTAACTACCTCATTTATAATATTTGACTTGAATGAATGTCTAAAGATATTTATGTTATTCTTGAAAGTGACTAATTTTTTTAAAACTTTTTTTTGAATTGCCTAATCAAGTTTTTGCACTTTAATTAATTATTAGGCAGGCAAGTGCTGAACCTGCTAGTAAGGTACAGTAATTGTGTAAGTATTAACCCTTGAACGTCACATAGGCTCTGGAGATACAGTACTAAATATAGTTGCAACCAATATTTAGAAATTTGACTCATCTAGAAATTAAGTGTTACAAGCATACATATTGAAGGATTGTATGATGGGGGATGCATAATTTTTTTGGAAAAGTTCCCAAAACAGCTCAAATACGTCTGTATATATGCCCGGAAAGGGCTTTGATGCTGTTCAGGGGTTAAGAAATATTCTCACGTTTTTTTTTTTTGCATGAAGAAGCACATATTCAATACTTCAATTTGCTATCAAATTCATTGCGCACTTCTAAAGTAGTTTTCTTTCTACCAAGTTGACAACTACAACAAATACTAAATTTCTTCTCTAAGTGACATCTATAAATGATGGATTGATTTACTCAATAATTGACTTCTGAGTAATTAGGATATTGAATAACAAGATGGCACAGTCAAGTAATAATTCCACATCCATCAGCCAAAATTGCTACTAATGTTTACTTGTAAAATAGAAGATGCTCGGTTTGCCAACTGATAAAGTGTAAATGTTTATATTTTAAAAACCAAAAATATTGAAACTCAAATTCCTTGTTAGTAAAGAGAGCGCTATAGAATGAAGATTACTTGGTTAAATTCGGTTTTTGTCCGGCTACAAAAATAGAAGCTTGATTTTTCATTGTAGTTTCAAGGCTAACTTCTTATGTTCTCCCTCAAATTTTCATGCCAGAGAGCCCATGCTTGCTCTATTCTAAACCTTCCAATGCGTATAAGTTGGAACTTTTTTGTTTCCTCGTGAAGAAGCATAATTTGGCTTTAAATCTTCCTACTACGATGATGCTTGGATAAGGTCAATACCTCATGTGTGGAAAAAAAAATTGACCATATCCAACGACCGTAAGCAAACACTCCATTTAACAGAGTCTAGAACACAAAAAAGAAAGCGGACCTTGACACTACCTAAGCGTTTCTCTTACAACAAAGGTTGACCTTATCCAAACATCACTGTATTATAAACCACGTAAGAGAAAGACTTCAAAGGTACTGATATTGTACCACATGCCAAAAAGACTATCTCCGGACCCGATCACTTACTTCGACTACAAATCCATCAAGACATGAACATGAAAAGCAAAAAAAAGTACCATTCCTCTACAGATGAAGCAGCTGTGCAGAAACGGTCACGTGTCAAACTCACCTAGACCCCCGGCGAATGTCAGCTACGAAGCATAAAAACCAAATCACAAACTACCTACCAGAACTTTCTTATGAAAACGGATAAGAAACGATATCAAACAAACACACGGCGCAAGCGAAGATGACAACGCTGTGGTGGACATGAACAAGCACCAGTGCTTCTTCATTTCACCTCACCTCTCCTTACAAACATCAGAATCAAATCCCTGTTTACACGAACTACATACCGCCAACACAGCAAGCAAAGCCATCCTTCCACCAAGCTCCTCTCCCATAAAATCCAGATGCAAACACCCTGGGCATGTTCATAAGAACTTCCATATGTGCAATTTTCAAGGCATGCGAACTGCCAGACCAATAAATCTCTGGGTACACGAACTCAAAGCAAGCAATCAAAGCCATATTTCCACCAAGCTCTTCACCCATGAAATCCAGATGCAAAAAACCCTGGGCATGGAACTTACTTATGTGCAAATTTTCAAGACATATGTGGTATGCCAGAGCAACGAAGAAAGGAAGGGCTATTTACTGCGGAGGCTTGTAATACTTGGCAGGCACAAAAGGCATCTTGGACACGGTGGCATCGTACGTCTTAGCCCGAACGGAGACCTTCACTTTGGTATTATTCTTGTGGTGCCCAGTAGCAACATACCCCATGGACACATTCTTCTTCAAGCACGGGCTGAACCCACCGCTCGTGATCTCGCCGATCTTCTTCCCGTCCGAGTCCAGGATCTCGCTGTGCGCACGAGCCGGGGCACCCGTGGAGATGAACCCCACGCGACGCCGCGACACGCCATCCTTGATCTGACGCAGAATCGTGTCCGCGCCCAGAAAATTGGCCTCCGCACGACGTCTCTTCCCAACAGTCCACGTCAGCCCCGCCTCAATAGGAGAAATGTCCTGCTCGAGATCATTACCGTACAAACACAACCCCGCTTCCAAGCGCAGACTGTCACGCGCTCCCAATCCTGTCAACCGAATCCCTCCCTTGCCTCCGTCCATTATCGCTAACGTCAAATCCATGGCGGCTTCATCCGGTACCGAGATCTCAAACCCATCTTCACCGGTATACCTGCAGCAAAACCACACAAAGCATAAGTTTTGTGCTTTGGAGACCATCGTTTCCAGTGTTTTTATTTGGGGCTACAACACGCCAGATTTTTTTTGGTTTATTTTGAGCGTGAAATTAGCGCCAGAGTCAGTGAAAATACTGAGTGTGATTGGGCGAAATTCACCAATGAAGGGACTGTTTTTGCCCCCCTTTTTCCCACATGTCAGGCCAGAATCATTTGCTTTAGATGTCCTTTTACATAAAAAAAGCTGGGGATCACCTATGGACTTCACCAAAAAAGAAATGAAAGAAGCCAGTTTTGCACCCAAAAAAACAAAAAGGCAATCGCCAAAGTAGCACCAAACACAAAATTCCAATTTAAACACTGATCGTTGCACATGCAGGAGCAACAACAGGGGCAACAGCGACCATATCCACATGTGTGTATATGTGTGTGTGCGTACCCCGTGCGAGTGAGGAAGCACTCGGAGCCATTGATGTCCATGATTTTGAAATCGCTGAAGTACATCTTACTGAGATCCTCTTTGGTCAGAGCCTGCAACACTTCGGCCGCTTGCGGGCCCTGCAACGCCAGCAGCGAGCGCTCGTCGTGAATGTGCCATCCCACGGCTTTGCCGGCGTCTTGGAACGGCTTCAAGTGCTTGCCCAGGTGGGCTAAGTCCTTGTCCCGGCAACCCGCATTGACGACCAAATAGATGTGATCGTCTGTGACCTGAGCAAATCAATAAAACCAGCAACTTTAGGTTCCAGCTTAGAAAAGTGCAGATACTCGGGTGTGTATATGCAGGAATTTTATTGTACATTAGTGCCTCGCTGCTAAGATGAACCTTTATAAGAAAAAACGCTTGGCTAAGATGAAGTAGATGATTGTCCCTGGCGATTGGGGAGCTACAAAAGATCTTTTAGTTACAATGAATATTTTCCTTACATGAAATGAATATGCTGTCCGGATACCTTCATTGTATCCAAGCACTACTTAGTAGTGTCTCGCCTCTTTCAGAAGAACCTTTATAAGAAAAAATGCTTAGCTAAGATGAAGGAGATGGATGTCCCGGATAGTTGGGAAACTACAAAAAATGTGTTTGGTTACAATGAATGCTTTCCTTACATGAAATGAATATGCTGTCCGGATCGAGGCACTACTGTAGTGTGTGGATTGATTGAGTACCTTGGTGATGACGGTGTCGTCGATGACGCCGCCCTTCTCGTTGGTGAAAACCGACAGAGTGCCGGTGCCGGGCTTGAGGCCCTTGATGTCGGCGACGACGAGCGACTCCAAGAAGTCGATGGCGTCGGGGCCCTTGAGGCTGAGGCCGCACATGTGCGAGACGTCGAACAAGCTGCCGTGGGAGCGGCAATTGGTGGTGGAGTCCATGATGGAGTCCTTGTACTGGATGGGCATGGACCACCCCGCGAACGGCACCATCTTGCCGCCATTCTCCACGTGGTAGTCGTACAGCATGGTCTTCTTCAGCTCGCCCGCGCCCGCGGCGTCGCTCGCGTACCCGCGCGGCCGCGTCACCACCCCCGCACCCGCATTGCTCCGCAGCAGCGAGGCCCGTCGCGCTGCCTCTCCAAGCTGCGACACCGCCCTCCTCATTGCGCCCCTCCTCTCAAACCCAAATTCCAAACCCCCTCTCGGTCTCCAATCTCTCTCAGGAATTGGGTGACCGAGCTTTTAATTGATTGGGTTGTGGGAGGAATGCGGGGAGTGAGAGAGAGAGATGGGAGATGGACGGGTGGTGAGGGGAGGAGGGGGGGAATGGGCAATGTGGGTGAGATGCTGGGCGATCAGGACCACGCAAGAAAAGGCGACAATAATGGAAATGAGAGGAAAATGAAGAATTGCGAGTGTGTGAGTGTGAGAGGGGGAGTGCGAGAGGGGGAGGGGGAGGTGGAGGCGTGACGGAGGGATTCCTCCGACGCGACGGGATGGCGGGCGTGGTTCTGGATTCTGCGTCTTTCTTTCTTCGGCAGGGCCTCGACGGGCGACGAACGGATAGCTTTGAATGGGCATGGGATGGGCATGGGTGATGGGGGGTCAGGTATGTATGGATGGACATCGAACCTTTGGTAAGAGATAGAAAGTGATCTATTTTCGGATAAACAACTTTCACTTTAATTTTATTATTAAAAAGCCTAATGAGAGGAGTGGGGCTTCTTTGTTTCGTTAAGCCTCAGGGTTATGATTATCCCTAAAGGTCGAAGAGGACGATTATCGTACTTTTGGTGCAAAAAACAGTTTGGGGTTGGAAAAAAAGCTTTTTTTATTTAGTTTTTTTTTCAAAAATCAGTCATTGCAAGGTTCTTCACCACGGAGTGTCAAAATTGGATTGATTGAAAGTTCTCATGTTTTCAAAATTGGATTGATTGAAAGTCCTCATGTTTTCAAAATTGAAATTTGTGAGAACATTTACAACCATGGTTGATAAGTCCCCTCCTGCCCTTGTTACAAATTTTATGTGGGCAGCATGCACTATTGACTTTTCTCACTTTTTGAAGCAATACTATAGGCTGGGCATAGCCTGAGCATTGTAGCTGTATAGTGCAAGGCAGGCCACGACTACAGGCCCCGGCGTTTAAGAGTTAAGGTAGACACACCCATTCCTCACCGCACCCCAATTTTGCACCCTACTTTTGAGGTGTTCACCATCCACTCTTGAACCCAAAATGGAGCGATGAACGTTGCTTGCACAAGCAAATTTTGCCACATGTCATTTGCTAAGCTACTTTGGGGCAATTGGAATTGGGACCGTCAAGTGCCATTATAGGAACACATCCAAACAGTTTCAAGGTTAATCTAGAGTTGCTAATAGGGACCGTATGAACTATAACTTTACCCTTTAATTAAAAATAATCTATAATATATTTTCCACAAAAATTATGTTTCATGATAGCTTATTGAAGGGCTAACCTTGCAGATTTTTTTCTGGAATTTTTTGAAACCTTGAGGTACTCCAAACCCTTAAACAGTTAGGTATGGATTTGTCTACCTTTTGTATGAGCTTTTCCTTGCATTTGAGGCTATTGTTTTTTTTTCTTAAGACTGAACTTAGGTAGCTATAGGAGCACACATTACCAACATTCTATCTATTGGTATCGCTCTCTACACATGGTAGTCATTTTGGAACTTAAGTCTAGGTACCCCATAGATAGCTTATCATTTTGGTCAACAACAATAAGTTATATGTGGTGTACCTTAACTTAATTTCTAGAATGACTATCATGAGTAAAGAGTGACGCTATTAGGTACAATATTGGTAATGGGTGCTCCTACCTTAGTAAGTGGAGCTTGCTAAGCTACACATTCACCATTGGAATTTTATTTGGACTTTTCTATGTTAGATAGAATGCAAAGTAATAATTTCAATGAGTCTTCAAATTGTACTTATGTGATAACATCACAAAGATTGGATATGTGATTTTGTAAAGACTGAATATGTGACATAACAAAGGTACAAATGTGATATTAAAGAGGCCTTTGTAATTTTTGTGTTATGATTAGCAATTGGCGCTTGCTATGCTGCGCATATTGCAATTCACAACTCCTTATGATGTGATATTACAGAGGTCTGGATGTGATGTTACATAGGAACTTGTAATTTTGAAAGTATGATTAGTTGGGGCTCCTAATTGTTCCATTAAAATGAGCAGTTGTGATAAAAATGTGAATTCGAAGCCAAGGAGGCAAAATGCAAGTCTTTTATTTAGTAACAGTGTACAATTTTGAAACAAAGTTTTAAAACTTTATCTGAGGAGTATAATATTTGACAAGAATTTGAAACAAAATGATGATATAAGGTTGAATCATAAAAATAAAACAAGAAGAGTCTTGAAAAAAAAAATTATCCATTCTGACACCCTTAATCAAAATTCTCAACAAGAGAGACGTAGGCTCTATTTTTTAATAATCATGTTCTTCAAAAGCCTAAAACCATCTCCACAAGCACCCTAAGAATTTTTTAATTTTGTTATATACTTTTTAACAAAACCTTCAAAGAGAAGAGTGGTCTCTGCCAAATTTCGACTACCATAAACACGTTTATTGTAGTGTTGTATAGATGTACACATCCACATACATCTCTATACATGTGTAGACATAATTTTTTTTTAAAGGAAACACTTACAAAACATGTTTATTGAATGTGTTAAGTTACCCACTACCATATGGATGTTGGCGTGGAACCTCAAACAACTATCTTCTTCCTGTCATGCCAATTGTCCAAAAACAGTCTTTGGTTTTGTTTTTCACTTTCTTGTATCCTTTAACAGCCTTTCCACAGGCAATGTTGGAGATAATTATATATTGGATATTGTGGGTAGGTTGGAGCTTTACTCAAGCAAGCTACACCCAGTATGCACGTTACAAAAGTTTGTTGAATAATCAATGATGGAAAACAGAAGATGTGCCATTGGTTGAATGTTAACATTCCTAATTGGATTGGAAGGGGAAACAAGTGGTAAAAACTCGAAATTAGAAACATTGTGTGTTTCCCATTGATATTTTTTGAGATCAAATGGGGATGCTCTTAGGGGTGGTTCATACTAAGTCTCACTGTCCCAGCTCCCATTGAAATCCAAGAATTTGACTGGTGTAAAACCAAAAAATAGGACTTGGCGCTTCACACCGCATCTCAAGTCTCACATCTTGATTCATTGCAATTTGTTTACATGGCAACACATTTTAGAAGTTTTGGTGTCAAAAAAGATGAGATTTTACTCAAGGTTTGGGTTGATCATATCCCTACACTCAACTTATAACCCAAGTCCCACCAATATTTTTTTGCATGAAACATTCATGACTTTCTTTGGTACTTTTTATTTTTATTTTTAATAACCCAAACAAGTTAGGATATCATGTTGAGGTGGGACTTGCAAGGATGGAACATGGGACATAGTGTAAACTACCCCTTTTGTGTGTATTTTCATGGTTTTGAAAATCATAGCGCCATCCTGTTTTGTGTGGAACTCTAGGCTAGGCCACACCAAAATAAATTGATGTCTCAAACTGGGGTTTTGTTAAAAACAAGAGGCAACTTTTACCTTTGTGTGAAAAAGTAGATTCTTTGATTTTTACGCCCACTCTTCTCATTTGTTCAGAATTGGCATTTGAAGTGTTCACAATATGACATCTCAAACCTTTTGCCCTTTAATGGTGGATAGGTTATCTTTAGAAAAATAGTACACTGGATATTGCATTTAGGTTGCCCCACACTAATTTATTGATATTTCACACTATACAAATACTTACTGTTGCTACAATGATTTTCATCAAAAATTACTACAATAAATAGTTTTTAAAGGGCTAGTTAATAACAATGAAGTTGCAAAATGACAAAACTAAAACTTCCAAATCATAAACCATGTGAAATCCAAGTATTTAGAGAATTTCATGCGCCTCCAAGTAGCCAAGTGATGAGTCATGAGGTAGTTTACCAGGGTAAGGGAACCTAAATGCAGTATTCAGTGTACACCAAATAGTGTATTTAGGTTGCTTTAACAATTAGGTTGCCTTACCATGGAAAGTTACCTCATGACTTGTGGCTTGACCACTTGGAGGTGCATGAGATTGTTTAGATATTAAGATTTCACATGGTTTACCACATGGATTGAGCTAATTTGTCATCCAGCAACTATGTTGTTGCCAAGGCCTATAAAAGTTACTTATTGCAGTAATTAATGTTGAAAAATATTGTAGCAACAATACATATTTAAATAGTGCAAAATGTCAAGAAAGTAATGTGGAACAACCTAAATGCATTATTTGGTATAGATGAAACCTTGAAAAAGTGATTATCTCCTGATTTTCCAAAAATACAAATTACTTCATCATCAGTTTTAAACCATCAGTTCCAAACCGGCTGTTCTGGCCTATGTGGCCCCGGCATCCATGTGCATCTTGACCGTTCCAAAAATGAAAATGGCCTCATGTGTTTGCATTGCAATGAGGCCAGCGTGGCAATCAGGGACTTGGTCACGGGTTGGGGGAGAAGATCAAAAAGAGAAAGAAAAGGGAAGGAAAGGACTGCAGCAGGAAAACTGAAGATTCCATTGGCGACCGGAGGATGGGCTGCCAGTGGCACAGAATGAGGCAGGCACCTTATCTCCGTGCAGCCTTGGCCTTGGCCATGCAATCCTGAGCCTCAAGCTCATCAAGGCAGGGCTGAAAGAGAAGGGAAAGGAAGGAAGGGAGGTTCATGCTCTGACCCACGTCCCAACTGTACCTGACCCTGATCCGAATTTTGTCAAGAAAAATTTACAAAAGCACTTCTGAGGATAAAAAAACCGAGAAAAAAATTTAACCTTAGAAAAAGCAAAAAAAGTAAAGGACAACGCTATTTTGTGAGCAAAAAATGGTGAGCCTATGAACGTAAAATGGTGAGCCTGAGAGCGGTGAGCCAGTGAGCCAAGATTGTGTGAGTAGGGACCTCAAAATCAATGCAAAAACTAAAAAAATAGCAAGTTTTTCAAGAGATGGAAGTTTTAAATGCACAATTATAGGGTCCTTTGTACACAATTATAGGTGAAGTTGAATATTTTGACAAAAAATCTAGGCTCACGGCTCACGGCTCACGGCTCATGGCTCACGGCTCACGAATCCTTGTTCGCAAATCCTCGCTCACAAAATAGCATTCCCCAATAGAGTGTCCCGCACTCAACAGTGCAAGCATGTAAGGGAAAAAATGAAAAAATGGACAAAATTGCATAGAATTGTTGATATATTCTTGTTCATACATAAACTATACTAATGTTATTAAACTTCATCCAAAATCTAGCAAATTTGGTGTTGGTTTGGGGAGGGAGTTGACAGTTTCATTCATTTTTTCACTGTATTTTTTTAGTGTTATGATAGCCAATGAAAATTTGAGGTAAGATTTAGGCAAATCTTAGCCGAGATCTTAGCCAAAACAAAAAAATCCCTAACCCTCGTTGTCAACTATAGTGGTGTGGATCATATGACAAAATATCCACAAAATTTAATACTACTCTCAAAAATTACATTTAAGTCAGCTTGCAATATTGCCCTCATGGAGATTGCAAGAAGGGTAGCACAAGGTTTAACATTGATTTTGTGATTCTTCTAGCAATTTGGGGTACTTCAAAATATGAGTGCATTCAATGAAGTTAATGTTTTGCCTTCCATGATGGACCATGTTTACATAATCATTTTTTTTTCAATTGATCAAAATGGCTTTCTTACATCTAGCACACTATTCTTTTGTCATCCATTAGCCATAAAACATCCGCATTGATGTTTAAGGGTTAAAAACAATTGGAATATGTTAGACAAAACAATTGGAGGAATATGTTATGGGATAGTTGTTGGTACATATTATGCGAATTCTATTTTGGAATGTGTTTGGGAAAAAAGTTGTTTAGGGTTGATGTTCAAGTTGGACTTCCAATTTTGCTAAATCCGATGGTAAAACAAAGTTTCACTTTATCAACACCAATTTTTTTTTCTGAATCATGTTGTGTGAGCATCTAGAGACTTGGGACTAAGTATGAAGCAAGCAGTTAGCTTCTCAACCAATGAAATTTTGAGAATTTAGTGGGACTTGGGACATGGAGCATGAGGCAAATTATGCTTCATGTCCCTAGCCATGTGACCCATGTAGCCAGCCCATCCATTTCTGACCAGAAGTGGATTTTGGATGGGATGCTCAGTATTTGGTCATGGACATTTTGTAGATGCATCCCCAGGGCCACGTCAGAATGGCCTGCAACCCCAGCAAATTTGCCATTTGCTGAACACTGTTTTTTATTACACAAGTTATATTTACTGAGCCCTGCACTAATATTGCTAATTTGATTCAAGAAATAAGTGGATTTTTCAAGCCTATTAAGATAAAATTGGTCGCACAATTTAGGAGAAATTTGTATAATGTTGTGGATTATAGTAATTAAGTATTATCTCAAATAGTGTGACTTAAGTGACCAAATATTCAAGGAGATTACGTGATCACATGTATCAATGGGAGAGCATGCAAAGGATGTTGTGTTATGGAAGTTGTGTCACCAAGTGGCCACTTAACCCCTAAAGGCCCAAGCAGTTTTCTCCAGTGAAAGTCATTGTTAACTGCCACTTTGGGGGGAATGAGTAGAAAAGTAGGAAATAAAGTATGTTTTGCAAATCCAACCATAGGATCTTGCCTTAGACTAAAATAGGTACTTCTGGGAAAAAATCAAGTCATTCTAAATGGAGAGGAGGGAGATATTTACATCAGAAGTAAAAAAAAGGTTTTTTTTTTTGTGCTATCCAAAAATTTCAGAAGTCTTTGTCCACACTTACATGAAAAAAATTACTATACACAAAGTTGAGGTTTATTTTTTACATGTTGCAGACCAAATTAGGCAAGTGTGGGAGAATTTTTAAATCAATTGGAACTATACAACACATGGGAAAAAAATAGTAAGTAAAAAGAAGTAGAGAATCAATGAGTCAAATCACTAAATTGTTAAGAAATTAATTCTTAAAATGAAAAATGCAAATCCCAACGGTTGTAATGTTGTGATAAACAATCTACTTCCTTAGGTTTAGTTTTTTTCCAAATATTAAAAATTGTGGAAAATAAAAGACTTCAAAGTTTATTTTAGAGTAGAACATCCATAACTGCCCACAAACTAAAGCATCTCATAACTTTCATCTCATTGATTGAAGTTGAATGATTCAAAGCTTCAAACATATGAAAAAACCTAAAGAACCAATTTCAGATTTCTATTTTTAGAAAATACAATTTTTTAAGAAGTTTTTGGGCTACCTAGATTGCCCTCCCTTCCCTAGGCAGCAAAAATTCTTGCATATCTTCGTCGTCAAATGTCAAAATGACAAGAACATTAGATTCCCGTGTAGGTTTTGGAATTCTCCACCTTCAATAAAAGTTTAAAAAAATCACAAAAACTAGATTAGCTATAGGTGCATGCCCAAAATCTCAACTGTCCCCGGGGAGACAGCGTGGGGGACAACTAGGCTTTTAGGGGTTAAGGGATTGCAAATGATTGTGGTCAAAATCCCTAGTTGGAAAACAAGAGTGGGATGCATACCACACCTTCATAGTGATTATACATAATTTATCCAAATTAGGGTGAAGGGATCTTGCTCTATTCAAGATCTTGCATCATATGATATAACTTGAGTGTTACCACAAAAAAAAGATATTTTTTTAAAGCTTAGGTGAAGTCCAAGAGTGGCATTTTGGATGATGTACGCAACAATAATACAAATCTATTATGATTCGAAACATACGGATTTACACAGAATTGGCTTTTTGAATTACTTGTTACATTGTGGATTATCCTACCTTAAAAACTAGAGCCTTTTGTTGCATTAAGTTGTATTGTACCTTACTTGCAACCTTTTTGTATATTGTTAATCCCTATTACTTGAATTATCTTGTTGAGTAGTTGGCAATCAAAAGTAGTTTCTTGAGTATTTTTCATTGCATTTTTTTAACACTATATGAACAAACTATGAAAATTTTTAGTATTGATTATAGTTACAAGGCTTTCATAATGAGAAAGTGTATATCTTATACAAAAGCTTATAGTGGTTGCTTTGAAAACTAGATAGCCATTGTTTGTAGTTATTTTGATTTTTATGCTATAGGGGAGATTAGTTCCAGCTAACCAATACATGGCGCTTGGCACTATCTTCAAGAAACTCAACCATTACAAATTGAAGCAAGGAAGTCCCCACACCTCAATACTAGAACCCAAGTTTGTTGGATTACCGAGGCCAAAAAAAATACTAATAAAAAATCTTTTGCTTTATTCAACTCTCGAGGTAAATCACACCTCCTTAGCACCAAACTTTATAAAAATATTACCATGTGGGCATTTTACAATGAACCAGGAAATCCATGGCAATATTGATATTTCTAATTGTGGGAGATGGAACTCAAGACAAAATGTGAATTGCAAAGTTCCAATTTCAATTCTTAACCAATACAATTTTGAGGAACTTGCAACCAAGTTCCACCCCTAAACTGAAACGAGTAAATTAGAAGACCACTCACTAAAAAAACAAACTATATATACATATGTACACATACACATATGTATGTATGCACACATGTGCATATGTATATATTAGTACATGGGCACGCGCTTTGCATAAGCTGGATGTACATGAATATTGCAATCAAGGTTCTTTTTGTGTTTGGGCCAGGGTAGAGCAATCCACATCCCAAAAATGCTTGCAAGTAAGCAAAAATTGGATAAAATCAAACAAAATCAACAATGTGTGCACATTCACCCATAAAATTTACTATAATTATTCACTTTCATTCAAATTTGGCAAACCCGGCAATTTCATCCACTTTTTCAGCCAATTCTTTTAGTGTAGTGGTAGCCAATGCCATATTCAGGTAAGATTTAGGCAAAAATTTGTCAAGAAAAAGATCCTTAATTGTAAGGTTGTAAGGGGAGACACTTCTGTGTGTGGGAGGCATATTTTCTCCTTACAACATTCCCAAAAGTTCTAGAAGGTTATGTAAAAAGGCACAAAGGGAGGGAAAACCTCTTGCTCGATAGTATATATACACTCATCCATAAATATACACGTGCATGGATAAACATACATACAAACATTACATACCAAATTAGTAATTAGTGCAAGATTCCAAATTAAGATCAAGTGAAAATTCTCTCTTAACAAGTACAATACAAGGTAATTTTCTTGTATTTGGAATGGATTCACACCTTCAATATATTTCAAATCAGCAAAGAAGTTGGAGAATAGGTCAATGCAGTCCTAGTGAGCAATTTGAGATTCCAAATTAAAACTTATTGATGATACTAAATGCCAATTATATGACAACGTATCCTACGGACGTTTAAGGGTTTAACATCCTATCTTAACCCTTAAATGACCATAGGGCATAGTATATATGCTGACCTATAATTGTCATTTGCTACCAATGAGAAATTTTAATTTGGGATCTCAAGTAACTCATTAGAACCGCATTGATCTATTCTCCAACTTCTTTGTTAGTCTCAAATGTAGTAGAGGTGTGGATCCATTCCAAATACAAGAAAAATGCCCCATATTGTATTGGTCGAAAAAGACCTTTCGGTCGTTTAAGGGTTAACCCTTAAAGGACGAGGCTACCATAATACATAGTATGTATGCTGCTGTATAACTAGCATTTGCTACCAACAAAAAGTTTTAATTTGGAATCTTGACTACCTTATTAGAACAACATTGATCTATATTCTAACTTCTTTGTTGATCTCAAATATAATAAAGGTGTGAATGCACTCCAAATACAAGAAAAAATACTCCGTATTGTACTGGTCGCAAAGGGCTGCCTCGTCCTTTAGGGGTTAAACATACACAGTGAGGATATTTTTGCAGTAGCTGTGTAAGAATAGCATCTGAATCTAAAAAAACTGAAGAAGCTTTTACTGAAAGACCAAATGTACAAGTGCAAATTCAGGATACAATACATCTACGGAACTGTTGCAAGGGCTTGGGCCACTTGAAACGCACCCATTGAAAAAAGCATGGTCACGTTTTGCAGGTTTACTTGTGTAGGGAGAAATCGAACCTTCCCAGCCATTGTTAAGCTTTTCTACCATAATTACTCAAGGGGGGGCAACTTCGATTGCTGCTCCTGAGAAGCCTGGTAGATTCGAAATGCAGCAATCCACATGGTAAAATTTCCTATCACTGTTAACGCAGCTTGCAATATCACCAAAATCTGCACAAAATAAAATAAAAATACCAGACTCTTGTCACACAACAGGACATAGTCTAGAAAACCAGATTGCCTTAAACCCTGCTAAGGTAATATGCTCTTAAACCGTCACTTTTAAGGGCTAGTTGGCCTTTTCATGGGCTTTCCAAAACAGAAAGATCTTTTTGTCAGACAGACAAAGAGATATAGATGTCAAATGGAACACAATTTTTCATATTTTTTGAAGCATTATTGAATTGTTAATAAATTTTCAAAGTTTTTTGTAGTAGGCACCTATTTGTGATAGTAGGTCTCTCAAAATCTGTCCCCTTGTAGCTTGTAACAAGATGGGGGTGAAACCGAGGAGTGTGATTGGCTCGTACAATAAAATACACCTTTTCTTCTATCAAAAAAAACGTCCATTTAAGGTAGGTCCATTCGTGAGTTTCTATGATAAACCCTGCTGTTTCCATTCGTTTAAGGAAAAGTAAAGTTGAATAACAGCAACGTAAGGTGCAAATACAGAAAGAAGGATCTAAGTCCCAAAAACAGAAGAAGCTCAGTAGTGTATACCTCTAAAGACCGGGCATTGTAGAAGAAATGCCAAGTGCATGCGCACATAGCTCCACCTAATAAAGGAACCTGCCACAAAAGTCTCCAATTGTCTGCTCGTGAGTGCCAGAAAAGAGCAAAAACTACACTAAACATATTGCATTTAGATCGCCGTAACCTAAGATAGTTACCTCATGACTCATTGCTTGGTCTCTCTAAATACTAGAATTTCACATGGGTTGTGACGACAATGCTAATTATTTTTTTCAGCAACTTCGTTGTTGTTGAATTAGTGTAGGGCAACCTAAACACAATATTTAATATTTAGTGTACGCATTGGAAGGTAAGGAAGAGCAGTGATACCAAAACCACAAAAGCCAAAGAGAAACCACAAAAGCCAAAGAGACGGTTTGCGGTTTCTTCAGCTCTTTCTCAATGCAAGTTGTGTGCCAGGATTTCTACGAAGCATTAGAACTGAATAAATGGTCAAAACGCAAAAATCTCTCAAGTAAGGTAGCAACACCCATAACCATCACTGTACCCATAACCATCACTGTACCCATAACCATCACCTCTAAAATCTTGGAAAACATGTGGAAGCAAATAGATGTAATTACAAGGATGTACAACATGTGAACATGAAACCTTAATGTTGGTATTAGGTGCAATTGCAGTCGGCTCTTTAAAAATTCACAACTTATTCTCACAGTATCCAAATAATACATTTGAAAGTGCAAACTCATCATTTTTCTCTAATAGGATCCTATAATTTGGTAGATGTTTATTAATAATCATCATGTTCAAAACCCTTAATTTGACGGTTATGGGTGCTGCTACCTTAACAGGATTCTGTCTGGCATGTAAGATGGAAATGGTAGAGAGATGTACCATTCCCCAAGAAAGGCCCTTCCATGATGAGTTGCCTGGAGTGTCGCCATAACGCCACACCAACGCCATTGCTGTAATCCTGCAAACAACCGACAACTCCCATTCAAACACAACGCTCGCTTATTTACACATAGACACGCTTGCATTAAACTTGCGAGACAAACGACCTACATTGAGCTTCAATGAATCAAACGCAGGGAACACCAACGTTCTACTACAAACTTGTACACAAAACGGAGGGAATGATTGACAGAAGCTCGCAGCAATTGAAGCATCTGCAAAGAAACGACATCCAGATTCCTGTACTTTGTAAAACCCTAAAAGGCTTATGTCCAAGCTCGGCTGATGTTGCTTCGACCAACGCTCTTCACTAAGTCTACTGATGTACCGTTTGAGCCCATCTGAATTGTATTTCTCTCAAGAGAGGCAATCGTATCCCTGGGCTCACAAAACCGTAAACCTTTGGCTTTCTAGGGTTTAGATAAGTAAGCAATTGTATTACAGTACTAGGCTCACAAACCCTTTGGCTTTTTAGGGTTTAGACAAGTAAGCAATTGTATTCCTGGGCTTACAAACCGTAAACCTTTGGCTATTTAGGGTTTATACAAGTTGCAGCTGAACCAGAGATTCACTACTTCGTCTGAGCTAATCGTGGTAGTGGTGGTGGTGGTGATGTTTTCTTCGCAAGCAACGAAGGAAACCCAGCAACAAACTTGTTGAAGAGGCGGAGAACACGAGACCTGGAACTCCACCTTGAAAATGCTGCAATTTTTAAAGAAAAGCTCAAAATCTGAGCCGGTGGTGAGGATGAAAGGGAAGAGGGAGGAGAGGAGAGAGACGTACCACTCGGCGACGCTGGCGACGTGAATGATCCACGTGGGCAAGGACAGTGCATTCTTGGGCTCAGACGCCACCAGTGCCGACCACGCATCCAGATTCACCGCGGCCACCTCCGACGCAGCAGCAGGGAACGCCATCACCGTCCCTGCCACAGCGCCCAACCCCAAAACGCACGCAGCTCGTGCATCCAAGTGTCTCCGCCCTGATTGCTCACAAAACTCAGACCTTGTCTGTGAAGCTCTTTGACAAGAGACGGAGTCACGGCTGCGACGAGTCGAATGGACACGCGGGTGAGAGACCAGTAACGATCTCTTGGACGCAAGCGAACTCATCGCCATCGCCATCGCCATCGTCATTGCTGCAACTGGCGCATCACCCAAAATCCTACACTCTGGTCGGTTCAAATTTGTCCACCAAGAGGAATGTGGAAGCAATTCCAGCGAGGGAAGTTTGAATTGACGGGGCACGACGTGATTGATTGATTGCTGAAGGATATGCCGCAACGTTGATGAGGGAGAGGGAGACGGAGGTGATGAATGGATAAGGCCCACATGTACAGAATCTGAAGATTTCTCTTACAAAAGCCTAGATTCTAGCTTCTCCTGCCACCTAAAATCTACGATTTTGGATCGAGCCAAGTGCAGTATCACCCCGTGCTCCAGTTAAGTTTAGCCTTCTCATTTGCATTATCGTCATCGCCATCGCCATCGCTGCAATTGGTGCATAACCCAAAGCCTTACACTCTAGTCTGCATCAGTTGCAGGTTCAAATTTGTCCACCAAGAGAATGTGGAAGCAATCCCCAGCGACGGGAAGTTTGAATTGACGGGGTTTTTTCTTCTAATAACACGACGTGAATTGATTGATTGCTGAAGGATAATTATTCCGCAACGTTGATGAGGGAGACGGACGGGATGAATGGATAAGGCCCACATGTACAGAATCTGAAGATTGCTCTTGTAAATGCCTAGAATTTAGCTTCTCCTGCCACCTCAAATCTACGATTTTGGATCGAGCCAAGTGCAGTATATTTTCGGTTCAAATTTGTCCAAGCTCCTCGATCAAGTGAATGTAGGAAGCAATCTAACTTACAGCGAGGGGAAATTTGAATTGACGGGGTTTCTTTGTCTTCCAAAAACACGACGTGATTGATTGATTGCTGAAGGATAATTATGGCGCAACGTTGATGAGGGAGACGGAGGGGGATGAATGGATAAGACCCACATGTACAAGGTGTGTAGATAGCTATTTCAAAAACCTAGATTTTAGCTTCTCATTCCACATAAAATCTACAGTTTTGGGTGGAGACAAGTGCAGTATAATGTCCACCCCGCGCTCCAATTGCCTTTCTCTTTTGCCATTTCTGCTGCGTTAGGAGCTCTGGATTCACGGAACTGGCTCAACTTGAGGGTTGCAGAAAAATTGGATTTTGTGGTTGCGGAGACGTGTTGAAGGAGGGTTGATTACTATATGCTTATCCATTGCAAGATTGTAGTTTTGAACTGGTGAGCGACAGAGAAGCGAATTGGAGGAGAGACAGTAAGTTAGCCGGGGTTTAAGCGGAGAGAGGTCGAGGAGGAGCGAAGGGAAACCATGAGAGCGGTGATGGAGACGACGAGCCGGTGCTGCACGTTGGCCGTGACGCCGTCCTCCAGCGTCACGCAACGGCAGTCGCAACAGTCGCAACGGCCGCGTCCATCCTCGCGGACGAACCTCCGATTGCCGCAACTGCGCACGTGGCAATCTCCGCAGCGAGGACTTCTCCAAACCACCAACATTGGATGGGTAAGTTAAGCGCCGCTCGGCATTGAATTGCTTGCAACCCCAACGGTCTAAGGTAGAAGAACCTAAAACTGACACTTACTTCAGATGTGGTAATTTTGAGGGTCTTTTGAGAATCTAATTGCATGTGCTTGTTAGGAAATGGGCACAGGTGCAAGCAAATTTGTTTTTGGAATTTTCTGATATTGTATGAATAAATTAGGAATTGTTGAAGGCAACTCCCTAGACCTACCTATCTATTGTAGACACTTAGCTTAGAGCCCCATTGACATGCTTATATTGAAATGCAAAAACAACCATAAAAAGATCATGTCACATGCTCAACTTCTGTGTCACCTAAGCTTACAGAATTTGTGTTCCCTATTATATCCCAATATTGTGACAAGTTTTGTTAGACAGTGTGTCTTGTTTGTTTGGGTGCAGCAGCAGCCTGTAACTTTAGGTTTGTTTGTAGATGTGGCTAAACGGCTAGTGTTACATTTAGGTTCTCCTACCTTAGCGCAAGGGGGAAAATGCTTATTGCTTGGAAAACTTGGGGCTTGGGCTTGGCTTGGCTGTGCAGGATCCTGAAGGAATTCTGGGAGCTCCTGTTCCGCACCACATTACTCGACGTGGCTATGAGAAGAAAATCTCTGAGGATGCGGAGTACAAGGACAAGGTTGAGCGACAGTTGCAAGCGGACAAGGAGGCTCGCAGGCAAGCCCGGGAGGTACACAATTCTCTCTCTCCATAGCCTTGGAAGTTATGGTCGTTGATTCTAGGGAAAATTTCATGGATACCCCTGAAGTTTGCAATAATTTCATAGATACCCCTGCTTTTTCAGAAATATCACACATACCCTTGGACTTAAATTTTCAAGCATTTTTTGTTGTTGTGCATGTCACTTACCTTCTCCCTTTGTGCACACATTACATCTTTCTTGTTATGTGTGCGCACAAAAGAAGAAGGGAAGTCACATGCACAACAACAAAAAACGCTTGAAAATTTTGGTCCAAGGGTATGTGTGATATTTCTGAAAAAGCAGGGGTATCTATGAAATTATTGCAAACTTCAGGAGTATCCTTGAAATTTTCCCTTGATTCTAATGCAATGCCTTGAAACGCAAGATTGTTGGATAGTAGATACTCTTGTTGAATCTCTTGTGTTTTTGTGTTTGAGCGATGGCAGGCGCGAGTAGTGCCGAACTCGCTTAAGGATTTGCTCGAGTTTTTTCTTACTACCGATGGCCCTGAAATGGAGTTCGAGGTTGCGCGGTGCCGGCCCCGGTATGTCGCACGCTTGCTGCTTGCTTTTTGTCATGGCTGCTGTTGCAATTATGGAGGGGTGCTTGGTTTTGCTGGTTTCTGTCATGGCTGCTGTTGCAACTATGGAGGGATCCTCGCTTTTGCTCACTAGAAGAAACCCGTATTTTTTTCAATGGATTCTTTTGGATGTCCACTAGTTTTTATGTTAATAATGACATCAAACAAGACATCAAGATGTTAGTTTTAACATCAAATTTTAACATAAAAACAAATGGATGTCCAAAAAATCTGTCAAAAAAAACACAGATTTTGTCTAGTTGCTACTTTCTGTCATGGGCGCTCTTGGAATTATGGAGGAATCCTTGCTTGTGTTGCTTTCTGTCATGGCTGCTGTTGCAATTATGGAGGGATCCTTGTTTTAGCTGCTTAAACCCTAATTGGGGTTAACGATTTTCCTTAGCACTTTCTCTTGTTCAAATTCTTACCCTTTTTACCTTTTTTAACCAATATTTGCAATGGTCTGCATGGATTCTTAGGGCGAACTTCCATGTTGGCTCTAGAATTTGGAAACCCTAAAGACTACAAAGTACAAACAATAATTTTACACTGCAAACTTGTTTGTTGTTTTTGAGTTTTAGGTTTTGACTCAGCTTGGAAGTTTGTCTTCAAAACTAGAAAGTTATGAGAGTGTGGATTACCATCCATTTTGGCATTTTTAGCTACCTCTGACCTATCCTGCTATAGCTACGCTAAAGTTAAGAGACTTAAGGGTTACGAGTAACTTGATTCCAGCGAAAAATTTAGCCCAGACTGAATTACAATTTTCACAAGATGATTACTACATTAGGTCCTTTCAAAGCTAAATTGTCTTGGTTTGGTCCCCCTGTAGGAGTAACTCTAGTTGCTTAAGAAAAACCTGAACGTTTGTTTGTAAAGATGATCTATTTGGCTTGGATTTTACGAGTTTTAAATGAGGACCCTCTTGGAATGGTTGGAACGTACAGGTTGACGGAGGAGTTTTTCTCGTTCCTGAAGGCTGAGACTGGCAATCTTAGATTTGCTGTAAACCAGACCGTGGTAAGTATGCAGTTTTTACCCTTGACTTGATGCTTTTTACAAAGCTTCCAGGATTATATTCATATTGTGTTTTTTCTCTGATATCATGTCTGGGATGTTGTAAAACTGGGGTTTAACATTTAGAAACCTCGCCTGCCCTTTTGCAGGAGGTTCAGGACAGGATAGGAGAGTTAGAAGTTTTGCAGAAGGTTTTGCGAGAAGGTGTTGGTATGTTTTCACTGTACCTTATCTCCCTACCAGCGATTTCTGAACTGGATAAATTTTGCAGGATTTTTACCAAAAATTTTATGCAGCTAATATGTGAACTTTACAGTGTTTAATTGGAATTTTTGTAGCTTTTTAGCAGTGTTTTTAGCTACTTGAGATAAAAGTGCAAATTATATTTGGGATCACTGCTTCTTACCTTTGCACTCACTTTCAGGAGCAGTGATACCAAACGTGATATTTTATGATTAGCTCAAGTGGTTATGAATTTCTATTTATTACAGTTTTTGAATTTGACTTTTTCAGCGCATGTTTTTTGCATTTGTTTTTGTAGTTACAAACATAAACTTGGTAGAAGTTTTGCTATATTTAGGTACATTTGTGAACAGTGAACCCGAATGTGATTTGCATAGTTAGCGCAGGTGGCCTAAATTACCTTGCTAAGTGTGGTAAACATTGAACTTTTGATACCATAATATTCACATTTTAGTTTTGAAATAGTAGCTGGGTACGACGTGTTTGAACCGATTTTTTATTTCTTTTGTCTTCAAATTCCAGGT
This sequence comes from Ulota crispa, assembly GCA_963920765.1. Classification (NCBI taxonomy): domain Eukaryota; kingdom Viridiplantae; phylum Streptophyta; class Bryopsida; order Orthotrichales; family Orthotrichaceae; genus Ulota; species Ulota crispa. Next base: position 9,575,711 of record OY987245.1, read on the forward strand.
CTTATTTTTTGTTGGGTCAATGGTGGTTGCAGAAGCGTACGACAAATTGACTACTGATCTCGTGGATGCGAAGGAACGGTTATCACGCATTTTCTTATCCAAAGACAAAAAGGCAACTGTAAGTCCAGCTACATGAAGTTCTAAGTAACTTTGTGACTTCATTTTATTTTCGTATTTTCTTCCACAATTATAGAACTTGGGGTAGTAAAGAATGTTGTTTTTTCTATCACTTGAAGGAATTTGCTTGTACAACACAGGTTTGATGTTTTTTTCTAAGCGAACATGAGGTACCAGCAATAGAAGGTTCGTATCCCCAAATTAAAATTAAAGAGGACACTAATTCTGAATATGCCTAGGATATTTTATGAATAATCAAAGTTCAAAATCCTACGCAATCAGATTTTGTTATCTTCAAGAAGTGTATAATTCAGACTTGAAAAACGTATCAACTCAAGAGGTTTTGCAGAAAGAAAGGCCAAATTTTTATAAGCTAAACTTTAATTTGAATAAAGTGCTCTAGAATTGTTTACAAAAATGCCGTTTGATAATTTAGCATGTTCTCTTGTTTGTTTATTATCGGCAGTTGTTGGAGATGGCTGGGGAGAACCAATTAGACCGGCCACTTTTGGCTCTTCTAGACGAGAATATTGCTACAGCGTCACAAGCAAACCAGGTATGGTGTTTTTCACACAATTTTATTATTATTTTGTCAGTCAGATTAATTCTCGAACTCTCGATTTTGAATTGTGGAAGGCTAATGTGAATTCAGGGCTCCTGAAAATTGCATGGAGGAGACCCTTGATAGGGGTTAATCCATGCTTAACCCTTAAATGTTGATGTGGACCTCTTTTGTCTGATGGATGACAAACAAACACTCTTTGGGATGGAAAATAGCTGATTTTCATACAATCCTTTTAAGATAGTGATCATGGAGACCTGGTCCATCATGGAAGGCAAAAAAATAACCTCACCACTAGATTGTTAGGTAACACAAATTGTGAGAAGATTTACAAATATGGTGTTAAGTCCCATGTTGCACTTTTTGTGATTTTCATGAGGACAGCATGCAATGTTGACTTATGCAACTTTTGAAACCAATAGGGGTAGTCACACCTTCTCCACCCTATTCTCAAACTTTAAAGAATAGGGTTGTGGCAACTTGTTTAGGATCCGTTGAGTCCCCATTCTTTAAAGATTGAGAGGTTTTTCTCTTCACCGCTGGAGGTGAAGAATGGGGTGGAGAAACCTTCACACGCTAACTTTTTACCCATTTTTGTCTTGTCTTTACCCTAGTTAGTTTTTGTTTATTATTAATTTTCCATTTTTAGCATTAGTTTTCTTGTTTTTGAAGTTACTCCTCTTACTTTCACTTTAACTTTTCCTACTTTAACCATTCTCCATTCTCTCTTCTTCACCACTCACATAAGGATGTCACACCTTCCATGGAGAAGTGCTCCCATTAGCTCCTCCTATATTCATTTTGTCACGCCTCATTCTTCTTAGAAATTTCATACCTTGAAGGATCCCCTAGTATTAAACTAGGGGTAGTCACAATCCTTTCTTGGCCACGTGTGGAGAATGAGATCGCAAACATGTCGCTTTACTGTTGGCTGTTAGAGCTTATGTTTTTGTTAACATGTGAAACTTCTCACCGCCCCATTCTTCTCCTCCAAAGGTGAAGAATGAGGCGGTGAGAAGTTTAGCAAGAGAAGCTTCACCTCTTGCACCCATGTTTCACCTTGTTGTGCTTGTTTTTATCATTGATTGACGGCTCCCTTAGGTGTAGAGCGTAGTAATTACTCTATCTTTTGAAAGCATGTAATCATTCCCCATTCTCATTCTCCAAAACAAACAAACAGGGTGTCACACCATCTTCACAAAGAATGAGCTTCTATTAGCTCCTCTTTTCTCTCCACAACTTCATCTCCATTCTCTTTTCATTCTCCAAGAAGCCGTGATTACCAACAAATTTCTGTGAAGATTGAGAAGCAGCTGAGTGAAAGTAGGAGCCAATGGGAGCACTTCTCCATGGAAAGTGTGACACCCCTTTTGTGAGTGATGAAAAATGGAGAATAGAGAATGGTAGAAACAAACTCTTGCTTACTAAAATTGGATAGGGTAAAAGCGTAAGTGAACCAAAGTATAGGGAAAACGCAGATTGTGGTAAGAGTTCTCATGGAAATTCATTCTCCATGATTTTCTTCACTCCCAAGGGAGGATTTTTTTTTTCTCAATCTTCATGGAACCCGCGAGCCGCCAGTCGTGGAGAGAGGGCCATGTTGGATTTCTATGAAGATTGAGAATCAAGAAAACCAACTGTGACTACCCCTGATGTGTGAAAACTTGCCACACTGCTGTAGTGGGCAGCTACAGCGACCAGCCCGACGTTTAAAGGTTAGAGAGTTGAGTGCAATAAGAGAGCAGGAAGTATATTAGAGCTCTCCAGCCGTGGTTGACACAGTTTTTGGCATGTGCTAATACGGAAGGACCGGGGGAATGAGTGCAGGAGCAAGCTGCGCAGTTCATGGGGAGACTCCGTGGCGCTGTGGTGAAGTACATCACAATCTAGTCCATAACAATTTTGCATAATGGAATCTTTATAAGGGGGGAGAGATTCCTTATTGGAAGTGTTTCAGTTGAAATTAATATTGGTGTTGTGATTCAAACAAATCAGTGTTGAATTTCCATGTTTTATTTGATTCAATTCTCTTGCTTGGGTACCACAACAATGTAGAAAAACTATCTCACTATTGTAGTATCTTTTGGAGAGTCCAACATTGTACTCACTTTTGAATTTGCAAAGAACATCTAGCATAGTGAAATATGCACAGCTTAATTTTGTTCCTGTCAATTAGACTAAGTTTTTTTCAAATTTTCATGACATGCAGTTATTGGACTTGGTTTTCTAATGGGAAATTTTCCTAAAGCTATGCTTAATAAGTGGTAAGCTCTTTGTCATCTTGCTCTCTTAACCCTTGAGCGCCCAAGAGACATTATAATGTCTCTCAAAAAGCTGGGTCAACTCAATTTTGATTGATATAATCTCATTACACGTTTGGTGAAACCACTTCCAATCGAGTTCCACTAACAATTCATATGGTTGGATCCTATGGATTGTATTTTTCAATCCATAAGGGCACTTTGATTGCACACAAGTCAAGCTTTTTGCGTTTCAACTCTGGGTGCTCAAGGGTTAACAAATTAAACAACTTCCAACATTTCCACATGCAATGAACAAGGTAGGTACTTGTTATTTGGTCCTTCATGCCACCAATTGTAGTGGGCCAGTGGCTACTTGAATCGCCTATTCGCAATCAAAATTCACTACTAAACAACATCTAAGGTAGCAGCATCCATAAGCGTTGCATCCCCATGCTCGTCATCTGAGAGTGGTAGGGCTAATCAATAAAAAAACAAATGGTTGTGGGTGATTGAGTGATGGTTGTGGGTGATGAAAAGATGGTTGTGGGTGACTAGCATGAGGTTTAGAGTACCCATCTCACTATTTAAGAACCAACAAGCCTTGTGATTAGCATCTCTTACACATGATTCCTATAATTTCAGTGATTTTGGACTTTGAAAAATCTTTGTGGACAAATGCTTGCAATTGGAACCTTAAAATTGATGCCAATATTTTTGGTTTCCATTTCCTAACATATAGTATTTTTTTCAAAATTAGTCAATTGTTTTACCTACTCCAAAACCCTTATTTCCACACTTATGGGTGCGCCTACCTTACATCTTTTGTCAAGTTGGAAATAGGCTTAAACCCCTTTTGTAGTGTTTATGATCCCAAACACATTTCTCTATATTACATCCATATGCATCTCTAATATAGTATTTGTAACATCACAATAACGCAACAACTAGTATTTTAGATTGATATAATTTAGAAAGTATCACATTGTTTTCCAAAATGCTTAGAAGTGGTTGAGTGCAGTTGTGCTTCAAAAATGCATTTAAGTTCTGTGATCGCAGCATGATGTGTAAGGTAGGCTCACCCATAAGCGTGGAAATAAGGGTTTTGGAGTAGGTAAAACAATTGACTAATTTTGAAAAAAATACTATATGTTAGGAAATGGAAACCAAAAATATTGGCATCAATTTCAAGGTTCCAATTGCAAGCATTTGTCCACAAAGATTTTTCAAAGTCCAAAATCACTGAAATTGTAAGAACCATGTGTAAGAGATGCTAATCACAAGGCTTGTTGGTTCTTAAATAGTGAGATGGGTGTTCTAAACCTCATGCTAGTCACCCACAACCATCTTTTCATCACCCATAACCATCACTCAGTCACTCACAACCGTTTGGTTTTTTATTGATTAGCCCTACCACTGTCAGGTGACGGGCATGGGGACGCAATGCTTATGGATGCTCCTACCTTACCCAAAATCACAGATTTGAGAATGTGTAGTTTACATGATATACATTATTTTGCAAAAAGAATCCAATTTGAGACTTATAGGTTTTACATCTCAAGCAGTATTCAGTAAATACTCTTATGAGGATGTAAAATTCAAAAATCCCAAAATTATACTTGTTCTTCTCAAATAAATGAACATTGCATTCAATTACAAAAAAACAGGGAAGGTCTGATAATACATGTACAAGAGTATCAAGCCCGATCCTTTTGGACAAATAATGCTAAATTACACCCATTCAATTAGGGTTCTTTTTCTTGGCAATATTTTGCCTAACTCTAACCTCATCTAGCTATCATTGCTCTAAGAAATTGAGTGGAAAAGTGGATGAAACTGCCAAATCTTTCCCCAAACAAACAATAGGTTTGTCAATATTTGGATGAAAGTAATTAATATTAGTAAATATCAAGGGTGAACTTGCACACATTGTTGATTCTATTCAATTTTATCCAATTTTCCTTACCTACTTGCATTCTTGGATGCAGTTTGCCTTACCTCGACCTAAACAAAACTAAAAGAACATGCATTCAATTTAATGTGATTATTGAAAGATTGAGAAAGATTGAGAAATGTATAAATAACTATACTCTCTAATATTTGAATGTTTGATGAAGTTGTCAGGTTTTAGATAAAATTAAGAGAATATACTATAATATATGAATGGACTAATGCCTTCTATTAAGATACATACGATTGTTCAAATATGTGGTTTCACTATAATTATGTATTTTTTGAAGGCTAGGATGAACTGACCCCTCATTGCTCCCTACCTCATGAAACGGGATCTTGGGGCTTTGTATACTGCACATCCATATTTTGGGTCAAGGTGGTAAAGTTCCATAATTTTACTAGCAAGAGCAAAAGTAATAATTTGTCCCTTGTTTTGGCATTGCCCAATTGTATTCTTCTCCATGTTTTTTGGAGTAAACTAAGATCTCTAAATCTAAATGTGAATTCAAAATTTTCTTATTCAATCTCTTGATAGTAATTCACCAAACTTTCACAATTTTTGAAATGCTAAAAAGTGGAGCTTTTCACTCTAACCCCACACTCATAAAGTAGTTGACCCAGCTCGTAAGGTAAGAGGCTCATAAACCAACCATCTAAGAGCTGAAACTGAATTTTGGGGAGGTGGAAAATCTTGAAATATGTTTCAAAAAAAAACTCTTGAAAGACAAGAGGAATGGGCTTCTAACTCATGTTATTTTGTATTTTTTAGAGCAATGTGGAACTAGTTATGAAACTTTCAAGTGGAAAGGTCATAGGGCTCTAAAATGGATCTCTTCATCAGATGTATGCATGCTGTACATTTCTGAAAGGCTGTGAATAAGGGCATGTATTGGTGGAGATCATTTGGGAAAGTGAGCGGTATTACTGCCCTAACAAAGTTCAAGCCTCTTACCTTAGCCCCATACATCTAAGCAAGGGGCAATTAGGGGATCAATTTAGTCTAGTCATTTTTTAACCCCTAAAGGACCAAAGTCCCCTTGGGGGACAAATGGGATTTCGGGCATGTACCTATGGCTAATCTACTTTTAGTGATTTTTTGAAACCTTTATTGAAGGTGGGGAATTCAAAGATCTAAGTGGGCATCTAATTTTTTCTTCATTCCAACATTTGATGAAGAAGTTATGCATGAATTTATGAAAAATGGTGTTTGAAAGGGAGCCAAAAACTTCTTTAAAATTTTCATTTTTTTCAAATAAAAATTTGAAATAGGTTCTTTAGACTTATATAGACGTGGGAAGCTTTGAATCATTCCATTTTTGATAGATGAGATGAAAGCCATGAAGAGTTTTTGTTTGCGGGTAGTTCTAGATTCTCTACTCTAAAATAAACTTTGAAGTCCATTATTTTACTCAATTCTCAATATTTTGAAAAAAAAAACAAAACCAAAGGATGTAGATTGTTTATCACAACATTATAATCGTTGGGATTTGCATTTTTCATTTTTATAATTAAATTCATAACAATTTAGTGTTTTGACTCATTCTCTACTTCTTTTTACTTACTATTTTTTCCCATGTGTTGTGTAGTTCCAATTGATTTGAAAATTCTCCCACACATACCTAACTTGGTCTCCTAAAATGGGAAAAATAAACCTCAACTTTGTGTAGAGTAATTTTTTGATCTAAGAGTGATTAAAGCCTTTTGAAATTTCTGGGTAGCAGCAAAAAAAAACTCATTTCCGCAATTCAAATGTAAATATCTCACTCATTTTTGTGTAAATTGAGTTGAATTTTTTTATCACGTGTACCTCTTGTAGTCTACTATAAGATCTTATGATTGAATTCTTGTAAAAAGCTTTTTTTCTTACCATTATACTTGCTTCCCCAAAAATGACAGTTTTCTGTGTTTTTCACAGAAAATATGGCTTGGTCCTTTAGGGGTTAGGGGTTAACTAGTTCTGAATTATTTATGTTATTGTGGATTTTCTATATCTCAAAACACCCAGAGATCACTATACGCTTTACACGTATTTCTGGATATTTTTGCAAAGCAACTTAGTCAAGTCCGTCTATTCCTGGAGTATTACTTTGGAGTTTGGACTTTGGAGAGTCCAACAGTAGTTAAATATGACCTGTAGTAAGCTTACTATATTTTGCGATCCTCTGAAATCTAAAAAAAGGGAGACGGTCGGTGGATTTATGAAACAAACATTGGATCGTGAGAAAGTAGTCCACATACACGCCACGTGCCTTTCCACGTGGAGCAAATTTATGCAAAAGAGTTGGTACATGCTGCAGATACGTGTTTGTGGGGCCGGGGTGAAAACGCTCGGCTTTCGAACTTTTACAAACAGCAGAGGATGCAAGAATTTTAAAATTCACCACTAGGAGTTTTACATGTTAAAATCCAGTGACTCTCAATGCGCCAAAACCTCGTAAGGAAGGAGAAAAATTTTGAGCAACCACAGTACAAAATAGGGGCAACTCGCCCGAACTTACTATTCTTACTCCAATTATCCTTGTTTATATAAAAGCTGACCTTTTCCACCCTGGGTTTTCAAAATCATATCACTCATATGTGCAGTTCTGTATATCCAGTACTGTACAACCAAGCCCATCCATGCAAAGGATCTTCAGTCGATGATCATGAGAGCAGCTCCAGCCTTGCTCACCAGACGGCAAAGCTCTGGGCCCGGGCTTGTTAGGACTCGGAATCCCGGTCTACAACAGGCTCACCAAACTCAAAAAGAAGGTCGGGCTCCTCAAACTTTTCTTCCAAAATTGTAATTTTTAGTGCGTTCAGGAAATTTGACGTGTTCTTATTTTGGAAGCTCGTTTGCTGCTGCGGCACTACTTGCTGCCAACGCATATTGCTTTTGACGATTCCGGACAGTGGTCCCACAGTTTTCTATTTTCATCCTCGATTTGGCAACTCAGGCTAGACCTCTCGCCCAGAGCAGCACCCTGCATAGAGAAAGTCACACGAAAAAATCCGTTTCCAGTCCTCTGTTTGGAGAGAGGCTGGAGAAGCTCTGAAGCCCAGTCACCGCAATTCAACAACGGAATCAAGTCTCGACAGAATGTTGAAAGCACCAGAATACCCGGGGGATTTTGACATAAACTTCATCCATCAAATGCTGAGCTTGCAGAACAGCATCCTTCCCAATTCCCAACTCCCCAACTCCCCATGCTACACGAGCGCCACCTCCTCTCAACTCCATTGCTTGGTCGGAGCCATACCAGCACGACACGTACTACAACTCCCGGGCCCAGAACTCGCGTCTCTAAATCTAGTACAGCAAACCTGGCAATCTAGATTACGCGACACGTACTACAACCTCATCGATCACAGATTCGTAATTCCCAGTGCGGCTCAATCTAAGGTAGAAATACCATAAACGGTTAAAATAAGACACTTTACCTTGAAGATATGGGGAATTTCTTGAGAAATTAAGTTCAACATGTGGAGAAACAAGGATAAGGAAGAGTGAAAAAAAAAACTGAAAAATGAATATTTTATGCAATATAAATGTGGATCTAGGGTTTGGACCATTTGCGGTTTCATAGATGTACCTTAAACGGCTACCTCTAAAATCTTGTTCTGAAATAAATTTGAACTAATCAAATGCGAGGAAAGAGCATTTTTCTAAAATCTTTTTCAAAGCCAGCTCTTGTTGGTTTAAGAACACTCTACTCTACCATTATCCGACAGTAACCGTTTAAGGTATTTCTACCTTACTGCACATACATCGATGTGGGGCCGACGTGAAAAACCTCAAGTTCAAAGAAAGGTGATGGTAATAATTTGTCCCCCATATTTGTATTGTTTAATTGTACCCTCCTCTACGCTCTGAACTATTGAAGTGTTACTGAATTCAAAAATGAATTCAAAACTCCCTAATTCAGATGGCAATAGTAAAACTCTCCTATTTTTTTGGGAAGTGAAAAGCCTGAGGTTTTCCACCCCGGCCCCACATCGACGTATGAGTGTGCAGTAGACTGAGCCTTCCCAGTGCCTAGTCGCCACAGTGAGCTCGGCGATCTGGAGCTCACAAATCTCAGTACCTGGTCACGTCTCCGAGCTCATCGATTTAGCTCGCACAACTCAACAGCTCATCCCATCACGACCCACCACTAACTCACTCAATTCTAGCAATCTCATACTGCCTGGTTAGCTCAGCGATCCACTCAATTCTAGTAATCTCAGAGTGCCTGGTAGAGCCCGGCGATCTAGACGTGAGAGTGTGCGCAAGGTCGGCAACCATGGCGATGCACTCACTGGTGATGGTGACGACAATGCTGCTGGTTCTAGTACTGGCAACCACGGCCATCTCGGCGTCTGTTGAAGACGATAGCTTGGCGGCGCACAACAAGGTGCGCACGGCGGTGGAGGTGGCGCCACTGGAGTGGAGCGACAAGCTCGCAGCGTACGCGTTGAAGTACGCGGAGGAGCAGCGCGACCACCACAAGTGCGCCATGGCGCACTCGCGGGGTCCGTACGGGGAGAATCTCTTCTGGGGATCCGGAAAACCGTTCACTCAATCACACGCCGTGCGTTCCTGGGCGGATGAAGGCCGCGACTACGACTACGACTCCAACTCCTGCTCCGCTGGCAAGGTATTATACCTTCGAAATCACTTCGTAATACTTATTGTTTTTTTTGCTAGGCGCGGCTAATTGTTGTAAGGTATGTACACCCGTAAGCGTCAAACTGAGGGTTTTGAACATGTAAACAGCTAGCAAATTATAGGATCAGAACAGAAAAATGATTAGTTTGCATTTTTGAATGTATTATTTGGAGACTGAGAATAAGTTATGAATGTTTAAAGAGCAAACTGCCAATGCACCCATAATCCACTATTAAGATTTCATGTTCACATGTTGTATATTCTTGTCATTACATCTACCCACTTTCACAGATTTTTCAAAATTTCAGAGGTGGCAGTTATGGAAACACTGGTGCTTATGGGTGTACATACCTAATAATATTTTTTGAAAAAATGTTAAACATTTAGCAAGTTTGGGAGTAAGAGCATGGTTTTTAAGGTTCCATTTGATGTTGCCTCTATCCTATTCATTTTTAATGTCTCACAAAACTATCATGAGATTTAGCATTGATGAAAGGTTGAAAGCGTCCAATATTACATCTGTAAAGAAGAATGTAGCCATCTTTGCTACTCGGTTAGAAAATAAAGCTAAGGCCACTTCATTCAAAATGTTTTCACTGATTTAGGTATGTGGCCACTACACTCAACTCGTGTGGGCGGATACCAAACAAGTCGGCTGCGCTGCTGTCGACTGCCACGATGGCGCCACTTTTGTGATCTGCAGTTACGATCCCCCTGGTAACTTTGTCGGTGAGAAGCCGTACCAGCGTGGCGGCGGCGGTGCTAAGGTGTCTCAGCCCGTGTCTCAGCATCATCATCATCATACCGAGCAGGATCGGGATGTGAAGGTTGCAACGGTTGCTGAGGGCGAGGATGACCCGAAGTTCGATACTGTGGAAGCGAAGATGTGTCAGTGCATGCTTAGTTGTGTGTCGAAGTCGAAATCTTCGCAGTGGTCGGCTGCCAAGTCAGTTTAGAGTTTGAACTTTGCGGTAGCGCGTGGTTTGTTGCTGCTGTTGCCTTGAGTACTCCGTCTCTGAGAACGACTGTGTAGCGCCACTTTTTTGTATCAACTTCGTAACCCTAGAAAAGGCGTTGACGTGATGGCGCTCTTTTTCGTCTATACATGTTTCGTTCGATTTCTTGCTCTTTTGGGAATGTGGTGATGGTTTTGTCGGATTGTCGTAGTAGGAATTGTGTGTTAAACCTCAATCATGCTTAGAAACTGAAGTTCATTCATGCCACAATCTTGTAGTTCTTCAACCCCAAGCATTGCAGAATTGGAATTTTGGTCTTCTTCTTAACCCTTAAACGTCTGAGCAGCCCGTAGGAAGCAGTGCAATATGATGTATTATTCTTGTACTTGGAACGCATCCACACCTTTACTACATTTGAGATCATCAAATAAGTTTTTAAGTCCAAAATCACAGAAAATCCATGGCTGTGAGTAGGAGATGCTAAAAACAATGTGATGGGCCTCTCAAAACTGTCATGCAAGTCACCTACAACCATCACTTTGTCACCCAAAACCATCACTTAAGTACCCTAAATCATTTTTTTAAATATTTATAATTTGATGCTAGGCGTAGGTAACACTTATGGGGGCAGTAATGCTGCTGGGTGGTGCTACCTCAAGCAATGCCAGTTATACAGCAGTGTACTGTACATACTATGTACTATGATTGCTTGGTTGTTTAAGGGTTAAGTAGAGTTGTTCAGTAGTTGTTTGAACCTTGCGCTTTGCTTTTGCTAAACAACAATTTTCTCAATTGGTGTCCATGGAAACAGCTTTAGGGTTAAATACGCTTATTAGAAAATCATCAGTGTATAGATCACTTTTGAGCTCGTCATTAGTGTGTGGGTAACTTTGGGGTTCCAATTTTCTTCTTTCTTGTTATTGTCAATTAATGGTGAAGGTTGTTTGCAATATTGTACTGTTTTTCACATGGTAAGGTCAAAATTAAAACTTAGTAACTCTAACTTGTCGGTCTTTTACCCACAACTGGTCTTGTTTTTAAAAAACAACCCCTCACACATGAGGAGGCCCCTCAAACCCTAAGCGTCCAGGTCATTTTCACCAAATTAGAGTTTTGGGAGACCTACAACCTTTATGCATCATATCTTAACCAATCAAATGATCTATGAAAATTGACCTTTGAAAAAAGTGAAGCACCAACTTAAAAATGAGTTTGCACATTTTGGGAACAATTGACCGAGTGTAGCAGATGACAATTATAATATTTGGTCACGCAACATGTGATAGCGAAATCTCATTTTTTGGCAAGCAAGGAAACTACAAACATGTTACAAAACCATGTTTGTAAGTGTTTCAAGAAGGAACATAATCAGAATCACAAATGGTGTTCCAGCAAGATCCTTGTACAATGCACAAAAATATCTCGGATATCAACTTTACACTGTCTATATTCATCAAACCATGGTTAATTTCAATGGCAGTTTGCCCTAAATGCATTTTCACCCAACCTTAAAAGCCTTCTTGTTGGGAAACAAGATTCATCTTGTTTCTAATGTTGACCACATGTTTTTCCCTTACCATCTACCATACACATTATATTTCATCCAGTGTCAAGTCTCCTTGTTCGCAAAAGCAAAAAGGATTCTCCAACATTCATAATTCAATCTACTTATGAAAAAAAGATAACATTTGAAGAAATTGTCATGCTCAAGGAAAATTGCAATATTTCCCGTGCCAGAGAGAATGTTTTGACAAGTTCAAGTATAAACTATTCCCTTTTCATCTAAGAGTCTCCCATTCTTGTGTTTACAAGGTGTGTGCATATCAGCGGTAATAAACTTGGCTAAATTTAGCAAATTTCTATCTCAAATTTGATTGTGCTAAAATTGTATTGTAAAAATAAAGCAAAAAAATTAAAAAGTAGTCAAAATTTCAAAATGCAAAATTGCCTTTGAGGTGAGGTGCGATTTGACGTGTTACCCTGTTGCTAATGGGATTTTAGATTAAGACAACTTGAGTAGCCATTAATCATATTTGATTCCCCCTCACCTAACTATAATGCAAAGCGTAAATGTGCTATTTATTCACATGCCCTCCCTCAAACGACTGCTTGTAGTTATTATGTCATGGCAAGGTTTGGCTCTTGTACAAATGTACTAAATAGTCTTTTAGTGGCTTCTTGACAAAATTATTAGCATACACTTTGCAAATGTCTGGCTCTTGTACAAATGTACTAAATAGTCTTTTAGTAGCTTGACAAAATTGTTAGTGTACACTTTGCAAATGTCCAAGTATAGCATTATAACAAACATAATAAAACTATTGAAGGTTGATGTTGGACATCACCAAAGGATATATGAACTAAACTTAAGAGTTGCCAGTTATAACCTAATAAGCTGCCATGCATATAGCTAAAAGTTCTTAGGCAAGAAAAAACTTGTAAACAAAATACTAAACTAAATGGGAAAGTATTGCAACTTGCCCAATACTAAAATTCAAGGTGGATTGCAAAAAATTCAACTTACAATCCATGTCTTTGGCAAGTAAAGATAAAAACAAAAAATGAAATTAGTAGGACTGGTGCATATGCCTGCATTTCATGTAAAGGCACAAGCAATTTTTGGATGATAAGTGCTATGGGCCTCTCAAAATTTCTCTTGATACCGAGCGTGTTAAGAAATGGACTTTGAAATGAGGATACTCTACTCCACTTGATCATTAATGGGAAAATTTCATGGATACCCCTGATTGCAATATTTACATGAATACCCCTGCTTTTTCAAAAATAACACAAATACCATTGGACAACAGTTTTAAGGCATTTTTTGATTGTGCTTGTACTTCCTTCATGACCAATGTTGAAGAAGGGAGTGTAACAAAATAAAAAAGAAGCAATATGCACACTAATGGAAGAAGGGAAGTGACATATACAACAAAACGAACGCCTGAAAATTTTGGTCCAAGGATATTTGTGTAATTTCTGAAAAAGCAGGGTATCTATGTAAACATTGCAATATTCATGAAATTTTCCCTTTATCACTTGACTATATAAGGGGTACTTTTGCATATAAACTCTTAAAGCATCCCCAATGCAACCTTAAAAAGGCTTGCTAAAATTGAATTTGACATATTGGTGAGTTTGACATATTGGTAGCCATCAAATCATGGATCATGATCTGATGGCTACAAATATGACAGACTTGGTTTTAGCAAACCTTTTTAAGATTGGATTGGGGATGCTCTTAGCAAGTCACTAATTGACCAGTTGACTACTGTAGGTTGAGAGCAGATTCAGCAAGTCTTTGCCAAATTGATTATTTTTTGAGAAAAAACCAATTTGGCATTTCAATTTGTAATTAAATAAGATTAGACACTTTCAGAAAAAGTTGTTATTATTTGGCATTCAATCAATTTTTTTTTGTAGAATTAAGCCTTTTTCTAAGCATCTTCCTCTTTTTAAAATTAGTAATTGATATAAAATATATTGTAGATTAAGCCCTCTTGAAATCAACCTTGACCTTCCATTGTTAGCTAAGCTTAATAGCTTTTATAATATTCGACATTTCAATTTTTTGAACGTCAGAGAATAAATTCTAGAATAATTAAGCAAAATTTTGGGGAATTATTTTATGCCGAACCTGCTCACAACCTACAGTATGTATAAGGCACGTTTGAATATAAATTCTTAGCTAGTCACTAATTGCGTATAAGAGTACGCATGCTATGTAATCTCGATATATTAGGCCAGCTGCACACCTTAGAAATAAACACGTAGCATTGCTTTCCACAGCTCTATCTTATTAAGAGAACACGATCCTTTCGACAGCGACGTAGAAGTGCATTCTGTACTCAGATGGTCTACACTGAATATTGCGTTTAGGTTGCCCCAAACTAATTTCTCGACATTTCACACTAAATATATATTTACCGCTATTATAGTATTTTTCATCAAAAATTGCTGCAACAAACCATCTTTAGAGGGCCTATCAACAACAATGAAGCTGGAAAAAGACAAACTAGTAGCTTCCAAATCATAAACCATGTGAAATCTAAATATTTAGTGAGTTGCATGGGCTTCCAAATGACCAAATGACCAAGTGATGAGTCATGAGATAGCTTACTAGGGTAAGGCAACCTAAATGCAATATTCAGTGTAGTTTGAAAGGAGCACCTGATCCTTCAACGGTACTTATAAAAGAGATGGACAAGGTGCTGCCTATTGTATATCCACTCCTTCCTTTCAGTTGGTGAGAACAACCTAAGCTGACAGGTGTCAATGCAAAAATTCATTCGACACTTTCAATGACTTAAATCTCACTCCACCACTCAGAGTTGGACACCTCATTATTCTCACCCCAACGTGTGACGTTGACTTTCTACGTAATAGATTAGTCGACGACAGGGGCCAATCTTGAATGTGACACCTTCACAAGTAATTCAAAAATCATCTTTCAAGGCGAGCACCAACGCCTGATGTAACCTAAAGCCCAGAATGTAGGTCACTAAAAAACTCAATAGCGGTTTTTCAGAAACACGACAAACTCTTGAGAGCTGAGTCTGAGTGCTAAAAAATGGAATATCTTCGGGTACATGATAATTACCAAGAACTCAAAACTCGGATAAACAATTATCTGCAGTAGGGTCGTATGGTCCGCTAAAAGGGGCTTTCATAATAGAAAGATTGACCCACCGTTGCTGACTTGACGTAATCAGTAAGCTAATATTAAGAGGCAGAAAGACAAAACTTTCAAAGATGCCATCGACCTCAATACCAAGTATATGGACGGTGCTAAGATGTGTCGATTGGCAAATTTATATAATACAACAGTGGTGCTAGTGCTATCATACCTTCCAGTGGGCAACCTCGCATATTCTTTCTGCATATGAGATGTAACAGAATTCTACTTTCAATCAATATCCCATTAGGAGGATGGGATTTAAAAGAAATAAATAATGTAATCGGTACCTCTTCATCTGGTTAGACGCTGATAGGCCTCGCATGTCAAAGTAGAATACAAACGGTATCCAGACCTCCATCTTCCCTGCGGTTTGCTCTTCAAGTCGGAGAAAAACATATCCAAGGCCGATTGGGCAAACAAGGGGGGAGGAGATATTTCCAGAGACCGCTGTTATGATATGGCACTCATCAACGAGTAGTAGTCCAATTACCATACAGGGTCGAGGCTCATTTTCATGGTTTCGGTCACATCAGGAACACTCCACCCGGCTTTCTTCAGCGAAGTCGAGAGCAGCTCCACTTCCTTGGCTAAGGTAACCAAAACTGCCTGAAAGATTTCAGAGACAGTACGTTTAGAAGGTTCACGAGATTCAGAATGCCGAATGTACCCTCATATTTCGCACATCTACGAAACATCATAGGTCCAAGTGCCAAAGCACCGTGGACAGCAACAACTAAGAAAAATTTGCGAAAAGCATTGGACATACCTCTGCGTCCAGTGGTTGATTCCAAAGCTCTGGAGAAGACTGAGCCTCCATCATATCTGTAATATCGTCCTCCTCCCAGCCCCCCTGCCGAAGAACCAGGGACATCTCCTCAAGGTAACCGGTTAGCCATTTTGAGGCCTTCGCTGCGCTGCTATCCCTCCTGATCATATTTTCCTTAGCTTGACATACCTTGACAGGATCCGATGGAGCAGCAATTTCATCATCCACAATTTGAGGTAGCCCTCTAGGAACGATACCAACCTGCTTTTGCTGCTTCTCTGCAAGCTCACTCCAAAACTCAACTCTGCGAGGAGATCGAGCAGCCCAAGGAGGGATCGCTATGGAAAAATCCATTAATGTTTTGGGAGGCAGAGGCTTCTCTATAATCTGACCATACCGAACGAGGTCTTCCTGGCAAATAGATGATCGGGGAGACTCGGATTCAGTTGATATGTTCTCATCACCCTTGGAAGCCTTCGAAATTTTCGATCTCGTCCGCCCGAATCTGCTAAAGATATTACCTCTGCTCCGTGGTGTCCCCAAACCTTCTGCATTCTTAGCAAGGACGTCCAGATTTCGACCCCAAGTCTCGCTTCGACTCTCGGAACTACCGGACCCTGACGTATCCGAGAGGTCTGTTGCGCTGGAAGAACTTGAGGTTCGGTGTATGGAATCAAAATCCGTATGATAAAGGTCTCCTCGTTTGCTTGCTCCAGTCCCGCTGCTACTTCGGCCACTTCCCGTACTGTCCTGCCACTCATCCAACTCGAAGGGAGGGTCGCAATCATGAGCACGAAAGGCCTCCCGCTCGAAAAAGTCTGCAACATCATATCCACAATAGACGACGTTCTTCTGATGCACAAAAAACACAGGATTGCCTGCAAGACTTGGCGCAGATGCGATATAACAGTGACCATACATTGGAACAAGAAGCGGATATTTGCGTAATGCAGTGCGAGCTGTTCGGATGGCTTGCTCCATGTCCACAGGGCGCGGACCCCATGCTTTCCACCAGAATGCCGAAGTGGCCACCTCGTGAAGAAGCCCGAGTACGGGGAGATTCAGACGCATACGAATATGCTGTACATTTCCGGTCCGCCAATTTGGAAACCCTGGGCCCACGGGGACGCCTTCTTGCAGTATCCCTTTCAAGTCCGGTGGGAACGTAAACCCGTAGGTTGCTTCAATCTTTTCAAACTCCTCCTCGGAAAGCCCGTCCGCAATCGGCACCTCGCATCTCCTCAAGTGGTCAATTACACTGCGGGCATACGCAGAGAAGGAAAAAAACACTCGCCGAGTTCCTGGTGGAGTAGACTGGCCAGCACTTGCACGGGCCGAAAGTCGCTTGAGGCCTGCCAGTTGTGTCTGATGCTTCGGAAGGACTCCTCTTAACGCATCCACGGATCTTTCCTCCACATCCAACATTGTTGCAACGCGATATATCGATAGAACAAACTCAAATCCAAACGCTACAATCCTCCAACAATAACGCCCATTCTCCGCCTCTCCTGTATCCTCAATTCAAAGTTTCTTCCTTCAATCTCGGGGATCCAACCTCAAGCAGTAAACGCAAAGTTGCTTCAGACAACACTCACCACCTCGATCCTTCGATCGTCTCTTTCAAAGGCCAATATCTCTACACCTCGAGGTCTTCTACGCCATCGACGTCAGAGAAAGTGACGAGTGTCGGCGTCTGCATTCAAACAAAAGATTCAGAACAGAACACCGCTATTTGAAAATTTTCGAACACAACGTATCAGTTCTCTGGCTACGCTCGAGTGAACAAACTATATCATTGAAAGCATCTGAAACACGAACTCCAAGGACGACGACGGAAATCCGCAAGGCCAATGGACGCGAGCGCCGGAATTCTGACTGATGATAAAACATTCTAAGCAGTACGAGCCTTACGACAAAGAGATGCAACCATGTCGCGAGCATAAGTATCAGGCGCAAAATGATCAGGTCGAGGCTGCTCCGACAGCGATAAGAAAAAGCTTCTCAAGTGGCCATGACGAGACAAAAGTGCTCATCATCCGCGTAATAAAATATACGAAAAGCAACACTCATACCTCCGACAGCCGTGGCCCTCCAAGAAAGTACACTCACACGTCGTGGTCTCCGTCAAAACCAATTCGAATCAACGCGGCTTAAGCTCGGTCATCATCGATCTCCAAAACTCATCAAAGAAAGAAACAAAGGCACGACGATGTCGACAGGAGCATGCCAACCACAAACCTATCACATCCTTCGATGCCTCAACCTCAGCAAAGAACGAAGAACCGACTGTCACTAAAATTCAACACAAATTGACACACCATCGCTATCTCTTAACTTCCACTCTTTCAAATTCATCCCGTTCTAAGCTTAATAATCATCAGACATCACGATCAAAGCACGTTCAGCATTTAAATCAACTTGTTTAAAAGCTTAAGTCAATAATCTCGCATCTCCACACCCGCACTAACTTAAATACTCCATTAACAGCCGATCCTGAACGAGAAACCGAGACACTAATGTCGATAAGACCGCAGCCAGGTCCTCCGCTACCGTCACAAATGTCCGCATGGAAATGAGTCAGTTTAACGGCCAGATAAAACACCCTGAAGGCCGGCGTGGCTATGGCGGTAAGACCAACGCCTCTGGTACAACGCAAAAGTAATCTCGACAAAGCCGTCCAACGTTCGCTTGCGACAGAGACGAAGTGACAACTAATGAGAACGGCTTCGAGAACGTCATGAGAACGTCCTTGAGAACTTTTTTGAGACTCAGTGAAAACGTTTTGTGCTAAAGTAGGAGGCTCTAATTCAGACCATGGGATCAGCTTTAGAAAGGGCTGACATTTTAGATCAAATATCTGTTATAATGGACTTAGCAAGTTAACCTAATTTACTAAGTTCACCTAACTCATTAATGATAATAATAGATATCTGATTTAAATTATTAGCCCTTTTTAGAACTGATCCAAAGTAGAGCATGGTCCAAATTAGAACCTCCTATCTTAATTATTGTTTTTTTGCTACACCAAAACTGGTGTGACTAATTGTTCTATGGTTTATATTGAAAAAATGTAAAATATTTAGCCAACTTTTATACACTGGTTTGGGAGCAAGAGCCTGGATTTCTAGGGTCCACTTGATGTCGTCTCATCCTACTTGTGCAATATTCTAACATCTCACAAACTATCCTGAGATTTAGCTTTGATGAAAAGTTGAAAGCATCCAACTTTACATCAGTAAATAAAAGTGTAGTCATACTTCCCATTCAACCATTTTTCGGTTAGAAAAAAAGCTAAAGCCACTTCATCCAAAATATTGAAAATATTTTGAGATCGCCGCCGATGGGAACCAGAGAACCCTATTCTGAACTCCAGAGAGAACTCCATAAATAACTTCGGCGGACCAATCACGCACACGACTATCATCCGCTCCCCCACGTTCCTGATAAATATATTCGTTCCCTTACAAGCCTCTCCGTCTTAAATCCACGTGTCGCGTGAGGATTCATGGAGCCAGGTGTAAAGTACCCGCAACTCGCTTTGGAAGAGCAGAATTTAAGACCACATTTAGACCGTGCCCGGCGCGCGGATTGAGGACCGGTCGTTGTTATTCTGTTTTCGGAGATTGTGTCGATATCCGCCAGAACCCCGAAGGCAATGGACATGTTCCAAGCAATGTTTTTCTTTGGGCAATTACAGACCCAATTGCCTCAAAATAAAAAGGTGAGCTGGCCTGTGGAAAAAGAAAGGAGGAAAAAAATTCAAAAAATGCCAGATTGCAGTAATGAAAATTGCATAGCAGCCTAAGCTTTCATCAAATTCTTATCTAATTGAGAATTGATGCTATCAATTTATGATGAGACAAATCCAATAGTCCCGTCAAAAAAGTTGATTGTGTCAATTTCTCCTTAACCCTTTAAAGATCACACACATTTTTCTAAGATTCACTAGAAAGAGGGGCAATAAAATTAGATGTGCAATTGGAACAAATATGGACCCAATTTAAATAATCCAATCGTACAAATGTGAAGGACACCTTGTTTGTTGTAATGTATCCAAAATTTTAGCTAGATCTACCGTTGGAGGTGAAATATTATAATGATTGAGTGAGCCGTATATAGAAAATCTCTAGTTTTTCATGCTTGTGTGGTTTTTAATGTTAACACTTCATGCAAGTTTTGATTGAGAATAGCCTTACATTTCTAAAAAGTAGGGTTTCCCACTTTTTCAACAAGACTACTTTCACACAAAATAGACAAAAATAGCAATGACAAGGTGTAGCTAAGTGGACAAAAAGGGTCAAAAATCCCATTCTCTTTGCTACCCTAAAACGGTTTTATAAGAAATCTGATAATTGTTATGGAAAATTTGATCAGTGGAAGCAATCAAGAATTGGCCTTAAATGTAGGATGAATTTTTTAAAATAAAATGATAGCATCATTTCAATGGATTCTCAAATACTACAATTATACTACTACCGTATAGAGAAACAAAACAAGTGTGTTCCTTAAGGAGTTCAAATTTTTTTAAGATTGTACAATTGAAATGTGGCATTCTTCTTGGATGTTTGATATATTGTGTTGTTGCTTTGATCCATTTTTGACCAAATATGGGATTCGTATTTTGAGGCCATGATGTATAAACACCATTATTTATCAACTCCCATATCCGATTCCATTGTTGTTTCTTGGGTTGGATGCAAAATTCTTGTGATCACAAGAGTTCTTCAAGATCATTTTTCAAATTGTTAAGCGATTTTACTGTATAGGCCAAAAACTACTCTCCCGAACCAAAATGTGGTTCGATGGTCTCTAAAAAATTAATTTCATTATTAATATTCATGATGCTACAAAAATCCATGCATAAGGTCACCTTCAACTCCAACCAAACATAGGGATGGAGCCAACAAGCTACACACCATTTTCAAAGAATGCTACATAGCCATTAGTCAGGAAACCCAAAAAAACCCTGGTTCCAAGTTTCCAACGCACGGAAACTTAGTTATTAAAAGACGCATTTAATATGAACTTATAGTTTGTAGTCCTTTTGCATGGCAAGTGCTCCTCTTTCCTTTTTTCTTAATAAAATATGCATGCTGGGTGTACTTAAAGTTGGGGTTTTTTCCCGAGGTTACCTCCAATCAAGGGTCGTTTAAGTGATAGGTAAGGACGGGAATATCGATGTTGGAATCTTTATCACTCTACTGATCAGCTTAATTATTGTGGCACTTTTCAACCAATCTCAGTTCACCAGGTTGGCAGGTAGCCAGGTATGGCTACATATGGTAATCCTTTTTGGGGCCCTTAACCTTAATGACTAGTCACTAATAATTTGTTGACTAATTTCATTGCCATTTTAGTGCGTTTGAATGAATGCCCCTAGGTATCACGCTAATTAATTCTGAAGTTCTCTTAATCCTTTAAGCGGCGGGCTGGTCCCCAATCACTATGCCTGCCCGGTACAGCGGTGTGGCAAAGTGCCCTCAAAAATTTAATATTGCTTCTAAAAGTTGCATACAATAAGGGCCGCTTTACATATGGGGCCGGGCCAATTTGGTTAGGGGTTGATTGTCTCAAACTTCAGCCCACATTTTGTTTCAGCCCACATTTTGTTTCAGCCCACATTTTGCTTAACTCCTAAAGAATCAAGGGTGTTTTTTGAGAAAAAATCTTAGAAACTGTCAACTTTTAGAGCATTGCCCAAAATTTAAAATTTAAAACCTTTTTTCTCAATTCCAACCGTACAAAAGTGTGTCAAATAGATAAGTTAATGTGTGCAAAAAAATTCAGCCCATTTGACCATGGAGATTGTAAGATTATAACATTTGAAGTGAGAAAAATAGCTTTTTTTCATTCCTACAAAACAAGGTCAGCAAACTTTGACCCTTCCTAGAGTAAATTTCTTGCTCTACACAAATTTGAGCTTTTTGACCATTCACAAGTATATGATGTTAGGTTCACTCATGAACTTTTTCAGATGCAAATATAGAGTTTAGCTTATTCTAAATCACCCTCCAATGCAAGAAGGTTTAGTGAATTGGCAATACATTAGTCATTCTTTCATGATTTCTTGTGCAATGTGGAAGTCTTTTGTTTGAAATCTAAAAGGCAAAAAGTTGGAAATAAACATTTGGAATATGTGAAAAAAAGTTTCAAGAGCTTTAGATTTATAAATTGAAAGACAATAGGGCTTGAATTTAGAGGATTTTTTTTTCTTGAAGTTGCCCTAACATAGTTAACAAAGTTTGACTCTCTTTAGAATGTGATATGAGTCCTCAATTTGTTTATTTTTTTGACAATTGTACATCATGTTTTTTTAGTTACATACTTGCCAAATTTCAAAAGTTAATGAGATTTTTAGCATAAGATTCTCCAAAGATGCCCAAATTGCCCGAGCTGCCCAAATTCTTTTGAGCAACATAACTTTTGAATCAGGCATCCAATTGGGGAAAAATTTACATTTCCACTTGGAGGATACGTATTTGTACCTTGCGTAACAATTTTGAGAACATCCAATAAAAATTAACTCCATATGACCCTACCCCAGTTCTCAAGTGGCTGTTGAACAGCCACTTGGTCCTTTAGGGGTCAACCCCTAAAAGACCAAGCAAAGTATTCACCAAAAACTCTTCAAAACTGCCTTTTTTAGAGCATCAACCAAATTTGAAAACAAAAACATTTTTATGCATATGTGACCATAGGATCTTGTAGAAGAATGGTAATAGAAGATGTGGAAAAAATTTCAGAGTTTTCCATCGCGTGGATTGGAAGTTAGAATGGTTTGAATATTCAAAAACATCTTGTGAAAATCCGGGAAGCTACCCTTTTGAAGGTGAAATTCCTAAGGAAAAAAGGCCATGTGGGTGGTGCTTCTCTAAATTCCTTATTCCACCAAAGTAAAGTACATGTCAAAAAAGTTTCAAATCATGTGGAGTTGTATAACATATGGCAAAAAAATTAGTAAGTAAAAAGAAGTAGAGAATGTTTCAAAACACAAAATTGTTAAGAATTTAATTATGGAAATGAAAAATGCCAATCCCAATGGTCATAATGTTGTCATAAACAATATTCATCCTTTGATTATGTTTTTTTTCCAAAATGTTGAAAATTGAGTAAAATAAAGGACTTCAAAGTTTATATTGGAGTAGAGAATCCATAACTGCCCGCAAACAAAAAATCCTCATAACTTTCATCTTGTTGATTCAAACGGAATGATTTGAAGCTTCCTGCATTCACATAAATCTCCTAAACCAATTTTTTTTTTAAATTTATGAAAAAAGTGATTTTAAAAAATCTGCCCAGGCTGCCGGACAAACGTAAAAAACAGCATATTAGGCCATTTTTTACTCATAATTCCAAATGTCATGAAATTTAGTGCATATAAAAGATAAACCTCGTCCCCATATTATATTAAAATTTCAGCTTGAAACATGAAAAGCTCCAATCACAGGTACATGCCCAAAATCGCTATGTTTCTAAAAAAGGGGGTCTGGTCCTTTAGGGGTTAAGGCTGGCCTCCACTACTCATTAAAATAAGATTATAGTGGCGGCCAATTGTCTCATATGTAAAGGCCTTGAGGCCAAGGATTTGGGCCGATTCAATAAAGTTAAGCCATCTTTACACTAGAGGTTAGAAGTTGTGACAAAAATCTCTTATGGGCCATGGCTTGTTTTCAAAAAGCTAGCATTTGGAGATAGTGGCTTCTTGTTGCAATGTAAAGTGAGAATAGGCCACAAATTTTTTTAATTATTTTATTTTTTGATTTTTTGATTTTTGATTTTGAAACAATGACATGATGATAGATACCAAAAAATAGAGTTGGACAAAGGGGGACATTGCCAAAATGTGCATGAACCCTAAACATGAAGTTTGAAACAAACTCTTAAGTTCTTTGTTTACCTTGTCAAGGTATATTATACCAATTGCCTTTATTATTTTCTTTTTATCAACCACAAAGCATCTATAATATTTTTGCATATTGATTCGTTCTTCCATAAATCAAGTTTTATGCAGATAGTATCTAGCAAAATATATACTATGAGTTATGGATCATCAAGAGTACCTTGCATAAAAGATCATAGAAAAAGAAATCAAAATATCAACATATGCAAGGTTGAAAAAGCGTAGAAGGAAAAAAAAGGTTTGCAAATAGATACTCCTTCTGTCCTATTATAAAGCTCCAAAAAACTTCTCCATGAGGGATTAGCTGTACTTTTAGTCATTATGCTAGTGACAAATGCATTCTAGAATCAATATACCACCTACCAAATGTTTGAAAATCTCCAATTTTTATGTTACTATTGACACCTAGATTCCATGCAAAAAGTACCATATTTGTACATGTTGGTAGCTCCTCAAGATTGATGATTTAAAGATTAGTAGCAACAATGGTACCTCATATGGGCAAGGCCAAGCTTGTTAGGAGAGGAATGCTATGTAATTGCTTAACTTACCCCCATGAGATCATTGGACATGACAAATGCTTTTTAAGCAATTGAAATTAGCAAAAAGGAGCTTTTTAGTGGGACAATAACTATGCCTAATTTGGAGCATTATATTGGGATGGAGGGAATAGAAAATATACAAGCCTACACAAGTAATTAGTAAACTCATTTAGCAAGCTAAATGCCCCATGCCCCCCATGCCATCCCCCCATCTCCTCCATCCCCCATGCCCATCTCTCCATCCCCCCATCCCCCATGCCCATCCCTCCATCCCCATCCCTCATCCCCCCATGCCCATCCCCTCATCCCCATGTCCATCCCCGCATCCCCCCATGCCCATCCCCCATCCCCCCATGCCCTGCCCTCTCCCATCCCCCATGCCATGCCATTCCCTCCCCCATCCTCTATGCCATCCCCCCGTGCCCGCCATGCCATCCTCCACCTCCCCCATGCCATTCCCCACCCCCGATGCCATGCCTCTCATGCCATCCCCCACCCCCTCTCCATGCCATCCCCCATGCCATGCCTCTCATGCCATCCCCCCACCCCCCCATGCCATCTCCATGCCATCCTCCCATGCCATCCCTCTCATGCCATACCCCTCATGCCATCCCCTTCATGCCATCCCCCTCATGCCATCCCCTCATGCCATCCTCCCATCCCCCCCACCCCCACCCCCACCCCCCCCATCCCCCTAGCTTCTCTCTCGTGCCTCCGGGCTTTTGATATAGCAGATTCTATTGGAGAAAAAAAAAAATTGATAATTTTTTTTTTACAATGAAACTTGACATTGGCCCCAAGGCCAAGATTGGTTTCCCATTTTTGGTGCACCCAATTCAGAGAGCTCGGGGCATGTCAAATCTTGTCTTTGTTGAATAAAAAATTCATTCCACCAAATTGGCCCTGTCTTTAGGATGTAAGGGCCTTGGGGCTGATTTCAGCTTTTTGTCCAATTAGAAAGCAGGATTAATGGCCTCTGACGCAATCAAATGGCCTAGCCCACAGGTGTAAAGCGGCCCTAAGTCACATAAATCAACATGCAATGCTACTCTCGTGAAAATTATTAGGACATAATGGTATTTAGTTATTATTTTTTGTAAACCTTCTCACAATATGAAATATTCAAAAGTACTTGTGCATCTAATGAAGTTAATTTTTGCCTTCCATGATGAACCATGTGTCCATTATCATTTCTTTATGAATGAAAAATGGATTCCTTACATCCAATAGGTTGACTTTTTATCATCCATAAAACTGACTTTTTGGCATGGGTTATTTAAGAAAAACTAGTGTTTCTTTTGTTTTGGCAAATTGGCACCCTAAGATCATTCGGAAGAACGGGCTTGGGATTTGAATTAAAGAAATGCATGCATGTGCTACTGGAAGATTGTGCGAGGATGTTCGTTGGCAGAAGGGCCGGTGGGGTAGCTGGTTTAACCCTTTAACTACCACACTCATTTTCACAAAATCCACTGAAAGCGGGGTTGTAAGCTTAGATTTGGCATTGAATCAAATTTGGATCCATTTTCAATAATTCAATCGTACGGATGGGAAGTACACCTTGTTTCTTGTATAGTACCAAAATTTCAGTTAGATTTATCATTGGAGGTGAAATATTCTAATGATTGAGTGAGTTGTATGCGGAAAATCTATAGTGTTTCATTCTTGTTTAGTTTTGAATGCTAACCTTTCATGCAAGCTTTGATTGAGAAGAGCCTTACATTTCTAGAAAGCACAATTTCTCACCTTTCCAACAAGACTAGTTTTCACACAAAATAAACAAAAATACCAATCACAAGGTGTAGCTAAGTGGACAAAAAGGGTCAAAAAACCCACTTTCTTTGCTACCCTAAAACGGTTCTACAAGAAATTTGATAATTATTTTAGAAAATCCAATTGGTGAAAACAATCTAGAATTAACCCTAAATGTAGGATGACATCTTTTAAAGCCAAAATGACAACTTCATTTTAGTAGATCTTCAAATACTATAATCGTACTACTACCATATAGGAAAACAATACAAGCATATTTCTTAAGCAATTTGAAATTTTTTAGAATTGTGCAATTGAAATTTGACATTCTTCTTGCATACTTGATGTATTGTGTTGTTGCTTTGATCCATCTTTGACAAAAATTGGATACGTATTTTGAAGCCATGCCGTATAAACACCATTATTTGTCAACTCACATACGCAATTGCATTGTTATTTTATTAGATGGATGCAAAATTCTTGTGATCACATGCATACTTCAAGACCAAATTCCAAATTATTAAGCAATTTCAACGTACAAGCTAAAAACCACACCCAACAACCAAAATATGGTCGCGTGGTCCTTAAAGGGTTAAGGGCTGCTTTACATATGGGGGCAGGGCCAATTCACTCTATCAAAGGTCAAGAATCCTCACTTGTGATTGGACAAAAGGTTGAAATCAACCCCAAGTCACTTACACCTAGAGTAAGGGCCAATTTGGTGTAATGAATATTTTATTCAACAAAGACAAGATCTGACATGGCCCGAGCTCACTGAATTGGGTGCACCCAAAGTGGGAGGCCAATTCTTGGCCTTGGGGCCAATGTCAAGTTTCATTTAAAATATATGTTTTTTCATAAAATATTATTTTTTCACCAATCAAATCCATTCCCAAAGCCAACGGCACTAGAGAAGCTAGGGCATGGGGGCATGGGGGTATGGGGGCATCATGGGGGGATGGAGGGCACTGGGAGATGAGGGGCATGGGGGGCATGGGGTATTTAGCTTGCTCAACTAGTTCTTATGTGTACAAAAAACACTAGGCTTGTAAACTTTGTGTCTATTTGCAAATCATTTTTTCCTTCTATGCTTCTCATGAAGTCTTTATGTAAACCTTGCATATGTTGATATATTGATTTTTTTTCTGTCATTTTTTATGCAAGATACTCTTAATGATCTATAACTCATAGTATTTATTTTGCTAGATACTATCTGCATAAAACTTGATTTTTGGAAGAACTAATCAATAGGCAAAAATAATGTAATTGTTTTGTGGTTGATAAAAGAAAATAAATGCAGGCAATTGGAATAACATACCTTGGTAATGTAAACAAAAAACTTAAGAGTTTGTTTCAAACTTCATGTTTAGGGTTCATGCACATTTTGGCAATGTCCCCCTCTTTTCACTTTAGATTGCAACAAGAAGCCACTATCTCCAAAGGCTAGCTTTTTGAAAACAAGCCATGGCCCATAAGAGATTTTTGTCACAATTTCTCA
This sequence comes from Ulota crispa, assembly GCA_963920765.1. Taxonomy (NCBI): domain Eukaryota; kingdom Viridiplantae; phylum Streptophyta; class Bryopsida; order Orthotrichales; family Orthotrichaceae; genus Ulota; species Ulota crispa. Next base: position 9,603,302 of record OY987245.1, read on the forward strand.
CCTCTAGTGTAAAAATGGCTTAACTTTATTGAATTGGCCCAATTCCTTGGCCTTAAGGTCTTTCCATATGAGACAATTGACCCCCACAATAATCTAATTTTATTTAGTAGTGGAGGCTAGCCTTAAGCAAAATATGGGCTGAAATTTGAGGCAATTGGCCCCAAGCCGAATTGGCCCGCCCCCATATGCAAAGCGGCCCTAAATTCATGGATCACTTTTAAAGATTCACGAACCATTAATGTTGTTTGTGTGCACATAATGGTCAATCATCTTGGAAAAGTTCTTTCAAAGCATCCTCTTTTTCTGCATAGGTAAAGTAAGAGGCTCATAAACCGGCCATCTAAGAGCTGAAATTGAATTTTGGGGAGGTGGAACTTCTTGGTATATTTTTCAGTAAATTTTCCTTGAAAGACAAGAGGAATGGGCTTCTAACTCAAGTTATTTTGTATTTTTTAGAGCAATGTGGAATTAGTTTTGAAATTTTGAAGTGGAAAGGTCATAGGGCTCTAAACTGGATCACTTCCTCAAATGTATGCCCATTCTGCATTTTTGAAAGGCTATGAATAAGGGCATGTAGCAATGGAGTTCATTTGGGGAGGTGAGCAGTATTACTGCCCTAATGGAGTTTGAACCTCTTACCTTTAGCTTCTTTGAGCTTCTTCTGAGCTTCTTCACTTGACAATGGTAGCAGAGTCCAATGAGCGGGGAGATCTAAAAAGAACTAAGGGCATCTCCACTTGTTTGCGGAAATGCAGACTCACTAAAGCTGTTTGCCTAGGCCCGTGGAGGCAAATGTGATCAGGTCCATGTCTGAATCCCCACCGGTGTCGCACGCAACAAGAGTTTGTCAGCATCCCAATTTCTAAATGACCAATAGCTTTGTGTCACGCTGTCAACCGGTGTCAAGTAGAGAGGAGTTTGCATAGGAAAATCGCTAGGATTCTAGCTGCAGCCTATTTCAGATCAACAGATGGAATGATACTATAAAATAAAATATAGCTCTCCAAAACAAAGCTGCAAGAAAATAAAAAACAAAAACATGCAAGAAGAAGAGAAGTAAGATATGTGGAGTATGTAATATATTTAATGAAGAACATCTCATCTTTTCTTGAGTAGGTTTCCACCTATATATTAAAGAGAGATGACATAAAGTAAAAACCCTTCTCTACCATTAGTCTATGAGTTACTTTAAATAAAAATAACTCCTAGATAAAAGCCACTCTCTATTATTGGTCCATGGAATTTCTTTACTAAAGTAAGCCCCAATGGACTCTAGTTAACTAACACTTTTGTACGGTGGTTGCCTCATCAAAACCTTATCCGGGAAAACCTTACTAAACAAGGACAAAACTTTGGATGAAGGAAAAAGAGTACAACACATCATACATATTATAATTGTTGTGATAGAGCTACAGACTCTAAAGAAAGTGTTGGGAATAGAAAACACAACGAGGACACAATAGAGATATAACAAAGTATGCAAGGAGAAGAAGTAACAAGTGTTACAAGTGTAATAATCCAAGCAGGGCTTCCCTACTATATACAAGGGAAGTCCAAAGATAGGATGTAAAAGTCCTTCTCTACTATTGGTCCATGGGATCCCTTTACTAAAGTAAACTCTAGTGAACTCTAGTTAACTATGTGTAGAGCGTATCAATATAATACTTATCTCAACAATAATCTAATCACTTTACTTATATTTATCACATGTCATGATTTATATCACGACACCGGTGTTCAAGGCTGTGGAGCCCAACAGAAGGAATAGGATCAAGGACTTTGGCTCAACTTAGAAATAGATTGTGAATAGTCAAATGTAGCTAGATTTTAGCGCAGGGTTTTTTTTTGAAAGAATCTGGAGCTCCCCATCCTTGGAGCGCTTCTTGGCAAGGCCACTTAAGCAATGCGGGGCACTTGTGGAGATTTTATTCTCGAAATTGCCCTCTAGCCTCGCTGTCTCACCCTCTCTGAGCCATTGGTCACTACAAGGAAATGGAGTCCAAATTGACATATCCTAATTGATTAAATATGTCCAAATTGATAGAAAAGTGTCCTAATTGACAAAAAATGACCAAATTGACGGTGTTCCCTTGTAGTGAGTGGAGATGCTGTAATAGAAAATCATCCGAAAATATGCCAAAAAAACTAGCTAAATTTCAAATCAAGTGGATAAAAACCAACTCAACTTTTAAGAAGTTTTTTAACAAATATTAAAAAGAAGTGTGTTGTTTGTCCCATGATATAATTCTTTTTAAATATCACAAGTTCTGTTAGAGAGGGGTGAGGAAGAGGAAAAGGTAGAGAAAAGGAGGGTGAGAAGTCACAAGGAAGAATTACAAAAAATTAGCACAGTGCACAAAGCAAGTCCAAAACGTGTTTGTTATAGCATGATTGCATTTAAGTTGCCTTGCACTAATTTCTCAACATTTTACACTACACAAATACTTACTCACACTACAATGAATTTCATCAATATATTTATGCAATAAAAGACATTGAAGGGTTTGGCAATAATAAAAAAATTATTAATGCACAAATTAACAACATCCAACTTGTAAATCATGTGAAATCCTAATATCTAGAAAGTTGCATGCTCCTCTAAGTGGCCAAACAATGAATCATGAAATAACTTTTTATGGGAAAACATCCTAATTATTTAGGGAAACTAAATGCAATGCAATATTGAGTGTAGAACCTTCATTTGAAGTGACATAAGTGGAGCAATTTCATTATTTGGATTATTTGATAGGTACCGCCAAAATTCCTTTCTACTCTTTTTATTTTTCTGATGAATTGAAAGCGGTAATCGTTTAGCTTCTTACCTCCATCTATTACTGAGAGATTACAAGGAATTGTGTTCTTGTTTATTTCGCGTATTCTTCCATGTGAGATAAATTCATACGATTCCTTGTTTTCTACATTAGGATATTTTTTGAAACTTTAACAAACTTTTCATTGGAATATTTTTGACATTATATCGTTTTATGCATTATATAAATACAAAACCAAACAATCATTTATTGTTTGAATTCTTAAAGTTTTGAATCTCATGTACATGCAAACTTATGATATCCATAAATTAGGTTATTGAAGTACCTTTTGGAGTTTAAAATCTCAATCAATAAAATTGTAAAAGATAAAGATGTAAAAGTTTAAAACCGTCATTCATATTGTCACTACCATACTAATTTGATGGCTGCTAACTTTTAATTGTACTTTAGCATTATAAATAATTCAAGTGATACAAGAAAAATCATAATGGCGTTTTTTTATCATATATATATATAAATAAAAGATGCTTTCTTGACTAAGCACTATGACTGCCGTGAGTCATTTTGGACAGTCCATAATGACTCAAGACAATCTTATGACCAAAATGAGTCATTATGGACTGACCAAAATGACTCACGGCATTCATAGTGCTTAGTCAAGAAAGCGTCTTTTTTCCGTTGTATATTCCTTGCATCTGATGTAAATAACTCAAATGTATTGATTTGTCTTTAGTCCTACCTCATTGAAATATACCGTAGTAAATATATTATATTTGTCCAGATTTTAAAAGATAATTTAGGCGATAATTTGCAAGTTGGGGTACACATGTATAGGGTTAGTTTAGCATTTTTATCCAAATTATTGACTTACATGCCAGAGAACCCAAAATATGCAATAGTACTTTTGGGGTGCTTTTATGTTCGTAATGATCCATTCCTTTATCACTTGCCTTTCTCCCTCCATTTTCGAGTTTAAAATTAAGCATATTTCCATGGATGCGTTGTGTTGCAAATTTAATAGTTTGAAGACTTTGTGTAGGGGCATTAGATTCCCTTCAACGTTTAAATGACGAGCTGGTTACCGTGGCCATAAGCAAGTTATAAATTTGCAAACATTGGGAGAAGATATGTGTTGTGGTAAAGTGCTCACTCAATTTAATGTTATTACCAAAAGTTGCATAAGCCAATATAGTATATTGTTCTCTTATAAATGGCAAGAAGGGTCATATGGGGCCTAACTTCTACTTTGTAAATTCTCTCACAATTTGAGGTATACGATATTATGAGAGCATTCAATGAGGTTAGTTTTTTCTTTCCATGATGGATCATGTCTTTATGATCACTCTACAAGAAAATCATGGTTAAATCTACAAAAATTTGATAAAGATTGTGACCTAATCTACAATATATTGTAGATTAGGTCACAATCTTTGTTAATTTTTTGTAAATTTGATCATGGTTTTCTTGTAGTCACGTCCGTGATCACTTAAAAAGATTGGATGAAAATTGGATTGCTTACAACTAGCATTTTGTTTTCTTTTGTTATCCAATGGAAAAAAAACATCTAATGTATTGGTGTTTAAGGGTTGAAAAAAACTAAACAACCTTTCACTTGACCCTAACTTTAAAATGGCACAAGTTGGTTTACATAATTTCATGCAAAATTATGAGATTTGGAAAAAAATGAAAGTATATACTATAAGAAAACAGTGAATTGACTAAACTTGTCCAAATTGACAAAAAAGTGTTTAAAATGACAAAAAAGACATCAGAATTGACATGTTTGAATTTACAAAAATGATTGAATCGACAACATAATCTTGTAGTTAAGATATAAATTGACACCCATTTGTTTATAAGTTTGGATTTGGAAACCATGAACCAAAACCCAAATATTCGTTAGTTTGGGAAAGAACTTAATTTTGAGACTTTTGGATTTTATGTCCTTGACAAAGTACTCATTTAATATTCTTTTGACGATTACAAACCAAAAAGTCCCAAAATTGAGTTTTTACCAAGTTAATGAATATTACGTTCTAAACAATATTTAGAAATTCATTGATGAGATAAAAGTGAAAGAATTTTTTTTAAACAACTTTTGATTCTATAAAGATGTAGTAAGGCCTTTAAGTTTTAGCAATTATGTTCTTCAAATCATTTTGACGTGTACATATTATGAACTGTTCATATAATTTTTTGGGAAAATTTCATGGATATCCTGAAGTTTGCAATGTTTTCATAGATACCCTGCTTTTTCAGAAATATCACGGATACATTTGGACCGAATAATTTAGGCATTTGTTTTGTTGTGCATGCTAATTCTCTTCTTCCTTTGTGTGCACAAATAACAAGAAATAAGTAGTGTGTGCACAAAGGGAGAAGAAAGTGACATGCATAGCAAAACAAACACCTAAATGTTTGGTCCAAGGGTATTTGTGAATTTTTGAAAAAGCAAGGGTATCTATGAAAATATTGCAAACTTCAGGGGTATCTATGAAATTTTCCCTAGTTTTTTTAATCTCTCAAGTGAATCTTTTTGCATAATAATAAAACTTTAAATCTTGAAATATTTTCTCAAAGGCAATAATGTGTGTCAAATCAAAAGTAATATTCTTCAATTTTTGCTAAATCATATAAAGTAGTTTTTTTTTTTCAAACATGTTTGTTACTTTATTTTTGAATCATTATTTTATTTCAAGTACAAGTCTTGTAAACCCATTTACCAAAGTAAATGAATAGTGGTGAGATTTTAAGTGGGGACTCAACGCATATTTCTATTTATGTCAATCTATACCTCGTCTAGTTTTAAATCTCAGATTTAAGTTTAAAAAATATTCAAAGGAATTCATTTCAATTTTCTTTTTATCTCCCTCCCCATCCCTTTGTATTCAATTTAAAATACAAAGTAAGAGTTAACCAATAAGGTTCATTGAAAATATCCTTTCACCTTCCAAATATTAGGTAAGACATCGGTCACAATATACCAAACATTTTTTGTTTTTTGGTTATGTTACAGGTTGACCGGTCATAATTACCCAACGGACAGGTAAAAGGAGGCATTCTTTTATAAGGATACGAGTCCTAATCCCATTTTGCTACCGCAAAATGGTCTCAAGACTCGTCTATCATGGTGGCGTGGGATTCAAGTTGGGGATTTTGAAAAAAAAAATAGAGAAATTTTTATTAAAGAATGAGGTTGCCCCATTTAGCATAACAGAGGTAAATTCAATGATTCAATTTAACATAGTAAAGGTAAATGCGATGTTTTCATTTAGCATAAGTAGATAAGTTGGCAACCCCATTTAGCATTTTTTTGTAGAAATTCAACTTTGATATTTTTAGTAAAATAGAAATATCCAATGAGGTACTTTTAAATTTAAATAACTAAAATTGAAATAAAAATAACTAATAAAATCTCCAATATTAGAGAGGGAGAGGGAGAAAATCTAACATAGAGGAGGGGGGAGGGGATTCTCTCCATTTAGCATAGCTAAATTGATTTGAAGAAGATTGAATTTCAATTTCAAAATTAATAAAGTCTCCAATGTGGTGCAATCCGTTTCTTAAATTCAAATCCATTTGCCCCTTCATCTCTCCCTCCTCACCCCTTTGTAGTTGAATTTCAATTCCAAGTTGGAAAAAGATCCAATGGGTTTCTACAAAGGATGCCCTTCCACACCCAACACCCATGGCATTGTCCTTTCGCCTTGCCCCTTGGCCCTTGGCCAATCACTAATTATCAAACCAGACACACAAACCAACAAACCAACAAACACAAAATACACTATGGAGAGTGGGTGTTTTTTTATAAGGATAGACGAGTCTTGATCCCATTTTGCTACCGCAAAATGGTCTCATGACTCGTCTATTGTGGTGGTGTTGGATATATCCCCATTTAGCATAGTAGAGGTAACTGTGGTGTTTCCATTTAGCATAGGTGGATGAGTTGTCCCATTTAGCATTTTTTAGTAAAAATTTAATTTTTCCAAAATAAAGATATTAAAGTAAATTCAAATAGTTGAATTTAAATTTTTGAAATCAAGTTAAAGAATATCCAATGAGTCACTTTAAATTTTAAATAAATTCAAACATGCCCCTCCATTTATCTCCTTGTTTTTCAATTTTGAATTTGAAATTCAAACTAAGAATTATCCAATGGGGTTTTTCATGTCAATCTATACCTCTTCTAATTTCTAATTTCAAATTTAAGTTTTAAAAACATTCAAAGGGGTGAAATTAAATTGTCTTTTCATCTCCCTCCTACCCCTTTGTATTCAATTTATATTGCAAACTAAGAGCTATCCAATAAGGTTCATTGAAAGTGTCCTTTCATCTCCCAAATTCAACTCAATGTCCCTTGGCCCTCAGCCAATCACTAATTATCAAACCAACGGACACACAAACACAAAATACAAAGGAAAAAGTGGGCATTTTTTTATAAGGATAGATATTATAAGGATATAAGACTGATGATTTTTAAAATGGAGGGGAAAGTTTCTGAATTCTCATTTGGAATCTATTAAAATATGAGTATGTATAAAGGAAATTATTTGGAAAATTCAATAATATAAATAATGTAGAAAACATTAAAAGTAGGGAATTTTATGATTGAGTCAACCATTACCGATTACAGTTTTTTTTCTAAGAAAGTATTTTTTCTAGCTTAAGGAAAAATTTTCAAAACGACTTTAAGTTTGAAAAATAGTCTTGAAAATTTAAATATGATACTACATAAAAGACTTTCTTACAAGAGATATTACTTTCAATAGTCTTTATAAGAGAGACCTGATCGAGGACCTGATTAGATTTACTTTTGACAGACATATGTACTTGAAAATTTCTTACATCAGAAAAAAAGCCATGATACAATTGCTATGGAATGGATCAAATTCAAAATTATAACCAACGTTCAAATCAATATTATGTAGTGCATAACATTCATAACCAACTACTGTTGTCATAATAAGAATTACTCAAGCACAATACATATACTATATTCATTAGCTTTACAGCAATTCCACTACCAAGATGAACATAACCCAAGCTTCTTCCTAGTGGTCTGGGATTTTTTTAATCTTTTTTGACAAGTGATAGCTCAAATTTAGGAGGTGCTAATTATAAGCGTCATGAGTTTGTATAGAAAATCATTTTTGTATGATAGCAAGTATTTTTGTTAGCTTTTGAGATTTATAAAAAGTTCCTTGCATATTTACAATACAATTGTGTCATGGCATTTCCTCTTTTTCCTCCAAAAGCTCCACCTTCCTCTCCTAAAGAGCTCCGTTTACAAGGTCCTCTTTGGTATGACAAAGAACCATGTCGCAAAAAAGGATTAATTGTCAATTCTAAGGTAAACCATCACACTTGTTTTGGATCAACATTCAAATAATTAATTAAATAATTCAAGATTGTAAATGATTTGAATGTGTTGATTTTTTGTTTCTTCATATAATGCCTATCACAAAAGTCATATCAAGTATCGATTGGAATAAATTTATAGTTTTTGTTCTTTGCAAATTAAAAACGATTGATGTTTCAAATTTTTGTTTAAATAGATTATTTCATCTTTTTTAACTCAAACACATAAACGCAATCCTATAATTTCTTTTGACTTATTTCCAACGACTTAGAAATTACAAAGTTATTGTACATTACAATATGTATATTTTTTTGTAAAAATTGTTGTAGTAATGATCTCGCTTCACAACCTTTTGTAAATTTTTAAGTTTTATTTTATTTTATTTTATTATGTTTCTCAAAGTTTGTTGTTTTCTTCAGTTTGAAAATTTGGTTGTGTTTTTGCAATAGGGCTCATTAGAAAATTGTGTTTGTGTGTGTGTTTATCTTCAGGAACCTTTTAATGCAGAATCTCCCATACAAGTACTGAGCTCATCTTATTTAACAAATGAGGACATATTTTATAAGCGGAATCATGGGCCTATTCCCATTCTACCTGATCCTGAAACGTAATATTTGTATTAATTTATAACCTTTTGCGATTACAAACAATATGTAGAATTGATTAATAACTCACAATTGTATATGTCTTCTTCTTATTTAAAACTGTGATCATGATAAAAACATTCGTTAGGCTATATGAATCTACATACAATTAAATATAGATTTGTTTATATACAATAATCTCTAAAACACAATACTTAACTAAATCGAAACAATCCAAAGTTTTGGAAATAAGAATTTGTTTTCAATTTGAACTTTTTTGGGAGAGAAGTATGCCCAAAGATTGTGAGTTAGCTCATGTTTTGCTTTTAAGATTGGGAGATATCTTTTAGTGTTATGTTAAAAAAAAATCAAGAGGTCTCTCGATGGATGTTTTGCATAGTCTAGAACTAAATGTAAAAACATATTTACACTTGGCAATAAAGCTGTACTTTTATTCTGCTTTCAAGAGTGCATTTAAATGACATTAAAAAAAATGGATTTTCCTCTTCTTGATTTTTGCAGATATAATTTGGTTGTTACAGGATTTATACCAAACTCTCTATTTCTCTCTCTTGAATTTTTGAAGTAAGTAACATGATTTTTTTGCTTTTTTGGATATAACCACAAAAAATCAAAAATTTGAAATATTAATGGCTTTAGAGAGGAATCACCTAAATTTTAGTAAGTTTTTGTAATTATTTGCAAGTTCACTAATTCAATTGACGGTTTAAGTTTAATTATTATTTTTGATGATTTCCGCAGATCGTTACCCAAATATACAATAGTGGCAACATTACAAGTAAAGTTTGAGGCTTATAAATAAATACACATATATATAAATACACACATATACATATATATGTCGTATGATAATGGATTCATTGAAAATACTACAAAGTGTTCAAATATGTTTTAACCCCTAAAGTTCTTTCGTGTTGACATGGTCAAATGTCTCCAAATTGACCTCTCTGAATAAAATGATTAGTAGATCAAAATTTGAGTTTTTTTCAATAATTTAACTGTAAGATCTATTTTGTTACTTGCTTCTGTATATACTCTCAAAAATTCAAATTTTGTGAGGGCATACTTCATTAGATTATAACACTCAAAGTAGGGGCAAAACTTTATTTGAAGCTTTTCTAAGGTGTTAATTCTTTTTTGCTCATTCAAAATGATGTCTTCCACTTTATGATTTTCTTGTGCAACTTAATTTTTTTTGTAGAGCACAAAGTTGGTTATATGCCTCACAAATTTCATGATCACCCAATGCCTTAAAACATAATGGAAAACAATCACGGCTTTGTTAAAACTGTCATTACACTAAGAAAACTTCAGAGAAGAGTTTCTTAGAGAAATAAATCTCAATTGCAAAATCCCTAAGATGCAAACCTAGAAAATCATGTGGAGTACTTGCCAAAGTATTATTTTCTAAAAATAAAAAGTAAAATAGAAGTTATTACATAGTCAAGGAGAGTTGACTGCAAACTTTGCACATTGACCAAGCCATTGTAAAGTGCTTTTGAACACTATTTGGGCAACTACCTTCCTCAATCCCTTTGTTTTTGAATTTTTTTGAGGATGCCCGTGTTGACATCAAAATCACATTTGGTACCATATCTCACTCAAAAATGATTCAATTCCACTTTTTTTTAGAGATGTGCAAGCTTTTCAATATGAGCACATACACCCTTATTTTCACAATCTTATCTTTTGTATTTACATAGGAAATGCTTGCCCAAATATCCCAAAAGCCCAAAGTGGGCTCCTGGGTCCATTAGGGGTTAAAATGGTTAATTTTAAAAACTAAATTACATGTTTCAAATAAATTGGGTGTTTTTGAATAAGGAATACTCATGCAAGGACTCTGTAGTGTGCAGGAAATCGAAGGACAGAAATGAGTAGAAAGAGGAGAGTCAAGGGGGTTGGCTGGGGGGCTGGAGCCATTGGCACAGGTGATTCTGATTTCATACCCCTTTTTGGAAAGAAAGAAGATATACATTTATTTGAAATTTCTTCGTGTATGAAAAAGTTGGGTTTTATTCTAGGTAAGTGAATGTCAAATTTCTAAGTCTTTCATTTTGATAGATTGCATGTTATAATGTATGTATATGTATGTATATATGTGTGTATGTAAAGTTTCGTTTTTTGAGCTTTTGAAGGTTGTTATTCATTTTATACTTGCTTGATTTATAAAAGAAGGATATAAAAAAATTTGTAAAAATTAATCTTACATGAGGGAGTGGGGCTTGAAAATTTCCTTGATTTGCTAAGGGAGGCCATAGATAAACGGATAGATAATAGATAAATGGATAGATAAATCTATTTTCCTCCATCCCATTATGATTGTCAACATTTGAGTCCAGCTTTTTTTTTCATTGGTTTTTAGTAGGTTGTATGGAATCTTTCTTGCATCCAATTCAAATATACAAAATGGGAAAAATTGTCATTAATTCTTGTAGTATAAAATTTTGGATTCACATGATTTTTTTTTTGTTTTTCCAACATATTCAATGAAAGTAGTCCAAAAATGTTGCAATCACAAAACAATAATAGATCATTTTGAGATGGAGGGAATATTCTATACTTATGTTTTGACTTGAAACAACATCATCATTTGACAAGAGCCTTGGAAGTAAAATTTCCAGGCATGTTTGAAGTTGCATGCTTCATTTGAAAATACAAAATCATTTTTATTTTGAATTGCCCTCATACTTGTGAACCTAATAACCAAAATTGCAAATTGATGTCAGGATGAATAATTTCACTGTTGTTTGCAAAAAGGACACATTAGTATATTTTCTCCAAATAATGATTACACAAACTAAGGGCCTCACGCAAGGACAATTTCATGTTTGCTACATTGGTTATTTGGATTGGATTTGACCCTTGTTCCCAATGACTTAGACGTGGGAATGCCCTTGCACATGAGGCCCTTATACTACACTTTTGCCATCTTGTAAACTCAGTTTTGCTGTGACAAAATTAATTGGAATTTTGTTGGTGTGGTTAGAATGATTAAAAACCTACTGTTTTAATTAATAACTTCCTTTTTGCTTTCCCACGAAAACAGCTGCATGGGGAGGACCTAAACTTGCGGACGTACTTAAACTTGCTGGAGTGGAGAATTATTCTGATATTTCAACTTTGAAAGGAAGGCATGTTGAATTTGTTAGTTGCGACTCTTGTAAGGTACTACTCTTTAAATACTAAATTATAGGTAGATTTGAGTTTTAACAAATAATAATAAAAACAATGATAATAACAATCATCTTAAGCTTTAATAACAATTATTGCGAACTTAGTTTACCATCATTTTTCTATATCAAAATCAACTACAAAGTCTATTACTATTGGGACATCGTTTAGGAAGAACCTTTTTAGCTTCAACAACCAAAATCTAGCATTTCTTATTTTCTATCCATGTTTCACTATGTTCCACCAACTATGTATGTCCTGTGCTTATACTATAATATGCTATGATCATTCTCTTTGTAGAAAAATATTGGTTTATTTTAGTCAATATTTTTGAAAGCTTAATTAGTTTTTTTTTTGCAGCTTCAACTAGTTGCCCAACACATTAGATGTCAATTCTCCCCGCACATTGCTTTGAGACAGTTACATAATGTTTGTGTTCTTTACAGTATGCTTCTAAAAAGATACTCAATTGGTCTTGCTTATAATCATTTGTTCACTATTGAACAATTAGTGGTGTTGAGTTGTTTTAAATTGTATGGAATTGAACTTTGTAAGTCACAAAGTATATATATATATATATATATATATATATATATATATATATATATATATATATATATATATAAATAAATAAAGCCTTTAAAATTTCCTAATACATTATATTTATTTATACATTTTATTGGGTAATAGGAAGAGGATGAGGGACCGTACAAAGCTTCAATACCCATGTTACATGCAACAACTCCCGAATCCGATGTTTTATTGGCTTATGAAATGAATGGAAAGGTGCAATTTTTTTTTTTTTTACATTGTTTTTTATACAACTTTAATATTTATTTCTTCTTCTTTCCTTGCTTGTCACTTAACTTGTGAACTTTTTATTAATTTTGGAGCTTTTGTAGGTGCTGAGTAGAGACCATGGATATCCTCTAAGAGTTATAGTTCCAGGGGTTGTTGGAGCTCGCTCTGTAAAATGGATTGAGACAATTATCATCTCTAGATTTGAATGCCAAGTATGCACAAATATGCGTATATACGTTTGTTAATATGATTTTAATAACTTTTTGTAAGAACTTTTTTGTGAGTTGGCCATTCCAAATCAAAGCTTGAAAATACACAGGTTTATTTCAATTTAGTAAGAGATTTTGAATAGCGAGAGGAATCCCTGCTTTAATTTAGCGTGAATTTGCCTAATTAGCATAAGAATGTGGCATGCATCCCATCCTTAATCTTCGGCTGAGGGATTTTTTTGCCCACAACCTTCTGTAACTTGTAAAGTAGCAATTTGGTGGCGGGCCCTTTAAATTACAATATTCTTTACACACTCTCTAGTGGAACTACATATTTGCAAAATCTCCTTGGAATTTTGGCAACTATAAGGAAGGTAGTTCAAATTGTGTCCCCTCTCACATAAAGTGTTCCATAGGTAGCTCAGGAATGGATAGGAGGTGGTTCTTGAATGAATCCTCCTTAGTCATAAAAGAAAAGGTGTATTCTATTACAAGAGCCAATCACACTCCTTGATTTCACCTCATCTAAGGGCAATTTTACACTTGCGAGACAGGCCATCTGCCTACATTAGAGGCCACTAATCTTGCCTTCTGATTGGACAAAAAGCTGAAATTAGCCCCAAGGCCCTTACACCTACTAACAAGGTCAATTTGGTGGAATGAATTTTTTTATTCACAAAGACAAGATCTGATATGGCCCGAGCTCTCTGAAATGGGTGCACCAAAAATGGGAGGCCAATTATTGGCCTTGGGGCCAATGTCAAGTTTCTTTAAAAAAATATCTTTTTTCATAAAATATTAAATTTTTTCCAACAGAATCGGTTATATC